>OX375883.1:69429534-70629534 GCA_947359465.1 Metellina segmentata
ATTAATCTTTTAGCAATAATTATTTAAAAACATTTTTATAATTTCAAGTTTTTTTTTTGGTTTATACTAATCATTTCTCAATTTCAGCAATATTTATATTATATCCATTGTATCATTTGTTATTACATTTTTTTCTTATTTTTTAAAATTTAATCAAGAACATTTTTTAATTTATTCAATTGTTTTATCCTCCATCGCTTTACCAAACGCGTAGAACTTTTTCTACCCACGTTACGTTGCAGTCAGGGTTTGCAGACATGCCCATCCGCATAACGCCGATTATTTTGTGCAAATAAATTTCCAGTCACACCATAAATCTTTTAACTGGAGTCAGTTCTTTTTTCTATCTCCTACACCGTTAAAGATGGAGTAAAAATTTCAACGGATTTTAAATCTGCGGAAAATTTCAGTTTTAATTGTTACCTAAAAATATAATTTTCTTTTAATAAATTTTTTTTTTCAATATATCTTCAACGAATTTTAAATCATCGGAAAATGTTACATCATATTAATACCTTACATCAAGGCGTTGCCCGTGCAACACCATGGGCACGGGCAACGCCGGGCTAGCCACGCAGTGGCTAGTATATATATATACACACACACACATATATATATATATATATATATATATATATATATATATATATATATATATACACACACACATATATATTTTTTCACACATATATATATATACACATATATATATATACACACATATACATTTTTTCACATATATATATGCACATATATATATATGCACATATATATATATATATATATATATATATATATATATATATATATATATATATATATATATACACACACACACATATATCTTTTATTGTTACAAATAAACTTATATTTTGTTTGCTTACGAGTCCATTGATATCGATATGAAAGTGAACAAATCACTTAGTTCAAGAAGCCAGTGTATGCTGCGTGACAAGAGGTCGATTTGTCCGATATACTACACAAATAATGGCATTAATGGAGTAAATATTAAAACAATCAATTAAAATGTTTTTAAGTTATTTTGTTGCTATTTGATGCTGTATTGCATGTTTTTGTTGTATCAAATGTTTTTATTTACTCCTTGTTGCTCACCAAACAGTTGATCTACGACAGATATGCGCTGACTAGTTAAGAAGACATTTAAAGCCGCGATAGATTTAACGTGCACCGGCCTCTGTTTACACTAGTGACTGGTTCGAGTGTCGAACTTGCAACTAAGTTGCCGAGCTCCCTACAACTCGCAGGTTTCTAGCGCAGAGGAAAACCCACTGAACAAGAGAGAATAAACCGTCGCAAAAGGGCGGGATTTCAATGATCAATTGGTACAGTGGTATTTTTAGAACTTAGTTTGACATATCGCACCCCGGCAAGAAAAGTGACACAACTCAAATTTGCAAAATTTGAGAAACATCAACTTAAAGGATACTGTAAAACTTATATTGAAATAGTATAAGCTTCTTCTAAATTTTAGGTGAGTATGTATGGTGTGTGTGTGTGTGTGTGTGGTAACTTCTATTATATTCTACTATAGAACAGTAAAATAACACACTGTGGCATCTCATACATATTTTGAATGACATAACATAAAAAAAGAAATTGTGACTTGTGTCACTTTTTTTGCCGTGGTGAAATATACAAAAATAACGATTGGAGATATTCTTCAGTTAGATTAAAGTTTATTTACTATTTACAGATACAGAAAAAGATTACAAAACAGGTGATTCAAAACATTAATCGAATCAAACAAATAAAGAAAGCTTCGGTTCTTATCGGATTCATATGAAGATTCTAAAGGCCCGTTTACGATTCTCCGTATGCGTCGAACCAATGATAGAGGAGAACCACGTGATGGACAAATGGGCGGGATTACGCAGACCCTCATCTGTAGCTTCGTATGCGTTAAGGCGGAGCCTACGCATACGGACATGGCCTGTTTACGATTCTCCGTATGTCCGTATGCATCGAACCAATGATAGAATAGAATCACGAGACTGACAGATGTGCGAGATTACGCAGACCCCATCTGTAGCTTCGTATGCGTTAAGGCGGAGCCTACGCATACGGACATGGCCCGTTTACGATTCTCCGTATGCGTCGAACCAATGATAGAGGAGAACTACGAGATTGACAGATGGGCAGGGATTACGCAGACCCCATCTGTAGCTTCGTATGCGTTAAGGCGGAGCCTACGCATACGGACATGCCCCGTTTACGATTCTCCGCATGTCCGTATGCGTCGAACCAATGATAGAGGAGAACCACGTGATTGACAGATGGGCGGGATTACGCAGACCCCATCTGTAGCTTCGTATGGGTTAAGGCGGAGCCTACGTATACGGACATGGCCCGTTTACGATTCTCCGTATGCGTCGAACCAATGATAGAGCAGAACCACGAGATTGACAGATGGGCAGGGATTACGCAGACCCCATCTGTAGCTTCGTATGCGTTAAGGCGGAGCCTACGGGCATGCCCCGTTTACGATTCTCCGTATGTCCGTATGCGTCGAACCAATGATAGAGGAGAACCACGTGATTGACAGATGGGCGGGATTACGCAGACCCCATCTGTAGCTTCGTATGCGTTAAGGCGGAGCCTACGCATACGGACATGCCCCGTTTACGATTCTCCGCATGTCCGTATGCGTCGAACCAATGATAGAGGAGAACCACGTGATTGACATATGGGCGGGATTACGCAGACCCCATCTGTAGCTTCGTATGGGTAAAGGCGGAGCCTACGTATACGGACATGGCCCGTTTACGATTCTCCGTATGCGTCGAACCAATGATATAAGCAGAACCACGAGATTGACAGATGGGCAGGGATTACGCAGACCCCATCTGTAGCTTCGTATGCGTTAAGGCGAAGCCTACGCATACGGACATGCCCCGTTTACGATTCTCCGCATGTCCGTATGCGTCGAACCAATGATATAGGAGAACCACGTGATTGACAGATGGGCGGGATTACGCAGACCCCATCTGTAGCTTCGTATGGGTTAAGGCGGAGCCTACGCATACGGACATACGGAGAATCGTGAATGGGCCTTAGCTTCCAACTGACAAAAGCTGCAGGGAGGGCAGCGACATCAAAGATTCAAATAATTTCCACAGCAACCCTCCAAGAAAGGAAATCTCATAACCATTCACCATTCATAGAAAAAATTGGGTCTTCTCACTGTCCAACGATCGACCCAATCCAGCTCGCAAATGTAAGGGTTGACAACTGAATAAACGACGCTCCTATCACGCGTAGGTGGAAATAACCTGAAGAAATATACCACCCCCTCTCCCCCCTCCAATAGCACGCGCCATTACAACCTTCAAAAAGTTATTGTCGAGCGAAGAAAACGGACAATTCGCACTCAATCACGCAACCCCACCAACGCAAGCAGTAGGGGACACATAACTCAAAAAACGGGCCAAATCTTCAACCATCACATCTCGGCACCCCATCCCATAAACCATCCAGGGAGCCGACAGAACTTTAATTTATTCCCGATTTCCCGTTTCCAGGAGAAATGAAAAAGAGAGAGGTGGAGAGAAAAAAAAAACCTACCGGGAGATAAAGACGTTACTTTCTTAAATGGGAACCCGGGGACGACTCATTAATCTCTGGAACACACACACCGTGTTCAAGATACCGGTTCCCGGTTCCGGTTATCGGAGACGCGATTCGGTTTGATCGCGGGATGAATTTTTCATTCAAACCTACTGTATTGTGCGGAAGATAGCGGTGACTAGGTTTAAGATCAATAATTTCTGGTTTCCTGGAAGGAGTGGGATTTGAGACTGTTTTTCTGGCTCCAAAAGGAATGTTGCGCTGGGAAAGAACAAGGGAATTTTATTTTCGTAAGCCAATAGAAAGCTATCCTGCGTAGCATAGCCAACCAAAAGGTCTGGGGCGCTTAGATTTTTTCAATCGTCTCCAGGAACGGCACTTTCGCCTGCATGACCGACCCCTCTTACCTAATTACCTCACTAGAGCGGCATTTAAAACCGACGCTTTCCTTTCATATTTCATATAATAACAATTGTCTACCCGCAGCAACGTAAAGGTTAAGGTGTTAGCCTCTGGATCGAAAGGTTCCTGGTCAGTGCCGAGATGTTTGTAAGCTTATGGTGCAGAGGCGGTTGGCGCACCTTAAATCTGTCGAGACCGAAAGTCCTCATGTTGGGTTGGTGCAGAAGTGGGGTACCAGATCAAGCGTTGCCTCGTCATTTGACCGTGGTTCAAAATTAAATAGCGTTGTCCTCGGATGTTTCCCTTAGGGAATTGATTCCGGACCGTCGTCAATAGCACGTTGTATTGCTCCAGTACGACGTTAATTAAAAGTTACTTTTCATAATTTTTAAATGTCAACAACGCTAAATAATAGAATGGTTCAATCGTCTTTTCTAAACTTTACCTCAAATGTAATTGCAATCCACGAAAACGACCTGCATTTGAAATTGCATATACTAGCTCAAAAATCCCGTACTGAAGGAATAATTTTTACCCAATTTCGTTCCTCTCACTAAGGCCCGGTGCACACATCCGGTTTTTCAATGTGCGGTGCCGCCGCCGCAACGCAAGTGCGGTCTGAGATACATTAGATCCAATGGAGTGTACACATGCATCCGATGGATCCAATGTACACACATCCAATGGAGTGTACACATGCATCCAATGGATCCAATGTACACACATCCAATGGAGTGTACACATGCATCCAATGGATCCAATGTACACACATCCAATGGAGTGTACACATGCATCCAATGGATCCAATGTACACACATCCAATGGAGTGTACACATGCATCCAATGGATCCAATGTACACACATCCAATGGAGTGTACACATGCATCCAATGGATCCAATGTACACACATCCAATGGAGTGTACACATGCATCCGGCGCCGCTGCGGCGACGCACGTCCAACTTGCGAGCAATTTGTACCGCAGTTCCTCACGGCGCCGTTCTGAATTACCTTCTTTTCATAAATAAACGGAATATAAATAATAATTAATAAATGCTTGTATCCAGTAACGTCTATTTTGTTTGAAAATATACTTTTTTGTATACCAAGTAATCGAAATAAACACGTTTTCTTCGATAGAATATGTATCGCAAATGGCGTGAAATGAGCACTTGCTTCATTTCACGGTTATGTGTGGATAGTTGGGCTTCGGTGCCGCAGCGGCGCCGCACGTTGAAAAACCGGACGTGTGCACCGGGCCGCCTAAAAATCAAACATTGATTTGCCTCAAAATATACCAGCTTACAAAACCGCAATGAAGGAATAATTTTGACACCATTTCGCCCGGCTCCCTAAAACCGAACCCTAATTTACGCGTTAACATTAACCTTAAAAAAAAAACCAAGCTAACACAATCAGATAAATGCAAGTGGCTCATTCCAACTTTCTTCGATAACAAGACGACTTTTTCACAACGTCGGGAGGAATAACTCCCTGGAAAAAAAAATGCCCAAATTCAATCTCTCCTCGTGTTAAATCTTGCATGCGTCATAAAAGAAGAACCATTTCCCGAGATTTGCTCCCGAAACCTGCACGGTGTACGGTCTAATGGCTCGAGCAACATTTTCCCATTTAGCGACGGAGAGTGTAATCTAAATAAGTAACGTCGATTTTCGGAGGTATGCAGATTTTCATCGATAAGGCATTCGGTGATTTAAGAGGGAGGAACAGAGGGGGGGCAGAAAGCACCGAAGAAATTCGATACACCCGGTCCCAGTATGCGGAGATTTTCGAGACGACTCGCCGGTGGATTTCGTTGTTTACGACGACGAATCGCCGTCGTATTTGTTTTTGGAATTTATGGACCGACTGTGTGTAGGTGCACCAGGGCTCGTTTTTTACAAGCGGCGAATTTCTGGTGTTTCGGTGAAACCGAAGGAACGAGATTCGAGCAATTTTTTATTCGATTTCCAAATAAGAAATGGGGTATTTAATTGAATTTACGTCGTACTGGTAATTGGTAATTTTTAGTTAACGTCGTACTAGAGCAACACAACGGGCTATTGACGACGGTCCGGGATCAGTCCCTTAAGGGAAAGATACGAGGACAACACCTCGTAATTTTGAACCACGGTCAGATGACGAAGCAACACCTGAGCTGGCACCCCACTCTCCAAACTTCCACGCCAACCCAACGTGAGGACTTTCGGCCACGACAGATTTAAGGTGCACCAGCCGCCTCTACACCATACGCTTACAGACATCCATGCCCGGACCCGGATTCGAACCAGGAACCTTCCGATCTAGAGGCTAACACCTTAACCACTATACCGTTTGGTCGGCTACGTCGTACTGGAGCAATACAACCTACTGTCCGGGATTAATTCCGAAGAAAGAGATTCGAGGACGACAACACGTTGTAATTTTGAACGGTCAGATGACGAGGTCAATACATGAGTTGGCACCCCACTCTCCAGGTTTCGACAACACGCCAACGTGAGAAATAGATCTTAGGGAAATATAACTAAACAGTTATGGATGTGGATAGGTAGGTGAATTCAGAGAACTTGTGGAAAGTATGCCTCGACGTGTTGCAGCTGTAATACATGTAAAAGGAGGGCCTACCCGTTACTAAATAGAATAACAAAGCACTCTTTCTGAAAAACATGCAGTGTCCAAATACTCTTGTCCATATAGTGTATATCAGGCACATCAAATATCCAGTTTCCTACACCAAATAATCCCGATGAAAATAACATCTCGAATTCAAAAAAGCAAAAACACGAACACATCATCTGCAGTGCGCATTACGAAGACTCGATCCTCTCTCCAAAATATTTCAAAATCTAAAACGTCCAAATGCAAAATTCCAAAAATGCAACCATGATCTCAAAAAGGCAAAACTTTCCAATCTCAGCTCTTCTTTCTGCACAAAATTCTAATTACCGGTATGCCAACATTTCCCCCAAACAGAGGCAAGAACAAGATTGATAAATATGTTTCTCTTTCACCCGCATCCAATTAAAATATATACCGTCAAAGTAAATATTGTTAGGGCTGGAGACGTTAGTTGCAATGGTTCGTTTGCATTTAATTAGGTTAATATTTAAGATTCAGAACCATCCTATCATCTGCACTTTTATTGAAGACTGTATAAATTGAAGAATGCGATTATTTAGTCTCGTTCTGATATTATTTTCTGTTGGTAATTTATTCCCGTCCTTTTGAAGTTTCGAATCTCTAAACTGTGTGGCTGAGAAGCGGCAAATTAGGAAGGGCGGTTGCAGTGAAAAATGGTACTCCGTGTACTAAGCATCACATATTAACACTTGAATATTATTAGGAAATTGTTGTCACACTTGCAAGAAAGATTAAAAAAGATAGAACCGTAAATGAAAAGGTTTGTTTTTCAAATATTGGTTACATGCTACATATTAAGACAATGATTAATGTGAATTCAGGATTATAACTCATGTTATTTAGAACGATTTTCACCTGTTTTCGTTTTGAGTGGCTGAGAAGCGGCAAATTAGGAAGGGCGGTTGCAGTGAAAAATGGTACTCCGTGTACTAAGCATCACATATTAACACTTGAATATTATTAGGAAATTGTTGTCACACTTGCAAGAAAGATTAAAAAAGATAGAACCGTAAATGAAAAGGTTTGTTTTTCAAATATTGGTTACATGCTACATATTAAGACAATGATTAATGTGAATTCAGGATTATAACTAATGTTATTTAGAACGATTTTCACCTGTTTTCGTTTTGAGGTAGGTATTTTAATTAAAGTCATACTGTAGCAACATAACGGGCTATTGACGACGGTCCAGGATTAATCTCAAAGGGAAAGATCCGAGGACACCATCACGTAATTTTGAACCACGATCAGATGACAAGGCAACACGAGCTGCCGTCACTCACCAAACTTTCACACCACGCCAAAGGGAGGACATTTGAGGCCACGACCGATTTAACGTACACCAGCCACTTTTGTATATGACGGTATTTGGATGGAAGCGAACTTGCAACCCTCCGGTTGCTAATTCGATGCTCTTCGAACCGGGCTACCTCGGCCCTGTTTTTGTTTTAAAAGTGAGATTAAATTTTCGTTGACCTCTGGTAAAATTTTCAAAAATGGCGCCAACATTTTGAAAATAGAAGCTTGGGACAATTTTGCTTTACCTTTTACATGGTTCCCACGCCTTTGTCCAAAAAAAATTCAAGGACTTTTAAGGACTTTTCAAAACCAAAAATATTTTTTTCAAGGACCTAAAATTTTTTATAGCGACCTAAAACAAAGCATGTGCAAAAGTTGTCAATTAAACAGAAAAATGTGAAAAATATATTTAAAAAAAAAACACCAATTTTTTTTTTTACTCTTTTTTAAACTCCTGACAGTCAAAGAAAAGAGGAAAGATTGTCATCAATTTTGGTTATAACTTGGATTTTCTTTTATCACAGAACCTGTGAATTTCTTTGCAAAGTAGGCTTTTTGTCTCAATGCTAACTATCAAGCTATTTGCACACATATCAATTTCGGTCGTGCGGTAAAATATCGTACGATAAATTCTTTGGTGGCACGAGGAAGAGTATGGGAGCTTGACACATGGTTCGATCGACACAATCTCCGTTTTCGTTTTGCTCTCGTCCACGGCCACTACAGAAGATGGCTGTCGTGGTTTATTTGGTTTGAGAAACAAAACAAATCCAAAGTTTTGACTGCGGTGTTACGGATTTTTTGTTCTCTGGTCCAAGTTTCTATCTTCACGATCGTTAAAGATAGTAAAAATTTCAACGCATTTGAAATCTGTAGAAAATTTTACAAGGATACCTTAAATGTGCTTTTCTGTAAATCAATAACTTTTCCACTGTAACTTTTATATTTTCGCAATACGAATTCGGCCACATTTGACGAAGATATTCATTACGAACACAAAAAATGTCTATAAGAGGTTTCCTATCTTCGCGATCGTTAAAAATAGAGCAAACATTTTAACGGATTTGAAATCTGCGGAAAATTTTACACCAGATTGATACCTCAGGTAGTCCAATTTTTATGCAAAGCCCGAATTGTGAGCGTGCTTGAAGAAACTTCTTCGTTTTACAAAAACGGATAATTCAGTATCCTAAACTGTTAAGTTTTCATTCTTGAACGTACAACGTCAATTGTATAATTTCTTTAATATTATAAAATTGAAAAAAAAAAAAAAAAAAAAAACAGTGACCCCCTTCAAAAAACCTTAATATTTTCTTTGTATTTCATCAATCCCCGAGACAATTTTAAGAAATGTTCAAAGAGGCAAAGAACTCTTTCATGTTTGTATAGTTTATGCAAAAAAGCGATGGGACGACGCATCAATGAAACATGGTGTATGACCTTGTGTGTTCATATATACATATCATGTGGTTCATGTATACATCACCCATTATGGTTGTTCATATATATAAAACGTGGTGTCAAAACACATAACACTTCAGAATGATGCTAAAATTGCGCACCTGCCGTGAAGGAAACTAGTTTGGACACAAGTTCCAACGCAATTATGTACTAGTCAAAAAAATCAAGTACTTTCAAGGACTTTTTACCAAGTTTCGTAATTTTCAAGGACTTTCAAAGGCCCCTAGTTAGGAAAACAAAATTCAAGGACTTTTCAAGGACCGTGGGAACCCTGTTTTAACTGATGCTATATATATAATTGGCGCAATTTTTTTTCTCGTAACGATTCTTATAACTTTTAAGGTACAGCTGTTGTACTGGCCGAAGTCTAAATTCTTTCAAGGATGTACCGGTCGTAATGTAAAGGTTAAAGATACGTCTAGTCGCCAAGGTTGAAAAATAATAGCAAAGAGTCGCATGTGGGAGGCCGCAGGGGTGAGGGTGATAGTTGGATTTCTCACAGGCCACTATCACCTAAGAAAACACCTTCATAGGATGGGAATCTTTAAAGAAAAACCTCTATGCACGAAATGCAATATGGTGGAGGAAACAGCCCACCATATACTTTTTGAATGCGAAGCTCTGCTCCACATAAGGCACTCAAGTCTAGGTCTTGGAACAGAACTTGATACAATTCACGAAGAACCTGTCAAAAGCCTTTTGGCCTTTCTTAAGGAATCTGGCTTTCTTTGACAGGTGTGTCGAAAAACAATGGGGTTTGGTGCAATATTCCCTAGTGGAATCAGCACCTAGGGCTTTCCTGACCTCCCCACTCAATATGAATGAATGAATGTGGGAGTCCTGCTTAAGCATGGTTTCTGGTTCCTTGTTTATATTTCGACGCTTAAACTAACACAGCAAGGATAGCGAGTGGGCGAAACAAATAATTAACTACGGCGGTCGCCATGAATTACATTGAATATGGCACCCCCCCCCCCGAGTGCTAACTACCTTTGTACAACTGGACTTTCCCAGGGTAATTAATACCCGGTGCGCACATCCGGTTTTTCAAAGAGCGGCGCCGCTGCCGCAACGCAAGTGCGGTCTGAGATGCATTAGATCCAATGGAGTAGTGCACACATGCCTCCGGCGCAGCTGCGGCGCCGCACTTCCAACTTGCGTGCAATTTGTACCGCAGTTCACCACGGTGCCGCAGCTCGCTGTACACGCTTCTCCGGTCTGAAGTACCTTGCTTTCATAAATAAATATGGTACATAAATAATAAATAGTTGTCTCCAGTAACGTCTATTTTGTTTCAAAATATACTTTTTTTACACCAAGCAAGCGAAATAAACACGTTTTCTTCGATAGAAAATGTATCGCAAATGGCGCGAAATGAGTTCGTGCGCCATTTCACGGTTATGTGTGCATAGTTGAGCTTCGGTGCCGCACGTTGAAAAACCGGATGTGTGCGCCGGGCCTATATAATCAAGACAAAAATAACAATTTGAATTTAACTAAGCCAAAAACATATACCAGGTACTGCAGTGAAAAATGCTACTCCATATGCCAACATAAGCGTAACATTTAAAACTTGGAATTTTGTTCCGAAATAGTTGTCACACCTGTACGCAACTTGAAATAGATCGAATCTTAAATTAAAAGGCTTATTTTTAAAACATGGTTGAAAAACATTTTAAGACTACTTTTAGAGTCTAAAGGGAGTCCCCGGCCCATAAAAATTCGAAAACCAAAATTTCAGATTTTTACTGTGTATGAAAATTTGAATTGTCTTCTTTATAACGATACCTGATATGTAGAAATCCGTTATTTAAATGTATTTTTTAAATATTTTTAAAGTAGATGCACTATTACCGCAATGTAGGTCTCAGAACATACTTTTTTCAAGTTTTGGGGCGCATTCCTCAAAAATTACTTGAGATACATTTTTGAAACTTTTTATGATTGTTTATGAAGTACTTTTGAACACTTTAATACAAGGAATAAGATATAAAATGGTACGAAATGAATCGGCTAAAATACAAAATGTGCCAATTTTGTATGTAACAGACGTTGAAGATCTTACTAAGATATTTAAAATTAAAAACTGAGTATTTTCTAAATGAGGTTTCCATGACGACCCAGCAACCAGATTCCGATGTTTTTCTTTTGTTCTTGCCACGACATGTCGCCAAAACTTCGAAAGTGGTGTTCCGTGAAAACTACTCTCTCTTCCGAAAGAAAAATCCGAAATTTTCATCTCCATTTTTCCTTTAAAAAAAGGAGTAATTTTCGTTGACCTTTGTTGGATTTTCAAAAAAAAAAGAAGGCTTCTAGTTTGAATGAGACTATTTTACGTACTATTGTTCTTCTATATTACGTTCAATCTCATTTTATAAAAGCATTCCATTTTTCGCCCCAGAAATACACTGCTTCTAAAACATTTTTTTCTTTTTTGTATTTAAAAAAATTTCCAAAACAATTTTTTGCTGACCTTTCAGGAGTTAGAAAAAAAAACGTTTTGCGGAAACAGAACCATTGCTTCTTCCTTGCAAGGGAAATATTTATCGAACGAACTCCCACTTCGCTAATTATTTTTACGATTTATAAAAATACTTCATTCAATTAACAAAAAATGCATCATAGAGAGTATATTGAACGTCGAAGTTATTTTCTGCGTCACGATTATAGAAAAAAAAATTACTCGATAGTCAGTTCAAAGTATGGGTGATTTAAAGACAAAATTTGCTTTGATAACAGAAAACAAAAAGTACTTGAAAGAGACTTTTTAGAATCACGTGTATTTTCACATTCATCAGTGACTATTTAAACCTATTGTGGGTTAACACATATAATTCCAACAACATGAGTCTTCCCTGTATGAATTCCAACCAATTTTGACCTTCTTGACCAATAGAATCGTTCCAAAGGTCTGTTTTCTAAAGAAATTAGCAATAGAATCTTTCAAAGGGATTATATTTTAAGGAAAGGGACAATAGAATCATTCCAAGGAATTCTATTCTAAGGAAATGAGTAATAGAATTGTTCTAAAAGATTATATTCCAAGGAAAGGACGAATAGAAACTTTCTATAGGATTATATTCTAAGCAAAGAGGCAAAAACATTTTTTCCAATGGTTTATAATCTAAGAAAAGGACCAACAGAATATTTCTCTAAGGAAATGAGCAATATTATTGTTCCAAAGGATTCAATTCCAAGGAAAGAAACCAATAGAATCTTAAATAAGGATTATACTCTACAGAATGGGTCAACACAATCGTAATAAAGAAATATTATATTGTAAGAAAAGTGCCAGTAGAAAATCGTTCTAAAAAATTACTTTTTAACGAAAGGACCAACAGAATCGTACCCAAAATTCTATTAATCGTTCCAAATTATTCTATTTATTCCAAGGAAAGGACGAATAGAATCTGTCTAAAGGATTATATTCCAAGGAAAGAAACAAATGAATTTTTTGAATAGTTTATAATCTAAGAGCACGACCAACAGAATACTTCTCTAAGGAAATGAGCAATATAATTGTTCCAAAGGTTTCAATTCTAAGGAAAGAACCAATACAATCTTACCTTAGGATTCTATTCCACAGAATGGGTCAACACAATCGTTGTAAAGAGTATTAAAATTGTAAGAAAAGTGCCAATAGAATCGTTCCAAAGAATAATTACTTTTTAATGAAAGGACCAACAGAATCGTCTCAAAGATTATATTGTTTGGAAAGGACGAATAGAATATTTCTAAAGACTGAAAGAATCCCCCGATTCTTTGGGAAAATGTGGCTATTTAGTCATTGTGTTGTAGTAAAAGCAACAAACACTACACTTCTCGCAAATCTCGCAACGCTTACGGGGTTAATGCCCACAGCATTCATTCGCATGTATATTTTTTTTTTCCATCCTATTCACAAAATCCAACGCCGCAGCTTTTTTTTCTTCCAAATTTTTTTCAATACTCCAACACCGATCAGCATTACCCCTTCCTTTGTACGAGTTCGTTTCGAATATGGGTGTTTTGGGGGGATTAAGGCAGATGTAGAAGTTATTGCAAAACTTCCCCCAAGTTTTCGAATATCTGAAACAAGAAAATACGATTTTCACGAACAATAAGTTTCCTTGCAAGAACATTGAAGGAATGTAAGGTTTAAAAGAAAAAAAAAGGCGGAAAAAATTCGAAGGAGGAGAGAAAAAGTGTTTTTGTTCAATTTTTGCAGCACAGTTTGGGAAAAAAAGCGTTTTTATTTTCCGATAACTTCGTCGTAAAAATAAGAATGGGGTAGAATTGTCGATGAAAAATGAGTTTGGACGTAAAATTCTGGGCATTTTTTCTGCGACATTTTTTTTAGGGACAGAGCCTGCAATCAGCTGTCAATAGCTTTTATTGATTTGGAGACAATTTTCTGTTCCTGTGCCGTTTTCTCTATCGATTGTCAGGAATATTGAAATTTTTTCTTAAAACGGTGTTTGATATTCAGCTGAAAAAGGCTGTAAACCTAGTAAACCCACACTACAGAGGATTCCATGTGTGTCAATGCTTCAACGAAGTGCCAAAAACACAATCTATTATTAATTATATAAAAAAAAAATTTTTAAACTATTATAGGCCGACCAACCAGTCTGGTGGTTAAGGTGTTAGCTCCAGATCGAAAGGTTCCTGGTTCGAATTCGGGTCAGGGCAGGGATGTTTGTAAGCGTATGGTGTTAGAGGACGGCTGGTGCACCTTAAATCCTTCGTGGCCAAAAATCCTCACGTTGGGTTGGTGTTGAAGTTTGGAGAGTGGGGTGCCAGCTCAAGTGTTACTTCGTCATCTGACCGTGGTTCAAAATTACGTGGTGTTATCCTCGGATCTTTTCCTTAAGGGATTGATCCCGGACCGTCGTCAATAGCCCGTTGTGTTTCTCTAGTACGACGTTAATTAATGAAGAATGTAGTGTCATAAACACAATATATTATTAATTATATAAAAATGTATTTTTTTAAAACTATTATAATTGTGCATTTCTTATAAACTATCCGGCAAGCTGTCAACGTGCCAAATATAAGACCAAATTAGATTAATGCGCCAAGTTGGCAGCTTGTAAGTGTGACGTCTTCTCAAAGCCTCTGCCTACAACCCAACAGGAGACCTGTTTACTCATTTTTCCTTCCGCGCGCGGTGACGTCAGTGCCAAGAAGCATTGCTGTCTAGTATACACACCTGTATGCCTAGCTGGTATAGTGGTTATAGCACTTGTGTCTGCCACTCTGAAGGTCGTGGGTTCAAATCCCGGTTTACAACGACATTGATACTAGTGATACTAGTCCATAGGAGTAGCGGCGAGTCACTCATGGTTAGCCGGACTAAAGTTTCGGTTTCCTAAGAAAGCGTAGCCGTGATCTAGTGACCGTGATATAGCGGTGGGTGACGTCACTAAAACGTTGTTTATACTAACACATGGTGTTGGTTTCCTAGAGAACGTTGTTTGTGAACGCAACTAAAATTATCGGAGCCGTCATTTCCATGACTGTCGTCATAGCGGTCTCAAACAGTTGGGGAACGTTTTTTCTCTTGTAGCGGCAAGATTTCATTTCCTGCTCCAAACGATGAGGAGCAAAATAAATAAACATTTTTGACTGCCATTGCTTAATTCGTTTTTGTAAAATCGGGATCGTTAAACACAGACTGAAAATCTCAACGGATTTGAAACATGCGGAAAATTTGACACCCTATCGATACCTTAAATGTGATTTTCTTTAAATACATAATTAATTATTTAATAAATAATTAAATAATCAAATTGTAAATAATTGATTAATAAAGCTATTTTTGATATCGACCTGGCGTAGAAATTTACGCTGATTTGAAATCTGTTGAAATTTTCACTCTATCTTCAACGATCCCGAAGTTAGAAAACTTTGAATTAGAGAATAATAAACCACTTTGTTTTGTTTCTCGAATAAAATAAACCACGACAGCCGTCTGTTTTGACCATTTTCCAACGTATTCTGTCCGCCTAAGTTGACACCTCTGGACTAGGGATGCGACATCGATGTTTTGAAACATCAATGTTCAAAATTAAAACATCGATGTTGATAATACATCGACCCAAAAACAACGATGTTTTTAAACATCGATGTTTTTAAAATTCAGTGTATTTAAACTTTATTCCCCCATTTCTTAAAACTGGTTTAGCAACTAGTGATGCGACATCGGCTCCAATCCATCGATGTTTTTTTTATAAAACATCAATGATTTGAAAACATTGACATCGATGTTGCATCTCTACTTTTCAGACCCTTCACCCTTGGCCATTTGGTCTAAAAGTATGTTCAATTCGCTAATTATAAAAGTTATGCTATTTGGTTATTTTTTAAATTTTTATAACGGTACTTTTTTTTTTATTTAAAAATAAAACATCAACAGTATAACATCGACAAGTATAAACATCGATGTTACAAAAACATCGACCCCAATACATCGATGTTTTTTAAAAAACATCGATGTTTTGAAAACATCGACATCGATGTCGCATCCCTATTCAGGACTCTAATTTAGACGGTCGTCTAGTTATGCCCGCGGCATCATGACGTATCACGGCTGTAAGATAACGGTTCCACTTTCTTAGGAAACCGAAGCTTTAGCAACTCAGCGTCAGGTTGATCCGATGACCATTGTCAGTACCACCACTGACACTTACTCCCTTCCCAGCCCCTCCTTCCCTGGAATCACGAGCCTAAACTTCCCTGGAATCATCGCCACGCCCCCTCCATTCCAGAAAACCCCCTCTCATCTCAAATTTTCGGTCCTTTCCATCATTTCTCATCTTTGACGACACACCGAAGAAATGCACCCACCGCTTACAGATTTCTGAAGAGGGGAGGGGGGGGGTAGAGTTCAGAACTTCTCAACCCCCTTTGGATTGTGTGATTTATAAGTATTCGTTCCCGCTACTCTGCAGCAAGAGGACAGGGGCTATGAATAATTAATTTTATCCCGCAATTTATGCGTTCCTTTATTTTTTTCCCTTCCTAAGACCTTTTCTTTTCTCTTCAGATTGAAAAAGGCACCCGAGAAAGGAATTGGGAGAACCGGGTTTTTCTTCGGGCGTGAATGGGGGATCATTTATTTCCGGGAATTCCACTGGGGATTTTTAAATGCCCCCGCCCCATTTTTTTAGGGCTGAAGAAAGAGGAAGAAATAAGTAATCGTGCCCTCGCTTGTGTTATGGCTGGTTAATGAAATGTTTATTTGATCTGGGTTTTTTATTTTTCATTTTTTTTTCTTGTGCGTTGAAATCAATTTTTGATCAACTTGTAGTTCTCCGTCATTGATCGGAATGGGTTTTGTAAATCTCCAATGAATTGAAACTAATGAATCTTGTTATGTGTATATGAGGGTCTTGCATTACCTGATGTCATGCTGGATTTTGAGAATTGTAATTATTTCCATGACAGATTGTAATTGAAGACCTTGGGGAAATGATGGTAAAAGTGGGATAACCCACATTTCGTGAAAACAGAGGATTCGTTCAGGGATAGATTGGATGACATTGGGTTAGTCCATGAATAGAGAACCTTTTCATGTTGAAAGGCCACATTAACCCAAAGGTTTTTATAGTTCTCGAGAAGCTCTTCAATGAGGGGTTGGTGATTTTAGTAGTTAGTAATAAAGATTGTCACAAGCCGAGCTCTTCAATATTCAGCTTTTCTGTAAAACACCAGAGTCACTCGGTAGTTTCTTTTATCTGAGGACCAGAACAAATACCTCTTGAGTTTTAGATCGCCTAATTTTTGAAAATTTTCCCTCGGGTACAGGAAACTTTGGTTTTTAGCTGTTATCAAATAAGTCAGCATTTAAGAAACTTCAAGTTAAACATAATTTAAAAGTTTTCATTAGGTTGTAAAAATCCAATTATGTACAATACTTAATAATTTAAAAAAGTGAAAACTTAATATTTAAGTTTGCCATATAAGTAGATTCGCAGCAACCTTTCGAAAAGGAAAGGTGGATCGAAAAGGTACAAAAAAGCATATTTTTCAGGCGTGGGTATTCTAATGCATTTCGCTTGTTGTATTCTTTGGTAAAAAGACGAACAAAAATAAATTAATAAAAATAAAAGGATTCGTTCCGTGAAATTAAGTAGGTATTTTAATTAACGTTGCACTGGAGCAACACAATGGGCTATTGGCGATGGACCGGGACGAGTCAGATGACGACTGTAATATTTGGATTCAGGAGGCACTTAAGGACCTAGAAAGCCACAGGTTCCCCACCTCTGGGATAGCCTAAAGCTTCATTTACACTAAAGCAACGCGGATGCTGAGCAGAAGTCGCCGACCAATCAGCGACGGAAAAAGCAGTTATTGCCAGGGGAAAGACTAAAACAGTTCTTATACAACAGAATTGAATTGATATAGTTTCATTTCAATTTATAATTTACATTGAAAATTGGAAACTGCTATTGGAAATAACTATACTTCGTCATCTCTGTAACACAGGGCTCGAAATACCCGGGTGCACAGGTGCACATGAAAATATAATTGTGCACCTAATTTTTTCCAACTAGGTGCACGCAGTGCACCTAATTTAAAAACTTAGGTGCACAAGGTGCACCTGTATTAAAAAATCTATTTCGAGGCCTGCTGTAACAGACAAGGAAAATCTTTACAATGAGGTATTTTCACCTTTTTTGTTTCAATTTTACTATGTTAGAGGATGAAAATCCATGAAAAATGACGTATATATTATTGAAATTGGAAAACTATTCCCCGATATATTAATTTTTAAATATCGTTTTCTGTATTGGCGGGAAAAACAGAAATTTCGTAATGGCTGCTCTGTGACGTCACAGCGCATAGTAACCCACTGCGCCGGCGTTGCTATGGTTGTTTATAACTTGGGCAATTTTCTTAACTCTTTATAATTTAGACAAGTTCAGTAATGATACTTAGTGTAAAAGGGCTTTATGCATTTCTAAAACCTTTTCCAAAACTCTTCGAATATTTCTGTTCTGCATAATATCTTAAATTATTAATTGAACCTTTCACTTGTTTATTTTTTATGATTGCCTTTTTGTAAACAGTATTTGTACTAGTGATTTGTTGTTTCATGAAGTACTTTTTATAAACAGTTACTAACTTATTTACTGCTGCTTATGAAATAAATTGGCGAATCAATATAGACACGTGTTGATTTCATACAAGAACGATTGCGAGTGTACAGAGAGCATAGAGGAGAGATGTAAACAAAAGCTCAGCTATGCGCAATGACGTCCCATCCAATGGCGGCCTGTTTTCGGATCACGTGACTTTGTTTCGTTTTCAACAAAATTAAAATTAATTTTATAATCTATTCAAAATTATTTTGAAAGTTTAAACGCAATATTTAAGGATTTTTAAATACTAGAAAAGATCCCTTTGTAAGCAAAACCCTCGCACATGCAAATACCTCATTGCAGTCGGCTCTCTTAAACGCGTCCCTAAACAATAATTGCAATCGTGCTCATGCATCTGCAGTCCTTTACAATCTCCGCCAATGCAGCAATATTTCCCCTGATACCGATCATTATTGGCTTAATCGCTCATCTAAGGGCTAGGGACAAAAAAAAAAAAAACGGGCAGCGTGAGTCATTTAAATAGTGCTGACATCCCATACTCCGAAGCCCCGAAGGCGACATCCTCTACCGCCATTGTCCTCCTCCTGTCCTCCCTCACTTCGTGTCCACTGTCCCTATTACGTCATTTAGGATGATAGTATTTAAGCCGAGTTAATCTAAAGCTAGCTGTTTTGGTTTTGATGCAAAAGGGCAACCATAAAACATAATTAAAACCACTAAAAATAGGTAGGTATTTTAATTAAAGTCGCACTGGAGCAACACAGCGGGCTATTGGTGACGGTCCGAGATCAATACCCCAAAGGGAAAGATCAAGACCACGTAATTTTGAACCACGGTCAGATGACGCCCAAGAAAAATAGATAAAAAGTTAAAGTAACATAACCAACTGAGAAAAGTAGATTGAAAAGAAGAGTGTCTCTGGAACAGATTATATGAATGCGCTTTAACACTCCGAGTGATTTTGACGAGATATCTCGTCCATCAAGATCTGACAAACTTTGACAGCGAAGAGGTAACTCGGCTTCAAGATATTGCAGATTTTTTGATGATCGAGATCAAGATCTGGTCAGTCTTCTAAAACGGAGAGATATCTTCCCCATCAAGATCTGGTCAGTCTTCTAAGACGGAGAGTTATCTTGTCCATCAAGATCTGGTCAGTCTTTTAAAACGGAGAGTTATCTTGTCCATCAAGATCTGGTCAGTCTTCTAAAACGGAGTTATCTTGTCCATCAAGATCTGGTCAGTCTTCTAAGACGGAGAGTTATCTTGTCCATCAAGATCTGGTCAGTCTTTTAAAACGGAGAGTTATCTTGTCCATCAAGATCTGGTCAGTCTTTTAAAACGGAGAGTTATCTTGTCCATCAAGATCTGGTCAGTCTTCTAAGACGGAGAGTTATCTTGTCCATCAAGATCTGGTCAGTCTTTTAAAACGGAGAGTTATCTTGTCCATCAAGATCTGGTCAGTCTTTTAAAACGGAGAGTTATCTTGTCCATCAAGATCTGGTCAGTCTTCTAAGACGGAGAGTTATCTTGTCCATCAAGATCTGGTCAGTCTTTTAAAACGGAGAGTTATCTTGTCCATCAAGATCTGGTCAGTCTTCTAAAACGGAGTTATCTTGTCCATCAAGATCTGGTCAGTCTTTTAAAACGGAGAGTTATCTTGTCCATCAAGATCTGGTCAGTCTTTTAAAACGGAGAGTTATCTTGTCCATCAAGATCTGGTCAGTCTTCTAAGACGGAGAGTTATCTTGTCCATCAAGATCTGGTCAGTCTTTTAAAACGGAGAGTTATCTTGTCCATCAAGATCTGGTCAGTCTTCTAAAACGGAGTTATCTTGTCCATCAAGATCTGGTCAGTCTTCTAAGACGGAGAGTTATCTTGTCCATCAAGATCTGGTCAGTCTTTTAAAACGGAGAGTTATCTTGTCCATCAAGATCTGGTCAGTCTTTTAAAACGGAGAGTTATCTTGTCCATCAAGATCTGGTCAGTCTTCTAAGACGGAGAGTTATCTTGTCCATCAAGATCTGGTCAGTCTTCTAAGACGGAGAGTTATCTTGTCCATCAAGATCTGGTCAGTCTTCTAAGACGGAGAGTTATCTTATCCATCAAGATCTGGTCAGTCTTCTAAGACGGAGAGTTATCTTGTCCATCAAGATCTGGTCAGTCTTCTAAGACGGAGAGTTATCTTGTCCATCAAGATCTGGTCAGTCTTCTAAGACGGAGAGTTATCTTGTCCATCAAGATCTGGTCAGTCTTCTAAGACGGAGAGTTATCTTGTCCATCAAGATCTGGTCAGTCTTCTAAAACGGAGAGTTATCTTGTCCATCAAGATCTGGTCAGTCTTTTAAAACGGAGAGTTATCTTGTCCATCAAGATCTGGTCAGTCTTCTAAAACGGAGAGTTATCTTGTCCATCAAGATCTGGTCAGTCTTCTAAAACGGAGAGTTATCTTGTCCATCAAGATAATGTAGTTTTTTTTTACAATTCACATTTGAGGCCACAACAAATTAACGTCCACCACACATTCCTTACAGAAAATGGTGGTCTTTGGTTGGGCCTAGTTTCCAACTCGCAACCCTCATACTGTTAATCTGTTACTCTTCCAAATGGTCTACTATGGCCCCGAATTTCAGAACTACAGATTTTTAAGTTACTCTGCTTGTTACGTCTAGAGTGCCTATATAATAAGAGTGGCGACCATACGGGAAACACTTTCTGATTGGCTTAGAGACCTTTTCTACCGCCCGAGGCGGAATATAGCTTTTTCATGTTCCATTTCGTGTTCTAGAATGCTTATTATTATTTCAGTGTTTTGTCAGTACAAATTTGAAGACTTTTTAAGTAAATAACTTTTTTTGAACAACATGGTGTTTCCCGCAATCTAAGTTAGCGCGTTGTGCCATCCATCTCATCAATTACGCATGTAATTGAGCGTTTATATGATTCATTTATACCGAATGTATCCATATTATAACAATCATATGCTTTTTGTTATCCCTGAAATGATATATTAATTCGCCCAACAACCTTCTTTGAGACGATTCTGGTAGAAAAATGGCTGCCGCACATGCGCATTGGGCCAAATTGGGTCCCTTGTCGCCATTTTTATTATATAGGCACTCTAGTTACGTCTAATTCGCAGTGCTATAGCATATACAAAGAAAGGTTTGAAGGTGTCCTGCCCTGCGCCCTCAAGGCTCGCTTGGAAATCAAACAGACAATCGAATTTAATTCGCATGTTAGTCTACTAAAAACGAGTCTTACAAAAAAAGTCTAAACACCAGTCTAAAAACCGAGTCTCATGTCGCAGTACTTGCAGTCTCCTCCATCTATTCTGTCCCTGGCTTTAAATATGAAGGGCATGTTTATGCATGAGGACTGGAACCGAAAGGATTGGCGATTCTCCATGTTGCCGTCTGTCCGTCTGCATTCAACTGCCCTTCCATTACCAAGATGGCGAGCTGAATTTTTTAGCAATTGCTGCCAGCAGATAGTGGATTTATGACGCCATTGTGCCACTTTTTGTTGTCGTGGGGGAGCAATCGCTACAGTGCATACGGTCTGATGGGAATTCCTGAATTTTTATGGCTTTGAGAACTCAACTGCTACAGTTCTGCTTTGAGATGGGACATAGATACTATTGTGTTTAGTTACTGGCGAAGAAGACGGGTCCTATTGTGCAGCAGTTTGTATTGCGTAGTCATTTCTTTCATAAGTAATGACTGAGGATTATAATTTTAGATATTATTATAATCAGTTTTCGTTTTTTTTTTTTATTATTATTATTTTATTTTCTGATTTAATTTTACTTTTTAAAATTTATTATTATATTTTCCCCAGAAATGTTCAAACAGAAAAAAAATTTCGGGATATTTTTTTTCCTCTACGAATGCCGTTTGCAAGCGAAATAAGTTAATCCGGCAATGATTAAATATGTGGCAGAGTCGGTTTGCTGGAAAGTTTAAAAAGAGCGAAATCTTTCCCAGTGTGATGTTGTCGACCCAAAACGGTAGTGTGAAAACAGTACGAATCGTATACAAGGAAAAATACATCCAACAGCTAAGATCTTTAAGTTCTTATTATTCCAAGAACATTGAGAATATAAACAGTTTTTGCGCATCATCCCATTAACATCGCCAAACCAATACACAAAAGAATGTATTCTCCCAGTCCAGCACGGTGAATCAGCCTCGCCCGCTGTTTAACCGTCGTCTCCAACGTGCACTGCAGCAGTCTAAATATAACCCAACGTTAAAAGTAAACAACCAATCAGACATCATGAGGGCGAACACCACCTGTTCTACTCAAGTCGTTGTAAAGCGTCCGCCCAGCAGCTGGTGCGAAACAATAACAAATCAGAGTATATTCGGCATTGCGATGATACAATGGAGTAGGCACATGCCATGCAAGTGACCCATCCTAAAGGTCAATCACAACGGACTTTTTCACGATGTCACTTCAGGTAGATATGTGGTTAACGTCGCAATAGAGCGAGGCCGCGACATTATTAACGAGCACCAGCCTCCTTTGTGCACGGCGATGTTTTTTGGATTCGAACTCGCAACCCTCCGGTTGCTAATCCGTTACTCTTCGAACCAGGCCACAGAGGCAAGTTTGGTTAGGGGTTTAGTGAATGAGGGTCATATTACGCAAGCAGCGCCAAATACAAGACAGTAACGGGGAGCATACTCGGAAACCCTCACGCTTTCAGCACCTCTTGGCGAGTTGGCGATAGAAAGAGCTTTGAGAACCGAAGGCTGGGGAAATTGGCAATCCTTCTCAATTTTTCAAGCAACCCTACTACGTTGTAAAAAAGATCGCCATTTTTTTTATCGCTGAGTGCTATGATTTTCCGTATAATTTTTTTTGTGGATATTCTAAATATATGTTGACATTCAATATTGTAATGTATAGATTTTTTTTTTATAATTCGTTAACTGTCTGTATTGTAACTACTTTGAAGAATTGGTTGATGCAAGAAGCAGGCGGCAAAAACGTACCCCCATGTAAACAAATTATATATGTTTACAATTATTTGAAATTTAGTCAACAATTGCCTTTTGTTATGATTTTTACAATATAAAATGATCACTGACTCTAAAACTCGTCAAATAGAAAGAATTGATGAGAATGTATTTGTTTTTTGTGGAACTTATTCGTCCTTATAACCTACACAGTGTTTGTATTTTCATAATATAGTTTCTTATGAATCAAATCTCTTGTTTGATCGTCTACCTGATATAATCTCACCACTGTTTGTTGAGACAACTAGTAGTAAATATAAACTTAGTAAAAGCAGTTATCAATAATAAGTATTAAGATTTAAGCAAAGTAATTTTTTGTAAACAAATACACTTCTCGATTTGTTTCACTCATTTGAGCTCAAGATAACAACAAAATTTAAATTGAAAAATTATTCCATTTTGACTGTTTTCAATAGCTTTCTTTAAACAAAGTTTTTTCTATCTCATATCCTATAATTATAGCACTTGCATTTGGGCTGCTATGGAGGCAGAATTTTTTTACACGCATTACCATTTTAAGCCTTAACGGTCATTAGTCACCTCTCACATAACAACAGTACTATGTCTCTGTGGTCGTAAGTCACCTCTCACGTGACGACAACAGTGCTTTGTCTCTGAAGTCGTGTCTCACCTAACAACATTACTTTGTCGCTGCAGTCAATATGTCACATGGGTGGTAATAAGACTGATCCTGTCAAAATTCGCTGTCTGTGAAATGTGGGCACAATTGCCTTGTCAATTAAAATTCTCAAGATCCTTATGAAGTTGTGGGAACTACGATGGAGTAGAGATACAATATGTAGAAGAATGCACAAGTTTTTTCCCACTCCAGATGTTAGTCAATACGTGTACCACCCCATAAAATCCCAGCTACTCGCAGGCCATAATTGCTTTCCGGAATACTTTTTTAAAAACTTTTTTTTCTTCAGAAACCAAGTTTCTGATCTGTGTCAGTGTGGAGAGATTGGCGACTCACCATTACATCTTCCACTGTAAACTCATGGAACACCTTAGGGGTGATCTCCTTTTTCTAAAAGAGGCTACCAAAACTTACTCGCAACACCCTCAGTGTCACCAGGCCCTCCTGGCCTTGGACAGATTTGTGACTGCCAAACTTATGCCTCGTTTACCCTAACTCTTCAAACCTCCCATTCTTCACAGCATAGGTAAGTTGGTAGGTATTTTGAGTAGTAGTGTGATGAACCGTTTACTGTTCATGGTTTTCTCGCCTTTGTCCAAAAAAAATTCAAGGACTTTTCAGAACCAAAAATATTTTTTTCAAGGACCTAAAGTTTTTTATATCGACCTAAAACAAAGCACGTGCAAAAATTGTCAATTTAAAAAAATGTGAAAAATATTTATTAAAAAAAAACATTTTTTAATTCCTTTTTAAACTACTGACAGTCAAAGAAAAGAGGAAAGGTTGTCATCAATTTTGGTTATAGTTTGGATTTTCTTTTATCACAGAACCTGTGAACTTTTTTGCAAAGTGGGCTTCACGTCTCAATGCTAACTATCAGGCTATTTGCACACATATCAATTTCGGTCGTGAGGTAAAATATCGTACGATAAATTCTTTGGTGGCACGAAGAAGAGTATGGGAGCTTGCACATGGTTCGATCGACACAATCTCCGTTTTCATTTTGCTCTCGCCCACGGCCACTACAGCAGATGGCTGTCGTGGTTTATTTTGTTTGAGAAACAAAACAAATCCAAAGTTTTGACTGCAGTGTCAAAAGTTGTTCTCTGGTCACAATCGTTAAAGATAGTAAAAATTTCAACGGATTTGAAATCTGTAGAAAATTTTACAAGAATACCTTAAATGTGCTTTTCTGTAAATAAATAATTTTTCAATTGCAACTTTTATATTTTCTCAATACGAATTCGGCGTTTTACGAAAACGGATAATGCAGTGTCCTAAACTGTTAAGTTTTCATTCTTGAACGTACGACTTGACAGTTACCCCCTTCAAAAACCTTAATATTTTCTTTGTATTTCTTCATCAATCCCTGAGACAATTTTAAGAAATGTTCAAAGAGGCGGAACTCTTTCATGTTTGAATGCAAAAAAGCGATGGGATGACGCGTCAATGAAACATGGTGTATGACCTTGTGTGTTCATGTATACATCACCCATTATGGTTGTTCATATATATAAAACGTGGTGTCAAAACACGTAACACTTCAGAATGACGCTCAAATTGCGCACCTGCCGTGAAGGAAACTAGTTTGGACACAAATTCCAACGCAATTATGTACTAGTCCAAAAAAAAAAGCAAGGACTTTTTACCAAGTTTCGTAATTTTCAAGGGCCCCTAGTTAGGAAAACAAAATTCAAGGACCGTGGGAACCCTGCTGTTGGCTTGAGGAAGTCTTTGCTAGAGGTCCGCAAAGTAACGCGATGTATACTGTGCGGTTTCGGATGCAACAACGACAGCTAAACATCAATGTTGATAATACATCGATGTTCTTAAAATTCAGTGTATTTAAACTTTTTTACCCCATTTCATAACACTGGTTTAGCAACTAGTGATGCTACATCGGCTTCAATACATTAATGTTTTGAAAATATCGACATTGATGTCGCATCCCTACTTTTCAGACCCTTGGCCCCACTTTGGTCTAAAAGTAAGTTCAATTTGGCGATTATGAAAATTATGCTACTTGGTTATTTTTATAACCCCAAAGGGAAAAATTAAGACACAATATAATTTTGAATCATTTTTAAATAACGAGGCAACACCCAAGCTGGCACTCCAAACTTACACACCACGCTAATGTAAGAACACAATATATTTAACATGCACCAGCCCCCTTTCTACACGACGGTCTTTGGCAGGATTCGAACTCCCAACCCTCCGGTTGCTAGTCCATTACTCTTCCAACCATGGCACCTGTTATAGTTGTAGTTTTTTAGTTCATCAGATGTCAGTTTCGTATGCCAAAAAATACATAACCTATGATTAAATATATAATTTTTCACTGCTATGAGGCAAGATATATATAATTTTTCTTATTATGAACAGAAGAAAAGTAATATTTGTTTTATAATAAAATTACAATATTAATCTGAGCAATATTATTCGTTTAATTACTAAGTGTGCAATAATTTATTCACAAGACCTTTTAGGAGTTATAACATGCTACTGATTAGTCTAAAACCAACATTTTGATGAAATGTGGTATATCTAATGGTATTTTTATTTAACGTCTCTCTCCCCACTGGAGCAACACAATGGGCTATTTGTGACGATCCTGGATCAACCCCAAAGGGAAAGATTAAGACAACATAATTTAGAATCATGGTCATATAGCGAGGCAACACAACAGATTTAACATGCACCAGCCCCCTTCTACATGACGGTCTTTGGCTGGATTCGAACTTCCAACCCTCTGGTTGCTCTTAAAACCACGGCACCTGTTATATTAGCATGATGCTGATTTAATTAATTTTTCAAAAGGTCTATTCAAAAATTATTTTATCTAAAATTTTCATGTCCTGATCAGGACAGATGTTGAGTGAGTTAAATATATGGAGATAGCATGAGCACATTTTTATAAGTTTCACAGAAGTCTACTTTGAACAAGTTTAGCTGACTCATGGTTCTAGATAAGCTTTGAATGCATATCTGACTAAAGCCAATATTGCTAAAGTTGCAAGAATCAGAATGTATAGCTACAGAAAATTTTACGACTTGAAAATATTTACCAACCTAAATATTGGTTTACAATTTCTTCAGTTGTTATGCAGGATGTTTACATAGGACATCATTTTGTTTTGGAATAACTTTTAAATAAAACATTTCTAATTTCATTGTGCACTCAATGATTGACATTATTCATTGAATTTAATATCAGTCAAATGACTGCCAGCACTGCATATTTAGTCTTCCATCCACATGATTTCTTAAGACCATTTTGCTCTACAGCTTTTGATTGTCATTTATTTAGGAAGCTGATCTAGGTTAGTGAGTGTGAATCTCAGCACATTTCAGCAAAATATTTAATCAAAATGAATTCTCTATGATGGAGACTTCTAGAAAATTGTAAAATTACTTTGGGTTACATCGTGTGCCTTCAAAACAAATATGTGTAAAAAAAATTTCAAAACACTGTTCTCTGCAAGATACGAAAAAGTCTGACCGACTTCTTACAGAAAGTTCCCAAGAAAACATTGATACTGTATGATATATAGTGTTATTGAAAAACAAGGGACCTCTGTTGACATTACACACAAGTAGGCTTTCTCCAAACACAATATGGGAAAAATTTGGATTTTCATCGAAGCTCTAAATGTTATTATGCATGCAATTCTCTTGGTCCATATTATATTCCACATATAAGTATAATTATTTCAGTTCTAAAGTTCAATTTAAATTACATTCCAAAACAGTTCAATCCAGAAAAAAATTACTAGGTTAACAATACTTGCATGTACCAGACAACATTGGCAATCTTGAATAATTATGAAAATCAGAACAAAATATAAATCTTTTAGTACAAATTGTAAGCAACATTTAATGTATTCAGAATGATTTATTGAGACTGATTCTGACATTGCAAGATATTTTTGTAAACAAAAAGAAGTGTTTCAGTTACAGTGAATATATGTACTTCAATTCATTATAGAAGGTATTTTTTAATTAATGTCTTACAAGAAAAACAAAGAAACAAATGGTACATAAAAACTTTTATTTTCATTTCAATACACAATAAACTTTAAATATCAAGTAATTTAGTCATACATTACAAAAATTCATTTTTCTGTAAATGAAAATGAAATAATGGGTGAGCCGGAGAACTTAGGCCGAAGGCCTTCTATCTCCCTCAGAAAGTAGTTGGGAACTGAGCAGGTTTTGAAGTTCACTGAAATATGTAAGGTAGAGTGAGTGCAGTTGGTTGTCCAATGAAAACAGGTGGCTTAGAAATTGGGCAGATCAAGGACGAGTCCAATTGGAACAGTACATAAGATGCAAGATGACAAGGAAGGCTTAAGAATTATTAAATTAAAGAAAAAATAAAAGCAGGAGATTTAAATAGTAACAACATTAAGGATTAAGAATGACTCTGGGTCTTTTATTATATTCGGGTTGACGAGGGTCATATCTGGGATACACTGGATGGCAGGGTTATCAATTAATTCAAGATTAGCATAAAAATTAGTAGCAAGTTTACTGAAGTAAGTTTTAAGTTCGGTAATTTCAAGATCTTCGCAAATTTTAGCGTTTCGGTAGTACCAGGGGTAACCACTGATAATACGTAGAGTAGAATTTTGAAGAGATTCAAGTTTTCGCTGCGTATCCGAATTTTCTGTAAATATAATTAACCATACAAGACTCAAAAAGAAACTTTTTGCATGAAAATTTAACTTATGACCATTAAGTGTAGAATTATTCAAATTTAAGTATTTCCAATCTTAATTTTTTTTTTTAGAGAGAAAATGTTTATTTTTGTAAAAAATTGGGTAATTTAAAAAATTACTTAACATTTTGGCAATAACTGCTATCACAAAAACACCTGCTTCAAGAAATAAAAACAAAACCACATAGAAACACATTTTGATAATAGAAATTACAAAAACATAAATACAAGTAAGGGATAGTTAAAAATCTGAAGGATGAGGAACCTGAAAATATAAAGTGTGCACATCAGTACAATACAAATGAGATCACAAACTCACCTTTTCGAGTCAACACTAATGTACACCTAATTCTGTTTGGACGAGCATGAGTATCATCTTGTGCGAATGTTTCAACAGTTTTACGAACAAATTCAGTTATTAATTGTTGTGTTTTGGTTAGGCCATTATATAATTATCTGTAAGAGGCTACCAAGAACTTCAGTTCACGTTGAAATTTCCTAGCGCGTTTTTCATTAGGGTCATGTTTGACAAAATGATTACCCAATTTTCAGGTCAGTTCCAGACATTCTTTTACTAAACCTGCATTTAGAACAAGATCCTATTGTTCATTATCACTACATTCTGTGGGATTAGGAGTCTCAAAGCCAACCTCTTCTAATAATTCATCTTTGCTTACGGCTTTCTCGAATGATTCATGAATATCTTCAAATGATAGATCACTGAATCCTCCAGTTGCGTGTCATTGTAATGATGTTACCAAATACAATTAGAAAATTGTAGATACATACATTGGTAAATGAAAACATGTATTCCAAAACACATACACTACATGTTATGCAATCTATTTGTGGGTGCAATATAACTGACTAACCACTGCATTGCCCGTGATAGTTCTTTTCATGGGGTCAGGTGTGACCACTGCTTGCTAACCCCCAGTAATTGCTACGAATACCCATGTAGTTTAACAGATGATACTACTATGCCACAAATAGAAGAAAAAAAATTTCGTAAAATTTGGGCAAATAAGTTCAAACTGACTGGAGTAAATAGAGAATGAAATATTTATTTTGAATCTGAGTAAAAAAAAAGTTTGTGCAAAAACAGAATTAGGTGTGCGTATACAAACAGGAAATGTTGGACGCAAAAAAATAAATACGCTCAGGGTAGTCACATGAATTGAACCTATGTCATCTACAGCTTGCAAGCTATTAACAATGAGAAACCCACTGAACCACCAGCAAGTTGCTTTCCCACTCCTTGTACTCAGTAATGATACTATTCCCTCTACACCTCACCTCCCCTTTCCGCTTGTGTATCAATAGAATAGCACAAAATCATTAGTACTACCCAAATTTTGTTCAACAGAGGTTTTGGAAAACCAAATCGACATATTACATTGTTTATTTCAACATACCTATATGAGAACTTAAGTCTGTTAGCACAAATGCACTTGTGATGGGTAATGCCTTCTATGAGGTACTCTCGATACACCCTTGACAATGTGGAGCAAGGTCTCAACTATGTCCAAAATGTTAAGCTTATGCGTTTAGCTTTAACTATCCTTCCACGTTCAAACTCGGTTAATTCTTGGCAGGTCGACATTCAAGAGTTTAACAGAGAGCACTGATAACTATCTGACTCTTTATACTCTTTTAATGCAATGTGAGCACTAGTAAATTTGCATACTGCTATCCCATGACTTTTAGCACATCAGTGTTCGGTGTATGGAAGTTATATAAAATTAATAATGCAAAAGTTTTGGTACAGGCATATGAGGGGTCAAAAAATAATACTTAATATAAGATTTTGCAAATGAAAGCACATAAAAAAATAGCTGCAGAGATTAGGAAAAAGCATGTGTTTCTAATTTGAATTAATGGGGTTGCACTGGCCCTGGAACTTTTTTAGGTATATTGCTTGAGTAAATATATTAAGTGAATCTTCACCCATCATATGAAGAAGAATGATTCAAAATTGCCCATTGGATTTATAGTCACAAGGAATGTTTTAAACAAAACCTATGCTGATGAACAGGCTTGTGAGTGACATATGTTCAATGGCCCAAAAGGGAAAGAGTTGTCTTGTAATTATGATCCCTATCAAAAAAGGTTATGTAGTGCTTCAAAGGAAGGCTGATTTAATATTCAACTAACTTCAATAAAATAGCATGTCTCTTCTTCATAGTTATTTCATTTTCAATATTATTACACTTAAAACAGAAAGGAAATGAAATCAAATTTCTTATTTAAATCACTGATTTTGAAAAATAATCACTTAATTTTAAATTTGCATTCCCTGAAACAATCTAAAAATCGAAAGAAATGGTCCGTTTTGATAGAATCAGATGTATTCAATTTGTGGACTTTCATATAATGTAATCTCAAAAACTAGATTACATCTAACTATAAATCAAAAATTAAAACTACTGATCGCAGAAAGAACAATCTCACTGCCTCTACTAAAATACTAAGATTACACTTCACAAATATAATTAAACGCAATAGCATAAAACAATTCAAAATCAAAGCTGAAACAAATTTTTCTTGCATCTCTAAAGCATCAAATAAACACATTTGAAAATTGAAGGAGATTGGATGTATAACTGAAAAGTAAATACAATCTTTCAAAAGAATACGCCTAAAGACAAATTAACTTTTCCTAATCAAATTATTCCGCTTTCAATACAAAGACCGTTGAAAAACATGAGCTCCTCACACATTCTCATAAGCATAAACAAAACAGAATGCATTCAACATCAGAACAGCGCGCGATTTTTCAAACCGCCGACAGAACTAATACGCCTTCTAGCGGCAATTCCTCTAAGTTTTAACATTAGGATTATCGTAGTTGGCGATACAGGCATCTATCGCCAACTCGCCAAGAGGTGCTGAAAGCGTGAGGGTTTCCGAGTATGCTAACGGGGAAGGAAAAATTCTAAAGGCGGAAGGGTAGACGAGGGTAAAACAGGTCAGATCACTCTGGTATATCGAGGTTGTGATGCTCGAACACACCTAAAGATGTGCTCCTGGTGGTTATACTAATTGAATTTATCTAAAGGGGTTCAAACTAATCAATTAAACACAAGACAGTAACGAGGAAGGAAATATTCTAAAGGCGGAAGAGTAGACGAGGGTAAAACAGGACAGATCACTCTGGTATATCGGGGTTGTGATGCTCGAACACACCTAAATATGTGCTCCTGGTGGTTATACTAATTGAATTTATCTAAAGGGGTTCAAACTAATCAATTAAACACAAGACAATAACGAGGAAGGAAATATTCTAAAGGCGGAAGAGTAGACGAGGGTAAAACAGGACAGATCACTCTGGTATATCGGGGTTGTGATGCTCGAACACACCTAAAGATGTGCTCCTGGTGGTTATACTAATTGAATTTATCTAAAGGGGTTCAAACTAATCAATTAAACACAAGACAGTAACGAGGAAGGAAATATTCTAAAGGCGGAAGAGTAGACGAGGGTAAAACAGGACAGATCACTCTGGTATATCGGGGTTGTGATGCTCGAACACACCTAAAGATGTGCTCCTGGTGGTTATACTAATTGAATTTATCTAAAGGGGTTCAAACTAATCAATTAAACACAAGACAGTAACGAGGAAGGAAATATTCTAAAGGCGGAAGAGTAGACGAGGGTAAAACAGGACAGATCACTCGGGTACATCGGGGTTGTGATGCCCGAACACACCTAAAGATGTGCTTCCTGAGGGTTAAATCTAATCCCCAAGAATCCCCCAACCTCCCAGCTTTTGAGCACCCAAGAAAATGGAGCAAAGGGAAAGTCCATTCAACCCGCAAAGAAGCCATTCCGCCTTTGTGGGCCAGTGGTTCTTGCACGGAATGCAAGCACTTCGGAATCTCCAGATGTTTCGCTTTGTATTCCTCCCAAGGAATGCGGAGGGAACTAATGTTGCTCTTATGAAAATGGCGGCAGCTCTGAATGCCAATGACCACTTTCCATTATTCTAATAGGGAGAGGCATTTGGATATTGATGAAATAGAGTCGGATTCGGCTATTAATTTGCCTCGGAGAACGATGGGGCTTGTCTGCTCGGTGATTGGTCTCGTCTTTCAATGGCCGAAAGCCACATAGGAAATGGAAGTCCTTGATTTTCCCAGCGAAAATTGTATCATCAAATAGAAATCAAAGGTAAACGTCTCTTTCAAAACAATTTCAGTGTGAGTATTAAAATATTTTTTTCGAAGGGAACAGAGTCCCCAGTGTCCCAGTCCCCAGCTGGGAGGTTGGGGGATTCTTGGGGATTAGATTTAACCCTCAGGAGCTCTAGTCACTGTTTAAACGCACCCACAGACACAAATTAAAATTGCAAATTTTCACACCATCCAACTCCTAAGATAGCATGTTGTTGCATAGAGCAGATTAAACTATACAGTTACTTACAGGTTAAAAAGACAATACCAATGAACTAAAAATACAATTGCTCAATCATCTCAGTCTTGCCTCGATTTTAATTTTTGGAGTCATTTTATCGTACAATTTTTATTCCTTTAATCAATGTTTCATCTGGCACAGCTTGTCTTACTTTGGCAGGTAGGTAATTAATTAACGTCGCACAGGAGCAACACAACGGGCTAGAGTCCGGTATAGGCCAAGGGAAGATCCGAGAAAAACACCACGCAATTTTGACCCACGGTCAGATAACGAGGTCAACACCCGAAATGGCACCCCACTCTCCAAATTTCCACACCACACCAACATGACATTTGAGGTCACGACAGATTTAGCGCGCACCAGCCCCCGCGTACACGATGATAATTGGATCGAGTTTCGAACTAGACCCCTCTCCCGGGACACGTCCTTAGGTAATGGTAATTTTTAGATAACGTCGTACTAGAACAACACAACGGGCTATTGATGACGGTCCGGGATCAGTCCTTTAAGGGAAAGATCCGAGGACAACACCTCGTAATTTTGAACCACGGTCAGATGACGAAGCAACACCTGAGATGGCACCCCACTCTCCAAACTTCCACACCAGCCCAACGTGAGGACTTTCGGCAACGATAGATTTAAGGTGCACCAGCCGTCTCTATACTGTATGCTTACAAACATCCATGCCCGTACCCGGATTCGAACCAGGAACCTTCCGATCTAGAGGCTAACACCTTAACCACTATACAGGTTAGTCGGCGACACGTCATTAGATGTGTACGGTCTTCAAGAACCCGAGGTACCCTTGTGATCTATTCTTATCTCATGGGGTTTACTGACTCTGGTTAACATGTGGATCACGACCCCAAGATGCACAAGCGATCTCTTTCCATCCTTTCTTTTCACAATTAATTGGCATTGTATTGTGTTTGGTGCTGCTTGGCCCCTTGCGACATAAAACCCAAACCCAATCCTAAAGATACAAATGTGATTTCCAGAACCGTTCACGATTCGAAAGTTCATCTGGGACACGTAACGAAAGAGCGATACTACGAAGTATAAGCGTAAAATCCCAATGCACCAGTTTGCTTCTAAAAGACATTTTATACATTTATTCCAGAAAGACTTACTTATGTCAATACACGCTTACACTGTTATGTTAATGCAATCTTACAGTGTTCAATCAATATTTCTTTGTTCCCATGTGTGCATTCTGCTTTTATTGTTCGAGCGAACGTGACTCCCCTGACAGACGAGAAGGCAAGTGTGATTAAGAGGCATCATCTTCCAAATTCATACAATGATTTGTCAGTTTCCATCAGAAAAGCAATTGCGTGTCCTTCGAATGCAGATAAAATTTCTTTTGTCTGGGTCGCTTGAGTCGCGATTCACCTGCGCCGATTCTCGGCCAAGGTGCCAGATTGGGCGCAATTCCGCCTTTTTCGGGCTAATTTTAAACTTTTTGGTCGCCTTTTGGAGAGGTGGACGATACGCTATGTAGCATTATTTTTGTATTGGCGGATAAACTTCTTATAAGCGAACAGCATACAAATATTCTATTTTAAAAATAGCATCATTTACATATTTTTATATAGGACCAAAGATATACCAGTTTGTTTGCAATTGCTATCAATACAATTATAGTACAGGGTGTCCATAAACGAATGTCCCAGTTTCTATGGTATATTATAACATTTTAATTTAGACTATTTACAACAAATCATGCATCAAATTGAAGGTAAACTCGCCTATTTTTCTTACAAATGTTCAATATGTGCACCTTTAGTTATACGGCACTCATCCAACCTAGAGTCCAAATCTTACCGTAACAGTTGTGGCTTATCTGGATATGTTAAAAGAATGTCTCTTTCCCCAATTAGTAGAGGGTGAACCTGTAAACTTTATTTGACAACAGGATGGAGTCCCTTCCCATTGAAATCTCTTTGTAAGAGAGTGGTTGAACGTCGACGTCCCTGACCGTTGGATCTGTCGTAATGGTCGAGACGACGGAGCTCTTTTTCGTTGGCCTCCACGTTCACTTGACATAACGCCATGCGATTTTTTTCCTTTGTGGATTTATAAAAGATCGTGTCTACGTTCCGCCGCTACCAAATGATTTGCAGAGGTGAGACACAGAATTGAAGATGCTATTGCTCCGGACTTGTTAACCAAAGTGTGGGAAGAATTGGATGTTAGGTTGGATGTCTGCCGTATAACTTTAAGATGCACTTATTGAACATTTGTAAGAAAAATAGGTGAGCTTACCTTCAATTTGATGTATAAATTGCTGTAAATAGTCTAAATTAAACAGTTATAATATACCATTGAAACTGGGACATTCTCTTATGGACACCCTGTATTAACTTCCTGTTATAAGATAGGTTTCCTGCAAAGCGAAATATTGAGGGCGCTAGTGTTTCGTGGACCTGCTTTATTTCGGAAGCAACGTCACTATTTGTTTTTTTAATGTGGTATTTTTTTATGCCCGACCCATTGAACAATTGTTATCCTGAACCACTTAACGTTACCTACGAGAGGTGGTTGTTTCGCAAGGGCCATACTAGGCCAAGCAGCGTCAAACACATGCCAAACGTCAAGTAAAAAATGTCATGAAAGAGTAGTGGGATGAAAGCAGAAAAGGATTGCTTGGGTATACCGGAAGCGCGACCCTCTGTTTACCAAAGACAGTAAACCCAATGGGAAAAGATCACTTGATCACTTCAGGTTTGTAAAGCCCGTACACAGCAAAAGGAGATGTGGTCAGTTTTCTTCTAATGACAATATATCTCATCATGAAGATACTGACGACATTTTGTGATAACGAAATCAAGATCTGGTCACTTTTTGCTCTGATGATGAGAATTTTGTCCATCAAGATCTGGTCAGTTTTGCAAACGGCGAAGATCACTTGTAGAGAAGACCACAAAACGGGTTAAGAAGCTAAATCGGGCGCTTTATCCTTCTGTAAATCTGGCAACCCTGCCTTTGTAAAGATTCAGATCATACAACAGCTCTTCATTTTCTGCGCCATTGTTCTGCTCGTTTGAACACTCATTGCTTTCGCAGGGGGATATTTTAATTAGAATTTGGAGGCGCTTTCGGAATACGAGACCAGATTTTGATTATTTGGCCGTGAAGGTTCCCGGAATCGATGACACTGAGAGTGTGTTAAAAAATTTTAATGCCGTTACTCACGGGATTATGGAGATGCGAGATAAGGATTGACAGGACAAAAACTGGAAATGGCAACTCCGGCGTGTTATTTACATTTCTGGAAATGACTGATGACTGCTCGTTTTTATTCCAAAAAGGTTTTTTGGTCTGCGAGAGGTAGCTTTTTAAAATGTGTGTTCATTATGCGATGGAAGGGCAGCTAATGGATCGTAGCCAAGGTTTTGTGGCGAATGATGGATTGCTGAACAAAAACTAGGGGATGAAATATGGACGCGAACTGGTTTGACTTACCACTGGAAGCAGACGTTTTTTGAAATTGTTGAAGGCGGTGTACTGCTTATCGGCGGAGTTTTGAGAATAGAGAGTGGATTGAAAGTGGAAGAAAAAAAAACGTAAATATTTTTATTTCGACATAAAGTGTTCTTTGTAGTCATCTTGTGATATAAGAGCATTTAGAAGCATAAATTTTGAATAGCAGAAAAAAAACCTCTCAAATCCTCTTTTCGTTGCTCAGAAACAAAATTAATCGGCTAAAACTCAAAATTAGATATGAGGTAGGTAGTTAATAAACGTAGCACTAGATCAACATAAAGGTCTATTGGTGGTGGTCCGGGATCAAACCCGAAGGGAAATAACCGAGGTAATGGTAATTTTAGTTAACGTCGTACTAGAGCAACACAACGGGCTATTGACGACGGTCCGGGATCAGTCCCTCAAGGAAAAGATCCGAGGACAACACCTCGTAATTTTGAACCACGGTCAGATGACGAAGCAACACCTGAGCTGGCACCCCACTCTCCAAACTTCCACGCCAACCCAACGTGAAAGTAATGGTAATGGTAATTTTAGTTAACGTCGTACTAGAGCAACACAACGGGCTATTGACGACGGTCCGGGATCAGTCCCTCAAGGAAAAGATCCGAGGACAACACCTCGTAATTTTGAACCACGGTCAGATGACGAAACAACACCTGAGCTGGCATCCCACTCTCCAAACTTCCACGCCAACCAAACGTGAAGGAAATATCCGAGAAAAACAGAACGTAGATTCTGTAGTAGAATCGCAGGTTCATGGTCGCCACAGTCAGAGATCTTGTAAAATAGACGCATTTAGAAGCATAAATTTTGAATAGAAGAAAAAAACCTCTTAAATCCTCTTTTCGTTGCTCAGAAACAAAACGAAACGGCTAAAACTCAAAATTAGATATAAGGTAGGTAGTTAATGAACGTCGCACTAGAGCAACACAAAGGTGTATTTGCGGTGGTCCGGGATCAAACCCGATTTGAAATATACAAAGAAAACACCACGTAATTTTCAGCCACGGTCAGATGGCGAATTCGCACTTGAGTTGGCACCTCACTCTAAATTTCCACACCACACCAACATGAGGACATATGAGGCGACGCCAGATTTAACGTGCACCAGTCACCTTTGTACACGACGGTCTTTGGATGGATTCGAACACGCAATCCTCCGGTCGCTAATATGTTACTCTTCCAACCGGGTTTACCGCGGTTCCAGAAATATCCTAGGACAACAACCACCTAATTTTCAACCACGGTTAGAGGACGGGGTGAACGTCTTAAGGCCCTGTGCACACATCCGGTTTTTCTAACGTGCGGCGCCGCTGCGGCACCGAAGCCCAACTATGCACACATAACCGTAAAATAAAGCAAGTACTCATTCCGCGCCATTTGCGATAAAATATTCCATGGAAGAAAACGTGTTTATTTCACTTGGTGTAAAAAAAGTATATTTTTAAACAAAATAGACGTTACAGGATGCAACCCATGAATGAATTATTATTTCTGTTCCATTTATTTATGAGAACAAGGTACTTCAGAACAGAGACGCGTGTGCGGCGAACTGCGGTACAAATTGCACGCAAGTTGGACGTGCGTCGCCGAGGCATGTGAGCAATACTCCATTGGATCTCATGTATCTCCGACCGCACTTGCGTTGCCGCAGCGGCGCCGCAAGTTGAAAAACCGGACGTGTGCAACGGGCCTAAGTCGGATTGCATTTCAATCTCGCTTCTCTAATCCATTAATCTCCCAACTGAACTACAAAAATGCGATACTATTATATAGAATATATAGAATCAGACGACCATGTAAATATTCTATTGTTACAGGAGTGGCAGAAGCCCGTCAGCCATCCCTCCCGGGGTGTGACCGAGTATGACTACGAGAAATTCCGCTGACAAAGAATAAGAAAGAGCTCAACGCAACTCCTCCCCCCAAAAAAACCCGCGACAGACGAATAAAAAACCGAATCCCAGTCACCTTTAGAGAGCGTCCGAAACAACAAAATACCCGGACCTCTCCGCTGGCCAGGAATGCAAACTATGCCCCACAAACAACAGCACAAGCGAAAACGAAACCGGATGCCGGACGGGGGGCCATGATCGCTTCAACCTTGGGTGTTCAATTAGCCGTTAGAAAACACGCGCTCAGGTATGTGGTCCAGGCTACTGGCTGCTGCCACCTTTGCGGCGCCCCAGAGACGGGAACACCCCAGGTGTAAAGAGGGGGCCCGGGCGATCGAGGGCCCTGGGGGTGAAGCCCCCTCCCGTCTTCATTTCGTTTGGTGCGTTATTTACGTTTTCTTCTTTTCTGGAGGTGGGAAAGTGAAATGGACTTCCTCTGATTTTGAAGCTGTCGATCACCACACATATTAGTTGTTTGGGCGAGTTCTGTTAGTCTATTAGAGGGGTTGTTGGGTGATTGTCAATTGCGGGTTTTATGAGGGTGCTCTGTTCCGAGGAGAGCAACTTAATCTAGACCAGCAACTTTTAACTGGTGTGTCTACTGGATGGTGAAATGGTATAAATTGTGCAAGAGTGTATAATCATTCCATCTTCGTTCCATTCGGTGCATTGCGTTTTCTTCTTTTTCGGTGGTGGGAAGGTCCACTGGACAAATCTCTCCTTTTGGAGCCATCACCACACTATTGCTCTGTATTGGGTATGGAGTTTCAATGAAACAGGGATTCTTTGGGTGAGTTATGTTAGTCGTATGGAGAGGTTGTTGGGTGATTGCGTTTTTTATTAGGGTGCTCTGTTCCGAGGAGAGCAACTTAATCTAGACCAGCGATTTTTAACTGGTGTGTGTCTACTGGATGGTGAAATGGTATAAATTGTGCAAGAGTGTATAATCGTTCCATTCGGTGCATTGCTTCTTCGCTTCTTTTTCGGCGGTGGGAAAGTCCAATGCACAAACTTCTGCTTTTGGAGCTGTCTATCATCACACTTTTGCTCTGTATTGGGTATGAAGTTTCGATGAAACAGGAATTCTTTGGGTGAGTTATGTTAGTCTTATATAAAGGTTGTTGTGATTGCGGGTTTTATGAGGGTGCTCTGTTACGAGGAAAGCAACTTAATCTAGACCATCGATTTTTAACTGGTGTGTGTCTACTGGATGGTGAAATGGTATAAATTGTGCAAGAGTGTATAATCATTCCATCTTCGTTCCATTCGGTGCATTGCGTTTTCTTCTTTTTCGGTGGTGGGAAGGTCCACTGGACAAATCTCTCCTTTTGGAGCCATCACCACACTATTGCTCTGTATTGGGTATGGAGTTTCAATGAAACAGGGATTCTTTGGGTGAGTTATGTTAGTCGTATGGAGAGGTTGTTGGGTGATTGCGTTTTTTATTAGGGTGCTCTGTTCCGAGGAGAGCAACTTAATCTAGACCAGCGATTTTTAACTGGTGTGTGTCTACTGGATGGTGAAATGGTATAAATTGTGCAAGAGTGTATAATCATTCCATCGTTCCATTCGGTGCATTGCTTCTTCGCTTCTTTTTCGGCGGTGGGAAAGTCCAATGCACAAACTTCTGCTTTTGGAGCTGTCTATCATCACACTTTTGCTCTGTATTGGGTATGAAGTTTCGATGAAACAGGGATTCTTTGGGTGAGTTATGTTAGTCTTATATAAAGGTTGTTGTGATTGCGGGTTTTATGAGGGTGCTCTGTTACGAGGAAAGCAACTTAATCTAGACCATCGATTTTTAACTGGTGTGTGTCTACTGGATGGTGAAATGGTATAAATTGTGCAAGAGTGTATAATCATTCCATCTTCGTTCCATTCGGTGCATTGCGTTTTCTTCTTTTTCGGTGGTGGGAAGGTCCACTGGACAAATCTCTCCTTTTGGAGCCATCACCACACTATTGCTCTGTATTGGGTATGGAGTTTCAATGAAACAGGGATTCTTTGGGTGAGTTATGTTAGTCGTATGGAGAGGTTGTTGGGTGATTGCGTTTTTTATTAGGGTGCTCTGTTCCGAGGAGAGCAACTTAATCTAGACCAGCGATTTTTAACTGGTGTGTGTCTACTGGATGGTGAAATGGTATAAATTGTGCAAGAGTGTATAATCATTCCATCGTTCCATTCGGTGCATTGCTTCTTCGCTTCTTTTTCGGCGGTGGGAAAGTCCAATGCACAAACTTCTGCTTTTGGAGCTGTCTATCATCACACTTTTGCTCTGTATTGGGTATGAAGTTTCGATGAAACAGGGATTCTTTGGGTGAGTTATGTTAGTCTTATATAAAGGTTGTTGTGATTGCGGGTTTTATGAGGGTGCTCTGTTACGAGGAAAGCAACTTAATCTAGACCATCGATTTTTAACTGGTGTGTGTCTACTGGATGGTGAAATGGTATAAATTGTGCAAGAGTGTATAATCATTCCATCTTCGTTCCATTCGGTGCATTGCGTTTTCTTCTTTTTCGGTGGTGGGAAGGTCCACTGGACAAATCTCTCCTTTTGGAGCCATCACCACACTATTGCTCTGTATTGGGTATGAAGTTTCAATGAAACAGGGATTCTTTGGGTGAGTTATGTTAGTCGTATGGAGAGGTTGTTGGGTGATTGCGTTTTTTATTAGGGTGCTCTGTTCCGAGGAGAGCAACTTAATCTAGACCAGCGATTTTTAACTGGTGTGTGTCTACTGGATGGTGAAATGGTATAAATTGTGCAAGAGTGTATAATCATTCCATCGTTCCATTCGGTGCATTGCTTCTTCGCTTCTTTTTCGGCGGTGGGAAAGTCCAATGCACAAACTTCTGCTTTTGGAGCTGTCTATCATCACACTTTTGCTCTGTATTGGGTATGAAGTTTCGATGAAACAGGGATTCTTTGGGTGAGTTATGTTAGTCTTATATAAAGGTTGTTGTGATTGCGGGTTTTATGAGGGTGCTCTGTTACGAGGAAAGCAACTTAATCTAGACCATCGATTTTTAACTGGTATGTGTCTACTGGATGGTGAAATGGTATAAATTGTGCAAGAGTGTATAATCATTCCATCTTCGTTCCATTCGGTGCTTTGTGTTTTCTTCTTTTTCGTCGGTGGGAAGGTCCAATGCACATTCCTCTGCTTTTGGAGCTGTCTGTCAACACACGACTGCTCTGTATTGGGTATGGAGTTTCGATGAAACATTGGGATTCTTTGGGTGAGTTATGATAGTCTATTATAGAGGTTGTTGGATGATAGTTAATTGTGGGTTTTGTGAAGGTGTACTATTCCGAGAAGTGTATCTAAATCAGTACCAGGGATTTTCAACGGGTGTGATTCTACAGGATGGTTACATGATATAAATCGAGCATGTGTGTAATCATTCCATTTTCGTTCCATTCGGTGCTTTGTGTGTCTTTTCTTCTCTTTCAGAGGTGGGAAAGTGGAATAGACCTCCCCTGCTTTTGAAAATGTGAATTTAACAAAAAAAAATTTAAGAAAAGAATTAATTTTATATTTTGAAAAACAAGGCTAAGGTCAAATTGAATGATCTTGAAAAATAAAAGGTCATTCACAAGATTATGCTATATTATGGGAAAGATGCATTTGTCAACAAAAAAAAAGCTCTAATTGATTCCAATAGGACATCTAGATCCAGAGGTCCAAAAGTTATGGTAATTCTAAAATCCTGAAAATTTTTCCTTCCAATTAAAAATATTTATCAACAGAAAACAACAGTGAGTAAGAAGTTTAAATGTTTCATATTTTCTTTTGCGTGACTGGGCAAAAAATATCGGGTTGAAAATGTCACTTTTGTGCGGTGAGACACGGATTGACCCATGTACATTTTGCAATCAAGTCTAAACAACTCAAATTTCGCAGCCCGTAAAAATCCACCTTATCATTACAACCTCCGTGATGAACTCGTAAAATTTATTTGCTCGCTCTTCTTCCAACTCCTTCAGACGCAGATAAGGTGTTCACACAATTTCCATCACCCCATTCCCACTCCCAATTCCTTTTTCGCCAGGAAAGACCCACTCCACCCCCGAGTAATAACTTCAAACACCACCCGCAAACGACGCCGCCGAATGTGGCACACAGTTGCCACTTAGCGGGAACAAACTCTGCCGATAATACCAGAAGTTTTTACGGTTATGCACCTCTACTGTTTGCCCTGCGTGATAAGACGACAGCAATTTGGAATTCTTTTGGAAGCCTCGAGTCAACACTGTTATCCAGTGGGAAATTGGCGATGTTCCGTGCGTGAGATAATGTTTCGCTTACCTGTGTCCTTGCGCAATTTGGTCCTTGTTGGCGGAATTTTTGACTTTCGTGTACGGTTGTTTGCTGGGTGAAAGTCTAAAAACGGTTTTTTCGCTTCTTTTAGGTTGTTTATGAGGTATTGTGCGTTATGGGGACAAGTTTCTTTATTATCAACATTTGTGGGACTGGTAATCTGTGACATTATTACAGGGATTGTGTAAACCTTTCGACTATGGCCATGGATATAAAGTTAAGCTAGGAGAGTCTGCGCAAAATTGGACAGAATAATAAAAAAACAATCTAATTATTAATTTTTTGCGAAACTATTCATCAATAACTGTGACTTCATTTGTTTTTTATGCATTTTCATTGCTATTTTGTTGTTATGCTTTCATCTAATACAACAGTTGTCATAAAACCAAGAAAGCTATTTTGCGCTATGTGTCCTTGTAGGGTCGGAGAGATTGCGCACATGGGTAGGAGAGATTGTTCTTAATAAAAACTACAATTAAATTGTTAACAATAATAATTACACTTAAAGAGGCATAACATCCTCCATGCCGCCGGTGTAAGCGATATTTTAATGGTAACTAAAGTTAATCTGCCGCACAATAAAGGTCAATAACAACTTTATTATTTTTTACAAAATTATTTTTCAACAAATTCATTTAATACCAAAATATTGTTTTTTGTCCCCCAAAATTTTTTTTTAATTCATTTATTCTTGTTTTACATACAATTTTCAATTTATGCAAAATTTCCAATAAGCTGCGTAATCTTTCCTAGCATGAATACTAATGGGAACAATGCGCCATCTCTCCCATGTAGCAGATGCGCAAACTCTCCCATTTCGGTTGGAGAGATTGCGCGGTCTTTTATTTAAACATGGCCGCTTCTAGAAAGAACCGTTGGTGTTCGCAATGTTCGTCTAGGTTAGTAGCCTCATGAGAAACCGTTTAATTAAAAATATTTTGTACTATTGCCATTCTATAAAATTCAGAGAAAAAATATATAAAAATTAAAGCGCTTATCTTGGGAAAACAATGCAAAATAGCGATGTTTTATCCTAAACGCTCGGAACAAACAACCTGCACTTTCAAGTAGACACTCCACTACTGCTGTTGAACAACTATATGGAGTCGCTGCGCGCGCACTCAACGCTTTCCCCCCGACCCCCTTTGTGCGCAATATCTCCTCGCTTTATCTTAACCTAGACGATTCTTTCTTGGCGCGGATTTGATAGTTTTCAAGGTACAACTGCTGTCCTGGCGGCCCTAGTTTAACCTTTTGACTGCCATTTACGTGAGAACGAGAGCTGTAGTAAGGTCACAGTTGTAATTGTCCTGTGTTGCCTTTAGCAGCCGAGTGTGAGTCCCATTGTGAAGTGAAGGCTGAGCAGCAATGAATTTAGTGAATCCGTAATAGTAAATGAGCGGTGTCTGCTATCACAGAGCCTCAAGTGGTTGTTGAAAGTGATTAGCATCGCATAGGCGATTCAACAATCCATCGTGGACCGTCCATCGAATTTGTAAATTTTTGCGTGTTCAAATCACGTCCGGGTCACCAATTTAGCAAGCCGGAATAAAGCAGTGTGCAACTCTGTATCTGTCAAAAAGTATTCATGATAATTTGAATTACACTGCTATATACTACTCAATCGTAAGTTAATTTTTGTAGTGGTAGTTAAGCTCGCTATAGTACAAAAGCAGAAAATCCAGACGTTACGCGTATACCAGCAATTGATCTTCATTTTTAGTAATGGATTTTCGTATGACGAAACTCTAACAAAAAAAATTGGTTGGGTTCCAGAACTTCTTGAAAAACTTTTTGGCAAAAACAGTTTTCTACAATAGGGAATAACATATTGGCGTTATATTCCAACCCTGAGGTGAAATTCAGAAACATTTATTAGCAGTTAAGAACTGATGCGGGGGACCAAAATGGGAGGGATGAAACAGGTTTCCGCCACCTCATTCTGGTACCGAACAAAGTTTGAAGAGTCTCATTTTATTTTTGAAAAAAAAAAAATTCATTTCGCTCGCCCTTGTGATGAGCCCCCATCCTCTGCTGGCGTGCGCTCTTTGATGTCACGTGACCGTCTCATTACGCTTCCGGCAGACGATTTTTTCCCCTTTTCTTTTGTTTCGGTCCACCCCTACCGCTCCTCTGGCAGCTACTCTTTGTGTTCGCGAGATTCGGATAGGACAGATGGTCTGGTATCCGTCGTTTGGATTCCGAATATGAAAAATTGGATTTTTTTTTTTTTAAACTTTGAAATTATTCTAAACTGGGAAAACGAGCGAGATTCGATTTATGTAATCTGAAAAAGGTTCGTAAAATAAAACGATGTTGAAAATTTTCAAATCAATTTTCAGGTGGTCTATTGAATTTCCATACGTCAAAAAAATTGGATGATAATGAACCCTTTAATATACCGAATGGGCACTTTTAGTATCTCCTCCAAGTATATTTTCCTCAGGCCTCCACATCAGTGAATATATATAAATCCCAAAAATATAGACCATATCTAACAAACATATGATTAACCAACATGAAATGTAAACATATATTCCAAGTACTAAATGCTAAATTCATTACAAATGTACGATGTTTGTAGTGCAAATTTTTTTATAATTTTCCTCTTCGTTTCGTTCACACACGAGTACAGCTATACAAAAATAAATTAGCAGACCTGCGAATAACAGCGCTAAACTTTTTTAATTGTTTGTGTCGTTACACATTTTATGTATTATTGCAATTCATTTACACTGAATATAGCACCCATATTCACATAGATGGATTTCAAATGAAATAAAATTATCCAGAAATACATAACAGCATTTCGTTTACTTTTTACTGGGGTTAAATCTTATTTTCAATAAAATGCATGGTAAAAAGCACATCTCGGTCATGCAGCCATAGTAACATTCTGAACCTAAATGTTATTCTTTTCCCTCAGCATTTCATTCGGTATTCTTTGAAGCTTTTCCTTCATTCACTCATTACTTTTTGTGTGTGTGCAGATTTCTATCTATCAGATTTCTCATTGCTTTGTGTAATAAGACTGCTGGAAAAAATTCCATTGCAAGAGCGAATTTTTCCGTGTAGTGCAGCAATATTATGCAGCGCCACAGTTTAAAATCAGCATATTTAAACTGAGCAACAAGATTGGCGAATGAAACTCGTAACGATCGGTTTTTTTTTTATTGTTTATAACTGTTGTTGCCATTCGACAACAAACAAATACCGTCAATTACTGTGCCCACGTACGTTAGAGAAATATTTATATACATACAACGAAAATAGTAATTTTTTTAACTAAAAACATACAGAGTACAAAATCTCTTAATAGTTTTTCAGAGCCCTCTTCAGTGCGAAAACTATCTTCGCTTCTAAATATGCTCCTTGAAAAACACCAATGTTGGGAAACTTTTAAAAGAATTTGAGGATGTCAAAAATCTGAATAAACGGACTCTGAAAATTGCGGTGATTTCAAATGTCAGGTATTTGGCCTTAACCTTCAGGTCTATGAGTTCAACGTTTAAAGTTCTTTAAGTGCAGAGCACATGTCAAAACGGTCAAAGTTCATGGTCTCGTTGAGATCAGAAAGAATAACACAGGGGAGTCTTAGCAAGCTCAATACAAAAGAGGAACTACGAAAGTAGGATTCACAAAACCAACAAATCACAGCTAATTCTTTTGGAATTCCAAACCCGAACCACTTATACGAATTTCTTCCAGTTCGACAGTGGACAATTAAAGTAACACCGGCCTATCTCAAAACAAGTCCCAGAACAACTCAGCCGCTCTGAAGAAATAAAATGAAAGTTTTCTCGAAAAAGGGGTCTAGATAAAGCATCCGCTTTCATTCGGAATTAACCCTCGCTATTCCCAAAAGGAAAAGGCATCTTCGAACCTTAAGACACTACGCCATTAAGGCTTGGTGAGTTATAGTTAAGTATCCTCAAGGCGCTGCACCATTTTGGGGAAAACACACGGTTAAAATGGCCCATTGTTACTTGATTAATGCTCGATATCACATTACCCATGCCATTTTCTTGAGGATGACAAATATAGATTACGAAATCTGATGCTTTCAAATGACAGGAATTTGCTATTAACCTCATGGTCAGAGTTCTTAAAGACTGGTTAAGTTACGAAGAATACAACGAGTCAGCAAGTTCAATACAAAGAGGAACTTCTAAAGTAGGATTCAAAAAAACTAACAAATCAATTATCTAATTCTGTTGGAATTCCAAACTAGGACAACTTTTGCAAATTCCTTCCAGTTCGACTGAGACAATTAGAGAAACACTGGTCTATGTGAACACAAGTCTCGCCAGTTACAGTCAAGTATCCTCAAGTACTTTTTCACAAGGATGACAAATATCTAAAAACAATCAAATGGATTCCGAAAACTGATTATTTCAAATGCCAGTGTTATGTTGTTACTAATCCCCGACATGGTCTCTTTAAATTAGACCAAGTCCACAAGTCCATAAACCCCCAAAAAGTCCAAGAAAAGCAGAGGTTCCGAAAACACCTTGCCCATTGTAAAGTCAATACATTTTAAAATATGAGCTGGCGAAGCCTCAAATGCTCAGCATTAAGCCATTGGTCTCTGAAATCCAACATTTAAAAAACTAAGTGCACGCGTTCTTAAAGTCTAGTTAAGGTCACAAAGAACACAATGAGGAATCAGCAAGTTCAATACTGAAGAGGAACATCGAAAGTAGGATTCAAAAACCAACAAAGCAATTAACTAATTTATTGGAATTCCACATCAGTACAACTTTTGCAAATTCCTCCCAGTTCAACGGAGACAATTAAGAGAACCACTGGCCTATGTGAAAACCAGTCCCGCCAGTAATAGTCAAGTATCCTCAAGACTGAACCTCTATGGAAAATCACGAGTGTTGTTAAAATGACACGTTGTTACTTGATTAATGCTCGATACCACTTTAACCCATAACACTTTTTCGCAAAGACGACAAATATATCCGTGACGAAAACTACCCTATTTTGTTCATTCGGACACAAAAGCTGTTTGAAATTGTACCCTGTTCTTGTTCCCAGAACCAAGTGCACACTGCATGCCCTAAATGGTCAGTTAACCCTCCTGGTGGTCAATATCTGTGACAAAAACTGCCCCGTTTCGTCCATTCTGACACAAAAGTTGTTTGAAATTGTACCCAGTTCTTATTCCCAGAACCAAGTGCATGCCCTAAATGGTCAGTTCTTAACCCTCCTGGTGGTCAATATCTGTGACAAAAACTGCCCCGTTTCGTCCATTCCGACACTAAAGTTGTTTGAAATTGTACCCAGTTCTTGTTCCCAGAACCAGGTGCACAGTACATGCCCTAAATGGTCAGTTCTTAACCCTCCTGGTGGTCAATATCTGTGACAAAAACTGCCCCGTTTCGTCCATTCCGACACTAAAGTTGTTTGAAAGTGTACCCAGTTCTTGTTCCCAGAACCAGGTGCACAGTACATGCCCTAAATGGTCAGTTCTTAACCCTCCTGGTGGTCAATATCTGTGACAAAAACTGCCCCGTTTCGTCCATTCCGACACTAAAGTTGTTTGAAAGTGTACCCAGTTCTTGTTCCCAGAACCAGGTGCACAGTACATGCCCTAAATGGTCAGTTCTTAACCCTCCTGGTGGTCAATATCTGTGACAAAAACTGCCCCGTTTCGTCCATTCCGACACTAAAGTTGTTTGAAATTGTACCCAGTTCTTGTTCCCAGAACCAGGTGCACAGTACATGCCCTAAATGGTCAGTTCTTAACCCTCCTGGTGGTCAATATCTGTGACAAAAACTGCCCCGTTTCGTCCATTCCGACACTAAAGTTGTTTGAAAGTGTACCCAGTTCTTGTTCCCAGAACCAGGTGCACAGTACATGCCCTAAATGGTCAGTTCTTAACCCTCCTGGTGGTCAATATCTGTGACAAAAACTGCCCCGTTTCGTCCATTCCGACACTAAAGTTGTTTGAAAGTGTACCCAGTTCTTGTTCCCAGAACCAGGTGCACAGTACATGCCCTAAATGGTCAGTTCTTAACCCTCCTGGTGGTCAATATCTGTGACAAAAACTGCCCCGTTTCGTCCATTCCGACACTAAAGTTGTTTGAAAGTGTACCCAGTTCTTGTTCCCAGAACCAGGTGCACAGTACATGCCCTAAATGGTCAGTTCTTAACCCTCCTGGTGGTCAATATCTGTGACAAAAACTGCCCCGTTTCGTCCATTCCGACACTAAAGTTGTTTGAAATTGTACCCAGTTCTTGTTCCCAGAACCAGGTGCACAGTACATGCCCTAAATGGTCAGTTCTTAACCCTCCTGGTGGTCAATATCTGTGACAAAAACTGCCCCGTTTCGTCCATTCCGACACTAAAGTTGTTTGAAAGTGTACCCAGTTCTTGTTCCCAGAACCAGGTGCACAGTACATGCCCTAAATGGTCAGTTCTAAACCCTCCTGGTGGTCAATATCTGTGACAAAAACTGCCCCGTTTCGTCCATTCCGACACTAAAGTTGTTTGAAAGTGTACCCAGTTCTTGTTCCCAGAACCAGGTGCACAGTACATGCCCTAAATGGTCAGTTCTTAACCCTCCTGGTGGTCAATATCTGTGACAAAAACTGCCCCGTTTCGTCCATTCCGACACTAAAGTTGTTTGAAAGTGTACCCAGTTCTTGTTCCCAGAACCAGGTGCACAGTACATGCCCTAAATGGTCAGTTCTTAACCCTCCTGGTGGTCAATATCTGTGACAAAAACTGCCCCGTTTCGTCCATTCCGACACTAAAGTTGTTTGAAATTGTACCCAGTTCTTGTTCCCAGAACCAGGTGCACAGTACATGCCCTAAATGGTCAGTTCTTAACCCTCCTGGTGGTCAATATCTGTGACAAAAACTGCCCCGTTTCGTCCATTCCGACACTAAAGTTGTTTGAAAGTGTACCCAGTTCTTGTTCCCAGAACCAGGTGCACAGTACATGCCCTAAATGGTCAGTTCTTAACCCTCCTGGTGGTCAATATCTGTGACAAAAACTGCCCCGTTTCGTCCATTCCGACACTAAAGTTGTTTGAAAGTGTACCCAGTTCTTGTTCCCAGAACCAGGTGCACAGTACATGCCCTAAATGGTCAGTTCTTAACCCTCCTGGTGGTCAATATCTGTGACAAAAACTGCCCCGTTTCGTCCATTCCGACACTAAAGTTGTTTGAAAGTGTACCCAGTTCTTGTTCCCAGAACCAGGTGCACAGTACATGCCCTAAATGGTCAGTTCTTAACCCTCCTGGTGGTCAATATCTGTGACAAAAACTGCCCCGTTTCGTCCATTCCGACACTAAAGTTGTTTGAAATTGTACCCAGTTCTTGTTCCCAGAACCAGGTGCACAGTACATGCCCTAAATGGTCAGTTCTTAACCCTCCTGGTGGTCAATATCTGTGACAAAAACTGCCCCGTTTCGTCCATTCCGACACTAAAGTTGTTTGAAAGTGTACCCAGTTCTTGTTCCCAGAACCAGGTGCACAGTACATGCCCTAAATGGTCAGTTCTTAACCCTCCTGGTGGTCAATATCTGTGACAAAAACTGCCCCGTTTCGTCCATTCCGACACTAAAGTTGTTTGAAATTGTACCCAGTTCTTGTTCCCAGAACCAGGTGCACAGTACATGCCCTAAATGGTCAGTTCTTAACCCTCCTGGTGGTCAATATCTGTGACAAAAACTGCCCCGTTTCGTCCATTCCGACACTAAAGTTGTTTGAAAGTGTACCCAGTTCTTGTTCCCAGAACCAGGTGCACAGTACATGCCCTAAATGGTCAGTTCTTAACCCTCCTGGTGGTCAATATCTGTGACAAAAACTGCCCCGTTTCGTCCATTCCGACACTAAAGTTGTTTGAAAGTGTACCCAGTTCTTGTTCCCAGAACCAGGTGCACAGTACATGCCCTAAATGGTCAGTTCTTAACCCTCCTGGTGGTCAATATCTGTGACAAAAACTGCCCCGTTTCGTCCATTCCGACACTAAAGTTGTTTGAAAGTGTACCCAGTTCTTGTTCCCAGAACCAGGTGCACAGTACATGCCCTAAATGGTCAGTTCTTAACCCTCCTGGTGGTCAATATCTGTGACAAAAACTGCCCCGTTTCGTCCATTCCGACACTAAAGTTGTTTGAAATTGTACCCAGTTCTTGTTCCCAGAACCAGGTGCACAGTACATGCCCTAAATGGTCAGTTCTTAACCCTCCTGGTGGTCAATATCTGTGACAAAAACTGCCCCGTTTCGTCCATTCCGACACTAAAGTTGTTTGAAAGTGTACCCAGTTCTTGTTCCCAGAACCAGGTGCACAGTACATGCCCTAAATGGTCAGTTCTTAACCCTCCTGGTGGTCAATATCTGTGACAAAAACTGCCCCGTTTCGTCCATTCCGACACTAAAGTTGTTTGAAAGTGTACCCAGTTCTTGTTCCCAGAACCAGGTGCACAGTACATGCCCTAAATGGTCAGTTCTTAACCCTCCTGGTGGTCAATATCTGTGACAAAAACTGCCCCGTTTCGTCCATTCCGACACTAAAGTTGTTTGAAAGTGTACCCAGTTCTTGTTCCCAGAACCAGGTGCACAGTACATGCCCTAAATGGTCAGTTCTTAACCCTCCTGGTGGTCAATATCTGTGACAAAAACTGCCCCGTTTCGTCCATTCCGACACTAAAGTTGTTTGAAATTGTACCCAGTTCTTGTTCCCAGAACCAGGTGCACAGTACATGCCCTAAATGGTCAGTTCTTAACCCTCCTGGTGGTCAATATCTGTGACAAAAACTGCCCCGTTTCGTCCATTCCGACACTAAAGTTGTTTGAAAGTGTACCCAGTTCTTGTTCCCAGAACCAGGTGCACAGTACATGCCCTAAATGGTCAGTTCTTAACCCTCCTGGTGGTCAATATCTGTGACAAAAACTGCCCCGTTTCGTCCATTCCGACACTAAAGTTGTTTGAAAGTGTACCCAGTTCTTGTTCCCAGAACCAGGTGCACAGTACATGCCCTAAATGGTCAGTTCTTAACCCTCCTGGTGGTCAATATCTGTGACAAAAACTGCCCCGTTTCGTCCATTCCGACACTAAAGTTGTTTGAAAGTGTACCCAGTTCTTGTTCCCAGAACCAGGTGCACAGTACATGCCCTAAATGGTCAGTTCTTAACCCTCCTGGTGGTCAATATCTGTGACAAAAACTGCCCCGTTTCGTCCATTCCGACACTAAAGTTGTTTGAAATTGTACCCAGTTCTTGTTCCCAGAACCAGGTGCACAGTACATGCCCTAAATGGTCAGTTCTTAACCCTCCTGGTGGTCAATATCTGTGACAAAAACTGCCCCGTTTCGTCCATTCCGACACTAAAGTTGTTTGAAAGTGTACCCAGTTCTTGTTCCCAGAACCAGGTGCACAGTACATGCCCTAAATGGTCAGTTCTTAACCCTCCTGGTGGTCAATATCTGTGACAAAAACTGCCCCGTTTCGTCCATTCCGACACTAAAGTTGTTTGAAATTGTACCCAGTTCTTGTTCCCAGAACCAGGTGCACAGTACATGCCCTAAATGGTCAGTTCTTAACCCTCCTGGTGGTCAATATATGTGACAAAAACTGCCCCGTTTCGTCCATTCTGACCCAAAAATGGTTTGAAATTGTACCCAGTTCTTGTTCCCAGAACCAGGAGCACAGTGCATACCCAAATGGTCAGTTCTTAACCCTCCTGGAGGTCAATATCTGTGACGAAAACTGCCCTGTTTTGTCCATTCTCACACAAAAGTTGTTTGAAATTGTACCCAGTTCCAAGCAAGGGGACAATGTGTTTTCACTACTTGGATTAATAGGGCAGTTTTGTCTCGACAAGATATCTCGTCATTAACATAGTTGACCAAATATAGATGGACGAGATTTCTCGTTGAAACCACTTGGAGAGAATGTTTGGTTTAGACCACAAGGAGGAAGGCGAGCAGGTTCAATTCAAAAGAAGAACATCGAAAGTAGGCTTCAGAACCACTCTTTTTCAATATCCTTCAAGTTCCAAAGAGGACAATTAGAGAAACACCGGCCTACCTTAAAACAAGAAGCGCGGCAATTCAAGCGCCCGGAAGGAAAATTATAAAAAAAAAAAAATTAGAACGTATTTTCGAAAAAGTGGCACAGCTTACAACAATCACCTTTAATTACCGCATTATCCCTCGCCATCCCCAAAAGGAAAAAGACATTCTCGCACCTTAAATCATCCACGCATTAACAAGGCGTGAAAGGCAACGTCCCGGTGAATTATAGTCAAGTATCCTCAAGGCTGAACCATCCATGGAAGACCATATGGAGTGGTGTTACACGGCCCTTTGTTACTGGCAGGGGACCTCGGTTTTGAAAGGATGGAAATTAGCCGTGTTTGGTGGTTAATGGCCACTAATCAATTACGCCGATTTCACTTTTTTTTACGACACTTGGAAGCCCTCCCGTTCACTGGAGGTAATTTCTTTTAAACAATGCGGTACTTAGCCATAAGCGTCGACTTTCCTTGTCGCGAGGCTTTTCATATTTTGCATATTTGCTCGCGAACTGGTATGGTTGAGGCTTAAAAAGGGATTTCGCTTTTCAAGTATTGAGGCGGTAATTACCGTTCTTTATATTCTGTTGTGGATGGGGGCGGGTGTATTTTTATTAACGAGGATGTCTGACTTGGTAAGAGTCGAAATCCTAAAACGGTAGTCTTGTTATCGGCGACAGTATTTTGTTGGTATAACATGGTCATGAACGTATTCCACGCTACTACCTGCATGACTTCTAATTGGTAATTTTTTACATTAACGTCGTAATAGAGCAATATATCTGGCTAGTGACGAAGGTCCGGGATCAATTCCCTAACGGAAAGATCCGTAGGCAACACCTCGTAGTTTTGAACCATGGTCGGATGACGAGGCAACACCTGAGCTGGCTCCCCACTCTCCTAACCTCCAAATCTACCCAAATTGAGGTAATGGTAATTTTTAGTTAACGTCGTACTAGAGCAACACAACGGGCTATTGACGACGGTCCGGGATCAGTCTTTAAAGGGAAAGAACCGAGGACAACACCTCGCAATTTTGAACCACGGTCAGATGACGAAGCAACACCTGAGTTGGCACCCCACTCTCCAAACTTCCACGCCAACCCAACGTGAGGACTTTCGGCCATCGACAGATTTAAGGTGCACCAGCCGCCTCTACACCATACGCTTACAAACATCCATGCCCTGACCCGGATTCGAACCAGGATTTTCCGATCTAGAGGCTAACACCTTAACCACTATACCGATTGGTCGGCCCCAAATTGAGGACTTACGGCAACGGCAGATTGAGGGTGCTTTGAAAGCACATTTAACACAAAAGGAGAAAAAGAGCGTTTAAAATTATGAAGGCTCGTTTGATTTGCAGCTGTCATGTTTATAAAAAGTTGAATATTTCCGGTTCTACTTATAGTAGAAACAAAATTTAGGTGTCGTTTTATTCAGAAATACCTATATTATTTTTTAAGATAATAAAAAATTGGACGTATTTTCATATTTTGAGTTCTAGACCCCTTGATTAAAATACCCACCAACCCCTTTGACGACACTTTTTACTGGAAGTTGTCATTCGTTTTGCGTCGAATATAGCGTCTCATCTCTACTATTATAAAAGGAAGTATTTGTCTGTGTGTTTTTTCGCGGCCGCAAAATCCTGACGATTCTATGGCACTTACAGCACTGAGATTTGGCAAACATGTAGTCCGATTTTTTTGCAATTTTTGTGTCGCGACGAAATTTTAAAATTTAATCTAGAAGATTTGTAAACGAATTTAATAGTTTTATTCTCCAACGGGTTCGTCAAACGCGGAGGACTTTTTGCACCCACGTTGTCCTTGGAACCATGCCAATTTTTTTCATCTTTTATATTTTCACAAGAGAGTGTAACGTCACGTAAACTTTCTTTTTGCAAAAAAAAAAAACACAGATAGCATCTTCTGCCCTTCGCGTTAAAAAAAGAAACGATTACATTTCCTGTCCCATTCCATTATCATTTTCAATGAGAGTAAGAAATAAAAAACACATGGACTGGGATTGTTAAGTTTTTTTTTCGTAAAATCGGAATCGCTAAAGATAGATTAAAAATTTCAACGTACTTGAAATCAGCGGAAGATTTCACTATAGATTGAAACCTAAAAAAATGATTTTCTTTAAAAAAATAATTATTAAATTGAATATATCTTCAACGTATTTGAAATCTCCGGAAAATTTTACACCAGATTAATACCTTACACCAGGGGTTCCCAACCTTTTAGTAATTGCGAACCACTTGAAATTTTTAGAAATTTTTGGAGTGCCACCAGTTTTATATTCTTTTAGAAACATATATCTAATGTCAGAAAACTGCTCAATGGCTTGTTTATTTTTATTGTCTGCGTCTTTTCGACAAATGATTTTCTTCAGTAATTTTGTTTCCATTTGGATTTTGCAGTGTGGAAGTTTGGAGAGCGGAGGGCCAGCTCAGATGTTGCTTCGTCATCTGATCATGGTTCAAATTATGTGTTGTTGTCCTAGGACGTTTCCCTTAGGGCAGGGATTTCCAACCTTTTGATAACTGCGTACAATTTGAAATGTTTAGAAATTTTTGGCGTACCACCAGTTCTATATTCTTTTAGAAACATATATCTAATGTCAGAAAAGTGCCCAATGGCTTGTTTTATTTTAATTAAAATACTAAGAAAGCTTCATATTTTATGATTAATGCACTTGTATTTCGTATTAATAGTGTTTTAATAAAGGAAAAAATAAAACGATTGTTGAAAATTACAGTTTTATTTTTTACTCACAGGTCTAAAAACAAATAATTTTAAATAATTTGTACAAACTAAGCAAAGGTTAATAGAATCAAAAATCAATTTTTAGTACGAAACTTGTTGTTTTTTGTCTTTTATTAAAATATCAATATCAGGAGCAATGGAGCTTAACTTCACTCTTAAGTACTCTTCAACACTTTGTTTCTATATTTATTTTTTATGTACAAAAGTTCAGAAAAACCACTCTTACACAAGTAACTAGTAACAAATGACATAAGAAATAGCATAACGTGGTTGTACATACTAAAAAATCGAACAAACTCCGTAGAATATTTGGGTCGCTTGTATCATCATTGCGTACCACCTGAAACGTTGCCGCGTACTACAGGTTGGGAATCCCTGCCTTACACCAAGGCACGGGCAACGCAGTGGCTAGTAAAGCATAAAAAAACAAAAGTTTCTTTTCTCCGAATCCAATTAGTCCAAAATCAAACGTTGTTCATTCGATCGTTGCACTTGCATTCATTTGTCATCGAAGATTCATTTGTATCGAATGAACTACTCGTCCCCAGTAGTTCATTCGATACAAATGAATCGCTAACATAATCGCAGCAAGCCATCGTGAAACGCATCACCAGGTACGCGATGTCTATCTAACCGCGACCTCGTCATCCGAACGCGACACGAACTACACCCTTTCCTATCTCCCAAACACAAATTGACGCCGGTTTCGCGAAGCGCGAGGGGCAAAGGGAAGCCTCTCTTTGATATGCAGGTCGCAGCGCTTAAAGAAACCGAACGTCGAGAAGCGTTTATGAATAAACGCTAAGGGATAAGGAATAGAAAAAATGGCGACAGATTTATCTCTAGTGATTGAGTCGGAAGATAAATATGTCGAGTATTTTACGATGCGATGCTAGAGAATGCGAATTTTTTAGAAGTTCGCGGATCTATCATCGAACGACATACGCGGCTTGTGGTGATCTATAATGATGAAAAAATATATTTTTGCTCTAATCTTGAACATGGCAAGGGATTTTAATGTCCTTGAGTTCTTCATTAGTCCTTCAAGCTGACACAATGTTTCGTAATTCTAGGGGTGCCACCGCAGCAGAAGTGCTTGTGAAATAGTTGCATTGGAAGAAAAATTAATTAAAAAAAAATAGTAGCGAAAGGTTCTTAAACCTTATTTTAAGAGTGATTTTTGTTGCTTAGGTTCGGCTGAAACACAAGATGTGTTAAATAAGTATGAAAGAGACGTTAAAGATCACGACGATTTAAATTTTGAAATTTAAAAACTAAATATTTGCAACAAAAGTTTTTATTGAGTTTGCTAAAGTCGCAGTGCTGTCCAACACTTGAGAGGTTGGAGGAGAATTAACGACCAGACAAGCATTGACATTATACATAAACTTAAGTCTCTATCTTTCAGGAATGAGATCCATATCCAGTGGGTACCTGCTGATGTAGACCTATACGGAAACGAAATTGCTGACAGCCTGGCAAAGGAGGGAACAAGTACCAATGACGACGTCTCGAGCGTCCTCACATACCAAGAGCTAGCCACCATAAGAAAAATTGCTCTCCACAACGACTGGAAAGCACTTCCATCACATGACTGGTACCATGCAGACCATCCAGAACTGCCCTGGAGGTTGATGGAGATAGAGCAATGCAGACTGCCCTTACTAGACTTATTAGTGGCCACATTAACGGCCATATTCACAAGTCTCGAGTTAACTCGAGGATCAGTTGATCCGCGAGTAAGAGTTAACTCGAGGATTATCAAAAACGGTATTCTCAAACGGCGTGTTAAGTGATCCGGGGATTAAAATGAGACGCTCGCTATGATTGGCTCCTCACGGTCACATGATATTTGTTTACATTGGTTAGGACGCCCGAATCTGCATTCATACTGATCAAGCCCGTACTTCGCCGTAGAATTGATTCCAAATTGTGAAAAAATAGGACTCGCACAGCATTTTAATATGGGTTTGGGAAAAGAAATGCAAAGGTATTTAATCTCAAATTGGAATTTTATGGAAACCTAAATTTGGCAAGAAAGAATTGTACACAATGTCTTGACAGATGTATGTAATCTGATTATCTTTGTACTTGTCAGTATGGGTGTGTGTTGGTGTCGTGACAAGTAACTTGCATTATCAATTTTCTTTCATTCGTAGTAACTCAACAGAATAATTTTAATTCTACGACGAATTTGTATCTGCCATGGTCGTTTTCTACCGTTCGCTCTCTCCGGCTTAGAGGACAGAGGTGGCGCCATCTATCTTTTCGCTAAGCTGCTTGGTTAAGATTACGCAGCTATTTTTATTTTCATTTTTCTTTTGAATTTTAATAAAAATATGTTTAAATTTTTCCATTTAAGCAATTTTATTATGAGGAGATTAGCTGCTATGTAGTAGGTGCTCCGTAATGACAGATCCAGTTCAGTCGTCGCAAGAATTCTGTAATTGAGCATAGAATGAAATGTGTCCTCCATTTTCTTTTTCCAAAAAGATGGTACTGCGCATGCGTTAAATGTAACTCGCGAGTTAACTCGCCGATTTCGGAGGATCAAAATGTAACACCGAAACGGCAGTTTAAACCACGGATCAGGACTTGTGAATACGGTTTTCTCGATAACTCGCGGATTATCGTTGATCCTCGAGTTAACTCGGACTTGTGAATACGGCCGTAAGTCTCTCTACTATGACCAGGGACGTAAGACTTTTTTACCGTGTAGAAAATGCAGTTTGGCTCCGGCCTTCCCCAGTCACCTTCTTGCTTGTATGGGGATGGTCAAGACTGATTTGAAAATGAATCCTGTCCAAGTTATGGACTTTTTGAGGGTGTACGATCTTCTGGACTTGATCTAGACCAAGAAGAATTAGTAACAACAACATTGACAACTCGCTGAATAACACGGCAATACTCGGGTTGAAATGGTTAAATGTTGATTCAAAATTGAATTAGAATAATCACTTTTCTTACAGCGAAAAAGGCATTCATTTAAGTTGTACGGAAAATACTTTTAACCCATCTCTCAAAGACAAAACTTCTAACGGGCATCTTCATCATACACCCTATTCGCAGCGAACAAAAGAGGAAGAAATAAAGAATACATCTTCCGATGGTCAAAATTCCATCAAAATTTCTGTACTTTTATGCGTTTTAATATTCGCTATAGCAAATCACTGCAAATATATAAATTCCTGACAGTTTTCATGAAATGGATTAGATGAAATTAAAAGCAGAAAAAACATACTTCCGTTCGCGATCAGATACCATTACGTACGTTTTTCTGCAGACAGGAGAACAAAACCGTTCCTTTTACTTTTCAGAAATCTCTGAAAGACAAAACTTCTAACGGGCATCTTCATCATACACCCTATTCGCAGCGAATAAAAGGAACAAAAGCGGAAGAAATAAAGAATCCATCTTCCAATGGTCGAAATTTCTGTACTTCTATACGTTTTAATATCCGCAACAGCAATATCATTGCAAATATATTAATTGGTCTCGAATTGCTGATAGTTTTCATGAGATGGATTAGATGAAATTTAAAACAGAAAATATACTTCCGTTCGCGATCAGATACCATCACGTACGTTTTTCTGCAGACAGAACAAAAACGTTCCTTTTACTTTTCAGAAATCTCTCAAAGACAAAACTTCTCACGGGCTTCTTCATCATACACCCAATTCACAGCGAACAAAAGTAACAAAAGAGGAAGAATAAAAGAATCCATCAAAATTTATGTACTGCTATACGTTTTAATTTCCGCTACAGCAATATCATTGCAAATATATTAATTGGTCTCAAATTGCTGATAGTTTTCATGAAACGGATTAGATGAAATTCAAAACAGAAAAAACATACTTCCGTTCGCGATCAGATACCATTACGTACGTTTTTCTGCAGACAGAACAAAAACGTTCCTTTTACTTTTCAGAAATCTCTCAAAGACAAAACTTCTCACGGGCTTCTTCATCATATACCCTATTCGCAGCGAACAAAAGAAACAAAAGAGGAAGAAATAAAAAGAATCCTTCGATCCTTCATTCAAAAAAAAAAAAAAAACTAATGCACATAACGCATCGAAAAAAATATTTAAACGCAATTACGCAATTCCCCTTTCACAGAATTGCATATTAAATACGCATCGAGAACATCCACCCAAGAAAAAAAAAAAAATCTCCTTCGTCAGACGAGATTGATATATAAAGAAAGAAAAAGAAAGAGCAAAAATCTCTTGAAGACTTCGTGACGATGTAAAGAGGCGAGAGTTAGGACGTGCGAAATCTGATGTTCCCCCTATTCATTAGGAATTTTCCCAACGCGTGATTGTAATCCTAATGAAATTTGGAGAAGGGGGGAGAATCTCCCCTACGCAGGAGATAGGGGTAAGAGGGGATCGATCGAGGAAGGAGACACGTGTTCTGTCGGGAGGTTTCGAAGACAGGACTGCCACAAAGCATTGGTGAGAGAGTAGCATGAATTCTAAAAAATAGGGGATGGCAAAAGTCTCCTTTTAAACCATATTTTTGAAGCAAGCTGCTCGGACACTAAATGTATCGGCTGAAACAGAAAAGTGCTAATTGAGTGTGACAGACATTGAAGATGTGGTCAAGAAATTTAAATTTTAAAAAGGTAAATGTTTTCGAAATTTTTTTTCCTTGGAATATTTTAAAAGACAACAGGTTTTTATGATAATCTAACAAATCACAGATTCCGATGTTTAACTTTGATGGTTGCACGGCTTGGAGTCAAAACTTCCAAACGGGCGGGTTTCTGTGATATATTTTTCTTCCGAAAGAAAAACCTGAAAACCATTTTTAGTTTTGTTAGTTTTCGATAGGGAATAAGTTTTTGCCGACCTTTGGTGGATTTCGAAAAAAAGTCGCCGTCAAAATAAAGAAAGAGATTTTGCGACAATTTCGCTTAACCTTTAGACTACTGCCGGTACACCAGTTATACATTGGAAAATTATATGAATTGCGCCAAGTAAGAATTTAGACTTCAGCCAACACAGCAGTTGTACCTTGAAAGTGATAAGAATCATGCCAAGAAAGAATCGTGCCATGTATATTCTACAGCCGTGATCGCGCCAAGAAATAATTTAGACAACGGTCAATACAGCAGTTGTATCTTGAAAACTATATGTAGAATCGTGCCAAGAAAGAATTTAGACTACGTGCTGATACAACAGTTGTACTTGACAGTAAAAGAATAACGCCAAGAAAGATTCTCACCATGTATATTCTACAGCCGTAGTCAAAAGGTTAAAGATACCCTTAGGCCCGGTGCACACATCCAGTATTTTAACGTGCGGCGCCGCTACGGCACCTAAGCCCAACTATGCACACATAACCGTGAAATGACGCAAGTACTCATTTCGCGCCATTTGCGATACATATTCTATCGAAGAAAAAGTGTTTATTTCGCTTACTTGGTGTAAAAAAAGTATATTTTGAAACAAAATAGACGTTACTGGATGCAACCATTAATTATTATTTATATTCCATTTATTTATGAAGACAATGTACTTCAAACCTGAGACGCGTGTGCGTTGAACTGCGGCGCCGTTGGGAACTGCGGTACAATTTGCACGCAAGTTGAAAGAGCGTCGCCGGAGGCATGTGTGCAATACTCCATTGGATCTAATGTATTTCAGACTGCACTTGCGTTGCTGCAGCGGCGGCGCACGTTGAAAAACCGGATGTGTGCACCGGGCCTTCGTCGCCAAGATTGAGTAATAGTTGTCAAAAGTCGTCTGTCTTGATAAAAACTGCCCCCCCCCCGAAAGAAATTTGATCCATGTTACAATTCCAGCGTACTAACCACTACACTGGAAGGTCAGAAAAATATGCCTTATATCACATTTGCCCGATTCTTAGTATCAATTAATCGCCTTCTGTTTCTGTTACTCGAATCCGCAATCCATCTTGAAAGCCCTCGCTTCTGCCCATCTATCACCGAAAAGATGAACCATCAACCAGACATTCAATCCCAGTCGTCAGCGTACCGCATTCCCACTGCCCTCTTCAGCCAAATTAAGATCTAATTGATAACACTTCCTCAATCACCTCAATCGGCGAGCAGATAATCATCCCAACTCGATGATAGCCACGGCTGGCTTCCGAATATATTCCTCCCTGATTGGAAGTTCATTTAACCCCAAATGGCTAAATACGACAAAAGCGAATCGGGCTCGTCAAACAGGATGGAAACGAACGGAATCGACGAGATTTAATTCAATGAAATCAAAGCCCTTTTACAAGGCCCGGTCCTCCTGCTCTTGTTAAATCTCGGATGGTAAAAAAAAGATCTCCAACCCGGGTAGTGATATGTAAATTGGATTAATGTTCTGAAACAAGGGAGGGGCATGTATAATCTCCCCCGCATGTTCTGGGGGCGGGGGTCAGTCTTCCCCCGGAGGACCAGGGGGTAAGCGGCGGGCTTAATTAAAGCTGCCCGTCGGCTAGTCATCTGATCTGACCCCTCCCTTTGGCTCGGGAAGGGGATGGTTCTGTGCAGATTGCGCGGGGCTTTTATGCGGATGTGTGCGTTTGTGCTTATCTGTCGTTTCTGCAGTGGGGTTCGAAGCTGGATCTTGCAAGCCCCATGGGGAAATGTGTATCGGATTAGCTGACTAATATTCGCGAATTGTCTTGGGTTAGTGATAGCACTCCTATATCAAATGGTTAGGTGGAGATCTATAAGTAGGACTCTGACTATACACACAAACACAACTGTCTTTAATTGGCGTTATTCTTCGATTGGGATTTTTTTAACATTTCGATTTCATATCCTACTTTACGCAGATTTTCTCCTGATTTGTTTCAAATAATCCTTACAATCAATTGTATATATTTAAGTACAAACTAGAAATACGCCTAGTTTCATAATTTCGAGATTTGGGTTTAGCTTACGCATTTTTTGCAGAACTTTAGTTTTCTACAAGTTGAATTACCGGCGTTGCTCGGATTTCAAATATGACCGCGACATCTAAAAATATGACCGAGACATTTCCCTGTGGTAACTCAAATACAAAATCCCTGTAGAACCTATTTCCTTGTCCATGTCCGCTTATTGCAGGAAAACAAACTTTAGATTTTAAAATTGGGGCTTCGGGGGTCACTTTTAGGACTACCTATATGCCATTTTTCATGGATACAAATTGATCTGAAGGCATGAAAATTCTGAAGACAGGAAAGAAATAGCCTGTGTTTTCCGCAGTGTTCTAAAGTATAAGGCCCGTTGCACACATCCGGTTTTTCAACGTGCGTCGACACTGGGGCACCGAAGCCCAACTATGCACACATAACCGTGAAATGACGCACGAACTCATTTCACGCCATTTGCGATAAATATTCTATCGAAGAAAACGTGTTTATTTCGCTTACTTGGCGAAAAAAAAATTTCTTTTTTGAAACACAAAATAGACGTTACTGGATACAACCATTTATTAATTATTATTTATATTCCATTTGTTTGTGGAAACAAGGTTCTTCAGAACGGAGACACATGTGCGGCACGGTGGGGAACTGCGGCACAAATTGCACGCTGGAGGCATGAGTGCACTTCTCCATTGGATCTAATGTATCTCAGACTGCACTTGCGTTGCGGAAACGACGACGCACGTTGAAAAACCGGATGTGTGCACCGGGCCTAAGTGTACCAAATTACGTCTGGATTGGTCAAACGGTGTAGATTTGTATAGAGAATATACACACATCCTTTTTTTATATACGAGGTCTGTCTAAAAAGTATCTAACCTTGAATTGTCAAGCGCACAGTAGTGACGCTATGGCGGTGCCACTGTGCACAGTGAAAGGAGACAGCTTAAAGAGCATGCTTGAATTTTTTCTTCGCGTTCCAGTCATTGTTTGATGATTGCAGAGTGAGGTGCTGTTTTAAACGTTCGTCGGAATTTGATTTCTCTCAAGATGGCTAAACGAGTTAAGCAAAGGTACTGCATCAAATTTTGTCAAAAGCTTGGCGATTCTCAAAGCGAAACAATTTGTAAGATTCAGCAGATGTTTGGAAACGATGCTGTGGGGATAACACAAATCAGAGGGTGGTTCAACCGATTCACCTGAGCTGGCACCCCACTCTCCAAACGTCCACACCAACACCACGTGAGAACGTTCAGCCACGACAGATTCAAGGGGCACCACCCGCCTCTACACCACACGCTTACAAACATCCATGTACCGACGCGGATTCGAACTAGGGATGCGACATCGATGTTCAAAATTAAAACATCGATGTTGATAATACATCGACCCAAAAACATCGATGTTTTTAAAATTCAGTGTATTTAAACTTGTTTCCCCATTTCTTAAAACTGGTTTAGCAACTAGTGACGCGACATCGGCTCCAATACATCGATGTTTTTTTTTCTAAAACATCAATGTTTAGAAAACATCGACATCGATGTCGCATCCCTACTTTTCAGACCCTTCATCCTTGATCACTTTGGTCTAAAAGTATGTTCAATTTGCTAATTATGAAAATTATGATATTTGGTTATTTAAAAAAAATTTTATAACGGTACTTTTTTCATTAAAAAATAAAACATCGACAACGTAAAAACATCGATAAGTGTAAACATCGACCCCAATACATCGATGTTAAATACATCGATGTTTTTAAAAAAAACATCGATGTTTTGAAAACATCCACATCGATGTCGCATCCCTAATTCGAACCATGAAGCTTCCGATCTGGAGGCTATCACCTTCAACCTCAAGACCGGTTGGTCGTCTTTTAGATGGAAGATAATCGTTTGGAAGGTAGTAAATGAACGTCTCACTGCAGCAACACGACGGGGTATTGGCGACAGTCAGGGATCAATCCGGGAGTGAATCTGATAACAGCACCACGTAGTTTTCAACCACTGCCGGACGGTCCTCACCTGAGCCGGCACCCCGTTCTCCAAAGTTACACACCATGGACATTTGAGGCCCGACTGGTTTAACGTGCACCTACCCCCACGGTCTTTGCTTGGACTTAGTTTCGAGCGCTAATACGCTGCTCTTCTAGCCGGGGAACTCATAATCAAAAACTCCACCGCCCGCAACTCTTTCCCGGAAGCGCAAGAGAGAGAATAAATCACCCGCGCCATTATTTCTCACCTGCCAGATCCCATTACACCTCCTCATCCCTCTTCCCCGAAAGCTCCTCCGACGATTTGAATGTTCGCCGCTCTTCACTTCACAACACGCCATCCGTCTCGTTCACCTGCAGAACACGTGCGCCGAACATCGACAAGGGCCGATAAGGGGTGTATCTATCCGCTCTCGCACGCGCGGATCTCTTTCTCTGAGTGGCGTTATCGGGGACTTTCATCTGGAAGACCCCGGGCTTCCGTGTGCTTAGATCGAGTCGGGATTGCGCTGTGGCGACTTGACCCTCAGGAATTTTCCGTGTAGCGTTGGTTTTTAACCCCAGAGTGTCTTGACGACGAGGTATCTCGGGTCATTAGGAAAATTGGTCACAACCTGGTGGACGAGATATCTCGTCATTGACAGAATTGGTGTCTTAATGGACGAAATATCGCGACAAATGCACTTCGAGGGTTAAGATATAGGAATAGAATTGGGGTTTTATGGCGCAATGTCCGGGTTAAGATAATCCGACATAAGCATCCATACGACATGAGTAATGACGAGATATATTGTCATTAGCGAAATTAGTCAGTCCTAATGGACTAAATCCCGCGACAAATCCACTTCGAGGGTTAAGATACAGGAATAGAATGGGATGGAACTTGGGGTTTTATGGCGCAAGGTCCGGGTTGAGATAATCTGACAAAAGCACCCATACGACGTCGATTATAACTAAATAACCATATTTATTGGTTGAAAGCTTCTATTGATAAAAAAGATTATGTTGGTTGGAAAGATTCTATTGATAAACAAAGATACTGTTGGTAAGAAAGATTCAATGGATAAAAAAAAGATTATGTTGGTTAGAAAGATTCTATGGATAAAAAAAGATAATGTTGGTTAGAAAGATTCTATGGATAAAAAAAGATAATGATGGTTAGAAAGATTCTATGGATAAAAAAAGATTCTGTTGGTTAGAAAGATTCTATGGATAAAAAAAAGATAATGATGGTTAGAAAGATTCTATGGATTAAAAAGGATAATGTTGGTTAGAAAGATTCAATGGATAAAAAAAGATTATGTTGGTTAGAAAGATTCAATGGATAAAAAAAGATAATGATGGTTAGAAAGATTCTATGGATAAAAAAAGATAATGATGGTTAGAAAGATTCTATGGATAAAAAAAGATAATGTTGGTTAGAAAGATTCTATGGATAAAAAAAGATAATGATGGTTAGAAAGATTCTATGGATAAAAAAAGATTCTGTTGGTTAGAAAGATTCTATGGATAAAAAAAAGATAATGATGGTTAGAAAGATTCTATGGATTAAAAAGGATAATGTTGGTTAGAAAGATTCAATGGATAAAAAAAGATTATGTTGGTTAGAAAGATTCAATGGATAAAAAAAAAGATTATGTTGGTTAGAAAGATTCAATGGATAAAAAAAAAGATTATGTTGGTTAGAAAGATTCAATGGATAAAAAAAGATAATGATGATTAGAAAGATTCTATGGATAAAAAAAGATAATGTTGGTTAGAAAGATTCTATGGATAAAAAAAAAGATTCTGTTGGACCTTTGGAACGATTCGATTGGTCTTTTCCTTCGAAGAGAATCGTTTGGAAAGTAGTAGGAGGTAGTTAATTACCGTCGCAATGGAGCAAAACACAACGGTCTATTGGTAACAGTCTGGGATCAACGCACGATGGGAAAAGATCCGATAACACCACCTCGCAATTTTGAACCACGGTCAAATGACGAGGTCAACGCCTGAGCCGGCACACCACTTTCCAAACTTCCACACCAAGAAGGTGAGGACGTTTCAGGCCACGACTGATTTAACGTGCACCTAACCCCGATTCTAACTCGCTACCCTTCGGGTGTTAATGCGCTACTCTTCCAAACGGGGAATTGATCCCGGACTGCTGCCAATGGCCCGTTGTGTTGCTTCAATGCGACGTTAATTCAACTACCAAACACTGGCTTAAGAGAAGATGGGAATATATTTTAACATTCTCGTTTTATGGGGGGGGGGGATTTCCAGAAGACAAAAAACACAAACGTCATAAAGATCCGAGAGTTCATTAAGTCTCGTTACAAGGAAACATGGCCGCATTTAGAAATCTTTAAATCAAACATATACCATTCAACATCCTAGACCAGAGGGAACGATATAGTTTTAATGTAACCAAAGTTACATCGACATTGATTCAACTACGTAGCAAACATTGCCTTAAGACAAGATGGGAATATGTTTAAACACACACACACATTTAGTTTTTCGTTCAAAAGACAAAAAACGCCGAGAAGATCCGTAAGCGTTCATTAAGCCTTGTAACAAGCAAACTGTTGTCCGCATTTAAAAATCTATAAATCTCACATATACCATCAATCCCTAGACCAGAGAGAACGATATAGTTTGAATAAAATCAAAGTCACATCGAAGCTATATCGACACTAAATTCAGCTACGTACCCAACATTGCCTTAAGACCAAGAAGGGAATCAATAACATTTTAGTTTTTTGTACGGAAGACAACAAAATAAGAACGCCGTAAATATCCATTTAGCGTTTATTAAGACTCGCAAACAAGCAAACTTCCGTTCGCATTTAAAAGTCTATAAATCCCACATATACCATTAATCCCTGGGACCAGAGGGAACGAATTTCAATAAAACAAAAGTTTGCTGTTATTTTCGCACAAAAAACGAGATTTGTGAGAGAGAGGTACTGTACATTTGTTTCCACAGTTGGATTTGTTGGTATGAGGAGAAAATTCTTTCTAGAGGCTAACGTCAGATCCTACCTAGCGGAAGGTAGACTTCCAAAATCTCCAAAATAGATCGAAAATTGATTTTTAAATTTTAGTGTTAAATATTAACTGATCAAATTCCTTGGATATCAAAGAGTTTTTCAATTTTACCCATTTTTGACGGAGTTACGTATACAACAAAGATATAGTAGATTAAGTACTGTGAGGTCTACAAAACCGCGTTCCTATTCAAATTTCTTTGACAATCTTTTGGTTTCAGTGTTCCCTGCTCATCTAGTTTTAACTCTCCACGCAGTTTCGACGAGATACGACTTTCATCAAGATCAGACCAATATTTCTAACGACAAGATACCTTGTCATCAAGATATTGCCTATGTGTTTTATGATGGCCAGATCAAGATTTAGTCTGTTTTATTAAAGAAGGCAAATACTTCGTCGAAGTAACCGGGTCAGGAGGGTTAAAGTGTACATACACAATAGAATTTTTATTTTTTTTATTTTAACTTTAAAATCCAGTTTTTTCACAATAGGTCATTGGGTTATGCTTACAACTATTCCAGTGAGAAAAAATCATATTAAACTAACTATTAATTAGATAATTAAGATATAATGGGCTAATTAGCATGCTTTTTTGAACAGTTATCACAAATTCTAATTTGTCTAGAAAGACAATTCTAGTTGGAAATTATTTCCAATATTATTCTTCATGTTTTGACCCTCAATCATGTTGCTAGAGAGAAAAAAATTTCTGTTGCAACTTTTTTCGCCAAGGATGCATAAATATTTTTTCTGGAAATTTAGGATTTAAAAATCTATTAGAAATTTATTTCTTAACTAATAACTCTGATTGAGGGTCAAAACAACCACTGTATTTTATAGATTATAATGATACAAAAATAATTATAATAAATGAATTCCTTGTTGAGTTATCATTGTTTGAACAAATCATCCTGTTGCAAAAACTTGTTTCTTCAGGAACAGAGTGTAAAGCTTTGGAAACGTCTGTTCATGGAGACAGTGCATAACAAAAACACTTGTAACTAGAAAACTATTTCGAATATTTGCAAGATCTTGGCATCCTTTGAAAGCTAAAGAATTAAAGAATATTTCGAAGCAATCAAACAAAATGTAGACTTTCTAGTCGATTTTCAGGATTTCTAGTGTGTATATACATCTTAATTTATTTACTTAAAATGTATTGGGGTTAATCCTTGAAATCTGTTGCACACATAAAAGTCTAAATGCGAAATCCATTGCACATGAATCGTATTCTAGAGACGAATATATATATAAAGGACATAATCCTTCGTTCTCTTTAGAATCCTTTTCGATTTTCCTTGCACAATGTCCCGGGAATTTTTCCCGTGTGCTCTCCCGAATCCCACAATCGATCCCATCCTTGTTTGTGGTCCCATTGTCTCCGGAATCCTCTTCCCGTTTTCCCGTAAACACAAATTAGAAAGGGCCGGCGACGAAAACAAAAGGGGAATAATTTAAAACTCGAAGAGAGAGAAATCGAGTGATTGCCCTGTCCAACACACGCTCTCCAATCCAATTCCAAGAAATCCGTTTCCCCCGAAAAACGGGAAACTCCCCCCCCCCCTCACAACTCAAACTTTTTCTCCGGGAAAAAAAAAAATTTACGACTCGCTCTCGTTTCATAAATTATTCCCAATCCCGAATTTTCTCCCGAGTGTTGTAAAAGCTCCCAATACACACTCCGGTTTTCCGTAACTGGAACTCCCTCGTTGGGTTTTCCCACTTTCGGGAAGAGAACACATACTCGGAAAATTCCGGACTTTTCCGGGGGAGTTTCTCCGGATCCCGCAAGATGGATGGGTGGAGAGGCCTTTACCAGTCATTCGTGTGTGTGCTATAAATGATGGAACAATAACAACTGTTACCCGTTTTAAAGCTTTTTTCATCTGTTATAGCACAGCGGCCATCTGCGCAGTGTCATCCCCAAGTGGCGGTGGCACCGTGGCGCAGTGGCGTGAGTCAGAGTGTGTTAGAAACCGCAAGTGCGATTGCAGCATCACTCACTTCATTTCATCAAAATAAAAAGCATGGGTATTCAACCAGAAAACTCTCTTGAATTTCCTCTTGTTTTAGAAATCTATATATATAATTCTCTTACGTGGCACGCAAAAAAGACGTTATTTGTAATCGCGTTTTGGCAACATTGTACGATTGTTTGTTTATCACGAAGCCTCGAGCTTCAATTGAATTTATAGCGTTATCGGATGAAATTATATTGAAAAAAAAAATTAATTTTAGTCGAGCTGTTGCAGTTAAGAATTGAAATCAAAGAAAGCGGAGGATCTTTTCAGGGCTATTTAAAAAAAGGTCCTTTTCAGTGCCAACAATTATAGTTCAACAATACGCTTGCACTACAACTTTCGACAACAAACTCAATAAAAAAGCGTGGGTGGCTAGAGTGCAGTGGTTATTGTACACACAAACACCATGCTGGGTATTCAATTTCCAAATCAGCGCACACATTTCGAGCCAAATTTGCTCAAAGTATTCATTTGAATTCTGATTCCATAGGTACTGTATATATATTTTCTGAAAAACAGCAAAAACATTTCGATTTGAAAAATATTTTTTTGGAATATCATATTTTGTAAACATTCTCTTATGCTAGGACACATGTCTTCATTGATGAGAGCGAAGCGAGCATAGGTTCGCGCAGCGAACCAATAATGATTGCGAAGCAATCCTCCGGGGGTTGGTGAGCGTTAGCGAGTAGGGGGCGGGCCCCCTAGTTATATATATATTACATTATAAAATTATGATATTTAAAGAGTTAGTTATTTTAAATTGTCTCTGTTGGACCAAAAGTAACTGTCTTTCGTGCACTGTAAACCGGCAAACCAAATCTTTTAAACTGCCGTTTTATGTGACGCAATAAAGCAATATTTGGCCAAGCTGCGCCAAACATCAAGTAAATAGTCATGCATACACAAAGAGAGTTTCCGTGATACCGCAGAGAAATACACCCCAGGGAGGAAACAAACTTGCGCTGCCCAGAACTCACAGATTGCTAGCGCAGTGGGCATACCCACTGAGCCACAATAAGCCCGTTAATAGAGCCACAATAAGCCCGTTAATAGAGCCACAATAAGCCCGTTAATAGAGCCACAATAAGCCCGTTAATAGAGCCACAATAAGCCCGTTAATAGAGCCACAATAAGCCCGTTATAGAGCCACAATAAGCCCGTTAATAGAGCCACAATAAGCCCGTTAATAGAGCCACAATAAGCCCGTTAATAGAGCCACAATAAGCCCGTTAATAGAGCCACAATAAGCCCTATAATTCAACCGGAGGGAGATAAAAGAGGAAATAAAGGCGAAAATAGACGCAGTTCTAAATTATTTCAGCGGAGGCAGATATTTTAATTAACACCGCGCTGGAGCAACACAACGGGCTATTGGAGACGTCCGGGATCGACACCCGAAGGGGCAGATCGAGGACAACACCTTGTTATTTTGAACCAGATGACGTTCATTAATCGTTAAACTACGGCCGTCACAGAAGTTGCACCATGATAGCGTCAAGAAAGAATTTAGACTACGGTTATTACAACAGCAGTACATTGAAAGTTACTTGTTATACAGAGTGGCAACAAAATCCTTGAAAAAAAGTTCCCTGATAGTTCCATGATTTCCCTGATAGTCTCACAAAAATTTCCCTGATTTAACAATTTCCTTAAGAAATGTTGTGATCCGTGATTGGTAACAATATACAGAATCCACACAACACTATTTTTAAATATTTAGAGTCAGAGGGTGTAAAAGGATCATTCTCCACAAATATTTTCTATTTTTTCTCTACAGATATTTTAATTGCTATTATAAGGGTTGGAAACCCTAATGGAACTCTTATATAATTACAATTATATAAACTGGAGAAAAAATGCAAAATATTTTTAATTATGAACTTTTTACACCTGACCCTACATTGTCATACTATTCAATGAAACCAAATGCAAATGTACATAAAAAATTCTACACAAAAATGTAATTGCAGACAAAAATAATTAATTTAATACACAGAAAACATCATTTGTTACACAAATTTCAAATTGTATCCCACAAGTTAAATCGCTAGCCTCACGGCAATCAAGACGCTGTAGCCGCGAAATAAACGGCAGTTTTCGCGGTGTTACAAAATTACGACGCTATGGTTCTTTATTCGAATTACAATTTAGGCGAATACGATTTATTCTATTCCCAAAAGCAAACGTAATCGCGCTTCTCTAAATAGGACAAAGAATAATGATAGCCGTTTAAATTCTCAAAATTTCCCTGATTTTTGTAAAAATTGGAAATTTTCCCTGATATTTCCGTGACTTTTCCAGAAATAAAAAGTTTCCTGAGAATTCCCTGATTTCCAGGTTTTGTTACCACCCTGTTATATCCATATGGTCGTAGTCAAAAGGTTAAGCTGAAGAGAAAAGGAGGAAAATTAAGGCGCCATAACGCACATAAGTAGGATACCAAAACTCAACAAATGAGGGTTATACTAGACGAATCCGACTTGCACCAGTGTCTCCCCAACGAGAAATGGAAGCCGGGATCAAGACCCCTCTCCTATCCCATTCCCTTCACACTCCCTCCGAGAATTCCTTCATCTTGAGCCTCTCTTGGATGCTCTCCTATTCTCTTTCCTTCAGCATCTCAGAACGCTATCTCTGAGTGCAGTAATTCATTTATTTGCTGTGACAACGCGCTATTTTTTTTGTGCGCTGGCTTTGCCAGAGTGACAGCCCTGTTTCCAGATATGGCTTCCACCTCCAAGCGATTAGGTACGGCGGTTTTGTAGAATGGATGAGTGATGGAGGTTTCTGGCGCTGGTTTCGGTGCCGTGTCGGGTCGGAATCCTCGGGAATGGGATTTCACATGGGTTTATCTAAGCTGCAATGTCAGAATGAGAATTACTTTTAATAGTATAGCATTTTCAAGAATTTATGGGGCACAGAACTCTCAATATGACTTTAAAATACCCGATTTATTGTCTTACGAGTATATTAATCTTTAAAGAATACATGTAAAAAATCTCCAGCTGTAGCAATATTATTTTGCGATTTATTCAAGTCATGTCAGACGTGAAAACGACTAACTTTTTTCACGGCTTTGTTTTTCACAACAGCTTATTTGTTGTTGTTGTTTCTTATGCCTACACTGGCAGACCGGAGGAGTGCCAGGCCCGTCAAAGACGGCAAGAGGCGAGGGGGGTGCGCCTTCCTTGTTATTGAGCCCCATTGGGAGGAAGTCCGACTTAGCTCGACATACTTGACACATCCGTTTTACAGGAAGGTCCCTTTCATACATCCATTCACTCACACATATCGTAATTTAGAACCCAATCAGAGACCGATAACCCCCTGATCAGGCACCCCCATAGGTATTGATTTGGTATGGGAACATGGGGGACTTTGTGATCACGACCTATTTAACGTGCCCCAGTCACCATTAGTGAACACGAAGGTGTTTAGCCAGGTCAAAGCGCCGATCTCGCAATCATCAGAATTGCAGGCTCCGCCGAGGACAGAACCGACAACCCTTCTGATGCGAGCCCGACGCTCTACTGACTGAGCTACCGCCAGGCTTAATGCCGCTAAAATGCCAAGGCTTCGTGTTTTGGTAAATACAGAATTCGAATTATTTGTGCTTGTTTTTACGATGCACCTGACAACTTTAAACGTGGAAATAGGTAGGTAATTGAATTAACATCGCACTGGAGCAAGATAACGGGTTATTGGCGACGATCCGGAAAAGGTAATTTCAATTAACGTCGCACTACAGCACCACAATGGGCTATTGACGACGGTCCGGGATCAGTCCCTTAAGGAAAAGATCCGAGAACAATACCTCGTAATTTTGAACCACGGTCAGATGACGAAGCAACACCTGAGCTGGCACCCCACTCTCCAAAATTCCACACCAACCCAACGTGTTTCGCCAAAAGAACTGAAAAGTTTAGAAAATTTCGGCACCAAACATGATAACTGAGTGGAAACACTTGGACGTTAAAACGAACATCGTAGAAAACTAAGACAGACGACCGCTATTTTCATTCCCTCTAACACAATTACAACACTAAAATGCATTTAAAAATATAGCAAACAATTGAATAGGAGTAATTAATAATTTTTAATTAACGTCGTACTGGAGCAACACAACGGGCTATTGGCAACGGTCAGGTATAAGCCAAGGGAAGACCCGAGAAAACACTACGTAATTTCGAACCACGATTAGATGACGAGGTCAACACTTGAGCTGACACCCACTCCAAACTTCCACACCAACAAAACGCGAGGACTTTCGGCCACGACAGATTTGATGTGCACCAGCCGCCTCTACACCACACGCTTACAAACGTCCATGCATTGACCCATATTCAAATCAGGAACCTTCAGTCTAGAGTTTTCCCGTTGGTATTGATCCCAGACCGTTACTAATAGCCCGTTGTTTTTCTCCAGTGCGACGTAGATTAAAATACCGACCTAACTACGTACCTCGATTTTCACAACCAAAAAGCCAACCAGGTCAACCAAAAGCAACCCAAGAAGAAATCATTTGAGGCTGATGTCCTTTTCAACCTCACTATGTACGTCGTAGTCTTACTATGTAGGTAGGTAGTTGAGTTAACGTCGCACTGAAGCAACACAATGGGCTATTGGGGACGGTCTAGGATCAGTCCCTTAAGGGAAATCTCCGAGGACAACACCACGTAATTTTAAAACCACGGTCAGATGACGAGGCAACACCTGAGCTGCCACCAACTGTCCAAACTTCCACACCAACTAAACGCGATGACTTTCGGCCACGACAGATTTAAGGTGTACCAGCCGCGTCTACACCACACGCTTACAAACATCCCTGCCACCCGGATTCGAACCAGGAACCTTCTTATCTAGAGGCTAACACCTCAACCCGAAAACCGTTTGGCGGCAACCGGTAACAAACCTCAACCGCCATGTCTGATCGTAAAAAGTCGCATCCCAGTTTCAGCGATCGTTTCGCTACGAGGCCATCAAAAACACCATGAACTGCAACGCAACCGAAACTCGTTAAAAAAACATGGAAATTAATCCCCCTTTTCCATTAATAAAAGTCGCAACCCCAAAGTATCGAAAGCATAAACGAGCTTAACCAAATAAGTGACAACAGATTAATTCCAAATTACATCGCCAAGACACACCAGCCAAACATAACCAGTTCGTTTTTCCCGCAGCGCTTACGGTAGCGAAGTATGACAGGATAATCTTCCCCGCCACGCATATAAGTATGTATAGGCGTGGGGGGGGGGGACGAAACGGGGGAAGGCTCTTCCAGAAGAGTGGGATTAGTGAGGAAATAATCCCCGCCATCAAGTCCGGGATTAGTCCGGACATTGCTTTTGTCGGACATGACTGGATTCTTGTTCAACCCCTCACCTGGTTAATGGCGTTTCATGGTGGGGTGGTTGGAAGGGAGGAACCACTTCACGGGTATCGATTTGGAATTTTTTTCATCGCGAGGACTCAAAATGGCGATGAAAACGAAATCGCTGGCATCAACTGGGATCCTGTTCGTTCCGTTCTTCTAAACAGTTTGAATGAAGACTAGAGCGGGCAAAATGACGGATTTGCCAGGTATGAATTCTTGGGGGCATTGAATACTTTTAAATATTATATTTAATACTCCCGGTGATTGCCTATACAAAGTATCTCATTAGAAAACCTGATCATATATCTTGATCTCTCTCATAGATAAATCAGCAATATCTTGATAACCAGAACTCGTGATTGGCAAAATTGGGCTTCTACGAGGCTAAAAGAGGACAACACCACGTAATTTTGAACCGTGGTCCGATGACGAGGTCACACTTGAACTGGCACTACGCTTTGTAACTTCCATACCGCGCCAACAAGATGAGGATATGAGGCCACGACACATTTAACGTGCAAAAACCCTCTCTCCACAAACTACTTCTGTACTGGCCGTTGACTATATTCTTTCTTTGCACGATTCTTGTACAGTGAAACCTGATGAAACCTGTACGTACCACCTGAAATTTTTAGAAATTGTTAGCGTTCCACCAGTTCTATATTTTTTAGAAACATCTAATGTCAGAAAAGTGCCCCAATGACTTGTGTTATTTTAATTTAAAATACTAAGAAAGCTTCATATTTTATGATTAATACACTTGCATTTCGTATTAATGATGTTTTTATAAAGGAAAAATAAAACGATTATTGAAAATTACAGTTTTATTTTTTACTCACAGGTCTAAAAACAAATAATTTTAAATAATTAGTACAAACTAAGCAAACAAAGATTAACCTATTCAAAAATCAATTTTTAGTGCGAAACTTGTCTTTTATTAAAATATCAATATCAGGAGCAATCACAAAATTGATTTCATAAAATCCTATTTTTCCTATAACGTGGTTGTACATACTAAAAAAATCGAACAAACTTCGTAGAATATTTGGGTCGCTCCTCATCATCCTTGCGTACCACCTGAAACGTTGCCGCGTACCACCGGATGGGAATCCCTGCACAAAGGGAAACATCCTAGGACAACATCTCGCAATTCTGAACCATAATCAGATGACGAAGCAACATCTGAGCTGGCACCCCCACTCTCCAAACTTCCACACTACAAAACCCAAATGGAAACAAAATTACTGAGGAAAATCATTTGTCGAAAAGACGGAGACGATAAAAATAAACCACCTCGACACTCCAAACATCCCTCCAACCCAACCAAACAAGACATCAAAACCCCACCCAGCCTGGAATCCCAAACGAAAACCAAACAGCTTTCGAAACCAGACGCGGAAATCCTCCATAAAAGTCGTTTTCGATCGCGATCCAAAGAAATCCCACCTCCAAAGCGGCATATTAAAAATCACTTCCCCAAAAGTCGATTTCCACGAATGAATTTACTAGTCCTTTCAAAAAGCCCGGTAGCCCGAACTGCTAAGTAATTCCGTTGTACACTCGAAATTTCCTCCTAACGGTTTCTTCCCCGTCCCCATGGCAACCGGACGAGATCTCATCTTACCATACTGAAGCGCGTTTTCCATTAGGAAGGGCTGGCGGTCCCTTTTGGAAGAGCGGCCGCCCAATCAAATAAGAGGTTTAGGTTAGCATAACGTTACGCGGAGGGAAAGATAGGTTCGGAAGGGGTCGCGCGCGTCTCAGTTTCATCCGACGGTCACCTTTCGAGACGTCACGTGAGACTAATCGAAGGTGCTTTTCCAAGTTCGTCCGATCGATCAAATTTGGCGCTTGCATCATAAATCAGGGGCTTGTCGGTGGCTTGCTTACACTAAGAGAGTTCGAAAGTCTTTTAAGAATACGGAAAGCAGAGGCGACGTTTAGCGAATTGTGAACCTCCCCAAGGGCGTGGGAGATTACTGTAAGGTCCGGTGCACACATCCGATTTTTCGACGTGCGGCGCCGCTGCGGCACCGAAGCCCAACTATGCACACATAACCGTGAAACGACGCAAATACTCATTTCGCGACATTTGCGATACATATATATCGAAGAAAACGTGTTTATTTCGCTTACTTGGTGTAAAAAAAAGTATATTATGAAACAAAATGAACGTACTGGATACAACCATTTATTAATTATTATTTATATTCCATTTATTCATGAAAACAAGGTACTTCAGACCGGAGAAGCGTGTGCGGCGAGCTGCGGCGCCGTGGGGAGCTGCAGTACAAATTGCACGCAAGTTGGACGTGAATCGCCGAAAGCATGTGTGCTCTGCTCCATTGAATTTAATGTACTCAGACCGCACTTACGTTGCGGCAGCGGCGCCGCACGTTGAAAAACCGGATGTTTGCACCGGGCCAGACGGGGCGCATAGTTATTAAATACTGGTGGGAAAGATCCGAGGACAACACCTCGAAATTTTGAACCACAGGCAAGTGAAGAGGCAACACCTGAGCTGGCACCCCACTCTCCAAACTTCCACATCAATCCAACGTGAGGATTTCGGTCACGACAGATTTAAGGTGAACAGCCGCCTCTGCACCACACGCTTACAAGCATCTGTGCTCTGACCCGGATTCGAACCAGGAACCTTCCGATCTAGAGGCTAACACCTCAACCACCCTACCGGTTGGTCGACCAATCCTGATGGAAAATATTTAGAGTTTTTCTCGGAACTGGAGATGTGAACAAAAGGCAATACAACAAATCACAATCATGTCTTAATTTATGTATATTGCTGTCTTTCCCCACATTCTGTTACAAGAATATTAAAACAAATTTTAACAAATACAGAATCCAATATACCCACAGAAAAAGGAATCCCATTTTCACCGCGCAAAACGAATAAAATCCCCAGCACACCGGGCAAGAGAATTTAATCAATTTATCTATCTCCTCCTCTTCCCCCATCCTTTGGATTGTTCTCCCAAAACAATGAAAACCTGTCCACGGTCAAACCAAACAAAAACCAGAATCCAATAAAGTTTCTCATAGACGACATACCGGGGGCGAAAAATATGAAACATTTCCCGGCCATTTGCGGTTTCGAGACAGCCGGAAAAACCGGATAAATAAACCTGTAAATAAAGAAGTGCCGGAAACAGCGGGGGAATTTTTCAAAAACCAACACGAAGGGGATTGGAAAATGTCTTTGAATGGGGGAAACTAACAAATAACTATATATAATACACGTCATCGCGTCGCCAAATGTGGAAAAAAAAGCGATGGTGACAGGATTCCAGCTTTAAAAATTATTTTTAAAAGGGTTGCCATGGCAAGCGCACGTGCAAAAGTGGCTTTTCTGTTGCATTAATTCTTAAACAGGAACGCAAATACGCAATGCTTTTAGCGGCAGTTTGAGCAGCACAGATTAAAAGTACAAAAATTGTGTAATTAAGTATGAGACAAAGTTGGGTAATTGGTAATTTTTAGTTAACGTCATACTAGAGCAACACAACGATCTATTGACGACGGTCCGGGATCAGTCCCTTAAGGGAAAGATCCGAGGACAACACCTCGTAATTTTGAACCACGGTCAGATGACGAAGCAACACCTGAGCTGACACCCCACTCTCCAAACTTCCACGCCAACACAACGTGAGGACTTTCGGCCATCGACAGATTTAAGGTGCACCAGCCGCCTCTACACCATACGCTTACAAACATCCATGCCCGGACCCGGAACCTTCCGATCTAGAGGCTAACACCTTAACCACTATATCGGTAGGTCAGCCGATCAAAAAGGCATGCGTTAATATAGGTAATGGTAATTTTAGTTAACGTCGTACTAGAGCAACACAATGGGCTATTGACGACGGTCCGGGATCAATCCCCTAAGGGAAAGAAACGAGGACAACACCTCGTAATTTTGAACCACGGTCAGATGACGAAGCAACACTTGACCTGGCACCCCACTCTCCAAACTTCCACACCAACCCAACGTGAGGAATTTCGGCCATCGACAGATTTAAGGTGCACCAGCCGCATCTACACCATACGCTTACAAACACCCATGCCCGGACCCGGATTTGAACCAGGAACCTTCCTATCTTAACACCTTAACCACCAGATCGGTTGGTCGGCATACCATTAATTGGGTAAACAACGTGTAACCAACCCAACCTGAGGACTTTCGGCCATCGACAGATTTAAGGTGCACCAGCCGCCTCTACACCATACGCTTACAAACACCCATGCCCGGACCCGGATTCGAGCCAGGAACCTTCCGATCTAGAGGCTAACACCTTAACCACCATACCGTTTGGTCGGCCCAAATTGTTGGGACCATAGTAGCGGAAGTTGGAAGAGCAACGAATTAACAACTGTAGCGTTTTGTGAGTTTAAAACGCAATATCCAATCAAAGATCGTCGTATAAGTGTGGGCTGGTGCACGTTTAATCTGTCGGGGTAACAAATGTCCTCTTGTTGGCGTGATGTGGACGTTTGGGGTGCGAGCTGATGTGTGGATCCAGTCATATGACCGTGATTCAAAAATAAGAGTTGTTGTCCTTTGATCTTTCAAAACTTCGGGATTGATCCCGAGTTGTCACCAATAGCTCGTTGTGTTGCTCCAGTGCGCCGTTAATTAAGTACCTACCCGGCAGAATTGCTCACATTTTTTTTTACAAAAGAGTTAACTAGCATTGTTTATTCTATAGACTGTTAGCCGACCAACCGGTGTAGTGGTTAAGGTGTTAGCCTCTAGATAGGAATGTTCCTGGTTCGAATCCGGGTCCGGATGTTTGTAAGCGTATGGTGTAGAGGCGGCTGGTGCACCTTAAATCTGTCGTGGCCGAAAGTCCTCACGTTGGGTTGGCGTGGAAGTTTGGAGAGTGGGATGCCAGCTCAGGTGTTGCTTCGTGATCTGACCGTGGTTCAAAATTACGATGTATTGTCCTCGTATCTTTCTCTTAAGGGATTGATCCCTGACCGTCGTTAATAGCCTGTTGTGTTGCTGTAGTACGACGTTAACTAAAATTACCAATTATCCATAGACAGTTACGAGAACCGTTTTCAGTACATTGACCCAAACCTACGTTAGTCAGTTTGTATTTCGGTAACAAACAATTGGCGCTACCAGTTTAGTAACATTTTATTGCCAGAATAACGCCAAATTCACGTTAATTATGATGATACTTGTTATCTATTGACCAGAAGTGTGCTTTCAGGAAAAAGACATCTTTTGAGAAGTATTAAAAAGAACGCAAAAGTCGCCAAGCTTGGAGCATAGCAAAAAGTCGCCAATGGCAACCCTGCGAAATAAAGAGCTAAAAACACCGAACATTTTCAAAAGCCAACACTACAGGGGCTGGAGATAGGAAAACGTCTTCGAATCTTTGGAAAACTAACAAATAACTAAACATAAAAAACGTCACCGGGGCTCCAAATATGAAAATAGTACTCGATTGTGACACGAATCTGGCTTTAAAACATCCTTTATATCGCCTTGGTCTTGGGGAAATAAAACGGAAAATGTGCTGAGTAATAAAAAGGCACCTCCTTTTTTAGTAGACCACTAGAGAACATCTGCAGCAGTCATGAGGCATTATATAGACAGAACATAGAGCCGATAAAGGAGGAAGTTTTTTGGAATCTGCACGTAGTTTTTGTCAAAAAAAAAATCCTTCTAAAGGTCATGAGGTTTTTTCGAATGGTGATGTCTAAGAAAGAATTTCAAGACAAAGTTTTAGAAAAAAGGATTGGTGCTCAGAATTTTAAGTTTGGATGAGCTTAATGTCCTTCACGAGAGACTGATCAAATTCAGATCCAAAAAGTATCAACGACTGATTGTGTTAATCTTTTTTTTAAGAGAAAGAAAACCTTTCTTCCATGCGTTTTATGAATGAACAAATTCATGAAATCCATTCATTCACCAATGACTCAAGCGTCATCAGTATTTTATCCAGTTTGCTTTTAGACGTTTCACGCCGTATACGCCAACGTCCATCTGTCCGATGGAGCATAAAACGTGATGCATCGGAAAAAACCACCTCTCGCCACTCTGTGGACGTCCAGTTGCGGTACAGGCGTGCAAATTCCAGCCTTCGTCGCCGATGAACAGCAGTCAGCATAGGTGCATTAACCAGGCGTCTGCTGCGGAGGCCCATACGTAGCAACGTTCGCTGAACCGTTGTTGAGGATACAATCTTGGTAATCCCTTGGTTCATCTGGGCGGTCAGTTGCACGTCTATTCGCCCGAACGCATCTCCGTAGCCTTCGTTCGCCTCTGTCATCTATAGCCCGTGGTGCACCACATGTGTCGCTGATTTTGGATAGTGCCATTTTGCCATGCACGGTATACTTTTACCACGGCGGCACGCGAACAGTTCACAAAATTAGCCGTTCCCGAAATGCTTCCACCCTTGGCCCGAAAGCCAATAATCATGCCCTTTTGGACGTCGGATAAATCACTACGTTTCTGCATTATACCAACGATTGAAATGCTTTCCGATGCTCTAGGACATCCTTTATATACACTCCACTGCAATGTGCTGCCACCTGCCTTTTGTGATTGGTTATTTCACGTTGACGTCGAAAGTAGGTGGTGGTCACATTAATGTGACTGGACTTGTGTAGATCCGAAAAATAAACTATCAATACCAATTTAATAGCTTACAGTACTGAGAGTAATATTTACAACTGGGAATACCGAATTTAAATTTGATCTGCTATGAGCGAGGCGCAATTAAAAGGGTGTAGTTTGATTTTTTTCCCCCACAGGCCTCTCGTACCATCATAGAAATGTCAGTACTTGGATTTTTCCAGCAATTTTGAAGGATTGTAAAAGGTTGGTGGGCAGTTGAATTAGCGTTGGTTCTGAAGCGACTCAACAGGCTATTGGCTATAATCTGGAATCAATACTGAAGGGAAAGATTCAAGGACAACTCCGAGGACAACACCTCGTTATTTTTGAACCACGGATGACGAGGTCAACAACCTGAGCTGGCACCCCACTCTCATACCTTTCAAACCTCTCAAGACGTCCACTAACTATTCGCGTTGAAAATAAACTTCGTTTTAACATCGTATTTTCTTGATTCAGTTTTTTATTTACAAATGTTTTCAACAGGGGATGGCCTTCAACCATTTTTACGAAGTCTTTTAAAAACCACCTTGATGGTTGGTTTGGGTTTTATGGCGCAAAAAACCATATTTGGCCATTCTGCGCCAAACACAAGTAAGACAAGGCACACGCAAGGAAAGTTTTTCTGTTACAGAAGAGAGAAATACACCAAACGAGGTATCGAACCTCTCGCAGATTGCTAGAGCAGTGGGAGAACCTACTAGATCAACTTAATGTAAAACTTTCGAGTCCAAAGATTGATTTATTATTTGGATTACAACAAGAGTTTCTGTCGCCTGGAAATTCAAAATTAAGATGAGAAGAATTCAAGTTTAATGTTCTTGGAGTTATTTTAAAACCTACTCTAAAAATCGCATTGCTTTTGGGATGATCCCAATACACGCGTTTTTCACAGCGCCAAACAAATTCCTTAAGAAATTTATTTTAGCAGTCTTGCTGCAGCAGTAGGTCATACGGCCGAAACATTAAATTACATTTGGTCTGACGACGAATTCAAAGAATACAAAATCCGCAAATTTATGGAAGGGATAACTTTATTAAACCCTCGCCCCCTCAAGAAAAAAAAAACTCACGCCTACAACCCAACATAACCCACAAGAACCTGAGGAATGTCTGTGTGTTGAGGGTATGCAGAATGCACTGTTCGAAAGAAAAAAGAATCCCCAACGAAAAGAAACGACAAAACCACACCTCCTTTCTTTACAGACGATTGACAGGTGCTGATTTTGCATGCTCCTGTCCCCTTCTGCGCCCCTCCCCACCGCTTGTCAGATGTCATATTCTTTGGGGCGCCATTTTTCATAACGGCATCTTTCTTTTTCGCATCCCCGACTTGTTCGATAAAGCCACTGCGCGCTCTGGGAGACTTTTTGACACTTGCGCGCTTGTGATTTTTCCGTGTTTCAATTTCGGCAGATGGTTATGCCGAAGATGTGGGAAATCAGCTGAAAATTTCTATTATTCTTTGTTGTGCTTAGGATAGGTTAAGAAATGTCAAGGGGGTAATATTGTCACAACTCTGAATTATGGCAGCAAATAATATCAAAGCGGTTGATCACAATAAACATTTGTAATTGATGTATTGAAACCAATCCTAACGTTACTAAACAATGCCAACCAATGTAATTTGCCATCGTTAGTAAGTTTGTCCACTGCGCGTGTTCATTGTGTGTGTTTGTCCATTACTTGACGTTGTCTTATGTTTGGTACAGCTTGGCGAAATAGACCCTCGCGCTATAAAACTCAATGCAACCTGTTGCGTAGCGAAATAATTTAAAGCGTTCAAAGTAGAAAACTATTATAATTTATTAAGATCGAGTCTTTCCCGACTCTGGCAGAAATCAAACTATACATACACATATCGCCATAGCATGGTAGCAGTTCATCAATCTTACAAAAGAAAAAGAGGGCTTTTAATATCGCCAATCTACTTTATATATAGATTGCTATCAGCTTGTCGCCAAACAGCAGAAAGAAAATATAAGAGAATGAAACCTCATTCTCCCGTATGCCACCTTCATGGTGTATGTAGGTGGAGGTTTCGTTGAAACCAATAGTATCATACTCAACACAACCAACCACCAATCTGAGGTATCATTGAGCAAGAAAAAAATTGCTAACAATGCCAACCAATGTAATTTTCCATCGTTAGTAAGTTTATCCACTGCGCGTGTTCATTGTGTGTGTTTGTCCATTACTTGACATTGTCTTATGTTTGGCACAGCTTAGCCAAATAGACCCTCGCGCCATAAAACTCAATGCAACCAACCACCACTATATGAGGTATCATTGTGCAAGAAAAAATTAATGCTTCGATACTTGAGCCTTCTTGAGACAATACAGACTAATCTTTCTCGTAATGAATATAAAAAGAAAAGAAACTTCGATCGCAATCATTGACCAATTGTTAGTCAAACAAGTTATTTATATTTTTCCAGAGTCATAACTCATAAATAATTTATGCCTATTCATGAAATAGAGAAATTTATTAAACATCCTAGCGGCTGTCTCGCCGAAGCATCACGTCAATTAGTAAAACTTTCTAGACCTTGATGGACGAGATATCTCGTCGAAGTCACTTGGAGTGTTGAAAACTAGTGTGAACAGTGCTTTATATCTTACATGTAGTAAGATAACTCCCAATCCGAACAACAATCCAAACTAACCTAGTAAACACAGACACTTCTTAAACTGATCAGATCATGTCATCATCAAAAATTCGGTTGCATCTCGATGAAGAAATATCTCGTCACTAGGAAATTTGGTCAGATCTTGATGGAAGAGATATCTCGTCGAAGCCATTTGGAGTGTTGAAAACGAGTGTGAACAGTGCTTTATATCTTACATGTAGTAAGATAACTTCCAATCCCAACAAGAATCCCAATCCAAGCTAACCTAGTAAACACAGACACTTCCAAAATTGACCAGATCCTGATCATGTCATCATCAAAAATTCGGTTGCATCTCGATGACGAAATACCTCGTCATTAGGAAATTTGGTCAGACCTTGATGTAAGAGATATCTCGTCGAAGCCACTTGGAGTGTTGAAAACGAGTGTGAACAGTGCTTTATATCTTACATGTAGTAAGATAACTTCCAATCCCACAATCCAAGCTAACCTAGTAAACACAGACACTTCCAAAACTGACCAGATCCTGATCAAGTCATCAAAAATTCGGTAGCATCTAGATGACGCTATATCTCGTCGAAACCCCTCGCAAAAACGAGCGTGGACAGTGCTTTTATACCTTACAGAAGATATACAACTAGCAAGCCGTGCTATCGCAAACACTTCCCAGCTACCGTTTGCAAGCAACAACACAGGCGAGGAACAAACACGACAACGTAAAATACGTGATCAAATGCAACTGCAGAACAAACTGGTAACCTGCTCCATCCAGATTCAGACACGCGAGACAAAATGATATAACCAGAGACAACTTCACACACACGGCAACTCGGAGAATCCATTACCTCTGGAACACAGCCCCACCCCCGGGGCCACAGGTGGTGAGTGGGGAAGAGAAGATAAGAAAGTGCCTCCAATCTCGAGATAATAACAAAGGCAGACAGATGGTCTAATTACGTGCCCTTTAGGCCGTTCAGAGTAGCTATTTTGTAATTGCACCAACAGGAAGTGGGGATCCTATAGCTGGCAAGATGACAGGATCGTGTTAGTTAACGTACACGTGGGGGGCTTTGTGGGGGCAGAAAAGTTTTTTGGACGACGTAATCCATTGTTCGTATTAAAATGGTTTTGTGATTTCTTCCCTCGGGTTTCAGCCTCTTCTAATTCAAGCCAATGAACCATGTTGCGGAAAACTTTGTTCTTTTAACTTTCTAACATCCAAGAGCTCACTATGCAGTTGTGAGAATTTAGATAAAATAAGTAGTACTCGCGCGCGCGCGCGCGGCGATTGAATACTTGTTCTGGAGAAAATGTAGCGTTCATCCGAAGTATCGAATCGATTAAAATTGAAATGGAATATTTAATTATCAAAAATGAATTGATAGAAAGACAGCTCGAAAATTTGCAGAAAACCGCCATACTGCAGAATTATATTCAGTGTTTCGCAACACAACTTACAAGCAATTTCAATTGTTCTGCAGGCATTTTGTTCGAATTTTGAAAACTGCAGTAAAATCAAAAACAGACGTAAAACACATGAATTTTATGTGCTTTATGATCTCATGTTTGAATTTCAAGCATGTGAACATAAAGCACGATTAAAATGAATGTATATAGCAATTGAGTTTTCAACCTTCTGACTACGTCTATAGATATAACTGGCGAGATTCTTATAACTTTCAAGGTACGACTGCTGTACCGGCCGGAGTCTAAATTCCGTCTTGGCGTGATCAAGGTACAACTGCTGTACCGGCCGGAGTCTAAAGGTAAAAGGAGGCCTCAAAGTTAAAACGAAACCCTTTTCAGGGCGATGATACTCAGTTGTCAAATTTCTGTGTAGGATTAAGTGATAAGGCCGTTTCAATTCGTTACGATGCAGAATGATTAGCCTAATTGGACGCTATTGACATTAAACACAACCCATGGCCAATTAACATTAAACCTCGACCATGCAACTGGGATGCAGAGAATGGGGAACACTTGAAAGTCAATTTTATTCTCCCAAAGAGCAAAATAAATAAAATTCTCTTACCACAAACTTTTAAAGAGCACAAAACTAGATGGAAGACGCTTTGTTTACTTCTGCTCGGGAGCCATTAACAAAACCCGGATGTGGGCTAGTTTTTAAATATGCGCAGATAATAATTTATCCCGATCAAAAATAGAAATTCATCTGTATATCTAGATTAATTTTCTTACGTGACACTCAAAAGAGACGTTATTTGTTATCGCGTTTTGGCAACACTGTACGATTGTTTGTTTACTACGAAGCCTCGCGCCTCAATTTAATTTATAGCGTTATTAGATGAAATTTTATTTATAAAAAAAAATTAATCGAGCTGTTGCAGCTTACAAACGACATGCTGTGTATTCGTATTCCAAAGCAGCGCTCACATTTCGAGTCAAAATTTAAACAAAGTTTTTATTTGAATTCCAAATTGTTCGAGTTGATTCCAGAGGTGCTGTATAATTTTTCTGTAGCACAACAAATTTATATTTGAAAAATATTTTTTGGAATACCATATTTTGTAAACAATGTCATCATTGAGCCGACCAACCGGTCTAGTGGTCAAGGAGTTGGCCTCTGGATCGGAAGGTTCCTGGTTCGAATCAGGGTCAGGGCATGGATGTAAATTGTGCTGTCCTTTGTTAGGGACAATGATGGTCCACCCACTGGGTGCCCCTTCACAAGTGACCATCATTTCTGGCCTTGTATAAGGCTACAATGACTTCGGTCAATTCTGTACTGTATTGTATTTCTTTATTGTATTATGTATTGTATTTGTCTGTGCAATCTGTACCCAGCCTTGCCATTGGAAATTTAAAAAAAAAATGTATTCATTGATGTGAGCGAAACGAACCAATGAGGATTGCAAAGCAATTCACCGGGGGTTGGCGAACGTTAGTGAGCAGGGGGCGGGCCAACTAGTGTAGTAAAAAAAAACTATTTCGTACAGGTTGTATTGTATTTCGTACAAGTTAACTACATCCGTATAATCAGAGTTTCTGGTTAAACAAGGTGGACTCGGTTCGCATTACCTCAGATAATCAAGGTCCCACACCATACACATCATTTGTTTTATAAACGTGCTAACAATCTCGCAGCTCACTCGTGCATAAAACTGTTCCATTCATCCCAAAGGAAAGAAAGCAAACGATAACTTGCACTCAAGATAAAAGGTGGGGGAAAAAAAGAACTCGCTCAACCAACACACACCGCAAAGGGGAGGGGCCGTGCAGACGACGATCCCGGCCATTGCCAGATGCAGCAGAAGAGCCTGTTAATTAAGTCGTAGCGTTGGCGACTTCCGGAAAAGGGGTGGACGGGAGATGGCAATAATTGAGTTAAATTGTGGAGCCGTGCTTGCTCTGTGCCTCAAGGGTCACGGAGGGGGCTTTATCTTTCGCTGACGACGCTGAAGGGGATCTGGAAACACTGAGGGGGTTAAATGCGCACTTCAAGTAAATACTAATATATTGCCTGTGACGAGAGAAGGTGGTAGACGAAAGGGTATTGCAGCACGAGATGGTTTTATAGTTCAATTAATGTTGCCAATTTATAGGTCCTTTCGTCACACTGAAATCGTCTGCTTTGGGTTTTTTTTTTCCGAATTTTAGTTTCGAAGATAATTTTGAGTCCGGTTATTTTAAATGCAGTATTCTTGATTATCCGCGGATATGAGTGGCACGACATACGCGGATAATCCGCAAAATGGCTAAAAATGGCACAAATCGACACGAAAATGTTTTGAACAATTTTATGTGTGAGAGAGTGTACTGTGCCTATGCATACCATTATGTATTGATAAACAGTAGATTTCTGTACTGAATAGTTTATTTATTTACTTATTAACAACAAAAAAATCAGTTAATTGTTTTGTTTTTTGTGTTAAAACACCTTTTGTATTTGAGATTTGAAGTTTTTTCAGCAACATTTTGTCACAAGGCCGCAAAGCGGATAATCGGGAGTTCAATGTTTCTTTCATAAATTTAGGTGAATTTTCAAAAGTCGCTCAAGTTTTGCAAATAGTAGGTAATGGGAAGGTATGGCTTTAAAAGATACTCCCAGTCGCAAAGATTGACATTTTATCTGTATAGGAAAAAAATTTTTACTTCTATTAGTTAATAGTAATGGTAATTTCAGTTAACGTCGTACTAGAGCAACACAACGAGCTATTGACGACGATCCGGGATCAGTCCCGTAAAGGAAAGATCCGAGGACAGCACCTCGTAATTTTGAACCACGGTCAGATGACAAGGCAACACCTGAGATGGCACCCCACTCTCCAAACTTCCACACCAACCCAATGTGAGGACTTTCGTAATCTAGATCGCCTCTAGATCGAAAGGTTCCTGCTTCGAATCTGGGTCAGTGCATGGATGTTTGCATGGATGTTTGGTGCAGAGGCGGCTGGTGCACCTTAAATCTCTCGAAAGTCCTCGGAATGGATTGGTGTGTAAGTTCGGAAAGTGGGGTACCAGCTCAGGTGTTGCTTCGTCATCTGATCGTGTTTCAAAAGAACGTGGTGATGTCCTCGGAGCTTTCCCTTAAGGACCGTCGTCAATAGCCCGTTGTGTTGCTCTAGTACGACGTTAATTGAGATTACCTTACCTAAAACGATAGCCCTAGTAGCCGAGGTTGGAAAAAATGTCGCCTTTTAGACCCCTGGTGGCAGCCCTGGTCAATCGACCTTACATTCAAAAACTCTGACCCCACGCACTCTTTCAAACCAGGATTAAGTGCTAAAAGAGGCTGAACGCTTTCCTTCACCGCATCATCACTGTCACCATTATTAGGCCGGGGGGGGGGCAGATTCCAAACTGGCAGAGGGAAAAGGCCGCTGCAAAATAACACTATCACAAGCAGAAGGGAGTGACACAAACAGCTGCGAGTGGATGAATCGACCCTATTCCTTCACCTTGAGACGGCAAAGCACAGACCGTCTGTTCAAGCCCGTTTCGGAGAATTTCGGGGGCGCTTGTTTTGGATGAATGCGAGGCTCACAAAGGCCGGGCCTGCCCCTTGCCTTTTACGCAGCGACGAACTGTCATACTACTCAAGGTGTGTGTAGGGGTAATTTCTTTTGTGGAAGGCCTCCTTCTTCAAGACCATCGAAGTCCGTGAAGGGATTTGCTGATGGGTTCTAACACGAAAGTTAAACATGGCAGCTTACTTTCGGTAGCTTGGAGCTTTGGAAATACCGATGCTCTTTACGGAAACATAAAAGATTTCGAGCAGTTTCCTTGGAGAACAAGTCTCGCTTCTGAAGAACTGTCACAGCTCAGAAATATCGTTTAAAATTAATCCCATACGGGACAGGGCCTGCAATATTTATAAGTGGACGAATCGCGTCACAAATCTGTCAGACACAAACGTTTTAATTCTAATATTCCATCCACCTGTTTCATAATTCAATGTATTATGAACAACTCAAAGCGCATTTACAGTCCGACACGAGTTGCCATGGTTTTTAACGAGTCTAATAGTTAAATTAGGCGACAGGTAAAACGTGAACAATACACTTCCACAATTGGTGTATCTATGCAACAATATATATATATATATATATATATATATATATATTCCCCCCCCCCTCTATTGAAAATTAGACCAGGTGTCGACCTCGTCATTTGACCGTGGTTCGAAATTGCTAGGTGTTGTTCTTAGGATCTTTCCCTTCGGGATTGATACCGGACCGTCCCCAATAGCCCAATGTAGCTACTATTGACTACCTATCTTTGAAACTTCTATTCTAATCGCATGAGGTGTTACAATGTTCTAATCGTGTTGAAAAATACAAATTCAAACCACCTCAAAGCCAAATCGCATTGCTGTAAGTGCCAAAGAATCGTCTGGATTTTGAGGCAAGAAACAAACACTTCCTTTTATGATAGTAGAGATAAGATTCACTTAGTCCACAAGTTTTCTAAACATGAATAGCTCAAACTGAGAAGACGCAATTTCATATAATTACAAACTATCACAGCTGCACACTAGACAGTATTTTTCAATTGGATGATAAACCCGCTTGGCAATGTAGCATAATTTCTGCCAAAAATAAATTGAACGAAAATTTTCCCATCTGTGAAACAGTTTAGTAATTAGACGAAACCCCATTCCGCTCGATTAAACAAACATTATATCTAAGCGTCCAATAATAACCCAGGAACATTTTTCACAAACCTTCAGCGAAACCCATGCCTAATTACAGAAAATAACGACTTCTCGAACGAGTGCAATTCCACAACACCCTCACAAAGCGTTACTGTTTACAAACTTGCCACACACAGATTGCATTAAATAACATTAAACAATATATCCACCACCGAACAAATTTTCTCAGAAAACACAGTTAAGGTTAACAAACCCAATAAACCTCCCCTAATGAGACGACCATGCATAAATATCCGGTTATTTCCCCCCTCCTTCATGCGAAACGCCTTATAAATCCCTAATTAACCATAACACAATTAGTGCACGGCCCCCAACAATCGACCCGAACCTTGGACTCGGCGACAGAACACGAGTTCGCCAAGGCAAAAATCTAATGGATGTATTAATTAACAAATTTCTACAAACGGGAAGTACTTCAGAGTAATTACGACACAGAACTTCCACAATATCTCTTTTCCCCCCATGTCATCTGAAAATTATTTTACCCGATTCTCTTGCACTGAAGGTTTTATTTTCTGGATTTCGCAAACCGCCGCAAGTGGAAATTCCACGATGACGGAAAAATCGGCCATTTTTTTTTTACAGATGGTGTGACAGGTTCCACGCCCGAATGTGCGTTTTATTAACTCTTTTAGTTTCATGCAGTGGCATCGGGCGTTTTGACTGAAATTCGCAGGTGCAGAAATGAAAGCTGGTTGTGTGTGGTCGGAAAACACGAGTTGACAGGGAATCGGATATTTGTAACACAATATGGCGGTTATCGTTTTGGGTGCTTTTATAATGATGCAAATGTGAATTTTTTTTAATAGTTACATAAGCCGACAAATTATGTTTTTGAAACTTTGTATTCAAATATAATGAACAGAAATGAATTGCAATTTGATACACAAAATAATAATGCTTTTTTTTACTAGTGCGTTTTCAAAGAATTCCAGTCCATGCATGAATGCGCTATAAACCGTAGGAATTAGCCCTCGTGTAGCAAAGAAAGATGAAGGTAAGAAACAAACCAAACTGAAGAATTCAGCCTACATTTAATTACAGGGTTGCCAACCTTTTCTGAGCAGCTTCAGGAGCATTCTCATAAAATTTCAGTAGTTTTGAGGGTGCTTCAGGAGCAACGCGAAAATAAGAACAAAAATAAAAGTTATGCATATTTTTCTTTAAAAACAGTCGTAAAATTCCCTTTTTGCACAAATAATTTCTTTTAAATCCGAAATGCGGACGTCCAAAATCCGGATGTTTTGCTATCCATAGTTTTTTTTCCTCACTTTTTTTCCATCGTTCTGACAATTTTCAAAGAACAAGGAGGTAAACCTGGACCGAATTGATGAAACAACGCAAAATAACGGACATGTTCAGAGTAAATACCACACAGAAAAAATAGAAGATTTACAAGTAACATTTCTTTCTTTGTTTTGAAATAATTCCTATTATATCTAATTCCTAATTATTCCTATTTATGTATCTACTATTTAGCCGACCAACCGGTCTAGTGGTCAAGGTGTTGGCCTCTGGATCGGAAGGTTCGGCCTCTGGTTCGAATACGGGGTTAGGGCATGGATGTAAATTGTGCTGTCCTTTGTTAGGGACAATGATGGTCCACCCACTGGGTGCCCCTTCACAAGTGACCATCACTTCTGGCCTTGTACAAGGCTAAAATGACCTCGGTCAACTCTGTACTTTGTATTGTAATATTTTTGTTGAATTGTAATTATTGTAATATTGTACTTTGTATTGTATTTTTATTTGTGTTCGCAATTATACTGCCTTGCCATTAGAAATAATAATATCTACTATTTTGGTATTGCAAACGCAAAATTCGCACAAGAGAAGTTAGATTAAGGTTGGTTTTTTTTTTGACAAAAAATGCAAATAATTCGAAATCCGGAATGGGCGAGGACAGGAGAATTTTGGATTTTGGACTTAGTACTGTTTTACGGATAAAAAATTACATGTATACATGAAAGGTTTTATCCTTAAATTATAGAAACAAAATTCTAATACACAATTTCTCCGAAAATGGAAAAACTTTCCCTTTTCATGGGGGAAATTTCCCTTTTCATGGGGGAAATTTCCCTTTTCCCTGCATTGACGCGATTTCCGGAGTGAACCAAAGATTACGCGGAGTTGCGGATTTTCGATGCTTTAGCAGAGAAACTCCGGAAGTTCCGGAGCACTTGGCAACTCTGTAATTAGATGGGGGTTATGGCGATATTGCTATATTTGGCCTTACACACGACAGGTAGTCACATAATGGTTTGTTGCTTGGGGATTTTATATATTTGGCAATGCTGCGTCATGCACAAAACATACAATATCAAGTAACATACACACACAATGAAAGCTTTATACTGACACATAAAAGAGAAATACACGCACCTTAAAGGAATCGAACTTGCGCCTTGAAAGTTGCTAGCGCAGTAGGAAAAGCTGAGAAATCAATCTTTTAAATTACATAAACAGAAATAAAATTACTGACACACATTGTATAACAGGAATTTTCTAGCGGCGAATAGCGGACAAAACATTTGGTAATGTCGGAAGGATCAAGGAATAAATAATCGGAGGCTTGGTTCTGTCCATAAACCTGGGGCATCCGACGACATACTACCATAACCCAGAAACGTTTAGATAAACATTTTTTTTAAGAATTCGGTAAAGTAATTTTAATTAACGTCGTACCAGAGCAACTATTGCTGCCAGGGCTATTGCCGACGGTCCAGGATCAATCCCGAGGGACATATCCGAGGACAACACCTCGTAATTTTGAACCACGGTCAGAAGACGATGCAACACCTGAACTCACACCTCACTCTCCAAACGTCCACACCAACCCAACGTTAGGACTTTCGGCCACGCGACAGATTCAAGGTGCACCAGCCGCCTCTACACCATACGCTTACAAACATCCATGCACTGACCCTGATTCGAACCAGGAACCTTCCGATCCAGAGGCTAACACCTTAACCACCAGGGTTGGTCGGCGAAGAATACGATGAAAAACTTACAGTAATTAGTACGGCATTTTAAACTAAATCTTTGAACGAAATTTAACAATTAATCTCCAATCTCTAAACAAATCAAACCGCACATGTGTTGCCGTCATTAGAAGATTAAGAATAACGCTTTGGAAAATATTTAAGGCAATAAATCCTGTAGTGGGAGAAAATTCAGTGAACCGATGGCTTATGACAGCAAGTCCAGAGCATTCTCTACAGAATATTTCCTTTTAAAATCTTCCAACGTATTGCATACCATAATCAAGGACACTCGAAGCTTATGCCAATAAACAAGCATGGAATCGAAACCATCTCCGACACTAATCTCACTCAAAGATGCATAAACGCATCACCATGTGAACACGCAACCACATTAACCTTTCAACAACTACGCGTCGGAGTAAGCAATTGAACTCAGCCCCCAATCCATCTGGTTAACATCACAACAGACGATTGATGCTATCAAATCCAGCGCATTTACACAATGTAGGCGTATCCTCGCCCCAGAGGGGCCGTCAATGTCCAGGTCTTAAATCAACGGATAGTGTTTATTTACATTGCAATAAATGGTAGGCGGGGCGATTAGAGGCATCTGGTTATTGGCTACCGAAGCAACTCCACTATTTTGCAAGGACCTGCCATACACAAAAAATATATGAAATGAAACACGAAGCCGATATCGGTTGCCATATTTGGTCTTGATTCAGTCCAGGAGAATTTTCTGTCGAGATCATCCGAAAATTATTGAGGGACTAGCTGAATAACACGTCAATGTTCGGGTTTCAAATATGACCGCGACAGTTAAAATATGAGATTTCCCTGTGTTAACTCATACACAAACCCTGTAGAACGTGTTTCCTTTTTCATGTCCATTTATTGCAGAAAAACAAACTTTAGATTTTAAAATTGGGGCTTCGATGGGCACTTTTAGGACTACCTGTGTGCCAATTTCAAAGTTTTAACCCCAAGCCCCATGGTAGGAAAACAGGAATCTGACTGGGGTTGGCTAGATTGAAAACCTTATTAAGAAAATATTGAGATTTTGTTCCAAAACTAACTGATTACCCGCCGTTCGGGTTTCAAATGTGCCGCGAATGCTAAAATATGAACGCGAGATTTCACTCATACACAAACCCTGTAGAACGTGTTTCCTTATTCATGTCCAATTATTGCAGAAAAACAAACTTTAGAGTTTAAAATTGGGGCTTCGAGGGGGTACTTTTTAGGGCTACCTGTGTGCCAATTTTCATGGTTACAGATTGGTCGGAAGACCAGGAATGAAATAGCCTGTTTTCCGCAGTGTTAGCCTGTTTTCCGCAGTGTTCTGAAGTATAAGTGTACCAAATTTCGCGTGGATTGGTCAAACGGTGTATACACACACATCCTATACTTGCATATCGGATTGAGGGATTTATGCATTACCAGTGATGATTCCTGAATGAAGGTTGGTTTTTCAGGTTCAAGGACCATATTTGACCTTTCTGCGCCAGGCAAGAGACACAATATCAAGTAATGGACATTCAAACGCAAGGAAGGTTGTACTGACATAAAACAGAGCAATGCACCGAGGAACAATTCATGAAGGGAGGATTTCATTACTTATGAGTTACATCGCTCTTGAGGTAAATTTTCTTTGTGAGAAAAAGGAGATGCGAGATAACTATTCGTTTGGTTTTGGGAGAAATTTAACATCATCTCAAAATGTCGTGGCCGGTCCACGAGTAGAGCGCGATCGACGTTTTGATGATGCCTTAACCTTTTGACTACGGCTAGAGATATAACTGGCGCGATTCTTATAACTTTCAAGGTACAACTGCTGTGCCGGCCGTAGTCTAAAGATTAACTTGGTTATAGCCGCAGAAACGTGTTTGAACCGAGTATTCCAGTCCACGAAGAGGTCGTATGGGGTCGATACCATTAAAATAATCAAAGACTGATCATTTAGAACTATAAATACAAGTGTGGATTGTTAAACCAGAACTGTGCCTATAGGAATAACTTGTTCTTTGTCACCGCTTGTCCTCGTATGACTTCCTCATCAAACGTGCTGGTAACATTCACATCTTTAATCTCGTTTACTAATATCTGTGTATTAAATACACATCGAAGGTCCAATTAGACTTAAACGGATGATCAATTACTAGTTGATTGATAAATGTTGACAAGTCAAAACGGTAGAGATATCTCCAAAGCTAGAAGACAACCAAAAAAATGGCGACCCAAATGGTAAAACCCAAGACCAATTACATTCTGATAGATGAACCGGTTTCAATCTTTTCATCTGTCATGTGACACGTATTAACTAACTAAAATTCCGAGGCACGCCACTTTTAAAAAGCCGATTGGACAAAAAAATGTGTATGATTTTGATTGATTTACGAATAATTTTCAGAAAAGAATTCCCAGAAAACCTGGTGGAAAAGTATCCCATATCTTTCCGACTGGCCTAGGATGAAATTCGTAGCAGAATTCCGTCTCAATGCTCGAATGCCTTGCAAGGCATCTACATCGCATAGGCATCCATGACGATACACGCTGCAAGCTCTGCAACCTTCAGGAACTCACGGACTATACTCACCTGCGAGTACAACTTTGTGGGAACGATACTGGGAAGCGAGGGACCAAATGGATCCATAGACTTTGTTGTCTTTTGTTCTCTTCGGCTTCAGTTTTGTCTTTTGTGCGCGCCATCTATATATATAATTCTCTTACGTGGCACGGGAAAAAAAGACGTTATTTGTTATCGCGTTTTGGCAACATTGTACGATTGTTTGCTTACTACGAAGCCTCGCGTCTCAATTGAATGTATAGTGTTATCGGGTGAAATTTTATTTAAAAAAATTAATTTTAGTCGAGCTGTTGCAGTTTATAATAGAAATCAAAGAAGGAAGAGGATCTTTTCAGGGCCATTTTAAAAAGGTCCTTTTTACGGCCAACATTTATAATTCAACAAGACGCTTGCACTACAACTTTCGGCAATAAACTGTGGGTAGCTCGAGTGCTGGGGAAATGTACACACAAACAACATGCTGGGTATTCAATTTCCAAAGCAACGCTCACTTTTCCAGTCTAAATTTGCTCAAAGTTTTCATTTGAATTCTGATTCCAGAGGTACTGTATATATTTTCTGTATACAACAAATTTATAATTGAAAAATATTTTTTTGGAATATCATATTTTGTAAACAATCCCTTCTGCTAGAACACATGTCTTCAATGATGCGAGCGAAGCGAGCATAGGTTCGGTAACTAATCAATGATGATTGCAAAGCAATAATCCGGGGGTTGACGAGCGTTAGCGAGCAGGGGGCGGGCCCCCTAGTTGGAAATAATAATAATAATAATAACAGTACTAACCTACCTTTTAAACGGATACTAACTGTCGCGAACAACTGCGAACTAGACTTAATTATTTTGCTGACTGTAGGTGGCGGCACTGCTGCGAAAACTAACCTTTGTTTTTGAACTCCCTTTTGGCGGCAGATTGTGTTATGTGACGAGAGATGATGCTTGCCAACATGATAATGCTTAAACATGTACATATTCTTGTGTAAATATTTAACGATAGCAATAAATGTTTTAAGTTTGTAAATATGAAAAGGCCTTTTGCTTTCATTGCTAATTTGTGAGTATAGATTGCTGTAAAGTATAAAACAGAAGTTATTCTCATTCAACGACCCGGGTTTAAAGTAGAAGTTGAAGCAAGACAAATGAAAAAGAAGGTAAGGTAGATTAATTACCTTTCCTAATAAGTATTGTTTTCAACATTAAAAATGCGAGTACGATTTGAAATTATTCGTGAACACACGTGTCAAAGGTTTAAAATTAAACCGTTGAAATAATATAACACGATCCCAATCATTTCACTATCCGTAAGTATCCAATGTACAAGTGCACATCGCTTGAAAGTCGCTGTGATGGATTATAAAATCAAATGGCATCAGAGAAAAACGATAAATAAGTGATTCAAAGGAACATAATCCACTGGACATCTCATCTAGAAGTTAGTATCCAGAGCAGGTTATAAACTAGTTAAATAAGTCTCCTAGGAATTCGCATGCCCTAATTAGAAGATACGAAATTAACATTTGAAACTCCATTCGATCACTGGGAACTGCGTGAGGGGGTGGAACACTAAATTCGCCTTTAAATCGGCAATAATTTCAGATGGCCATGCAAATTGGACACTTTTAGCCACCCTAGAGACCAATTCTCATTATACGAGCGAATCATGTAGTCGAAGGGGCTCTGGTGAGTTGGATGCATAAGAGCGTAGCATGTATGCATTCGTTGAAGCAGAAAGGGTGTGGAAATTTTTCTGTTTCCACATTCAATAATTATTTTTTAATTTCGCAACAAAAGGAATTAAACGTTTTTGCAAAATTTTGAAAATAGACTGGGAGAAATACTTCCAAGATTGGAATGTCATGTTAAATTTGCATTGTGTTCTGTGATTTTTCAACTCTTTTAAAAACAATTGACAAATCAAATACATTTTACATGTGAAAACGAAATTTCGATTTTCTGATAGAATTAACATCAAGGTGTATCTGATAGTTTTTTAATTCCATAATTCTTCAAGGAAACATTCGAGCTCCGTGAGTTTTCCCCCTGAATATATATCCCTGCGCTCTTGTTCGCATTTGCTCCACTAACCCAACTCTCAATAATTCTTGCTAGAGCCATTCAGTTACCTACATCCCACGTTCTGACCTATGAAGGCATTGTACCCATTTGTAAACATGATTTTCAGCCTTTGAATTTTTTTCACCGTCAATCTCAGTTTTTTAAAGTTGATTAAAATAACCAACAAATCTTTTCGAGGATAGTTTTTCACTGGACTGAAAAAGTCGGCTGATTGGTTGGTAGATGTTCGTGCCGAGCGTGTCTCGAGAAAATAGTTGTCGATATCCTCAATTGGCGTAACTTATCATGTACTTGGCGATCGCCAAGATCGTTGAGAACTTTTCTGTGCCGAACATTGACGCGATAAGACGATGTCGCCAACGTTCTGATCCAGAAAATGTTCTTTGTGCACTTAGTACAACTCTTTTCTGTACTTGGGATAGTTCAACTCTTTTCTGAGCTTAGGATAGTTCAAATTTCAATAAATGTAAATAAATATAATCTATATATATATAATTCTCTTACGTGGAACGCAAAAAAGACGTTATTTGTAATAGCGTTTTGGCAACACAGTACGATTGTTTGTTTATCGCGAAGTCTCGCGCATCGATTGAATTTATAGCGTTATCGGATGAAATTTTATTGAAAAAAAAAAGGAAATTTTAATGAGCTGTTGCAGTTAGTTTATAATAGAAATCAAAGAAAGTGGAATCTTTTCAGGACCATTTAATAACGGTCCTTTTCAGGGCCAACAATTATAGTTCAACAAGACGCTTGCACTACAACTTTCGGCAACAAACTCAATGAAAAAGTGTGGGTCGTTTGAGTGCTGGGAAAATGCACACACAAACAACATGCTGGGTATTCAATTTCCAAAGCAACGTTCACATTTCGAGTCAAAATTTGCACAAAGTTTTCATTTGAATTCTGATTTTAGAGATACTGTATATATTTTTTCTGTAATATAGCAAATTTAGATTTGAAAAACATTTTTTTTGTAACATATTTTGTAAACTATCCCTTCTGCTAGGACACAAGTCTTCATTGAGGCGAGCGAAGCGAGCATAGGTTCGCGCAGCGGACCAATGAGGATTGCGAAGCAATCCTCCGGGGGTTGACGAGCGTTAGCGAGCAGGGGGCAGGCCCCCTAGTTCTTATAATTTTCAAGGTACAAATGCTGCAACGGATGTAGTTTAAATTCTTTCTTGGCGCGATTCTTATAGCTGTCAAGGTACAACTGAGCACTGGCCGTTGTCTAAACTCTTTGTTGGCGTGATTCTTATAACACTTTCAATGTACAAATGCTGCAACGCTCGGATGTAGTTTAAATTCTTTCTTAGCGCGATTCTTATAACGTTCAAGGTACAACTGATATACTGGCCGTTGTTTAAATTTTTTGTTGGCGCGATTCTTACAACACTTTCAAGGTACAATTGGTGTAACGGATGTAGCTTAAATTCTTTCTTGGCGTGATTCTTATAACTTTCACGGTACAACTGCTGTAACGGATGTTGTTTAAATTCTTTCTTGGCCCGATTCTTATAGCTTTCAAGGTAGAACTGAGCACTGGCCGTTGTTTAAATTCTTTGTTGGCGTGATTCTTTTCAAGGTACAATTGGTGTAACGGAGGTAGCTTAAATTCTTTCTTGGCGCGATTCTCGTAACTTTGACGGTACAACTGCTGTAACGGATGTTGTTTAAATTCTCTCTTGGCGCGATTCTTATAGCTTTCAAGATACAACAGATGTATTGTACTGGCCGTTGTCTAAATTCTTGGTGTGCTAATGGTACAACTGCTCTACCGGCCGTTGTCTAAAGGTTAACAGCAACTGCATGTGACCAAAGATGGCACCTTCCTCGGTTCACGATCCCGCCGTCCACTGGCCCATTACAACAAAGAGGCACCACCACGCGGCTCGATACTAAATAATCAAATCAAGGGCGAGAGCAGAGCAAGATTTTGCGTGTCGCACGCAACCCGCGCTGCTCACGTACACAAACGCAACATTCCAACTGCTTGGCGGGGGTGGCCCGTGCGTGAGGGAATCGTGTAAAAATTTCCGTCGCAGGGGTAATGGGATTTAAAGTGAAGAGAAAACAAGAGGGGGAAATGAAAACGCGCTTGTGGGGTGTATCGAAGATTGCGAAGGCAGTCCCTCGGAAAATGGATGGCATGGTGGAGATTGCTCGGGATTCTTCGGTGGGATTGGGAAGGTAATGAAATTATTGATGAACGGCCCGAGAAAGGCAAATGTTTTCATAAATCCCCCCGGTGGGTTGTTTACGAGGGAAATGTAATTTCGGAATGGGTTGGACGCCAAGATGCATGATGAAAAGAAGGTACGTTTTGTTTGCCGAAGCAAATACTGATTGCTGGATTTTACAGAAAAGGCACAAAGCATTTTGTTCTTCAGAGGATGCCGAGATTTCGAGCTGACATTCCAATTATCCGTCTTTTCATCCCGGTAAACTACTATCTCTACAGCGAGAACTGCTCCAGACCTAAAGTCTGTTCCATCAGTTGCCGTAGAAGCGGATATTTTCCATAGTTGATGCTGGAATAAGTGTGTTCAAGTTTGACACATTGCTACTCTTGACGAATATATTTCCGAATTTAAAATAAGATTTTTATGTGTCGAAGAGAACTTAATGGTTTAACTACAGTAGAACTCCAGTTGTCCGGATGGCTTTGAGAAAAAAAGAAATCAGAAAAATCCGTATTATTTTAGAAGTTTCTTATCGTTGAATGATAAAAACAAAGAGAACGAAGTGTCACTTCAGAACATAAGGAACATCGTAGTGAAAATTCCTGGATGTTCCGAGTGCAGTGTAGAGGACGTTGGCGAGTGGCTGGTGTGATTCTTCAGACCCTTGATTCTCTCTCTTCTCTAAATTCTCAGTGACGATGAATTCATTCAAAGTGACATTAAGATTTTTACTGACGGTAGCAATATTGGCGAACCGGCAGGTAGTGGCATCTACGTCGAAACTCCCCAGCAGAAGATAACTCTTTGTCAACGAAACCCGGACTTCTGTTCAAGTTTTCAGAAGCTAATTAATTGCAATCGATATAGAACTTCAGGCTATCCTCAGTGAAAACAACTTTGGCACTCTCTCAGTGACAGCCGCAGCTCGATTCAACACCTTAGTAATTGGACTTTCATATGGGACAAAGTAAGCATCTCTATCCTGCAAAAGTTGAGGCTCATATCACTGCTTCATGACATCCACATCCAGTGGATTCCATCTCACGTGGATCTTTTCGGTAATGAAGCAGCTGACAACCTTGCAAAGGATGGCTGCAGTCATCCAACCCCCTCCTCTTCTAAACTCACCTATTTGGAACTTTTTCTCGGAAAAAATCCCAAAGCAAAGAGGAATGGTTGGTACCTCCCTCCCACCATTGGTATATGGGTGGTAAGCCAGGGGTGTTTCTAGCCCTTTTGTGCGATAGACAGTCCCAGTCCAGCCTCTCACGTCTTGCCAGCGGCCACTTGAAATGTCTTTTAATTTTTTGAAGGCAAGAAACTCTACGCTACATGCTCAAAGCGCCACGCACCCCAGGCTTCTGCTGCGCACATCCTGGATTACATGGACATCTCTAGGGAGGATATATACTCATCTCCTCTTCTTGTGACTGACTTTCTCTGTGTCAACGGATTCTTGGACCTAGTAGGACTTCGTCAGACCATTTTGGAGGACAAGAAACAACAACAAAAGACAAAAAAAAATAAGTCATTCAAGACCCGGAAAATGACGACGACATTGCTACTCAACCAGACACGGGACCGTCAGCTAGTAAGGCGTTTGAGTGCCTTGACACAGTGGCTAAAATGGATGGATCGGCAGCCTTAGTGAGGCCATCTACATCTACTCACTGTCACGCGCATGCGCGAAACTTGGCAGCTCGGAAACTAGTAAAGACAGAGAAACAACCGACTTTGACACACATGTTCCATCAATGATACATTTTAATATGGTATGTATGTACAAAATGCAAGCGAAATTGTTTTCATCGTCATTAACTTACTTTACACACTACAGCAAAATTTGTTTTTTATACTAAGAAATAACCTTTTTTTTCCCGTGAATAATCCAACTATCCGGATGGGGTCTGGTCCCAATTGATCCGGATAATTGGAGTTCTACTGTACCTCTTTTCACCAACATTCTCGAAAAACAATAGAACGTTAAACCCCGAGAGTCGCCCCTACTCAAAATGAACGAGCCCTGTATCTATAGCGACCGCCACCACCCAGACTTAGTGTCTGAAGTTGTTCTCGAGGTAGACAAACCTCCTGTGTCGATATTTTGGTTTCGGTAATCCCAAACCAATCTCCCAAAAGTGAGGACCCCATTTGGATTTGGACTATTGCACCTGCCACTTGCAAAACGACAGCTTTTGCAATTACCACTCTTTACCTAAATGGATCCCTGAACTATAATTTCAAAAACAATGAAATAATAGCAAAATATGGCAGCTAAATAAACCAGAAACGATCTTCCAAATGACGGTAATTCAAACCAGTCTCAAATTACGGTAATTCAAACCAATCTCAGATACCGGTAATTCATACCAGCTTGGACAAATATGGCCCATTTAGACACAAAACTTGCAAACTACCGACCAACTTCTAATTGATACGGGTATTTAAGCACCAAGTTTGCAAAAAGCTAGTTTTAAGATTGGAGCATCTGCAAATCGGACGTCATCAAACCGTTCCATCTCCCAGAAGTGGTAGTCAACGACAAAAATTAGGAACAGGAGGGAAAAAAAAACACAACTCGAGTTTTCTCATTTATTTTCTTCACCCCATTTGGCAACGGTTGCCAACGTCGCTATGGCAACCGTAGCCTGCGGGACACTCGATTTTTCCGGCACACTGAACGTGAGAAAGTGTTGTTTAAAGAAAAGGTGAAGGCCCAAGGAGCAGAAGGCAGAGTTACAAAAAGAAGAAACGGTCTCTTGTGGTAAAACGGGAATTTTCTCGTGTGTTCAGTGTTGTTTGAAAGAAACACCAATTCAAATTCATTTTCCAGTTTGGGTCCCGGAAAGAATAAAAAGGAAAAACAGGCGCCAGGGAGATTCCCGAAGCGTATAACGAACAAAAAGATTTCAAAGAAATCTCCGAGAAAATATTTCTTTCCCGAATGAAAAGGTTTTTTTTACTTTTTCAAACAAAGGAGACCAACACAAATAAAGTGCAGTAGCAAGTCCCACTCGATAATTAAATAATACAATACCTCAACTTTCATTCTGTGTTCCGAGTCTCTTCTGTGCTTACATAATTAAACACAAATATTCTTTCTTTTACTTGACATTGCCAGAGTTGTTCTATATACTCATTAAAATGATTTTTCTGGAATCATATTAAGCTGAAGAGCTGTTGCCAGAGGACTTTCTCTGTGCAATCGAAGTAACATTCAGAAATTTTAATACTTTAAATAGATTAAAGGGAAATTTTTTTGGGGCTTTTTATGGACTATTATAGCCACATTGCGCCAAAGACAAACAACGGTAATGGACGTACACACAGAAGAAAATCTTTACTGTCACCAGATGAGAGGAATACGCCCGAGAAACACCCCTTCTTCACCCTCCTGGTGGTTATCTCAACGATGTTTCTCGTCATAAGCAAAACTGACCAGATCCCTGGAGACATTTCGTCTATCAAGATCATATCTCGTCATATAAAACTGACCACACCTTGATCTCGTCAACATAACAAATCAGCAGCATGATGCCGAGATACCTTGTCAGAAAAAAAACAGACCCTATCTTAACCTCGTCATCATCCAGTTTGGCCTAATGACGAGATAATTCATTCCCAAAAATGTTAAGATCTTGATGGACGAGGTAAGGTAATTTTAATTAGCGTCAAACTAGAGCACCACAACGGGCTATTGACGACGGTCCGGGATCAGTCCCTTAAGGGAAAGATCCGAGGACAACACTTCGTAATTTTGAACCACGGTCAGATGTCGAGGCAACATCTCAACTGGCGCCCCACTCTTCAAACTTCCACGCCAACCCAACGTGAGGACTTTCGGCCACGATAGATTTAAGGTGCACCAGCCGCCTCTACACCATACGCTTACAAACATCCATGCCCTGACAAGGATTCGAACCAGGAACCTTCCGATCTAGAGACTAACACCTTAACCACCATACCGGATAATCGATCGAGATTCAGTGCTCTCCAGATTTGAATGCGAAATTCAGTGAAGTTGAAGTGCCTGAATTTTACAAATATTTGCCTGCAAGGCGTGAAAACACTCGAAAATTCGCATATTAGATTATTTCCGTGTTGGGAAGTACTTGATCGGAGTGAGCAATTATTTTCACTTATGAAAGGAATCAAGTCTCCTATCAGATCCATAATTACTGACATTCACCTTGGGTCAGTTTTGAAAGTAAACACTGCGACCAAAATATCCCCCTAAGTAGGAAAGATGGTTGCAGAGAAGATACGCCAAGTGTCAGGAAGAAAACATGAAATAAGTCTGCTGTCAGGTCCAGAATTACTGACATTCACCTTGGGTCGGTAATAAAAGTAATCACTGTGACTCAGGGCTCGAAATACACGGGTGCACAGGTGCACATGAAAATAAAGTTGTGCGCCTAATTTTTCCCGATAGGTGCACACAGTGCACCTACATTAAAATTAATTTGTTAATTATGTTATTTATTTGTTAATTATGTTATTTTGATGTTTGAACAAAATATTAGTATCTACCTCTCGCTCTAAAGGAACGTAAGTGAAATTCCCAAATACGCAATATGCGAAAACAAAATCGCTGGGCCATAACGTGTTTTATACAGGAGGAAGGTTTATTTGTGTCACTACTACTAGAACTTTCCGATGATCGAAACATTTTCCAGCTAGCTCTGTTGAAGCGACTGTCGCGACAGCCGTGTGCCGGAGAAGAGAGAATTTATATGTTTAAATATTTTTATTTACTATCTACTATACTCTAACCTATATAAACATACCCAACTAATAAAGTAGTTTCTCTCTATATTAAAAAAAAGTTGCCGTTGCAGGATTGAAAACTGTGTTGTTTAGCTCGATTCAGAGACAGAAAATTACGAAATTAACATGGTTTGTTCTTCATCATGTTCAATGGACAATTTTGAAGATTTTTTTCCGATGCGGCTATTAGTTTAGAGTTTATTAAGTATCAAAGTTAAAAAAAGCGAAATTTCTACAGGGGGTTGGCGAGCTTAAGCGAGCAGGGGGCGGAGCCCCTATGTATATTACATTAATGCCTTTATCTATCGTTTTTTTTTTTTAATGTGCATCTAGAATATAACCTGTGCACCTAATTTAAAACCTTAGGTGCACAAGGTGCACCTGTATTAAAAAATATATTTCGAGGCCTGCTGTGACTAAGATATCCCCCGAAGTAGAAAAGATGATAGCAGAGAAGATAAGCCAAGTGTCAGGAAGAAAGCATGAAATTTAACGTCGCGCTTGTTCGTTTTTATACTGTGTTTACGAAATAGGTTTACGTTTCCATAAAAACTCAAGTTCGTGTTTTTGTGCGGCCCACATAAATTTGTACCTTGTTTATTTGCCCCTGTTAGCATTTGAGCTCGACTCGAGAGGGTTAGTTCAGAAACTAGACGTCCTAGACGTTAACTAGAAACTAGACGGCTGAGCGGGGGATACGAAAATCCAATCTAATCCAGCATTCCTAACGACATGCATGAAATGGATTGGGACTCGCGAGGCCATTAATCCAGAGTTATCATCGCGCTCATTCAGATGCTGGTCATACACGATAGGTCCCTGTCTCTCGGCGTTGCGATGCGGGTAAACTATGCATGAGAGTGTCGTACATTTCTCCCCGCCTGTCAGCGCCACTGCAGCAGAGCACAGATAAAAGAACCACTCACATGAACTGGAACAGTTTAACCATCTACTCGAGGCCTCTGTGGAAATTCGTAATCTCTCCGTACCCAAAGCCTATACGAGTCACAGGGTACGAATTCCTATCGGTTCAACGAAAGATGTATGCATTTATATTAACCCTTCTTTGCATGATTTTTTTCTTTATTGGTGAAATAAATCAAGGTGATATAATTCATGTTCAAAATTAAAGGAAAAATGGTTAAAAAAATCTTAGTATATATTTATAGTATAAATTTAGCAAAAAACAATAGGATGGTATCATGTGGTATTTTTTTAATTAAACGCAAACTTTTTCAGAAATTGCTCTAAAAATAACAGAAACACATGTTACAAACCTTTCTTCCACTCATTTTCACTTTTTTAGCAATAGAAACTCAAATATAATAAAACAAAATTAAAAACGAAATCATACGTTTATTGCAACTACAACAAACAGCGGAATGACAACTTCAAGCTCGTTTTACTGATAGTGACACTGGCTTATTTTTGACAGCTATGTTTTTTTGATGCAATAGACATTAAAAAGGTATCCAGACATGATCAACTTAAAGTGAACTTGTTCTTTTATATAATTTTTGGGCATTCAATGTTATGATGGAAATTTCCACCATTATGCAAAGAAGGGTTAAACAGTTGTTTGTGATTAGGTTGTATTAGCTGCCCATGAACAAACCTCATCAAGCCGCTCCTCTAAAAACTTATTTAATTTATTTCCGAAAACAAAGCCCTTGAAAGCAGATCCAAAAATAATTTCTGGAGACCAGTCTTTCCCCCGGTTCTTCTTAACGCAATTTTAGTCTAAATTAACAAAATATACAGATTGACATAGTATCTTTTTTTCGAAATCGTAAAAGAAACATACAAAGAACATCATTATTAATATTGGTAATTGGTAATTTTAGTTAACGTCGTACTAGAGCAACACAACGGGCTATTGACGACGGTCCGGAATCAGTCTCTTAAGGGAAAGATTCGAGGACAACACCTCGTAATTTTGAACCACGGTCAGATGACGAAGCAACACCTGAGCTGGCACCCCACTCTCCAAACTTCCACGCCAACCCAACGTGAGGACTTTCGGCCACGACAGATTTAAGGCGTACCGGCCGCCTCTACACCATACGCTTACAAACACTCATGCCCGCACCCGGATTCAAACAAGGAACCTTCCGCTCTAGAGGCTATTATTTTAAGGTGGAGGTATACTGAAAGCCTATCTTACGGTCGAGCGAACGCACGCCCACACACTATTTAGGTATGGTACTTATATTAACGTCGCACTGGAGCAACACAACGGGCTATTAGCGACGGTCTGGGATCAAACCCAAAAGGAGAGATCTGAGACAAATCCATTAATTTTGAACCTGGGTTCAGTTGGCGAGGTCAGTCCTGAGAGGCGTCCTACTCACCAAATTTTCGCTCCACGCCAACATATTTGGGGCCACGACAGATTTAAATTGCCACAGCCCCTTATGTACACGACAGTCTTTGGTTGGATTCAAACTCGCTAATCCGCTACTCTTGCAACCAGGATACTCAGCAATGTTCAGAGCTTTGTTGAGACAAGCTAGAAATCTCTACCCGCACCTAATTCATATTTATAACGACACTTAAAATCAGACTTAATATAGAAGTGGTAAGGTTATTACGCCGGCTTTCCAAGGGACGAATGTTCCAAGAAACTCACAACCTTTTATGTGGACTTCAATCGCCTCACTACAAACACTTAGTAAGTTATGTTATAAAAGGCTCTAAGGCCCGGTGCACACATCCGATTTTTCAACGTGCGGCACCGAAGCCCAACTATGCACTCATAACAGTGAAATGACGCATGTACTCATTTCGCGCCATTTGCGATACATATTCTATCGAAGAAAACGTGTTTATTTCGCTTATACTTGGTGTAAAAAAAGTATATTTGGAAATAAAATAGACGTTACTGGATACATCCATTTATTAATTATTATTTATATTCCATTTATTTATGAAAACAAGGTACTTCAGAACGGAGACGCATGTGCGGCGATCTGCGGCGCAGTGGGGAACTGCAGTACAAATTGCACGCGCGGCGCCGAAGGCGTGTGCACTACTCCATTGAACCTAATGTGTTTCTGACCGCACTTGCGTTGCGGTAGCGGCGCCGCACGTTGGAAACCGGATGTGTGCACCAGGCCTTAATCAGAGGCCGTGAACACAACACAGCTTTGAATCCCAACAATCCCATTCAAACTATGAAACTAAATAACAACTGATTCATATTACCCGATAAACCCCACTTTTCCCTTTCTAAGTCCACTAATTTTCCTCCGATGCTATTCGCCATAACCGAAAGCAGATGCTTCAACTCGCGTGTACAATCCGTGCCACATATGAGCCGGAAGCCCATAGAGGTGGTGGGGCACAATTACAATCAAAAGCCCATGCCGTCAGGGGGCATGCGGGCACGTCCCCGCCCAGCCGGTCTGATATTGATTTTGATCCGTAGACACGGAGTCTAGGGCGTGCTTTACCCCGTCTGAGAACAGACGTCGGAATGTCTATGAGGATGAGAACATAACAGAGCTGGACTTTTTAATGGATTTTTTGCCCCTTTCAGAGTGGAAGATGAGGCACTTTGGAGCTGAAAGTTTTCTTTTGTTAAATAAAAGATGGCACGGTCTTTTGTTACACTTAGGCCCGATGCACACATCCGGTTTTTCAACGTCCGGCGCCACTGCAGCAACGCAAGTGCGGTCTGAGATACATTAGAGCCAATGGAGTAGTGCACATATGCCTAGGCGACGCACGTACAACTTGCGTGCAATTTGTACCGCAGTTCAACAGTGCGCCTCACATTAGTCTCCGGTCTGAAGTACCTTGCTTTCATAAAAAAATGGAAAAAATAATAATTAATAAATGGTTGTATCCAGTACTGGTCTATTTTGTTACAAAATATACTTTTTTTTACATCAAGTAAGCGAAATAAACACGTTTTCTTCGATGGAATATTTATCGCAAATGGTCGCGAAGTGAGTTCGTGCGTCATTTCACGGTTTTGTGTGCATCGTTGGGTTTCGGTGCCGCAGTGGGGCCGCACGCTGAAAAACCGGATGTGTGCATCGGGCCTTAATGCGCAAGAGTCAATCTGGTCAAGATGTGTTTTCTGTGACATAAATGGACATACACAAAAAAAAATTTATACTGACACAAGATTAGTCAGAAATCGAATTTATACCGCCAACAGTTGGTAGCGAGAGCAAACCACTGAGCTACGGCAAGCCCGATATGTAAATGGATAATACCTTAAAATGTTGTTTATCCCCGTTTTGGCAATGTTTGGCGCTTACTCTATTTGGCGTTGACCAATGAATTATCATGCATCAATTGTATGATGATGGAACCTCTCGTACCATGTCGGCTGACAGAGTGATAAACCAACACAATTCCGACAGAAACACGCACCTCTCGCTATCTGAAATTGTGTTCAAATGACAAGCTCCACTGAAATTTCGGATGGACCGATTTGACAACCGATTGCTTCGAGCTTTCACGATTCAGCTTCCAAGAAGGGATGCGACATCGATAGCGAAACATCAATGTTCAAAATTAAAACATCGATGTTGATAATACATCGATGTTTTTAAACATCGATGTTTTTAAAATTGAGTGTATTTAAACTTTTTTCCCCATTTCTTCAAACTGGTTTAGAAACTTGTGATGCTACATCGACAGCAAAACATCGATGTTGATAATACATCGCCCCCAAACCATCGATGTTTTTAAAATTCCGTGTATTTAAACTTACTTCCCCATTTCTTAATACTGGTTTACCATCTATTGATGCGACATCGACAGCAAAACCTATGTTCAAAATTAAAACATCGATGTTGATAATACATCGCCCCCAAACCATCGATGTTTTTAAAATTCCGTGTATTTAAACTTACTTCCCCATTTCTTAATACTGGTTTACCATCTATTGATGCGAAATCGACAGCAAAACATCGATGCTCGAAATTAAAACATTGATGTTGATAATACATCGACCCCAAACCAACGATGTTTTTAAAATTCAGAGTATTTAAACTTGTTCTTCCCTTTCTTAAAACTGGTTTAGCAACTAGTGATGCGACATCGGCTCCAATACATCGATGTTTTTTTCTAAAACATCGACATCGATGTCGCATCCCTACTTTTCAGACCCTTCATCCTTGGTCACTTTGGTCTAAAAGTATGTTCAATTTGCTGATTATGAAAATTATGCTACTTGGTTATTTTTAAAATTTTTATAACGGTACTTTTTTCAGTTAAAAATAAAACATCGACAACGTAAAAACATCGACAAGTATAAACATCGATGTTACCAAAACATCGACCCAATACATCGATGTTTTTTTTAAAAAAACATCGATGTCGCATCCCTACTTCCAAGAACCTTTCTAGTTGACTTCCATTGTATCCCAGAAATAGTACTAATACTATCTTAGTGGTACTCGCATAGTTTTTATGCTCCCTCTGTGAGAAGGATGTTCAATGCAAAGAAACTAAACAGATGAAAGGTGGAGGTTTTACTTCCGATTAACCAAATGGTCTCTCGTGATGCATATCGGTGTGACCTTAAATGTAGTTTATCGCCGTTTTGGCGACGTGATTGCAAAATCAAACTGCTACTGACTAATTAACTCAAATAACATTGCGAAATGCTGAAATCGTATTTAAGATGGGCCGGTAGATTAGGAATTCGAAACTCGGTCCAGTCAAAGACCATCTGGGGACTGGTGCACGTTAAATCTGCCGTGGCTTCAAATGTCCTCACTTAGGCGTGGTGTGGAAGTTTGGTGGCTACTAAATCAACATCGTACTGGAGCAACACATCGGACTATTGGCAACAACTTGGGAAGCGACCCGAAGGGAAAGTTCCGACGATAATACCACATAATTTTGAACCTCGGTGAGATGACGAGGTCACGCCTGAGCTGGTACCCCACTCTCCAAATTTCCACACCACGTAAAAGTGAGGTTATTTGAGGCCACGACAGATTTAACGTGATGAACACGATCGCAAACCCTCCGCCCTTTGCTAATCCGTTACTTTTCCAACCGGGTTACCGCGACCTGTGTGGGTTCGAAGAATGGAGTGTCAATTCAGTGGTTGTTTTCGCCTTTGATCGTGGTTTGAAATTACGATGCGTTGTCCTTGTATGTTTCTTTTCGGGATTGTTTCCGAACCGTCGCCAATAGCCCCCTGCGTTGCTCCAGTGTGGCTTTAACAACCTACCATATTCGAGAAACTGACAGACTTGCTAACGTTACGTTTAGAATAAGTACAGGAAACCAGCATCACCGCAAAAACACTACATCCGCTTACCATGACAGAAAATGCCTCTGATAGAATTTTCTTGACCCGAGACGAACCAGTAACAAGTTCAATTACTGAATTATGGAATCTGATAGCACACACCAACAATCAAGCGTTCTGCCTGTACCTTCATTTTCGATTGTCAGGAAGGAAAATCAGCAATCCTATCCCAGAACTTCGAAGACACGCCAATTCCTCTCGAAGCAAAACAAACAAAAACAATCTCAACAACCAATCAACGGAAATGGAAAAATTACGACGGAAAGAAAGCCCCCCTTAACTATCCTCTCACAATGAGAAAGATGAAACTTATCAAACATTTCCCCACAAAAACTAAATGGGGAAAAGAAATAAATTCCGTCCTCACAATGATCAGCCGAGATGGATAAGGGGAGAAAAAACCTCACTCTCTCGCGTTACCACGGCAACGGAAATAATTAGACGGAAAGGGTAACGGCTGACTTCAAGGCCTTTTCAACAAACGAAAGGACACGTAAAAAAACAGGCCCGAAATACTTTTTCATTCGCCCATTGAAAGAGCGAACGAGTAAATAAAATACTCTGAAAAAGAAAGCTGCCACAGGAAATTGTTACAAAGAGTTGAAGTTGCAACGTACAATCAAGTCTTAATAAGTAAATTGGGGCAGAATTTGAACGAGGCCTATTGGTAGGCTTTTGTCAATGGGACTGACTTATTGCCAGTTGAGCACGCAGAATTAGTAAAGGAGTAACGGGCCAATCAGAACGAGGAAGATAGATGGGATCTCTTTCTCTACGGAAGAGCATTCAGCGAGAAATGATCTTGGATCAAGTATTAATCATTCAGTTGCTATTGCCTTTAGAATGAATGCTACTGGAAAGAATTTGGCGTTGGAAGCATCTTGACCTATATCTCTCAGCATAGGATAGAAAAGCTCCGATTATTCAAAAGCCTGTTTCTGCCCTTAAAATAAATTTCATTTTCTTACACACAGTACTAACACTTTGAAGAAATTTTTACTTCACATGCACATAAATGTTTACGCACGATAGAATTTTTTTTATCGTTGAGTAGTTAAAACTGAATTGAATAATATAAATATAAGTACTGGCCCACTGTTAGTGGTACTAGTCCTGATAGGTAGACAGTGATTTTTATTAATGTCTTTCAATGATGTCCAATGAAAAGAATAACTACAAATATGTATAATTCGTCAATTTGAACGATAGTTTTCTGTAGTTATCTGTTTTTAAGTATGTCTTAAAATCTATATATATAATTCTCTTACGTGGCACGCAAAAAAGACGTTATTTGTAATCGTGTTTTGGCAACACTGTACGATTGTTTGTTTATCGCGAAGTCTCGAGCATCGATTGAATTTATAGCGTTATCGGATGAAATTTTATTGTAAAAAAAAAGGAAATTGTAATGACCTGTTGTGCAGTTAGTTTATAATAGAAATCAAAGAAAGCGGAGGATCTTTTCAGGGCCATTTAAAAAACGGTCCTTTTCAGGACCAACAATTATAGTTCAACAAGACGCTTGCACTACAACTTTCGGCAACAAACTCAATGAAAAAGTGTGGGTCGTTTGAGTGCTGGGAAAATGTACACACAAACAACATGCTGGGTATTCAATTTCCAAAGCAACGCTCACATTTCGAGTCAAAATTTGCACGAAGTTTTCATTTGAATTCTGATTTTAGAGATACTGTATATATTTTTTCTGTAAAACAGAAATTTAGATTTGAAAAACATTTTTTTGATAACATATTTTGTAAACAATTCCTTCTGCTAGGACACATGTCTTCATTGAGGCGAGCGAAGCGAGCATAGGTTCGCGCAGCGAACCAATGAGGACTGCGAAGCAATCCTCCGGGGGTTGGCGAGCGTTAGCGAGCAGGCGGCAGGCCCCCTAGTATACTATATTTTTTTAATCAATAGTTCATGCGTGTGTTGCTCGGTAGGTATTAGAATTAACGTCGTACTGAAGCAACATAACGGGCTATTAGCGATAGTCCGGGTAATGGCAATGGTAATTTTTAATTAACGTCGTACTAGAGCAACACAACGAGCTATTGACGACGGTCCGGGATTAATCCTAAGGAAAAGATCCGCAGACAGCACATCGTAATTCTGAACCTCGGTCAGATGACGAGGCAACACCTGAGTTGGCACCCCACTCTCCAAACTTCCACGCCAACGTGAGGACATTGAGATTTAATGTTGATAAACCCCCATGTACAAACGGTCTTTGATTGAATCGAGTTTCGAACTCTCGACCATCTGGTTGCTAATGTGCTACTCTTTTTAACTGGGCTATGCGTCACTGGGAAACGACGATTATCTCACAGGTGGCACTGAGATATTAAAAAAAACAGTGATTAAATGAGAGTTAGCTACAGAACTCGAATTGTCTTATCGCGCCTACACAGCAATAGAATTCCTCATTTCACGTGTCTTGAAACTTGTGATTTCGTTACAAGCACCAAATCACAATCAAAATGCATGAAATAAATCAATTCACCAAGTAACAATAGATAGCCTTCTACGCAATCGTTCCCGATATATAAACTAATCACAATTAAATTCACTTACGGTTATTCGATACAGTGCTTGTGAAATGAAGAAGAAACGGTTGGAACATTAGTGAGACGGAAAATTGTGAATGATTAATGGCATAGTAAATGTCATCTGCAGAAGAAATTCTAGGCTTGCTGCCAGATTCACAAAAGAAGCTGCACGACTACCAGATGTCCGAACGATGCAGACGAGGTTTACGACCAGCAATTTTGAATTAATAATGAATAAATTATTTTAATGGAATGCTCAGGATGAAAAATAAATGTGGTATTCTGATGTCACAGCGAGAATTCGGAATCATTTTGTTCAATTCGAAGACAAATCACACTGCGACCACGGAATTCAGCCCTATTGAATTGGAGCATTAACAGAGGAGGTGTTGAAAATTGTAAAAGGCCCATTTTCAGTGTTCTTTTACTCGAAATAATGACCCTATTTGCAAGTGGAAAGATGCCAAGTAACAATATAATTTTTCTTTTTAATGGTATCTTTCACAGACATTCCTAACTTGAAAATAACAGTTCTAAATTGATACAATGCTTTCATTTTTGCAGTTCGCTGTTATTACCGCCATTTCTACACCGTTATTGCTATGCATTTGTACTAAAAAGTGTCTGAATACATATAAAAGTTCGAGCAACGCAACTTTACCTTGGAAGAAATTGAAAGAAAACTTACCTCGCAATTTGGCTGCACTGGAAGCAAGTATGCTTTGTAGGAAAGCATTGGAAGTTTGTAGCATATTTTGGAATTCTCTTTTGCTGGCCTCTGCATACCGCCTCTCCATAGTAGGGGTGCAGCAGGAAGTATTCCAAGAATTCGAACACAGAGGCGTTTCGTCTGAAAAAAAACAAAACAAAAATGATCAGGCGTGTGATTTGGTTGGACAATGACCCTATTTGGCCACGCTGCGTCAAACACAAGGCTGAAAACGTCAAGTAATGAACTTAAACACACAAGGAAAGTATTACTGACACACAAGAAAGAAACACACACAGGAGAAATTTATAGGAATCGAAGGTGAGCAACCTATAACTCGCAGGTTGCTAGCTCACTGAAGTGGGCAAAAACATACAGCACCCCCTGATTAGGTAGGGCAATTTTAACTCATGTCGCACTAGAGCTAATACAATGGGCTATAGGCGATGGTCCGTGATCTAATCTCGAAGGGAATGATACGAGTACAACTCGTAATTTTGAACCACGATAAGATGACACCCCAGATTAGGATTTTGATTAGGAATTCATTGGATCCTTCCGGAATGGTATGAACATTTAGAATAAAATTCGATTAACTTTAAAATATACGTAAATTTATTGTTTTGTCATGAAATGGTAATGAAAAAACATTAAATAATACGTTAAGTGTACTGTGTGAAATGGAATGCAAGAAAAAGCAAACCAACGAACAGCATTTAAGTAATTTCTAGCGAATAAACTTGTTTCGCAGAAGTAAAATATAAATTATTTTCTTTTTAGATTTATTTATATAAACAGTATAAATAAACATACGCAAATGGAATTCCATAATATTGCACTTTCTCGGAAAATGACACAATCTTACAATAGAAACGAAAGATTAAATTTGTCAGCATGTTTTCCTTTTCAATTTGAAATTCGTAGAATTCCATATCCCTATTTAAAAAGTGCAGTCTATTTCATGGTTTGCTTTTCACGGTTTAAGCAATGCTTTTTTTACTGGAAACTCAACGTCTTTTGGTGACAATGAAAACTCTGTTTTCCTATCTTTTCAAAAACCTCCGGCCTTTAATTTTTTTTTAAATATTCCAAAAGATTTTTGCTCATTTCATTTTTTTTTTTTTTGCTTTCATGCAACGTTTGAATCAGTTGCAAAAACCTCAATGACAAAACCATTCTTTTAATCAAATATCGCTTTAAGCAGACACTTTCACTGACAAATTTTTTTTTAAACCGGTCACAAAGAGATCTCCCCTATTTCCCAAAGCATTATTCGATTAAGCACGAGTCACGGGATAAATTAAATCAGTCGCCAAATCTAGATACCCGCCGCCACAACTTAATTAGGTTGCCAGAAATGAACATCATTCATCGGAGGGAAATTGACGGGAGGTAGGGGAAAATTGGTGGGTGGTAGGGATTTTCTTAGCCATTCAAATGAATGCTTAGATGAAACGCAAATTGAATAAAATCTGTCAGAAGCAGATAGGGAATTGAATGAATAAAACGAACGTAACGAGACTCCATGGCACAGGTGAAAGTTTGACAGTGATTAGGACATCCATTTTCGACATGCGGGAATGGCACAGATATTTTTTTTCTGAAGTCAATGCTCTCAAATTTAAAACATGCCGCACAAATGAAAGGTAAAGTTCTTGCAAAAGAAACAAGGCAAGAGAAAAATAGGGCTGTCGGATTTGTAGCATGCATTTTTAAAATACAGTCGAGCCCACTTATTGCGAGCTCGGATACAGCAAAATATCGGTTATTACGACTTTTTTTTTCTGTCCCTTTGGAACTGCAATATTAAATAGTGTTAAAAATATCGCATATAGCGAAGTATTGGAGCGTTAATATCGGATACTGCGAAGTTTTGAATTCTGGTAAGGAACCAAAACCCCTCTTTTTTTTAGAAGCGGCTCAATCCCATGATAGTACTTTACGCAAGTCCAACTTGATTGGCTAGTTTCACGGGCTTGGCTTCACTTGGATATCTTGCCAATCTGATTGTTGCAGTAACCATTTGATTTTGAATATGCGCGTTGTTTCGTAGAAATACAATACATACACTAGCGCCTCAGCGTCCGACAAGTTGACTCTGATTTGCTCCTCATATATATGTTGTATGGTTGTTGTTAATAGTATTTCTTGCCAACTTATATTAAGGGTACTTATACTTTAAAGAGCTTCTTTTCGTGAAGCAACGGTGGCCTAATGGCTAAAGTCACCCACCTTCAGATTAGCATCGGCAGCGGAGAATGACTTCCCGAGTTCGAACCCAGCTGGCGGAAAAATTTTTAGATCCTCCAAATTATTTTTTAAAAATTCCAATTTAATTCCTTTTCATTCAAATTTACTTTTCCTAATTTTTGATACTCTTTTCATATTTTTCCAAGCTTCCGTTGATTTTACATAAATAATCTAAGAACCACTCCTGAACTCACTACCAGCTGATATTTTTCCGCCCTCGGCCGTCCCCTTTGCTTTAGGATGATGGTGTCGTATCCACCGCTGGCTTAGGACCATTCTGATGTAACAAAAAGCATACATAAAACACTAACTTATATAATTATTAACTTATATAATAAAAGGATACAATTTTCGGCTCCCACCTCTACCCACCCATAGCCATGGATCTGAAAAGAAAAGAAAGCAGAAAGGAAGAGATAAATCGCCAACTATAAACCTTGATGATATACGTATCTAGGTCATGTGATCCGATTTAGCCAATCAAGTTGGACTTGCGTAAAGTACTATCATGGGATTGAGGCGCCTGTCTTTTTTCCCCCCAAATCGTGGACGACTATTGCCAATTTTTAGATGATGCCTGGCGTTTGGTTCAATCGAAAACCATCCAAAACTGCTGGAAACATGCAGGATTTTTAGGGGGACGACCTGGGAACTTCATTTCTGAACCTGATGCTGAAAAAAGTTCCATGTGGAAAAATTTACAGGAAAAAAGAATTTTGGATGGTGATGTTATTTTTGCTGATTATGTTGATAGCGATTACAACGTAGACATTGAAGCACAACTAACAGACAATGACATCATTGCAATAATGTTACAAAATACTTCTGTTGTTTCCGAAGAGGAAGACATTGAAATTGAAGTAAATAGACAATTAGTGACATCCAAATCTGCCGAGGACAGTCTTCAGAATTTGCGTGCTTCCTTTGAATAGCATAACATTGTCTGCCGTGATAATTTTAGTGCACTGGAAAAAGAATTATGCAACTGCATTGTAAATTCAACTGTTCAAAATAAAGTTATAGACTTTTCCCCACTTATGAAACAAAGTTTTAGCCTTCGTGTGAAAATTCGTTTGCTTTAAATCATGCGGATAAGTCCATTTTTTATTATATCGGATGTAACGAATATCGGATATAAAGAATAATTTTAGTGTTTCGTGTGACTTCGCTATATGTGGGCTCGACTGTAGTAGAAGTCTCCTTAAATCCTATATTTGTAGCAATTAGTTGACCAAAACCAAAATGAATCGGCTAAAACAAAAAAAAAATTACCTTTTGGTACGAACTAGATATAGAAGATCTCAACAAGAAATTTAAAATGTTCTTTAAAAGGTTTTGAGGTGACAGTCTAGTAAAAAGATTCCGGTGTTTTTTCATAGTTGCATAGCTTGTCGACAAAACTGCGAAATTAGCGTGCCTTGAAAAAAATTTTCCCGAAAGAAATATCCGAAATTGAATCCGTGGATCTTTGGTGAATTTCTAGAACCGACACACGTTATGAAAGGTCGCCGAAACTTTGAAAATAGGAGCTGTTTGAAACGTTTTTTAAAGATACTCCTGGACTCCCAGGTTGAAAAACAGTTGCGAAAAGTCGCCTGTGGCATCCCACGAAAAAATTATAAAGATTACACTTTAAAATAAGCCCCGACAAGAAATTACTAAACCTGCCTTCCTGGGCTACGCCGATATGAATCATACGACGGATTGTAAAGTTGAGTGCATGTACTAACTACACTTGGCAAGAGAGGTGAAGCTGTTTTACTATTAACTAGAATTTCTATTTTCGCCAAACCCTTGTAGAAATTTCGCTTTTTGAACTTTGACACTTAATAAACTCTAAACTAATAGCCGCATCGGAAAAAAATCTTAACAATTGTCCAGGGAATACGATGAAGAACAAACCATGTTAATTTCGTTTTTTTCTGATCAGTACTTTCTCGGGAATCGAGCTAAACACAGTTTTCAATCTTGCGGCGGCGGTAACATTTTTTTAATATAGAGAGATTGGTTGAGTTTAAGGCATTAAGGGACATGTTTGTCCAAATTGCGCCTAACAACGTCAAGTAAATGAACATACACAAGGTTGGTTAGTTTAGGTTTAATGGCGAAATGTTCCAGTAGTGGACAAGCTGCGCCAGACACAAGATGAAATTTTTTTAACCCAGTAAAATCAATAAAATATTTTAAAATCTATCTAGTCAAATAAAAGTAAATTAGAAACAAATACTTGGGGAATTTATTTACAAGTATTTCGGTTTCTAAAAAGAACTTACACAAGGAAAGTGGTACAGCTACAGTCTACGTTTATAACGGTGACAACGACCTTGGTGTTTTTTTGGCGCACTTCTAGTAGCGACTTATGGCAGGTTAAGGCAACCCATCTGTAATTATGGTTGTTGCGGTTTTTATGGCAACCTTAGCATGCGGAAAATATACATTTTCATTTTGAATTTTCTAGAAAGTTCATTTAAAATCCGTTAAATTGATTCGAATCCGGGTCCGGGCATGGATGTTTGTAACCGTATGGTGTAGAGGCGGCTGGTGCGCGTTAAATCTGTCGAGGCCGAAAGTCCTCACGTTGGGTGGGTGTGGAAGTTTGGAGAGTGGGGTGCCAGCTCAGGTGTTGCTTCGTCATCTGACCGTGGTTCAAAATTACAAGGTGTTGTCCTCGGATCTTTCCTTTAAGGGACTGATCCCGGACCGTCGTCAATAACCCGTTGTGTTGACTATTACGACCCTCTATTACGACGTTAACTAAAATTACCGATTGCCGTTAAATTGTCGTTTGATTTCATTGGATCATTTGAAATTTTACTTTCCTTGGCGACTTTAGAAGTGCACCAAAGTCGTTGAACCCGCCAAAGTCGTTGCCACCGCTGTAAACGTAGACCGTAGCTATACCAGGAAAGAGACACAGAATTTCTCGCACGGAAAAGAGAAAGGAATCGAACCTGCCTCTCCTACATCTCGCAGATTGTTAGCGCAGCGTGCAAACCCACCGAAACAAGGCGACACAAATACAGTCAACGAGTTTAATCATTCCTACAACAAAGACGAATTCACGTTTATTTAGACACATTGGAGATCTGATGACAAATCGGCTTAACAACGTCACAAGTGATTGGACAAAGTGCTTTGGGGTATTTAATGTGGGCCACCAGTTACAAAACTTAATGCATCAATACTATTTAAGCACCTCTTATCTGTGCTATTTCACCATATTCATGGAATGCCAAGCAATAAAACATTGTTGGAACAGTGACACAATAATAAAACGGTAACGACACAAGTGATTGAACAAAGTGCTTTCGCATTTATTTGCCCGCAGATACCAACATCACCACTATTTGTTCCTCAATCCGTTCCACTTCCATACATTAATGAAAACTTTACACAACCACCTGAAACGTAAACATTGCTGGTACAATGACACAGTGGTAACAGTCATTCGAAACTATCTTAGCTGATGGTACCATCATACCCGAGTCTCAGATACATAGATTAGATAAAAGCTTAGCATAGCTCAATTTTTACACATCACTACAATCATAAGGATTGGAACTAGAGATGCGACATCGACAGCAAAACATCGATGTGCAAAACTAAAATATCGAAGTTGATAATACATCGCCCCAAAAACATCGATGTTTTTAAAATTCAGTGTATTTAAACATTTTCCCCCATTTCTTAAAACTGGTTTAGCAACTAGTGACGCTACATCGACAGCAAAACATCGATGTTTTGAAACTTTGATGTTCAAAATTAAAACATCGATGTTGATAATACATCGCACCAAAACCATCGATGTTTTTAAAATTCAGTGTATTTAAACTTTTTTCCTCCATTTCTTAAAACTGGTTTAGCAACTAGTGATGCGACATCGCTCCAATACATCGATGTTTTTTATAGAACATCAATGTTTTGAAAACATCGACCTCGATGTCGCATCCCTACTTTTCAGACCCTTCACCCTTGGCCACTTTGGTCTAAAAGTATGTTCAATTTGCCGATTATAAAAATTATGCTACTAGGTTATTTAAAATATTCTAAAACCGTACTTTTTTCATTTAAAAATAAAACATCGACAACGTGAAAACATCGACACGTATAAACATCGGTGTTACAAAAACATCGACTCCAATACATCGATGTTTTTTCTAAAACATCGATGTTTTCAAAACATCGACTCCAATACATCGATGTTTTTTCTAAAACATCGATGTTTTCAAAACATCGACATCGATGTCGCATCCCTAATTGGAACCAGTTTTTATCATGATTGCATGGGTGTTGTGCATGCTTTAGTTTGAAATCAGAAAGAAAGTAATATGAAGCAAACACATTTGCAAAAACCGAGTTAGTTGCTTTTGGGGATTTGTGGCAAAGAGGCCATATTAAACCATGTGCAAAAGCTAAGAGAAAAAAAAATTATTAAACATGTCATCATTTACTACAGCTATGTTGGTAGAAATCATTCAATAAGTATAAAAGATAAACACACGTGCGCAATTTATTTGTTACTATGGTCAAGTTGGTGGTCAATAATAATTCCGATTATTTTTTAATATAGCCGACGGAATTCGGTAATTTGTAAACCAAAAATAGATTCACGTTTCTCCAGATAAAATGAAGTATCTGGTGATAAAACGGCACAATAACATCAATACAAGTGATTGGACAAAGTGCTTTGGTATTTGTTGGCCCCCAGATACAACACTACCTGCATCGCCACTATTTACTCTCTTCAATCTCAACGAATTCCATATATTAATGAAACTTCATACAACAAACCCATAACGAAAACATTGGATACATAGAGGCCAATCCACAAACATAGCGATTAGACGCTATCTCGGTCGATGGTACCTTCATAGCCGAGTATCAGGTACATAGATTAGATCAAAGCTTAGCATACCTCAATTACTACACAGCACTCCAATCATAAGGGGTGAACCCACAGAAGGGAGACTAAAGTGGTTTTACCATGATTGTATTTCACAGTTGGGTTATTACGGCGTGAATGCTTTACTTTGAAATCAGAAAATAATTGAAGAAAATACTTTCACAAAAGCCAAGAGCAATTTTTTTAAAAACCTGTTATCATTTACCGGTTATGTCGTTAGTAATCATTCCATTTCTATTAAAAAGGAGCACACATTTGTACTTTATTTCTTAATGTTGTCAAGCGCATTGGTTAGTAATAATTCAGATCATTTCTAAATGCAGCCGACGGTATTAGGCAATTCGAAAACCAAAGAAAGATTCATTTTTCACCAAACAAAACGGACTATCTGATGACAAAAAAAGCACAATGACACAAGTGATTGAACAGTGTTTTGGCATTAATTCAACATCGCCTCTGCATCACCACTATTTTACTCTCTTCAATCTGTACCAATTCCACACATTGATGAAATTTCATACAACAAACCAGAAACGAAAACATTGCGGGAACAATGACACAGAGGCCAACCCACAAACACAGTCGTTGCACACTATCTCGGCTGATGGCCATCTTCATACCAGAGTATCAAATACATAGATTAGATAAAAGCTTCACAGAGCTCAATTATTTTGAATCTGTAATCATTTAACACGGTTATGTCGGTAGTAATCATTCCATTTCTCTCTGTATTAAAAAAATGTTACCGCCGACGCCGCAGGATTAAAAACTGTGTTGTTTAGCTCGATTCTTAGACGGTTTCCCGAGAAAGTACTGATCGGAAAAAAACAAAATTAACATGGTTTGTTCTTCATCGTATTCCCTGGACAATTATTAAGATTTTTTTCCGATGCGGCTATTAGTTTAGGGTTTATTAAGTGTCAAAATTGAAGAAGCGAAATTTCTTCCGCGAGTGAGCAAAACACATTCAAATTTTCAGTCTTCAGCCGTGAGTTTTTTTTAAGAGTACCTCTCAACGTAAATTTTTGCAGCTCGTCGAGGTTTTTTTTTAATTTCAATATGGTTCTTGATAGTATTTTTTTGAAATTCGGGAAAAATCGGGACATTTGTGTTACTTTTTTTTAAAACTGACGTATCTATATCTTATTACTATTAGTTTTTAATTTTTAAAATATCGCAGTATACCTCAGAATGTACTCTTTCTTACGGTACTATTATTTTTGAAATAGGTTAATAATTAAATTGGATGCGATCAAAAGTTGGTTATACAAAATTCGGAATCTTTGGATATTTTCGCTACTTTTTGTTACAACCGTTATATCTAGAGCAAATCCCATTATTTTTTAAATTTGAGAACATCACTGAATACATTACATTACACTCTTTCTTGTGGTACAATTATTTTTCAAATTGGTTAATAAATGAAATGGATGCAATTAAAAGTTGGTCATACAATTTTCGGAACTTTCAGATCGTAACTTCCGATACAAAACTAAAACGGTCATATCTATATCGTATTACTGTTAGTTTTTAATTTTAAAAATATCACAATATACCTCAGAATGTACTCTTCCTTATGGTACAATTATTTTTAAAATTGGTTCATAAATAAATTCGATGCAATCAAAAGTTAGTCACACAAATTTCGTATTTTTCAGTTCGCATAGCAGATTCCGCAATCAGTAGTGGGTTGCAATTTTGACTATCGGGTTTGCCAGATATCAAATTTATCGTAGCAACAATTGCCATAAAAACTATTTTTATTTGTCGAGGAAAAAGGCTCGCTTTTTTCCCTCTGTTCTCAGACAGTTTACCGACAAAGTACAAAGTACAGATCGTAAAGTTTGGAGATTAACACTGTTTACTTAAAATTGTACAGGCAACAAGATACAGAAGATGTTTTACTGATGCGGCTATTAGTTTAGGGTGCATTAAGTGTTAAAGCAAAAAAAAAGTAAAATCACTTGCGAAAAAAGTATTGGTTTGCGAAGCAAACCAAACGGGATTGCGTAGCAATCCCCGGGGTCGGCGAGCGTAAGCGAGCAGGGGGCGAAGCCATCGCTGTGACGTCATGTACCGGAAAGTGAAATCGGGATAATACGAACTATTCAGATAGTTTCACTCTGTGAAAGGAGTGTTGGTTTGCGAAGCAAACCAAATGGGATTACGCAGCAATCGCCGGGGGTTGGCGAGCGTAAGCGAGCAGGGGGCGGAGCCCCCTAGTTTATTAAAAAATGAGCACGCGCTTGTACTTTATTTCTTAAAGGGTGAAGCGCATTGGTTAAGAATAATTCAGATAATTCCTAAATGTAGCCTATAATAGGCGATTCGAAAACTAAAGAAAGATTCATGTTTCATCAAACAAAACGGACTATCTGATGACAAAGCAGCACAACAATGACACAAGTGGTTGAACAAAGTGCTTTGGCATTTATTCAACAACGCCTGCATCACCACTATTTACTCTCTTGAATCTGTATCAATCCCTTACAATATGATGAAACTTCATACAACAAACCAGAAACGAAAACATTGCAGGAACAATGACACATAGAGGCCAACCCACAAACACAGCCATTAGACACTATCTCTGCTGATGGCACCTTCATACCAGAGTATCAGATACATAGATTAGATAAAAGCTTAGCAGAGCTCAATTATTACTCAGCACTCCAATCATAGGGGGTGGGGCTGCAGAGGGGAGACTATGGGTTTTTTTATCACGGCATTCGTCACTTAATGTTCATCGTTCATTATGGATGGACACGATGATAAAGTAGAACAACGCCGCCATGCGGGGGATTAACACCGTAGCGTGAAAATATGTGCTTCACTCGGAAATGGAAGAACAGGTGGGTCATTCGAGCAATGATGTCATAAGGGCTGTGGCACCGATGTGTCTGACATTAGGCAATTAGATTTCTGAATCATGGCGATTGAATACTAAATACCCGTATTAAAGAGGATGAGAAGGCGGAAGGAGATCGATATGATGAACATCAAGAGTCAAATTGAAAGTTTTAAAAAGCGGGTCAAAACAATCACCGGCAAAAATAATTTCGCCCATTGTTATTGAAGTTTCTTGGTGAGGTATAGAACACATACATAGATGCGATTTCACAGGGAGATTAAAAATTCAGGGTTCGAAATTAACTGCCGTTTGTCGTATTTTTCGCATTAAATTTATCTTTATCTTCTTCATATATAAAAATGGATGTGGGAGTGTATATTCTCCATACAAATCTACACCATATGACCAATCCACGCTAAATTTGGCACACATATAATTTAAAACACTGCGTAAAGCATAGGCTATTTCTTTCCAGTCTTCAGACCAATCTGTAGCCATGAAAATTGGCACACAGGTAGCCCTAAAAGTGCCCCTTGAAGCCACAATTTTAAAATATAAAGTTTGTTTTCCTGCAATAAATGGACATGGAAACACGTTCTACAGGGTTTGTGTATTTGAGTTAACACAGGAAAATGTCGCGGTCAAATTTGAAGCAAGAGCAACGCAGGGTTTCCAGCTGTCAAATCCAGTCGTCATTTTATCACCTTCCTTATCTGAATATGGGTGATAGTTTTAGTTTTATGGCGCAAGTGCCATATTTGGCGAAGTTGCGCCAAACACAAAACAAATTCAAGTGTAAAATGGCTTGAAAGGAAAAGAATTGGGAACAGATAAGTGGGATAAAAGCAACGATCGCGTGGGTGTATCTGGGCCTGGTCGAATTCTATATTGCTCAAATTCTTATTTTATTGTGATTGTATTGACATTTATATTGGGCTAGTTGGGTTTTCGAGAGCAAGGTCCAAAGTAAGACAGCCCATTTGGAAGGGCAACGGATTAGCAACCGGAGGGTTACGAGTTCGGATTCAACCAAAGGCCGTCGTATACAAAGCGGGCTGCTGTATGTTAAATCTGTTGTGGCCTCAAACGTCCTCATGTTGGCGTGGTGTGGAAGTTGGGAGAGTGGGAATCCAGCACAGACCTCGCCATCCGACTGTGGTTCAAAATTAAGTGTCGTTGTCCTTGGATATTTTTCTCTGAGATTGATCCAGGTCGGTCGACAATACCCCGTTGTGTTGCTCGAGTGCGACGTTAATTAATTACCTACATAACAAAATGAGACAAGCTGCGCCATATGCAACACCAGATAAAAACTACGATAAAATTACTGCAAATGCGTTAGTATTTCATTTTGACACAATAAAATTTTAAAATCAAGGCAAGGGAGGTAATTGGTAATTTTTAATTCACGTCGTACTAGAGCAACACAACGGGGTATTGACGACGGTCCGGGATCAATCCCTTAAGGCAGGGATTCCCAACCACTGGTGGTACGCGGTAACGTTTCAGGTGGTTCGCAAGGACGATACAAGCGACCCAAATATTCTACGATGTTTGTTCGAATTTTTTAGTATGTACAACCACGTTAAAAGAAAAATGGGACTATATGAAATCAATTTTGTGATTAACGATTTTACATTATAATAAATGACGCTTACAGTAGCACATTATTTAAAGAGAAACCTTGTTGCTGATTATCTATTTCTATTCAATGGCTGTCTCGGGCGAAATTAAGTTGATTTGGCTCCCTGTCAAATCGTTTTACGAAGAATTCCTTTACATTTATGTATGAGAAATACGTATGAGATAATTCGCACGAGATAGTTATTTGTTTTTAGACCTGTGCGTAAAAAATAAAACTGCAATTTTCAATAATCGTTTTATTTTTTCCTTTATTAAAACATCATTAATCCGAAATACAAGTGCATTAATTATAAAATATGAAGCTTTCTTAGTATTTTAAATAAATAAAACAAGCCATTTGGCATTTTTCTGACATTAGATCTATGTTTCTTAAAAAATTTTAAACTAGTGGTACGCCAAAAATTTCTAAAAATTTCAAGTTGTACGCAGTCACTAAAAGGTTGGGAACCCCTGCCTTAAGGGAAAGAACCGAGGACAACACCACGTAATTTTCAAGACTGGGAGGATTGAGCAATTGCTTTTTTATTCAGTGGTATTGTTTCGTTTTACCTGTAACTATACGTTTTAATCGGCCCTATCCAACGAGATGCTATCCAATGAGTCCTGATTTCCCACTGTGTTGGTTAATAACCACTTAAAACGAAAGCAGCTCCAAATCACCACATAATTGCAAGGCAACACGCGTGAACATCATAACAACTTTTAAAATAATGTAACCTGAAACGAAAACGAAAACACGCTTCAAATCCACGCGAAAATTGAATCGAATCTTCTTCGTACCAAACTCGACTTGCTTATCAAGTTCCAGCCATAAACCTTTGATACCACGAACATGCAAATCCCCAATTCTAAAGACTTTTCGATTTTTCGAAAAACAAATTAAAGCAACCAGACACACACAACAAAATATGAACACCCCACGCACGATTTTAGGACCTCGTTTCCCCGCACCAAACCACTGGCTTATTTCCAGACGGATAGCGCAGTTTCATGCAGGACGACATCAACATCAATATCCATGCATAAGGACAACATAATAAAAAATGTAATACACGCTCGCGACGGAGTCTTGTTATCGTTCAGAAGGCCATTACCGGAGAAGGAAATTTCAGTTATAAAAACGGAGTCGTAAATCCTGCCAGGATGAACACCAATAACGTAAACTTGGCGAGGATGGCAGCTTATGTCCATGAATGAAAAATGCGCATCCTACAGGATAGACATATCCCAGTGTAGTACTCGAATTGGACAATGTATAGGGATTTTGTAGGGGGAATATAAAGTCGACATCTGGACATGGTGATAACACTTAGCCAGCGTTGAAGTGGACGAGTTGGATTTTCTTGTTTCCATGGCATCATTGTAAAATCCTATATATCGGGGCTGCTTCAGGCAAAGCACTTGCGAAATAGTACAATACATTTTTTTAATAGTAGCAAGTCTCTAAATGTTATTTTAGTAGAAATTTGGTTGCGCAGATACAAAATGAATAGTCTGTGCCAGCTCTGACAGATGGACCTTCAATTTATTTCGCTTCTTTCATATATAGTTGCAGGACAGACGCATTCTTGTCAGAATTCGGTCTTTCTCACTCCGAGGTGATAATTGTTAAAGTCATTGCACGAAGATGTCAACCTGATTAGATGTTTCGGGAAACCTTTTTTGATTTTCAGGAATAGTTACTTTCCAGCAGATGTCAAACATTACTGATTTTCCACCTTCAAACAAGCACTGGGTTAAAAACCAAAACTTTACAGAAGATGCCATTTTGTTAACTTTTAGATCCTATTTGATCACCGGTACAGCAGTTGTATCATGATCGCGCCCAGAAAGAATTTAGACAACGGCCAGTACATCAGTTGTACATTGAAAGTTATAGGAATCGCGCTTGTTATATCGAAAGACGTAGTTAAAAGGTTAAACTTGGTGGTTGCACAAAATTGCCAAGTCGGCGACGTAACTTTTTTTTCACAAATGGTCCTCAATGGCGTCTAATAACAATCCGAAAATTCTAATCCATATTTCATCCGAATTATGTGGCGTTCACTGCCCCAATTACTATTTCAGTGACTTGGCAATAAGTTTTTTAATCGCGCAAGGACGTTAGCAAGACTTACCAAAATTCACTTAACCATTTCTGAAATTAAGAGTACCATTACTCGAAATAAATTATCTTATTACTTGACACGGTCAGCCAATACCAACAGCAAGAAGTCAATTAAGAATGGCGTTATTTGTTAAAGAGTATCACCTTCCCTGTATGGAAGTTGGCAAACATATTTTCCCGTCTATGAAGGACATCGTCAATGAAGAATTAACCCGATATTCTTGCCTCGAGAAGTAACTTGTTCCTTGTTTCATGATTTATTAGACTTTTGGATTACAAGATCTTGCCAAAGAACGTAATTCCTCATGGCAGTTCCTGATTTCGGAATGATCATATGCTTCCTCATCATGTCGTCTATTTGTAAAGATGGCGTCTGCGTTTGGGTTGGGTGAGATTAACGCAATCTGATGAAATCAAATTGGAAAAATATTGCTGAAAATGTATTTTTTAAAAAAAGAAATGTTCAGATCCTTAGCGTCTTTGGCTCGTCAAGTCTCATTTGAAACATAATCTCGCAAGGAGAGAACAGGACATGGTGTAAGGTGGCAACAAAATCCTCAAAAAAAAAGGTTCCCTGATATTTCCTTGTCAGTGTCACAAAAATTTCCCTGATTTTACAATTCCCTTAAGAAATATTGTGCTCCGTGATTGGTATCGATATCCAATATACACACATTATTTTTAAATATTTAGGGTCAGATGGAGTAAAAGGATAAATCTCCTCAAATGTTTTGTATTTTTTCTCTTCATATATTTTAACTGTTATTCTAAGGGTTGGACCCCTGGAACTCTTACAATAGTAATTGAAATAACTGCAGAGAAATCATACAAAATATTTTGACAATGAACTTATTACATGAGACCCTACATTATCTACCCCACGAAAATCAAATGCAAATAAACATAAATTCAACTAAAATGTAATTGAAAGCAAAAAATATTAATTTAATGCAATAAACATACATCATTAGTTCCACAAATACGAAATTGTGTACCACAAGTTGAATCACCGGCCTAACGGCGACGAGACACGAAAAAAGACGGCGGCGGTTTTCGCGGTGATCAAAAATTGCGACGCCATTGTTCTTGATTTGAATTACAATTTCGGCGAATACGATTTATTCGATTCTCAAAAGTACTCGTAATCGCGCATCTCTAAATAGGCTACGGCAGATTTAAGATGCACCAGCCGCCTCTACACCAAACGCTCACAAACATACCTGCCCTGAACTAGAGGCTAACGCCTTAACCACTATACCGGTTGGTCGTCTACTGCTTCAAATTCTTATAAGAAGGCCTAAACTTCAATTGCAATTCCGTTGTTCAGCTGAAAATTATATTTCCGGATAAGAGAATAACAAAATAGAATAATTCCAGTGCTATATCCCCAAGAAAGAAAAACCACTGCAAGTACTTTCAATCTTCCACAGTAGTGCTTTCTGGATCCAATTCAAAATACGAGAACACATCAAAACATAGTATTACATTTTATGAAATAAAACCAATTCAAGATAAATAATTTTATTCTATTTATTTTAGGACTTGGGAGCATCGAATTCCAAAAGGCGAGAAAATGAGAAATGGGATTACGAAACGAAAACTGTTGTAACTATAGCAAGTTATAGTTAAAGCAAAATAAAAATGGCAAACCAAACTGAAGCAACTCTAGCGGAGTACAAATAGTAGAGTTCTATCACGAATTTGGCAAGCTTCCACACTACTTTTATTCAGTTACATAGCTCTAAAGTCGACAAATACATTAGTAGGAAGAGGGTATCGCCAACACCTCCTATAGGCAGTTATAGGAGGAGTTGGGATCGCCAGCACAAACATAAAACTGAAGCTTTCTATTGGTGATTGATATGTTAAGGCAATGAGGCCAGAAGGGACCTAAACATTGCCAGCTTTTGCGGTAAAGTGACTGAAGCACCTTTTTTACACATTGATAGTTAAGCTTCCAGTTTATCTATGTTGAGTTTTTAAGACAATTCAATGACATTTTAACCCTTCAAGTGGTTTCGACGAGTTATATCGTCATCAGGATATTGTAGATTTTTGGATAACGACAAGATCAAGATCTGCTCAGTTTTCTTGTAATGACAAGATATCTAGTCCATCAAGATCTGCTCAGTTTTCTTCTAATGACAAGATATCTAGTCCATCAAGATCTGCTCAGTTTTCTTCTAATGACAAGATATCTAGTCCATCAAGATCTGCTCAGTTTTCTTCTAATGACAAGATATCTAGTCCATCAAGATCTGCTCAGTTTTCTTCTAATGACAAGATATCTAGTCCATCAAGATCTGCTCAGTTTTCTTCTAATGACAAGATATCTAGTCCATCAAGATCTGCTCAGTTTTCTTCTAATGACAAGATATCTAGTCCATCAAGATCTGCTCAGTTTTCTTCTAATGACAAGATATCTAGTCCATCAAGATCTGCTCAGTTTTCTTCTAATGACAAGATATCTAGTCCATCAAGATCTGCTCAGTTTTCTTCTAATGACAAGATATCTAGTCCATCAAGATCTGCTCAGTTTTCTTCTAATGACAAGATATCTAGTCCATCAAGATCTGCTCAGTTTTCTTCTAATGACAAGATATCTAGTCCATCAAGATCTGCTCAGTTTTCTTCTAATGACAAGATATCTAGTCCATCAAGATCTGCTCAGTTTTCTTCTAATGACAAGATATCTAGTCCATCAAGATCTGCTCAGTTTTCTTCTAATGACAAGATATCTAGTCCATCAAGATCTGCTCAGTTTTCTTCTAATGACAAGATATCTAGTCCATCAAGATCTGCTCAGTTTTCTTCTAATGACAAGATATCTAGTCCATCAAGATCTGCTCAGTTTTCTTCTAATGACAAGATATCTAGTCCATCAAGATCTGCTCAGTTTTCTTCTAATGACAAGATATCTAGTCCATCAAGATCTGCTCAGTTTTCTTCTAATGACAAGATATCTAGTCCATCAAGATCTGCTCAGTTTTCTTCTAATGACAAGATATCTAGTCCATCAAGATCTGCTCAGTTTTCTTCTAATGACAAGATATCTAGTCCATCAAGATCTGCTCAGTTTTCTTCTAATGACAAGATATCTAGTCCATCAAGATCTGCTCAGTTTTCTTCTAATGACAAGATATCTAGTCCATCAAGATCTGCTCAGTTTTCTTCTAATGACAAGATATCTAGTCCATCAAGATCTGCTCAGTTTTCTTCTAATGACAAGATATCTAGTCCATCAAGATCTGCTCAGTTTTCTTCTAATGACAAGATATCTAGTCCATCAAGATCTGCTCAGTTTTCTTCTAATGACAAGATATCTAGTCCATCAAGATCTGCTCAGTTTTCTTCTATTGACAAGATATCTAGTCCATCAAGATCTGCTCAGTTTTCTTCTAATGACAAGATATCTAGTCCATCAAGATCTGCTCAGTTTTCTTCTAATGACAAGATATCTAGTCCATCAAGATCTGCTCAGTTTTTTTCTAATGACAAGATATCTAGTCCATCAAGATCTGCTCAGTTTTTTTTTCTTTTGACGAGATATCTCGTCCATCAAGGTCTGCTCAGTTTTCTTCTAATGACAAGATATCTAGTCCATCAAGATCTGCTCAGTTTTCTTCTAATGACAAGATATCTAGTCCATCAAGATCTGCTCAGTTTTCTTCTAATGACAAGATATCTAGTCCATCAAGATCTGCTCAGTTTTCTTCTAATGACAAGATATCTAGTCCATCAAGATCTGCTCAGTTTTCTTCTAATGACAAGATATCTAGTCCATCAAGATCTGCTCAGTTTTCTTCTAATGACAAGATATCTAGTCCATCAAGATCTGCTCAGTTTTCTTCTAATGACAAGATATCTAGTCCATCAAGATCTGCTCAGTTTTCTTCTAATGACAAGATATCTAGTCCATCAAGATCTGCTCAGTTTTCTTCTAATGACAAGATATCTAGTCCATCAAGATCTGCTCAGTTTTCTTCTAATGACAAGATATCTAGTCCATCAAGATCTGCTCAGTTTTCTTCTAATGACAAGATATCTAGTCCATCAAGATCTGCTCAGTTTTCTTCTAATGACAAGATATCTAGTCCATCAAGATCTGCTCAGTTTTCTTCTAATGACAAGATATCTAGTCCATCAAGATCTGCTCAGTTTTCTTCTAATGACAAGATATCTAGTCCATCAAGATCTGCTCAGTTTTCTTCTAATGACAAGATATCTAGTCCATCAAGATCTGCTCAGTTTTCTTCTAATGACAAGATATCTAGTCCATCAAGATCTGCTCAGTTTTCTTCTAATGACAAGATATCTAGTCCATCAAGATCTGCTCAGTTTTCTTCTAATGACAAGATATCTAGTCCATCAAGATCTGCTCAGTTTTCTTCTAATGACAAGATATCTAGTCCATCAAGATCTGCTCAGTTTTCTTCTAATGACAAGATATCTAGTCCATCAAGATCTGCTCAGTTTTCTTCTAATGACAAGATATCTAGTCCATCAAGATCTGCTCAGTTTTCTTCTAATGACAAGATATCTAGTCCATCAAGATCTGCTCAGTTTTCTTCTAATGACAAGATATCTAGTCCATCAAGATCTGCTCAGTTTTCTTCTAATGACAAGATATCTAGTCCATCAAGATCTGCTCAGTTTTCTTCTAATGACAAGATATCTAGTCCATCAAGATCTGCTCAGTTTTCTTCTAATGACAAGATATCTAGTCCATCAAGATCTGCTCAGTTTTCTTCTAATGACAAGATATCTAGTCCATCAAGATCTGCTCAGTTTTCTTCTAATGACAAGATATCTAGTCCATCAAGATCTGCTCAGTTTTCTTCTAATGACAAGATATCTAGTCCATCAAGATCTGCTCAGTTTTCTTCTAATGACAAGATATCTAGTCCATCAAGATCTGCTCAGTTTTCTTCTAATGACAAGATATCTAGTCCATCAAGATCTGCTCAGTTTTCTTCTAATGACAAGATATCTAGTCCATCAAGATCTGCTCAGTTTTCTTCTAATGACAAGATATCTAGTCCATCAAGATCTGCTCAGTTTTCTTCTAATGACAAGATATCTAGTCCATCAAGATCTGCTCAGTTTTCTTCTAATGACAAGATATCTAGTCCATCAAGATCTGCTCAGTTTTCTTCTAATGACAAGATATCTAGTCCATCAAGATCTGCTCAGTTTTCTTCTATTGACAAGATATCTAGTCCATCAAGATCTGCTCAGTTTTCTTCTAATGACAAGATATCTAGTCCATCAAGATCTGCTCAGTTTTCTTCTAATGACAAGATATCTAGTCCATCAAGATCTGCTCAGTTTTTTTCTAATGACAAGATATCTAGTCCATCAAGATCTGCTCAGTTTTTTTTTCTTTTGACGAGATATCTCGTCCATCAAGGTCTGCTCAGTTTTCTTCTAATGACAAGATATCTAGTCCATCAAGATCTGCTCAGTTTTCTTCTAATGACAAGATATCTAGTCCATCAAGATCTGCTCAGTTTTCTTCTAATGACAAGATATCTAGTCCATCAAGATCTGCTCAGTTTTCTTCTAATGACAAGATATCTAGTCCATCAAGATCTGCTCAGTTTTCTTCTAATGACAAGATATCTAGTCCATCAAGATCTGCTCAGTTTTCTTCTAATGACAAGATATCTAGTCCATCAAGATCTGCTCAGTTTTCTTCTAATGACAAGATATCTAGTCCATCAAGATCTGCTCAGTTTTCTTCTAATGACAAGATATCTAGTCCATCAAGATCTGCTCAGTTTTCTTCTAATGACAAGATATCTAGTCCATCAAGATCTGCTCAGTTTTCTTCTAATGACAAGATATCTAGTCCATCAAGATCTGCTCAGTTTTCTTCTAATGACAAGATATCTAGTCCATCAAGATCTGCTCAGTTTTCTTCTAATGACAAGATATCTAGTCCATCAAGATCTGCTCAGTTTTCTTCTAATGACAAGATATCTAGTCCATCAAGATCTGCTCAGTTTTCTTCTAATGACAAGATATCTAGTCCATCAAGATCTGCTCAGTTTTCTTCTAATGACAAGATATCTAGTCCATCAAGATCTGCTCAGTTTTCTTCTAATGACAAGATATCTAGTCCATCAAGATCTGCTCAGTTTTCTTCTAATGACAAGATATCTAGTCCATCAAGATCTGCTCAGTTTTCTTCTAATGACAAGATATCTAGTCCATCAAGATCTGCTCAGTTTTCTTCTAATGACAAGATATCTAGTCCATCAAGATCTGCTCAGTTTTCTTCTAATGACAAGATATCTAGTCCATCAAGATCTGCTCAGTTTTCTTCTAATGACAAGATATCTAGTCCATCAAGATCTGCTCAGTTTTCTTCTAATGACAAGATATCTAGTCCATCAAGATCTGCTCAGTTTTCTTCTAATGACAAGATATCTAGTCCATCAAGATCTGCTCAGTTTTCTTCTAATGACAAGATATCTAGTCCATCAAGATCTGCTCAGTTTTCTTCTAATGACAAGATATCTAGTCCATCAAGATCTGCTCAGTTTTCTTCTAATGACAAGATATCTAGTCCATCAAGATCTGCTCAGTTTTCTTCTAATGACAAGATATCTAGTCCATCAAGATCTGCTCAGTTTTCTTCTAATGACAAGATATCTAGTCCATCAAGATCTGCTCAGTTTTCTTCTAATGACAAGATATCTAGTCCATCAAGATCTGCTCAGTTTTCTTCTAATGACAAGATATCTAGTCCATCAAGATCTGCTCAGTTTTCTTCTAATGACAAGATATCTAGTCCATCAAGATCTGCTCAGTTTTCTTCTAATGACAAGATATCTAGTCCATCAAGATCTGCTCAGTTTTCTTCTAATGACAAGATATCTAGTCCATCAAGATCTGCTCAGTTTTCTTCTATTGACAAGATATCTAGTCCATCAAGATCTGCTCAGTTTTCTTCTAATGACAAGATATCTAGTCCATCAAGATCTGCTCAGTTTTCTTCTAATGACAAGATATCTAGTCCATCAAGATCTGCTCAGTTTTTTTCTAATGACAAGATATCTAGTCCATCAAGATCTGCTCAGTTTTTTTTTCTTTTGACGAGATATCTCGTCCATCAAGGTCTGCTCAGTTTTCTTCTAATGACAAGATATCTAGTCCATCAAGATCTGCTCAGTTTTCTTCTAATGACAAGATATCTAGTCCATCAAGATCTGCTCAGTTTTCTTCTAATGACAAGATATCTAGTCCATCAAGATCTGCTCAGTTTTCTTCTAATGACAAGATATCTAGTCCATCAAGATCTGCTCAGTTTTCTTCTAATGACAAGATATCTAGTCCATCAAGATCTGCTCAGTTTTCTTCTAATGACAAGATATCTAGTCCATCAAGATCTGCTCAGTTTTCTTCTAATGACAAGATATCTAGTCCATCAAGATCTGCTCAGTTTTCTTCTAATGACAAGATATCTAGTCCATCAAGATCTGCTCAGTTTTCTTCTAATGACAAGATATCTAGTCCATCAAGATCTGCTCAGTTTTCTTCTAATGACAAGATATCTAGTCCATCAAGATCTGCTCAGTTTTCTTCTAATGACAAGATATCTAGTCCATGAAGATCTGCTCAGTTTTTTTTCTTTTGACGAGATATCTAGTCCATCAAGATCTGCTCAGTTTTCTTCTAATGACAAGATATCTAGTCCATCAAGATCTGCTCAGTTTTTTTTTCTTTTGACGAGATATCTCGTCCATCAAGGTCTGCTCAGTTTTCTTCTAATGATGAGATAACTCGTCCATCAAGATCTGCTCAGTTTTCTTCCAACGACGAGATATCTCGTCCATCAAGATCTGCTCAGTTTTCTTCCAACGACGAGATATCTCGTCCATCAAGATCTGGTCTGTTTAAAAATGACGAGATATCTAGTCAAGAAAACCACCAGAAAGTTCAAAAGGCTTGAAAAGAATCGATTAACCTTTTGACTACGGCTAGATATAACTGGCGCGATTCTTTCTTGGCGTGATTCTTATAACTTTGTAATTAGGTACAACTACTGTACCAGCCATAGTCTAAATTCCTTCTTGGCGCGACCAAGGTACAACTGTCGTTCCAGCCATAATCTAAAGCAGGCGGCAACGTTTCAGGTGGTACGCAAGGATGATACGAGCGACCCAAATATTCTACGAAGTTTGTTCGATTTTTTTAGTATGTACAACCACGTTATGCTATTTCTTATGCCATTTGTTTCTAGTTACTTGTGTGAGAGTGGTTTTTCTGAACTTTTGTACATAAAAAGTAAATATAGAAACAGAGTAAGTGTTGAAGAGGACTTAAGAGTGAAGTTAAGATCCATTGCTCCTGATATTGATATTTTAATAAAAGACAAAAAACAACAAGTTTCGTACTAAAAATTGATATTTGATTACATTAATCTTTGCTTAGTTTGTACTAATTATTTAAAATTATTTGTTTTCAGACCTGTGAGTAAAAATAAAACTGTAATTTTTCAATAATCGTTTTATTTTTTCGTTTATTAAAACATCATTAATACGAAATACAAGTGCATTTATCATAAAATATGAAGCTTTCTTAGTATTTAAATTAAAATAAAACAAGCCATTGGCTCTTTTCTGACATTATATATATGTTTCTAAAAATATATAAAACTGGTGGTACACCAAAAATTTCTAAAAATTTAAAGTGGTACGCAGTTACTAAATGGTTGGGAACCCCTAATTTAAAGGTTACGAGCACAAATATTGTACTTGCCCAAACTGATTTTGATAACTTGAGTTGAAACAGTTGGAATCAGGAGGCCAAAGGTACCCAGTTGGGACTTTTACTCAAGTAGTAGAAATTCTATTGCTGCGATTCTTTTTGATGCGATCAGGATATCGCAAGCGTTCTCTCTCCTTTCGGGAACCACCTCGCCCATATCACTAATTTTGTTTAGTTTTTGAATAAATTTTTAGTTTAACAACAGTCCGCTTCCTTGCTTCTTTGGTGGGCCTCGACATTCACCTATTTCAACCAGTTTTGTTAGTCTTTTTCAGGGGTCTATCTGCCAAGATAGTGAAATTTCGCCACAGGCATCTCAACATTCTAAATTTTTTTCAGGTTAAATTTTCTCCAAGCCTCTCAACATTCTAAAGTTTTTTCAAGAGAAATTTTACACCAGTTAGATTTTGAAAGGGTGAAAAAATATCAAAGAATAATTTTCATCTCTTTTGTATTAGTTTCATATAATTTTAAATCAAAAAAGCGTAACGCATATCAGATGATTTGTGCTTTTATTTCGGAAAAAGGAAAATTTTCTTGACCAGTGTGTCTACTAAATTTCTGTAGGTCCATTTAGGGACTTTCTAAAATAAATGCATGATCTGATTTTACATAATTATGTGGGTCAAGTTAGATGCAATTATACTTTAACATCACACTTTTTTTTATTCCTTACAGTCTAATCTCGAGAAGACTAGTATCAAATTTCAACTTTAATAAGCTGTTTTCTAAATAAAATTTTTTAAATAAAGACATATCATAAATCACGTCAAAGTAGATGAACATTAAACAAATACTCAATAATATATTCGTTATTTTTGTTTTCTGAATCCTTGAAATTTTGATAAAAATTGCAGAAAAAAAAATCAACAATTACTTTAAAAACATTTCGTAATATAAATGTTTTTATTTTTATGTTTTTTCCGGTTTTGGCATATTTTTGGGACATTCGGGACTAATACACACCCTGTAGATGCTCCCTTAATTCCATGCCACTACCCTCGGAAAATAGCGAATTTTTCTTGTCCCCCATATATTGCAATACATTTTATATATATATAATAATCATAGCAACACTAAGCAAAGTTATTCTCTTGTAACAATTTTATTCATGAAGAACGCAATTCTGTTAAGATGGCTATTGCAAAGTCGAAAGGAATCAGTATTATATTATTTTCCGTCACACTGTCAAAGAATTCAAGAGCACTGGCCGCCCCATAGTTACTTTATTCCGTGTATCGAGAAGTTTATGACAGGTTGGTTGGATTATGGCGCCGGTCCAAAAATGGATGATAAGTTGCGGCTAAGTTGGTGACAGGGAAAGAGAAAACTAGTTTCTAGTCAGAAAATGCAATGATATTTACTTTATCGTGCCCACCTGGTAAAATTGGATGCTTTCACATTTTGTCAAAATGTAACGTTGTTTAAAGCGATCGTGTTCAGTTGATAAATATGGGAGAAATACAAAGTAACAAGCAAACACGCACATAACATTTGAGCTGAAGTTTTTTAATGACTTATGTCTATTGATTGCAATGCCCCATTTCATAACGTAGTCAAATGCTTTAATGAGGAATACAAGCATCGATATACAGGGTGGTCCCGAATTCATGGTACAAACTTTAATGGTAGGTACAGGACATTGTAACAATGATTTATTGTATAGGAATGTATAGTCGCAAGTGACGCGGTGAGGCGTAAACAGGGGAAATAAAAGGAAAGAGAAATGGAGTGATCGGTTGGTATCATTGCCGGTAGAGGGCAGTAGATGTCTAGCCGTTGTTGAACATGATGCATCGCAGTACGGAAAAGCGCCATTCACAATTGTGCTGCCGTAGACGATGGGTGACTTTACGCATGCAGAAAAAGCAGACATGCATTACATGTACGGCCGTGCAAATGGTAACGGCAGAGCTGCGTTACGAATGTATCGCGCGGAGTATCCTGATCGACGAATGCCGGATCATAGAATTTTTCAACGGTTACATCGTCAACTTTGTGAAACAGGTGCGTTCGACGTCAACAGACATGGCGCTGGTCGAGTAAGAGCTGTACGCACTCCAAGGCTGGAAGAAAGCATCTTGAACATTGTGGCTGATAGACCCGAGTCAAGCACAAGAAGTCAAGCATGTATCGATACTGGTGGACGCAATTTTGAACAATTACTGTAAACATGACACTTGTCAACAACGCTTTCAATAAAATCTTTGTTTTTCCTTTCGGCCGTTATTTCCCCTGTTTTCGCCTCACCGCGTCACTTGCGACTATACATTCCTATACAATAAATCATTGTTACAATGTCCTGTACCTACCATTAAAGTTTGTACCATGAATTCGGGACCACCCTGTATAAGCCGATATTTCAGTGCTCGGATGGCAAAATGTTATAAGTAGGGCAATTGTTTGCAGCAAATGCAACTTTTTTTCACGCGTTCTACGCTGCATGTAAAGTTCTAAAACCAAGATTCCTCCTACATGGGGTGCATTGTAAGCGAGTTATAACCGCAACATAAATGCAACTTTCTGCACAAATGCAACTTTATGCAATACAGCTTAAAATTAATTAATATCAAATTACTAGTTAATTATTGCTCTCTGAATCAACCCTTCGATCACGTGTGTCTGATCTTGCGAACTTCATGGTAAGAAGGTGTTCGTCCTAAGACGAAAGTGAAATAAATGCAAGAAGTACTACTTTTACACATTGGTTGGCACTCTTTATAATCCAGAGGAAACTTGCGTAATCAACTGCCGAGTTTGCGAGGTGAGTGTCGATCATCAATATGTTGTTCGCCTTGTAGATGACGTTTTAAAATCTCGTGAATGTTGAGCGAAAGGATTTTGCGCTTCTGCTATCCGATACAGCACATTATATGACTGCGGCTGGCGCAGGTTTTCAATGTTAAAGAAATTACTGGCCAAGGATCGGCCATTCAACGTTCTTCTGTATTTCAGTATGTATTATAATACTGTTATACACGACTAAAATTGTCAATATATTTTGAATTTTTTTCATTTTTTCCGAATAATTTATTTCAGAATTTAGCGTATTAAAAAAAATGCAACTTCATTTCCATAAATGCAACTTTAGGGAATGATAACTGCAACTTTTCCCATTTTTACTACAACAAAAAAGTTGACCTAGTTATAAGTAATTTCTTTTTAATTTTTCGTGACAGCAATTTTAAGATTCAACATGTGGTTCTGTGGTTTTTGACTACAGTTTTCCCACCTTTGTTTTCTCATAAACTGAAAGAGAAACACTTACGACATTTTGCCACCTTCTAAACATCAACAAACCAGACTCCAGAATGGGACTTATTCAGTTTTTTGCGAAAAGTGACTTATGACATTTTGCCATCTGAGCAGATTTATACCTCTTAATGAAATAAAATTAAAACTTCTAAGCAGCATTTCGTTCACTAGTGTTAATTCATATTTCCAATCAAATACAAGGCAAAAAGTACACGCAGTCATCTCACAAGCATTAGCTTCAGCTCTTCAAATTCACCCCACTTGTTGTTTAATTACGATTTAGAGTTTTTTTTCGGCGTTTAAACCAATTTGCGTGTTTGCTCACTTTCTTTTCTACACTGATTTCTAGCTCCCAAATTTTTTTTCCCCGGCCTTTCTTATCAAACTGTTGAGTTTCATTTGATTGGAGGGTCCTTCCCCTTGTAGTTTTATCAACAGATGTACCTACATACCACAAATCAAGCATTTTTACACTAAGGAGCACAATAGGCGAATGAATCCCAAAGATTGATTTTAAAATGTATGCATTTGTGGTTGCCATTCGCAACTATACAAATAATGTTGGCATGATGCTTAATCTAGTCAAGAGCTTTTGTCTGTAATTTGACTTGTCGAGTGTGTCAGCAATCTTGCTGCCCGACGTAAACAATTTGTGATTAAAGTGATTATCCACTGCGATCAAAAACACAAGTCGACATTAGGAATGCGACATCGATGTCGATGTTTTCAAAACATCGATGTTTTTTTTAATCGATGTATTTAAAATCGATGTATTGGAGTCGATGTTTTTTTTAATCGATGTATTTAACATCGATGTATTGGAGTCGATGTTTTTGTAACATCGATGTTTATACTTGTCGATGTTTTTACGTTGTCGATGTTTTATTTTAAATAAAAAAAAGTACCGTTATAAAAATTTTAAAAAAATACCATAATTTTCATAGTCAGCAAATTGAACATACTTTTAGACCAAAGTGGCCAAGGGTGAAGGGTCTGAAAAGTAGAGATGCGACGTCGATGTTTTCAAAACATTGATATTTAAAAAAAAAACATTGATGTATTGGAGCCGATGTCGCATCACTAGGTGCTAAACCAGTTTTAAGAAATGGGTAAAAAGTTCAAATTCACTGAATTTTAAAAACATCGATGGTTTTGGGGCGATATCAACATCGATGTTTTAATTTTGAACATCAAAGTTTCAAAACATCGATGTTTTGCTGTCGATGTAGGATCCCTAGTTGCTAAACCAATTTTAAGAAATGGGAGGAAAAGTTTAATTACACTGAATTTTAAAAACATCGATGTTTTTGGGGCGATGTATTATCAACATCGATGTTTTAATTTTGAACATCGATGTTTCAAAACATCGATGTTTTGCTGTCGATGTCGCATCCCTAGTCGACATTTCGATAACCAATCGGCTAAGTCGATTCGTAAACCCACGTGATAACCATTCTGATCTTACGACGGCAACTCCGCCCACATGCTGTCTAATTTCATTAGAAGGTCGATGTAATAAACAGCCTGACAAAAAAAGAAAAAGAATTTGGGTTGTTTGGGTCAGGCTCTTTCCTGATGATGACCTTAGACCACTCATCACTTCCTCATGCTCTGTAAAGAGAAGGTGGCCCTTCCAATCTGAATCCGAGCCCATTATCCTAGATAACCAGATTTTCATAGTACGGATTGTAGAACGTTTCTAGGATTAGATTTCTATTAAAAACTACCGTAGGCCGCTCAACAAAACCAACCCATACAACAGTATCAAACGGAATAGAAAATTCAATTCCTTGAAAAATAATTCCTCAAAAAGAATGAAGTAACGAAAAACCAATCGGTTTACGAAAATGTTTCCCTGAAGTTTCGGAAATGGAAAAGAAATAGCCTACGAAGTCAAAAGGGGAAGAAAAGTATACGTGTTAGTAAAATTGCGTATTCGATACATCATGGATTTTCAAGATTGTGTCGCAGAAATATCGAAAAGTGTCGCATTTTTAAATAATGGCATACACTTGCCGCATGTCGATATAGGTTGGCGGATTTCCAAAGCTGTAACTCGAAAAAGCTGATTCAGAGAAAAACGCATCGATCTTGCGTGGTATGGTAACAATACGTTTATTGAATTAAAAATAAGGACTAAAGCCTTCTTTCTTGGGATTTCATAGAAATTCGGGTCTTCTTTAAAGCAAGGGGGGAAATCCGATAGCTAACCCGATGACCAGCTTTAGTTCATTCTCAATGTAACAGTTCTTTACTGCAATGTTTTAGAGATGAACTGTTATTCCGATAGCAGTTGAAGTAACAGCGAAATAGTAATACAGCAGTTATCAACCGTTATTGAAAATATTCACAGCTGCCAATAAATGTTGTCACCAAAGGCCAAAACGGAAAACTTGACAGCTAAAAGGATGATCAACTTTAGTTCATTCACAATGTAACAGCTCCTGACTGCAATGTTGTAGGGTAAGGGTAATGGTAATTTTTGGTTAACGTCGTACTAGAGCAACACAACGGGCTATTGACGACGGTCCGGGATCAGTCCCTTAAGGGAAAGATCCGAGGACAACACCTCGTAATTTTGAACCGCGGTCAGATGACGAAGCAACACCTGAGCTGGCACCCCACTCTCCAAACTTCCACACCAACCCAATGTGAGGACTTTCCGCCACGACAGATTTAAGGTGCACCAACCGCCTCTTCACAATACGGATTCGAACCAGGAAGCTTCCTATCTAGAGCAGAGTCTAACAGCTCAACCACTACCGATTGGTCGGCACATAATCAAATGAAAATCCGAGATGGAAATAAAGAATCATGATTTTGGTTTGGATAAGGGTGGTGCTTGATTTTGGCGTTTAGTAAATTTTCAAAAACAGTCGCCAAAACAGGAAATAGCTTTTGGAACGATTTTGCTTAAAAAGGTGAAACTCACCCCACTTGCCCTACTCACCAAAGTTGAAAAAGAACAGAAAAAGACGCCTTTGGCAGCCCTGAGATTGTTATAAAAAAAAGGCACGTGACTAACAAAGGGTTAATCCTCCGTTACACACACAAAAACCATTCATTTTATAATCCGTATTGTGTTTTAGAACATTCTAAAAAATAACCATAAAAATATTGTAGTAGCATTTTGGCCCAAAGCTCGTCTATTACCGTAGAATTTCCGACATATGGTTAGTGATGTGAGTCACTTTTTCGATTAAAGAAAAAACTTGGAATTTCCACAGCCATCAGTTGGCAGTTGAATTGAACATCTGACGTACTCGTACTTCACGTTTTCTGTTAACAGATTGACTTATCTAGATCTGGTATTTGTGTCCAACTCTCTAATTATCTTTATTAAATTTGGTTACATTAAATCCGGTTTATGTCTAGGTCTTTTTGGTTATGATTGGCAGTTGAATTGAACATCTGACGTACTCGTACTTCACGTTTTCTGTTAACAGATTGACTTATCTATATCTGGTATTTGTGTCCAACTAATTATCTTTATTAAATTTGGTTACATTAAATCCGGTTTATGTCTAGGTCTTTTTGGTTATGATTGGCAGTTGAATTGAACATCTGACGTACTCGTACTTCACGTTTTCTGTTAACAGATTGACTTATCTAGATCTGGTATTTGTGTCCAACTCTAATTATCTTTATTAAATTTGGTTACATTAAATCCGGTTTGTGTCTAGGTCTTTTTGGTTATGATTGGCAGTTGAATTGAACATCTGACGTACTCGTACTTCACGTTTTCTGTTAACAGATTGACTTATCTAGATCTGGTATTTGTGTCCAACTAATTATCTTTATTAAATTTGGTTACATTAAATCCGGTTTGTGTCTAGGTCTTTTTGGTTATGATTGGCAGTTGAATTGAACATCTGACTTACTCGTACTTCACGTTTTCAGTTAACAGATTGACTTATCTAGATCTGGTATTTGTGTCCAACTAATTATCTTTATTAAATTTGGTTGCATTAAATCCGGTTTGTGTCTAGGTCTTTTTGGTTATGATTGGCAGTTGAATTGAACATCTGACGTACTCGTACTTCACGTTTTCTGTTAACAGATTGACTTATCTAGATCTGGTATTTGTGTCCAACTAATTATCTTTATTAAATTTGGTTGCATTAAATCCGGTTTATGTCTAGGTCTTTTTGGTTATGATTGGCAGTTGAATTGAACATCTGACGTACTCGTACTTCACGTTTTCTGTTAACAGATTGACTTATCTAGATCTGGTATTTGTGTCCAACTCTAATTATCCTTATTAAATTTGGTTACATTAAATCCGGTTTATGTCTAGGTCTTTTTGGTTATGATTGGCAGTTGAATTGAACATCTGACGTACTCGTACTTCACGTTTTCTGTTAACAGATTGACTTATCTAGACCTGGTATTTGTGTCCAAATAATTATCTTTATTAAATCCGGTTTGTGTTTATTTTTTTTCCCTCCCCAAAAGTGACTTACACCATTGCAACTTTAACCCGTCCATACAGCGGACCCCCCCCCCCTTCTCCGTGCTCACTACACCTGCGCACTGTGATTCGATTCGAAGGTAATAGCCCTGCTTACATGAGCTTAGTGCTAATCATTAGTATTAACCACTCGCACTAAGCACTCAGTAAAATAGGATCCGCTTCTATTCCACTCATTCGCATTTTTATTAACACACACACGCTTAGTACAACTAATACTTCGGGTTTACATGTCCCGATTGTTAGTGCGAGTTACTAATTAGCACTAAACTCGTGTAAACAGGGCATCCTATGTCTACACAACGCTATATTAATATTACGGATGTTTCTTCCTAGTTTTGAAATCGTAAGGCAAAACGGTTGCAACGCTTGTGTAAAACTAGACTTTACATGAATGCCCCCCAGTCCTGTTCTGATTTTAGAGACGCATTCACGTCAAAAGTCATGGTGCACCTGTCAGGACCAGTTAAGACATTCGCGCTCGCGGCACAATGCCCACCTGGTGCTTAAACTTATGGAACGTTATTTTAAAAGAGAAACCCACAAGTGTATATTTGTGTCCATTTCCGATGTTACATGTCGCCCAGTGCATTTTGCAGCTTTTGCAATGTCGATTTTTTTTTTACGTTGTGAAGCAGTTCTTCGGGATGGTGATCGATTGTTTCAAGAGCAGCTACTTTGCAGGGCGGGTGAATATATGAATGAGGTGCGAGTTCGACATCCAGACAGTTGTTACTAGGTCTATATGTTCTGGTTCCATCGCTGTTCATTTTCATGGCTTTTACCCTTACAATACGGCCGGTACAGCAGTTGCAACATGATCGCTCCAAGAAAGAATTTAGACAACGACCAGTACAGCAGTTGTACCTTGAAAGTTATAAGAAAGAATTTAGACAACGACCAGTACAGCAGTTGCACCTTGAAAGTTATAAGAATCACGTCTAGTAAGGATTTAAACTACGACAGTTACAGTAGTTGTACCATGATCGCTCCAAGATAGAATTTAGACAGCGGCCAGTACAGCAGTTGTACATAAAAGTTATTAGAATCGCGCCTAGAAAGAATTTTGACCATGGCCGTTGTAGCAGTTGTACCTTGAAAGTTATAAGAATCGCGCCTAGTAAGAATTTAAACTACGACAGTTACAGCAGTTGTACCATGATCGCTCCAAGATAGAATTTAGACAACGGCAAGTACAGCAGTTGTACATTGAAAGTTATTAGAATCGCGCCTAGGAAGAATTTAGACTACGGCCGTTACAGCAGTTGCACCCTGATCGCGCCAAGAACGAATTTAGATCAGTCAAGTACGTCAGTTGTACCTTGAAAGTTACAAGAATCGCGCCAACAAAAAGAATTTACACTGCGGCCGTTACAGCAGTTTTACCATGATTGCTCCAAGAAAGAATTTAGACAACGGCCAGAACATCAGTTGTACCTTGAAAGTTATGAGAATCGCGCCTAAAAAGAATTCAGACTATGAACGTCACAGCAGTTGTACCTTTAAACTAATAAGAATCGCGTCAAGAAAAAATTTAGTCTACGGCCGTTACAGCAGTTGTACAACAATCGCTCCAAAAAAGAATTTATACAACGGATAGTACAGTAGTTACCATGATCAGTTGCGTCTTGAAAGTTATAAGAATCGCGCCAAGAAAGAATTTAGACTACGGCCGTTACAGTACCTCGAAAGCTATGAAAATCGCTCTTTTTATACCTCTAGCTGTTGTCAAAATATTAAAATGTCTCTTTCTCAGTTTGGATGCTGTCGTTCTTTTTCTACCGGTGTTAATTTCACAAACTCGTAGTTTCACTTTAATTTTTTGTGACAGGAGTTTCAATTCCACCACAACATTAGCACCAGCATTGGGGTTTGTTCAGCATTGAATTCTCAGTGAAGAATTAAATGAGAAGAGTGCAGTTCTCTTCTTCCATCGCCCTCACCATAACTTTTGCAACCGCTGCGTCCCTGATCTATACCCTCAATCCAAATTCCACAAATCCCCCCCAAAAGAAAAGTCCCACCAAGTCCTCACCTGGCCTGCTCGCCGGGAGGCCGAAACCACAGGCGAATTAATTTAGATCGGACGTTATTGCCGACAGCAGCTCTAATAGGTCCCGCTGATCGAAATCTCCAGCGGAAAGGTAGAAAAGTGAGAGGAATTATAGAGAGCATCTGGACGGAGCACTCCATTCCGGACATCTGGCGCTAAGTGCGCCATGTCGATGAACGGGGGCGCAAACGCTGCCAAACCGAGTAATTACTGTTGGTTCGACCCCGAAAATGGGCTTCCGTGCGGTGCTTCGGATGATGAGGTAGATTCCGCGCAGATGTGTGAATTACAGATCATTAGTCGAGTTGATTGTAATCAACGTGGATTATGCAGGGGAATACTGGCCTAAAGTTGTCACGGGAACCGTCCCGAAATCAATTTTACCTTTCCTAAGATCAGAAGTACACGAACTTTGGGTTACGGTTGGTCGGGGGTTGCTTTGCAAGTTATGGCTGAAGGGACATATTTGGCCAAACTGCGTCAAACACAAGACGACTTCAAGTACACAATGTATTTTTTTATTTCCAATGGCAAGGCAGTACGATTGCGAAGACAAATACAATACAAAGTACAGAGTTGATCGAGGTCATTTTAGCCTTATACAAGGCCAGAAGTGATGGTCACTTATGAAGGGGCACCCAGTGGGTGGACCATCATTGTCCCTAACAAAGGACAGCACAATTTACATCCATGCCCTAACCCCGGATTCGAACCAGGAACCTTCCGATCCAGAGGCCAACACCTTGACCACTAGACCAGTTGGTCGGCAGTACACAATGTCGTGAAAGTGAAAAAAAGACTATAGGTATGTGAAGGTGAACATTTAGAAGTTTTGTAAGTGGCCACTTACGAGCATTCACATATTTTGTGGAATATACACACGTTATAGATACACTACCCTACAATAATGGACCGTACAGCAAAATGTGATGGTATAAGGGAAAGAATGCATGCTTTAAAAGGGGGATGGTCACACACGTGCACTGTAATTACACTAGCAACACTTCTAGGCATACTTCCAACAAGGTTTTGATACACAGCTGTGGCTATTGGTGTCTGTTCCTGCTGTAGGAATGTCGCCAGCTCAGCTGTAGATTTAGGACGCGGTTTCCTGGACCGTAAGCGTCGCTCTAATGCGCCCTACGAATGTTCTATGGGGTTTAGGTCGGGACACTGAGCAGGCCAGGGAAGACATTTAAGATTCATATCTCGATACCACTGCTTGACAGGCAACATGACATGGAGCGTTGTCGTCCTGTAAGTAACATTCGTCCATTCCATAAAATTGCCAAAGCGTAGGGAGAACCTGATGGTCCAAAATGTTCATGTACGCGTCGGATCCGTAAAATCGGAGGTTCCACCTAATAAACAAATGTTTTTCAGAAAGCGTGGCGACTAGCAAAATGTTTCAAGTCTCCACATTCAAACATTCAGTCGCCACGTGGCGAGTTTGGCGACCGTTAATTTTCACCTTTGTGGTAGGTATACTAATTAACGTCATTCTGGAGCCAAATACAACGGGCTATAGACGACGGTCCGGGATCAATCCCCAAGGGAAAAGATCCGATCCCCCTGAGGGCATCCGACGTCTGGAAAACTACGGAATATAAATTACACCAATTTTTCAGAGAAATCCTCAATTCAATTCAAATATGGCCGACAAATCGCACTACTGGTCTCTGGATCAATAAGTTCCTGGTTCGAATCCGGGCTTAGGACATCCATGTTTGTGCGTCTGGAGTGAATGAATGGCCTCGCTATAAACGTATTGTGGCTAAAATGAATGAAGTGTAACCTGAACCCAGCCCCGTGGTGTATCAGGGTAATTCTAAGTGGTTGTAGTGCCATGATAAATAATATTTAATTGGTTGGGCATTGGAAACAAAGTCAAAATGTTTGCGAATTGTATGCGTCGAGTGAGATTTTATTTATTTAGAGGTATTTTGTGCAATTAATACTGATATTTTTTAACTGTTTATTGGAATGTTTCAATGTTTATGTTTTTTTTTTATTAATACTCCATTGGGGGGGGGGGTATATATTAATATGCTATTTGGGAAAATTAATACCTCATCAATTGAATATTTTGTATGTACGGACACTTTTCCTGAAATGTCAGGGATTATTTTCCGAGTTTTTCAGGAACTACCATACTTTGGTTTCGTAAACCTACACTCAATCATGGATTCGAAATTAGCACTCATTAGTCGAATTTTGAATCGTCAAATTTTGTTTTCAGGGACACGTTTTTAGACTAAGTTGTCATCTTTTAAGCCTAAGTTTGCTGAATATGTTGCCTTGTCTAATACAAATGCAAAACAGGTTTCCTGGGTAGTCGTCTCATGTTCTAAGGTATTGCGATTACAAAAATAATGCTGAATGTTTTTATTCCGTCGTTCGCTCTTCATACTGTAGCGAGTTTAGCCACCACTACAAAATTAACTTACGATGCAGTAGTATATATAACAGTGTAACCCCCCAAACTCTACCATGAAGTACTTTTTGGTAGACAAAGCTGCAATGTTTCATTATGGCTTGATACATTTCATATCTTCAAACAAAACAAGTAATGGCATGTTCCTCCCACTTGGATTTTAAATACAATTCTAAAAAATAAATCTGTTCAAAAATATTCCAACACAAGTGCCCCAAAAGCCTCGTCTCATTCTCAAGAGGGCCGAAAACGCGAAAGGGAGTCGAATCTACTTCAAAACATTCCACGAAGACAGACAAAAGAAGTGTTGCCAACCTTGGGAACACAATTCCCCAAAGACATCGGTCGCTGCCACTTGAAATGTACCTAACTAACGGATAAATCGAATCCAACAAAAGAATTGAATATGTAGTCCAAACAAAGAACTTGACGTTACTGAGGAACTTTAAATCCAGCGAATAAGCGAATGCAAATAAAATTCCAAAGATGTTAAACATTACGGAGTTACGTGATCAGAGTATAGAGTTAGTTCCTGGTACGCTGATATAGATATCCATAGAAATTATTCGGCTATCTAGCCCCAACTAGCTATTATAATATTTAATAAGGTATTTAATTACCGATTTGTGTCATTCATTCGATAAGAACTCGTCTATCCAGTTAAAAAGAAAATATTCCTTTTCGTAACGCATCTATAGTTTATAATTTAATTTGCTAATTAAGTAGAATGATGTAGTGGTCGGACAAGCAAGGTGATACGAAATTGTTCGGTAACGAAACGTGTAAATCATTAATATAGCTACAGTTTGGAGTTTTTCATTCGTTTTCGCGATTAATACCAATGACGGAATTGTTACTCTGTACCGCCACGAAATTATGCTTTCAATAATCGCTCAATTTTCTCCGAAAATAGTAGCTTCTTTGTAATAAGTCGTTAACTTGAATGAAAGCAGACAATGCAATACAAATAGGAACACTTTCATGAAGCTACTAGTACTACCTTTACGCTGCGGCACTTAGGTTTTATTTCAATCGTCTCCAGGAACGGTCCTTTCGCCTGCATGTCCAATCCCCCCCCCTCCCGAACCTAATGACCTAATTTGAGCGATAGAGCCTCGAGTGGCATTTACGACTGACGCTTTCCTTTCATAGTATTGTGTGGCGTGTATATGAAGAGCGACCTTCTGCCTTTCCCCCAAAGCGATTCACACCTCACGGTCGACAGGGTGGGGTACCGAACAAGAGGAGGGACCCTCTAGAAGGTCAGTCGCTGACAGCTCGTAAATGTTGATCGATGCCACCGGTCACTTAAAAGGGGAATAACGTTAGAAATCTGTTGTCTTAAATAAAAGATAAGATTCAAGTGAAGTATCATTGTATTGTGTTTCCATAGCAATGATATTCATCGATCACCTCACTAATGCAAACATGAAAAAATAGATAAACAATTTGATACAGTACGTCACTAAACAAGGCTAACGTAAATATCGGACGAACAGATCAGATCAATATAAACAGAAGCAAGAAACCTTTTTAATTTAAAGTAAATATTTGTTTCAAGAATTGTGTGCATTATCAAGGTCATCAAGTGTGGTGTAGTTCAAATTACTCGTTGCATAGTGCAGAGTAACCGCCTACTTGGAAGGAGGCTTTTTCTGTCAAGTTAAAATGATACAAATGGCAGACGTCTTTTCCAACACATCTGGTTTCCCAATACTTCTGATGTGTTACTAAAATTAAGTGCAGAGCACGTGCCTATGTTCCGAGTCGTCATAGGGTGTCAACTATTACATAAAATAAAGTCAGGAGAGTCAGCAAAATTATAATAAAATAAGTGTGGAGGCAGTCATGCCCAATCAGGAAACGAAACTCGGCAACTGAAGCCTTCCTTATAGAGTCTAGGATGACGTCACTAGAGGAATGTAAGCATTCAACGTGCTTTTTCGAAAATGAGAAAATGGATTTGAACCCACTAAGCCCGGGGTTCGAATCCTAGTTTGGATGTTAGTGCTTACCCAGTGTTCGCTCCTTGTAATGCCGAAGTTATCAGGCATTAAAAAAACTTTTGTGTTTCAAGAATAAAAACGTATGACATGAAGCAGTGGATTAAATCCAAATGAAACAACAACGAACTCGCTTCAAGACACGTATAATCGAGCAAAATGTTTGTTCTACGGGGTCCAATCAGTGAAGCAAGAATCTCCGTTGAAAATTCCGACATTGCATTCTCGGTGAAAACAAAACCCAGCAGATCAATTCCTAATAAATATTTTACTTTCCCGGAATAACAAAAACTTGGGAGAAAATAATGCGTTCCTCCTTCCAGTTCCCGAATGCAAATTGAAAAAGAAACCGCTCCCACTCTCTAATTCGAATCGCGTCCCGTGTTTTGTTCGAAAGTTCCAAAACGCGAGCATTGTGAGGGTGCCCTTGCGACATCCATAAAGAATGGCGAACAGAAGAAAAGAATCCAATTAAAGTCAAAAGCAAAGGCTATAGCACCGCATGAATGACAACTACGTGAGACGAAAGGTAATTCGAAGATATCGCCCTCTCTCCAACTGGCAGAAGTAAAGATCCTTTTCTCCTGGTTTGCCATTAACCCTGTCAATAACTTATCCGCAACAACTCGAGTCCCATCAACAGGACATGGAGAATATCCTGACGTCAAAAAATCGGTTCGAATCTAAATTTAGCCCTTGAATGGAAAGGGAGGACCAAAAACAAAACGTTCAATGGACTTGAGCTTTTCAGTATGGATGACAATGCTTTGGGTTGGCCATGTTAGTTTCCTTTCAAACCGGGACTTTTGTAAGTGTATGTGGGATTATACTTCTCTTCAAACATTTTATCGTGGTATGCTCAGCAATGGCGTAGTTAAGGGTAGCTGTCGCGAGTGCCAATTGGCATTTTGACACTTATTGCAAAGTTATGGTTTGAAAAGTTTTGATTTCAAGTTGAATTTTTGTCTTAGACACAGAAGTTTTAATCCTATGCGTTTAAATAAAAATGGCACTCCATCATTAAAATTCAACTTATCAAGGCTTGGTTGAGTTTTATGGCGTAATGCGTCTATATTTGGCCAAGCAGCGCCATACACAATGACAACGTCATGTAATGGACTCAAAAACTATTATTAGTGGTACGCTCAGCATTGACGTACTTTGTATTCCATTTTTTTTTTTTTTTTGTTATTGTAATATAAGTTTGAATCCTATACGTAAATAGAATGGTACTTCATATTTATAATACACTTTTGCAAAGTTAGATTGTGTTTTATGGCACAGGGTGTCCATATTTGACCAAAATGTAAGACAACGTCAAGTAATGGACATAGTGGGTATACACTGACGAGCCAAAACATTATGACCATCCCCACATTTTTCAATGAACTCGTCTGGATGACGTGGAAGGCACGTGATAAAGTGAGAATGGTATTTAACTGCTGCTGGAGAAGGTAAGTAATCATATTGGATTTCTAATAGTATCAATCATTAAATTCTATCGTCTATCTTAATTATTGACCTTTTTCATAGTGCATTGTCACTACCTTTAACTTTCTTCCCTCAATTTTTAGTTTACAACCATTAAATTTTCTATTAATTCTGATATGGAGGTTCACAGTTTTCTGCAAGGTACTCCGCAATTGATACGTCCGTTCCGTTCTTGCATTTACTTTTGCGAGTAATAGGAAAGGCTGCTGATCTAAGCGAATTTGATAGAGGGCAGATCGTAATGGCCCGAAGACTCGGAACGAGTATCATCGAAACTGCACGACTGGTAGGTTGTTCACGATCTGCCGTTGTTATTATTCATTCAAAGTGGATAAATGACTGTGACACCAGCAATAGACGCCAAGGTGTTGGTCGTCCACGTGTCATCAAAGAAAAAGGACGTCGGACACTGTCCCGCTTGGTAAAGCAAAATCGGCGCGAGACAGTGGCTCAACCGACAGCCCAATACAATGCAGGTCCAAGCGCAAGTGTTATTTAATTGCTGCTGGAGAAGGTCAATTCTTCTTACACTTACTTTTGAGAGTGATGGGAAATAGGGATGCGACATGGATGTATTTAACATCGATGTATTGGGGTCGATGTTTTGGAAACATCGATGTTTATACTTGTCGATGTATTTACGTTGTCGATGTTTTTACGTTGTCGATGTTTTATTTTTAAATAAAAAAAGTACCGTTATAAAAATTGAAAAAAAAAAAAAACAAGTAGCATAATTTTCATAATTAGCAAATTGAACATACTTTTAGACCAAAGTGACCAAGGATGAAGGGTCTGAAAAGTAGAGATGCGACATCGATGTCGATGTTTTCTAAACATTGATGTTTTAGAAAAAAACATCGATGTATTGGAGCCGATGTCGCATCACTAGTTGCTAAACCAGTTTTAAGAAATGGGAAAACAAGTTTGAATACACTGAATTTTAAAAACATCGATGGTTTGGGGGAGATGTATTATCAACATCGATGTTTTAATTTTGAACATCGATGTTTTGCTGTCGATGTCGCATCAATAGTTGGTAAACCAGTTTTAAGAAATGGGGGGAAAAGTTTAAATACACTGAATTTTAAAAACATCGATGTATCATCAACATCGATGTTTTAATTTTGAACATCGATGTTTTGCTATCGATGTCGCATCTCTAATGGGAAAGACTGATGATCTAAGCGAATTTGATAGAGGGCAGATCGTAATGGCCCGAAGACTCGGAACGAGTATCACCGAAACTGCACGACTGATAAGTTGTTCATGATCTGCCGTTGTTAGTATTCATGCAAAGTGGATAGATGACGGTGACACCAGCAGTAGACGCCGAGGTGTTGGTCGTCGGATGTATGCACCGGGCCTAAAGCTTCGGTTTCCTAAAGCTTTGGTTTCCTAAGAAAGTGGAGCCGTTATCTAACAGCCGTGATACGTCATGATGCCGCGGGCATAACTAGACGGCCGTCTAAACAAAAATCCAAGGTGTCAACTTAGGCGGACAGAATACGTTGGAGAATGGGCAACACATAGGGCTGTCGTGGTTTATTTTATTCGAGAAACAAAACAAAGTGGTTTTTTATTCTCTAGTTCAAAGTTCCTAACTTCGGGATCGTTGAAGGTAGAGTGAAAATTTTAACAGATTTCAAATCAGCGTAAATTTCTACGCCAGATCGATATCAAAAACAGTTTTATTATTCAATTATTTACCATTTGATTATTTAATTATGTATTAAATAATTAATTATTTATTCAAAGAAAATCACATTTAAGGTATCGATCTGGTGTCAAATTTTCCGCAGATTTCGAATCCGTTGAAATTTTTATTCTGTGTTTAACGATCCCGATTTTACAAAAACGAATTATTCAATGGCAGTCAAAAATGTTTATTTATATTGCTCCTCTAGGCTGGAATCGCTTGGAGCAGGAAATGAAATCTGGCCGCTACAAGAGAAAAAACGTTCTCCAACTGTTTGAGACCGCTATGACGACAGTCATGGAAATGGCGGCTCCGATCATTTTCGTTACGCTCACAAACAACGCTCTCTAGGAAATCAACACCATGTGTTAGTATAAACAACGTTTTAGTGACGTCACCCACCGATACATCACGGCCGCTAGATCACGGCTACGCTTTCTTAGGAAACCGAAGCTTAAGAGGGGGGGCCGTTGACTGAGTCCAAATATTACAGAACAAACCCTTTTATTTTTATTAATTCATATGTTTTCGTCTTTTATGCGGCAAAAAATACAAGCCTTTCGGAAAAAGCCTTTTCCAAATCACATTTATAGAAGGATGGATTAAAGGTCATTGAAGAACAGAATGTACATGAGCGGATCATTTGAAGAATGCAGCTGTTGCCTGTTATAGACCTATTAATTGAAGTATACAATGAAGTTCACCGACATTGAGAACCATATAACACGCAAATTAACATTCCAGCTTCACCTAGTTGCCACCAGGGTGAGCAGTTTACAGATGAAATTGATTCATCAGTAAATGATAATTTCAGAATCATTTGATGCTGAGAAAGATCCAATTGAAATATGGTAATTTTTAGTTAACGTCGTACTAGAGCAACACAACGGGCTATTGACGACGGTCCGGAATCAGTCCCTTAAGGGAAAGATTCGAGGACAACACCTCGTAATTTTGAACCACGGTCAGATGACGAAGCAACACCTGAGCTGGCACCCCACTCTCCAAACTTCCACGCCAACCCAACGTGAGGACTTTCGGCCACGACAGATTTAAGGTGCACCAGCCGCCTCTACACCACACGTGTACAAACATCCATGCCCGGACCCGGATTCGAACCAGGAACCTTCCGATCTAGAGGCTAACACCTTAACCACTATATCGGTTGGTCGGCCCCAATTGAAATATGGAAAAATGCAGATTCCCACGTTTTCGGCAACAAACCCGAAACTTGCTTTCTTGCTTTTCAACCACTTAGCTGCAAGTCTACACTTCTACCTAATCCCAATCAAGACGCCCTTAAAGGTCACAAATGATGAATACCCATATAGAGGATCAACTAAAACTACGGAGCTCCATGCTGTTAAAAGATTAGTTAGTTTTAAGTGTAACAAATAATATTTATTTTCAAAATTACGATTTTTACAAAATGATGTACATTTTTAAGTATATCTAAATTGAAGTATCTTGAATGCGGCCTTAGAGATGATTGCAGCTAAATTAATGCGAACTTCCGACATGAAAATTGATATTTGGGGCCCTGCATCTAAATACATGAAATAAATAGGGGCTTTTTTAATTTCTTGGAACAGACAGAATATTTAAAGAAAATAAGTTAGTTAAACTTGAGAGAAAAATATAAATTTTTTAGTTTTAATAAAATGATTAATGGTGGACATGCATTCAAGAAAAGGCATGTGGTTAAGATTTAACAGTTGAAAGACTGAAGAAAACAGTAATTATGTAGATATATATCATAAAAGTAGGACAAAGAAAAATCTGTTTTTTAAATTATGCTTGTCTTTGATTTAAAACAATGAACTTAATCTCTGCAGCATACTTCACTACACAGAGGATTGTAATGCTTTGGATGGCCTAGTTTTCAATTGCTTTTGAAAACAAGAAATGAAAAATGCATTTTGAGTTTAATTTGAGGTTTTGAATGAATCCAAATTCCATTTTAATGACTAAAAGCAAAACTTGTAACAGAGAACTAATATAAAATTTTTTTTAAATGTTCCTATTTTTTAGGAGGCCAAGAAGCACTATTTGCCAGACTGCTCTTGTTTTAGAAGTTAACAGCACTGCCGAAAAGAAATTAGTAAAGCAAAACAACTAGACACAACTTAAGACAAATTGCTTCATATTTTCAAAAAAAAAAATTGTCTTAAGTTGTATCTAGTTGTTTTACTATACTAAGTTCTTTTCGGCAGTGCTGCTAACTTCTAAAACAGTTGAATTCACAATACCTCAAAATTATTTTGTTGAGAAACCAGACTCCCACAAACTTTGGTTGTTGAGTTTTCTTTATGGCAAAAGGGTCATATTTGATAATGCTGCGTCAACACCATACAGACATCAATAGATATATACACGTACGGAAGGTTTCACTAATACAGAAATCGCACACCCAGTTCAAATGTGCCACAATTTAAAACATGTATTTTCCAGGAAGCATTTAAAAATTTTGAGACGATACAGAAAAACTGTTGCCAGTGCAATAATATTTGTCATCGATTTGTAATTTCTATGATGTGGGATTAACAGCAATTTGAACTATGGTGTTTAAGAAAGCGCATTCCAAACCTAAAATTCAAAAAATTGAATTTTTTTTCGAATAGCAACATTAATGTTTCGTATTTCTATGTATCATTTGAAGATATTAAGTAATGTATCTTCTAGTATTTGAAGATAAGTAAAAAATGTCATGAAAGGGAAAGTAAATTGGGAACTACTAATAGTTATAGAATCCATCCACAAAAATGTTTATGCTGCATCAAATTTGTAAATTCATGCCATAAATAAAATAATCCATGCTTTTTGACATGATTTTACTTTATCGCTAATGTTATTCATAGAATAAACAGCACTATAAAAATATAAAAAACAATGCTAGTGATCTAAAAATTTAATTGAATTAAAAATAGCCTCTAAAAATCAGAATGTTATTAAATAATGAGGGATACTGAAAAAAACTAAGTGCATTGGAATTGTAAACTTTAAGTGATTAGATTCACCCAGAGTACTCTTGGCGAATTTGTGCTAAGTAATGAATTCTAACAGAAACATAGCAGAAGAGCAGAAACTATTTAAAAAATTTAAATTGTACAGATTAAAATTGATATTTGTGCTGAAAATTAAATCAGCACCAATTAAATTTATTAAAAGTTTAAAATTTTTTTTTTTTTTTCATGTTCATTTAAAATGGGACTCTACTTCAAATATGATCTCAGTACAAGAACAAACAATGAGTTAACCAGATTAAGAGAGGGGCTTCTCGTGATATAAATACAAGTATTTTAAATATTCAACATTTAAATTACATAAGTATAAATACTTATTTTTCCCTTGGACACATTTGACTATTTATCTGTACAATAAAAGAAAGAAGGACTTTTTGAACTTAGAAAATAGACTGCATAGTGCAGGGGAGGAAAATATAATTTCCTGGGTCTCTTATAACTTTTGGCAACTAGTACAGTGGAAACCCGTGCTTTAAGAAAATCAGACCTTGGTTTTGGTTTATCGATCAGCAGTAATTTGTTTGCAACACAAGTAATGATTAGAACACTTATAATGAATTCTGAAATAAGAACATTTCATTTGCATTTCAGGCAATATTTGTGTTTCACAATCATTCAAAAGAAAAAAAAAATCTACATAAAAACACCTTAATTTAATAACTTTTACTTAGAAAACACTGATTATTTGATAATAGATAAATACTATAGCAATAATAATTCATTGAAGAGTAGCACATAAATTATCACAAATTTGTTTTTACCAATTTATGCTTAAACCAACATGTGCAATTCATAACATTAACATAATTAGTTCCCAAATTATTTTTTGAACTGAAAATAGAAATAATCAGTAATATCAAGAAGTATTAACTCTTAAGTCATAGCTCTTGTTTTAAAAAATATTTTAATAAAACCATAAAAATTATTATTCTTTTAATTAATACCGATATACTAAAAGTGCATAGTAAAAAAATAATTAATGTAGTTCATAAATCAAAACATTTGAAAATTAAAAATGCTAAATTGTTTTCAACCTGGTACTTATAATCGGTATTTATGTATTTACAGAGGATAATCCTGTGCCCTAACAAAAGATAATTGTAACAAAATCGAAAAAATAATCTTTTGGCAATATTATTATCTTCAAAATCATTCGCTCTAAATCCAATATTTCCTATTTTCGCACGTGTTCTTTGACAATAATGCACTGTTTACAACACAAATAAATGATTTTCACGACAAAATAATAAAAACTAGCCTAATTATAAGAACGGCGTAGAAAGTACATCTGATACTAAATTTAAGTACCACCTATGAACCGGTAGTAATTTTCCTTAGAAACCGGAACTTAAATAACAAAATTATCATCAAATTATGGTTCACCATATTTTTGTTTATATTTTCCTCTAAATGCACAAGGAAACGCAAAGCATTGAAAGATCTCTTACAAAAGAATAGAAGGCAATAAAAATAATCAATGACAGCAAATGTATATTGCAATCAACAGCCAAGATCATTGATACCATAAAACGAAACACGCATTTTTTTTTTTTATCACAACACGAAACATGAGAAAAGGTAAAGAAAGCAATAAAATAAAATTCTTACCCTCGTGTGACATATCGCTAGTGTCCAGAAGGGATCCGATATTTTTTTCCACAAATACCAGTCTCACCTCATCGCAGGAACTATTACTATAAACTTCATCACTACGATCTAAAACACTTTCAGTACTCATAGACGATCTGCTGTCAGCAGCGGCTATTAGACACGAGAGCACCAATCCATACAGAAAACACATATCAACAAAAGAGGAATCAGAAGCCATGGTTTATTTTTCCCGAGTATTTATCCCAAATCACAAGAGGAGAGACATGAAATTCACCGCGAGTAAATCCAGTATTCGTGATGGATATCAGACTTGTAAATATTGCTATGACCTATCGGTTGTTCTCTTAGGTCACTCCTGTACACACCTCCACTCTCGGCACAGTCTAAAAACCGACTGAAGGGTGTATGGTTGCCATTCGGCTTGCGCGGATGCGGTTGGCGACGGCTAGCTGAGGAATGCTGCCAAGTGATCATAAATTTAAAATCGGGCGGGGTTGTAGAATTTTTTTTTTAGGATTGTATTTTTTTTTTTTTCGCGGGCCCACTGTGTGTATAGTTTTCACCGTCACTTTTACCCGATTTCCTCCACCCCTATTTACCACTCTGGCGTCGAGAAGACGTGGAGTCATAGGCGCCGAGAAATGTTGTGGGTCTACTAATTTACTGACATTAAAGCAGGTTATCTTTCTGTTCTTTTTTTTTTCTAACCCTTTTGGTGTAATTTTCTGCTACTCGGGCTGCGTGATACCAGAATCGTTTGCTAAGGGGAGATAACAGGAATCTCATTCGCGAACCGTGATAGGGGATGTGCTTTTATATACTCAATGGATGTCAACAAGTAAACAACTCTTTCACTTTCGTTTTGTGTCAAATTAATTTTTTTGCTCTGAGGTTTGTTTTTCTCTCGAATTTTTTTTAAAGAATTTTTTCTCAGCATGACGTATCGGTTATCGTTTGAAGTCGAAAGGTTTGCAGGTTTTAGAAGTATGCGTTTTGTTCCATCGATTTTGTCTAGTATGTTTTTTTCCGTTTAATGCAGGGCTCGAAATACCCGGGTGCACAGGTGCACTGTGCACATGAAAATATAACTGTGGACCTAATTTTTCCCACTAGGTGCACGCATTGCACCTAATTTTAAAACTTAGGTGCACCTTGTGCACCTGTATTAAAAAATCTATTTCGAGGCCTGGTTTAATGACAATCATCTGTGAAGTTATAGACGACCATTTTTTTTTTCTTTTCTATGCACAATAATCATGCAATTGAAATTGTTTTTTTTTTTTGTGGTGTCTGAAAATTTTCTTCTAAAACCCAGGTTGTAGATAAATCAAGAAATATCATCAACCAAGTAAAACAATTAAAGCTAATGTTGTGGTTCCCTCAACCTTTCTAATTTCCTTCCACTCAGTCTGAGTGTCTTTTATATGAATTGTTTGTTGAGGGGTAGATAACAAAAATCAACCCGCAAACAGTGATAGAAAATGTGAATTTTTACCCAAGAATGTCAACATGCTAAGAAATACTAGTTTTGCCGTGTTGTTTTCATAAGAACTTTAGCAATGATTTTTCTTTTCTTCTGGGCTTTATTTTGCTGTGTTTGAGAATTTTGTTTTTCTCTCGTTTCTCTTTTTGAAGATCATACTGCGTATCAGTTTCCGTTTTTGTGTCTTGAAATATCGTCTGCAGGTTTCTGAAGTTCCATCGATTTTATTTGGAATGTTTTTCTTTTCGAATCGTCGTTTGTTGAAAGTCAACTGTGGATCAGTTATTTTTCTTCCTTTCTAGAACCTAAACGGGCAACGACATGACAGTTCTTTTGGTGGGGTCAGGTGTGACCCCTGCTCGCTAACCACCATAACAGCCATCATTGCGTTGCCCGTGTTGTTGGTTTGCTTCGCCCATAATAGTTCATTATATTCATAATTTGGTTCGCTTCGCCAACCAGCTATGTCAGATGGGGTACAGTGTTACAGAATGAAATAGGGCAAACTGTTCGATACATAATTTGTCCAGTTAACACATTACAAACAAACATATGTTTCACAATGTAAATTTTATAGCTTTGCATTTTTCATTTTAAGATTTGTAATTATAAATATAAATGATAACATTAAAAAAAATTCGTTCATTTTTCCAAAGCTTTTCCTCTATTAGGTTTGCATCTCTTTTTATGTGATGTTTACAGTCTTTCTTTACATGATTAGCAGTTTTCATGTTTTAATTCATTCGACACATTCACAGGCTAACAAATTTATTTCTCCTTCAGAAGTAAGATCTTTCCCTAAAACCCCACCACGAAAAATTGTACAAAATAGATGACGGGTGCAATGTTGAATCTTGACTGATACGCCAGTTAAAAATATGATTACAGAGGAAGTATTGAAGAGGAAAAAAGCACTAAACCTTAAAAAGAACTAAATTTCCAAGAAGCGAGCCAAAGTGAACTTGTGGCATAAGTCTATAGTAGAGATATCATCAGAAGATGAAGATTCACCCTATTATGCTGATAGTGATAACATCTCTTTTTCAGAATTGCAATCAGACATTCCTACAGACGACAATATTAACAATGGTGATTACATTATAGTTGAAGAACGACACCTTAAAGAGCACAAAATTCACTTGAGGAATTGTGAATCAGAGAACAATGTTGATTTTGAAGTGTTGTACGGCGAAAGAATTTTCCCCATCTTTTAAATTTTCACGAACAAATGAAGTTTATTCATAAGAAAATCAAAAATCATTGCCAAACTTCCTCTCCCAATTCCATCAGGATTGACAATGAGAAAAGCAAAAATGTTGATTTTCACTGTGTGAATTTAACTTTTATCAAAATCTAAAATAAATTTACAATTTCTTTAATCTTATTTTATTTCAAATCCGTTGAAATTTTCAATCTGTTTTTAACGATCCCGATTTTACAAAAAAAGGACTAAACAATGCCACTCAAAATGTTCGCTGTGGAATCGTTTGAGCGCAGGAAATGAAATCTGAATTCTCAAATATCGAATCAAACGAAGGTCATTATTTTCGCAACGGCGTTCGTATTGGAAAAAATATAAAAGTTTCAATTTAAAAATTATTTATTTACAGAAAATCATATTTTTAGGTATCTATCCAATGTGAAATTTTCCGCAGATTTCAAATCCGTTGAAATTTTTACTCTATCTTAAACGGTCTGGGAGATAGAAAAAAGAAGTACATAACACCCGTTAAAACTTTGTTTTTTAAATCAGCTAACAAATCGTTCCTCTGCAAAATCCAACAGAAGAGGAAAAATTAAATTTGGAATCTGCCGCCATCTTTTTATGCTGTTGTCATTCCAAAGAAAAGAATAATCCAATTCCATTAAAATCATTTAAAAATGTTCTAGATTGAATTTTAAAATTCGGGCTTCGTACAAAAATCGCAAAAATTTCGGAATACCGGTGTGCCAAATACCATTACAGTAAGTGCCAAAGATTCGGCGGGACTTCACGCGCAGAAAACAGAGAAACACTTCTTTTTATAATAGTAGAGATCGTCGGTAGGTTTTTGTCCATCGATTTTATTTGGAATGCTTCTTTTCGAATCTTCGTTTGTTGACAGTCAACTGTGAAGTCGTTTGACGATCATTTTTCTTCTTTTCTAGAACCTCGATATTCATTTGCTTAATTAGTTAAACCTATAAAATAAATCAACATTACCAACAAAACAAATAAACATGGTTGTATATTCTACTAATGATCTATCTTATCGTATACACAAAGCAGAGCATACACAGTTTTTCGGACCAATCTAATTCGGCTCCACCGGTGTTTTCAGCTATTTGAGCTGCCTATTGAGCTATCGATAGTCTATCGTCTAGTGAGCTTTAGCTGTTATTTATCAACGAGCTGTTCTCGTTCGGGTCAGGTTTAACCAGCCGCCCTTCCACAACGAAATGTAGGCGTAAGATAGATAAGTTTTAGCGAATAGATTGATTTCTGGCTCCGAGATCAAATACGGCGCCCGAATAAGAGTTTCAATCAGGCTTGTAGACCAGATACTGCGTTCCGTAAAGGTTTTGCTGGCCTACCAGCCAGATAAAGCCCTGCAAATATTTTTCGAGATCCCGCAGACCAGGTATTCATGAAGAACACTCATTCATGAAATATAAATTCTCAAAAATGTATCATTCGATACCGAAATTCCACAATTACCTAAGTTGAAATTTCCGTCAAAAGCAGATTTATATACCAATATTCTTGATTTTTCCTTCTTTTTCTCGGAAATGTTTTCTTTTACAGCCAAATTGTAAATAAAATTGTTTGAAATATTAACTTTATTAAAACATTTTCGTGCATCCCTAGGAATAGCTTCAGGTACCCCAAAGGTACCCCGTAACAGAGGTTAACACCGCTCTAAACTGTTTAAGGATAAATAATTTCTCTATGCCTACTTTTGTTGAGGATTCGCGTGTATTTAAATTGTGTATTTTGCTATTCCTACCTTTGAGTTGGTGGCATCTGTTTTGATGTCGAGTTAAAAAAGCAGAATTCGGATTATACTAATCTCTGGTTAAGACGAACAAATTTCGACACTTAAGTGCAGGCGGATTCTTTTCAATCGCGTATCCAAAACCCTCTTCATTTTATTCGCGCTACAAATTCATTCACGTTCCTTCTGCTGTTCTGGCTAAATATGGTAAATGCGCCATAAAATCCCAAAGTCCACCAACCTTCTATTGTTCCGTTAGGAGAAATTTGTGAACGACTCATGCTTTTGTGGGCTGTAATCAATGGCGCCTGCCAGAAGAACTGCCGACACAAAGTCTAGCTCGATGCAGATTTCATCGTTTTAGCTCTGCCTATTTCAATAGCGACCTCCAAGTGATTGTCCATGAGCGCTATAAGAGCCTCTAAGAGCTATTATGTCAAACATACACTAAATACTCTCATTGTGCGGATGCCATCTCTTTACCATTTGCACTTCTGGCCATGAACGAGTCGTAGCATTTTATGCTTCTAGTTTATACAAAACTCACTGGAGCAACTTAAAACTTTACTAGATTAACTTAAATCGCACTGAAGCAACACAAAAGGTATTGGCGACGGTCTGGGATCAATCCGTGCGAAAGATCCAAGGACAGAGCTTCGTAATTTTGAACCACAGTCAGATGATGAAATCAGCCACCTGAGCGGGCACACACTGTCAAAACTTCCACACCACGCCAACGTGAGGACATTTGAGGCCACGAAAGATTTAACGTGTGTAACGATCTCCCGGCAGGTGATTACGAACACAGATAGATTATAGGAACAGTTGTTCTTGTGTTCTAGTTACTACTGTTCTAGTAGACGAACATAGATGTAGGACAGTGCCTGTGTTCTGATACGATGGTAATTACGAACACAGATTGGTTATAAGATCACTTGTTCTTGTGTTTTGGTTGCTATTGTTCTAGTGGACGAATATCGATGTAGGACAGTGCCTGTGTTCTGATACGATGGTAATTACGAACACAGATTGGTTATAAGAACAGTTGTTCTTGTTTTCTGGTTGCTATTGTTCTAGTGGACGAATATCGAGGTAGGACAGTGCCTGTGTTCTGATACGATGGTAATTACGAACACAGGTAGGTTATAAGAACACTTGTTTTTGTGTTCTGGTTGCTACTGTTCAAGTGGACGAATATCGATGTAGGACAGTGCCTGTGTTCTGATACGATGGCAATTACGAACACAAACAGGTTATAAGAACAGTTGTTCATGTGTTCTGGTTGCTATTGTTGTAGTGGACGAATAGCGATGTAGGGCAGTGCCTGTGTTCTGATAGTGTGGTAATTACGAAAACACAAATTGGTTCTAAGAACAGATGTTCTTGTTTTCTGGTTGCTACTGTTCAAGTGGACGAATATCGATGTAGCACAGTGCCTGTGTTCTGATACGATGGTCATTACGAACACAGATAGGTTAAAAGAACAGTTGTTCTTGTGTTCTGGTTGTTATAGTTCTAGTGGACGAATATCGATGTAGGACAGTGCCTGTGTTCTGATACGATGGTAATTACGAACACAGATTGGTTATAAGAACAGTTGTTCTTGTTTTCTGGTTGCTACTGTTCAAGTGGACGAATATCGGTGTAGGACAGTGTCTGTGTTCTGATATCATGGTAATTACTAACACAGATAGGTTAAAAGAACAGTTGTTCTTGTGTTCTGGTTGCTATAGTTCTAGTGGACGAATATCAATGTATGACAATGCCTGTGTTCTGATACGATCAAGAATACGAAATGTTGGGTGCTGGTCTGAAAACTGAAACTTTGAATGATATATATCTGAATGATATATATCTTGATGAGTATCTGAAACTTTTAATGATATTGTAAAAATAAATGTGCGTGTCTATTTTAGACACACAGTGTCCCTCTGTTCTTGGCCACTACTACACACACTGTCTATCAAATTAAGACATCGCTCGGTCACTCTGACAACGTGCACCAGTCCCCGAGTACATGACGGTCTTTGGATGGACCTAGTTGAGAACTCGCAAACCTGTTGCTGTTCCAACTAGGCTACCTCGGCTCTGAAGAACGTTCCTAGAGGTACGTTATCTACGATTTTTAAAAATCGAAATCATATTGAATCAACCTTTGGAATGATCAAGAATTATCTGAGTAGTCTGGAATTATTTAGGAAATCAATAATTATCTGTGTTATTAAAAACTATCTCTATAATCAAAGATTATATGAATATAATCAAAAATCATCCTATAATATTTTGTGAAGAGTACCATTTAACTGTGAAACAAGAATTGTGCAGTAGTTATGTAAACGTATAATATGCTTTATATTATTGATGACATTATTCTTTTTTTTTTGTATTCGCTTTACACGAACTATGTTAATACGATTTTGTTTAACGGTCCCGTGAAATTCGTCTTAACGAGGCTTAACTATATTTTGAATCAAGTGATTTTATATATTATTTTTCGGGACCACTGTAACCTAGTTTGTGGAGTCGCGTATTAGCAATCAGAGGATTGCGAGTTCGGACCTCGATTCAACCAAAGACCATCGTGACCTTAAATGTCCTCACGTTAATGTGACGTGGACATTTGGAGCCTGCTTAGGCAGTGACCTCGTCATTTGACCGTGGCTTTAAAATTTTCTAGGGGATGTCCTTGGTCTTTCAATTCGGGAATGATCCTGGACCGTCGCCAATAGGACGTCAATGCAACTATCAACTAGAAAATTATTTTTTACTGAAACAAAGACTATATTTCATGAAAAAAAATGTTTATACAAAGGACTTTCTAGTAGAAATGGTCAAAATGTGCACGTTTTAAGTCTAGTTTCGTCAACGTCGTTCACATCTTCTAGTTCTCCTTCAACGACGTACAGCATCTCAAGCAACCATTTTTGGTAACTAAAGCCCGTAACACAACACCTGTAGACTTATTGAAAATACAGACAGCAGTTGCCAAAAGTTTTTCGTCAATCCAGTTAGCCGTGATCAGGGCTGTAGTTGAGGGTATACGCCGTATACCTTCTGGTTTTTCCCACAAATTCCGTATACCCTCTGCTTTTTATTAAAAACTAGGAACATCGCTTTGTTTTTCCAAGAAAACATCGAACATAGCTTTCTTTTTCCTAGGAAACATCGAACATAGCTTTGTTTTTTCTAGAAAACATCGAACATAGCTTTGTTTTTCCTAAAAAACATCGCGCGAAACATCACGTGAAACGCAGATAGCTGTAGAAGCAAAATAATTAAAGAATATAATTCTATTTAAAGATATCACCTTGGTACATAATTCCAAATCGCACCTATTAATCAAAAGCAATTCATTCATAGTAGTGTCGATAGAATGAAATCCAGACTTTGTTCTGGTGTTAAGGAAGAAGATCATCAACGTTTGAAGGATATATCCATGTTTAATCCAGAAAGTATAAATGCAGGGGATATTCGCCATTGTGGAAAGGAGGTCAAAAGGACCTGTGGCTTTTTTGGTATAGATGAAATGCGCACTATTCAGGGTTTGAGGGACCCATCAAAACGCCCAAGTTGTTCCAGAAAAATTAAAGCCTCTTTTAAGAACAATTGAAATATTACCATGTTTCACAGCCCTTTGCGAGAGTGGGTGTAGTTTAATGAATTTCTACCCGGTCCTTAGAAAGGATTTCCTACATATATATACATGTATGTGTGTATGTGCGTACAGGTTTTTTGCCCCCCCCCCGTGTAAAGTGTAATTAGTAAGTACATCTTTCGCCTCCCCATGGAAAAAATTCTGCAGGTATCAGAGTGTACCATACAAAGAGTGTACCATCAGAGGGTATACCATGGGCCCCTGCACTAGTATAGGCAGGGTCCCCATGGTATACCCTCTGATGGTAGGATGATGGAAATCAGAGGGTATACCATGGGGGCCCCTACACTAGGGGCCCCATGGTATACCCTCTGATTTATTTACGACTACAGCACTGGCCGTGATACACCAAAAAGTATATGAATGGATCAAAGACTTGGTGGATTCTGTTCTTTTGTTCCACACCGAAAAGTGCTTCGGTAGCGTAGTTGGAAGAGCAAAAGAATTCGAAGCTCGTTCCAGACAAAGATCATCCCATAACATAGAGGATGGTACATGTTGAATCCGCCATGGCTTCTAACGTCTCTACTTTGACGTGGTTCGTAAGTTTGGAGAGTAGAGTGGAATCTCAGGTGTTGACCTCGTCATCTGACCGTGGTTCAAAATTGCGAGGCGTTGCCCTTGGATCTTTCGGGATTGATCCCGGACCGCCGCCAATCGCTCGTTGTGTTGCTCCAGTGTGACAGTAAATAACTGCCTATCAACCCCGAAAAATATAGAATTTGATGAAATTTTAATTGTTCCGTTGACCGAAACCATCAGTCAACCCAGCCACAAAGGATGAAACCAATTTCGTCAAAAACTGAAGTCAGATTTCGGGCATTCGTTCTTTCGAAATGTTCCATTAAAGCACCGAAAAGATTCACCTTCGATTTGCATTAAAGATATAACTTCTTCAATTAGTTCCTTGGTGCATACGTTTTGATGAGCCTTGATTTCATTTAAAACTTTTATCATTCATTATCTTACGTTTTTCATATCGAATTGTATTTTAATAAGGAACCTTTAGGAGTTCGGATTGAGGGTAATGGGTGTTCGATGATTATTCCAATACTCCATCTTAATCGACAGAGTTCTAATGAGTACCTTCTTGAGAATAGATAGTATGAATGATGGTGATTATATAAGGGAACTCTTTTTAACATTTAATACCTGCCTATAAAAATAATTCATGAATAAATTTGAAATCGAAAGTTTTCCCCACCTAAGGCCCGGTAGATGATATCATCCAAGTAAACTGATCCGTAAACTGATGAGTCAGTCCGTAAACTGATTATATCGTTGGTAAAAGTGTGAAACCACATAAGTCGAAAAATATTTGATTTCGGGTTGTTCCGTAAACACGCGCAGTAAAATCATCTCCATCGGTCTAGTCAATTTTTAGTTTTTTCAACTATATAGTATGTTAAGTATACTGTCTAGTTGAAAAACTAAAAATTGACTAGACTGATACAGATAATTTTACTGCCTAGTTGAAAAAAATTAAAATTTGACTAGACAGATACAGATGAATTTACTGCCTAGCTGAAACTTTTTTAATTTGACAAGATGCAGATGAATTTTACTGCCTAGTTGAAAAATTAAAAATTGAGTAGACATATGAAGATGATTTTTTAATGCCTAGATGAAAAAATTAAAATTTGACTAAACAGATGCACATGATTTTACTGCTGATGTTTACGGAACAACCAGAAATAAATTTTTTTGAGTAAAATGGGTTTCACACATTTGCCGACGATATTCGTACTTCGAACCTTCCCTCAATGTAAGGTCGAAAATGCTCAGTGGGTTTGCCCACTACACTAGCAACCTGCGATCAGTAAGCGATCCATATTCGTTTCTTCCCTGATTATATTTCCCTTTTCTTTGTCAGTAAAACTTTTCTTGTGTGTGCATGTTCAAAACTTGACGTTGTACGTCTTTGGCGCAGCTTTGCCAATTATGGTTCCATAAAATTCCAAAAACGAACTCCAAACTGTTTCTATAAAACGAAGAAAATAAGCATAACATTCCAAATATTGCAAACAATGCCATCGCTTTTTTAAAATCTTTCATTTGAAACTTTTCATAACAATTAAATATTAAAGGTTTTAAGATTCCACTGAAAAAAGTGGAGCCTTTAGTTATTACATTTTGAAACATTTAATTTTAAACATTCCAGACTTTTAAGAAATGTTTAGTAGTACCAACAAAGTTTATTTCAAATGCTTCAAATATTTTTTGAATGGAATGAGCGAAAGCCTTCTCATTAAGCGATTCTATTGTTTTATTTTCGAATACTTTTGAAATGGAATGTTTTCTCTTGGAAATAAAATACCTTAACCTAACATCATGATTGTTTCGTTTAATAATTCTTTTAACTCAGTTTTTTTATCTTTTTAAAAAGCTTCGAGATCTTCATTATTTTTTTACCAAATCTCTCTCTCTCTCTCTCTCTTTAAACTACCAACTTGTTAAACAAAAAGAGAAGAAATTCTACACCGAAAACAGTTCTAAGAAAAAATACTGCAGTATTTTATTTAAATTTCTCCCACTAAAGCGAAACATATTTCGTTTAATGAAGAAACCTTAACTAATTGTTCTTATAACGGACGAAAAAATGTAATTGCTAAATGCTTACAATAACTGTACCTGCCTATTCAGTGAGAAATATTATTGTACCATCCTTATAACACTCGCATAAAACGTTTCACAGCAAAATTAAAAGAAGCACGTGTCATAGTTATATAGTTACACTCAACCTCAAACAATATATAATTTACACTTAACCCCTGACGTTTTTTCCATATTTTTTTAAATAAATTTGTAACTTTACGTTTGAAAAGTGAGAACTTAAGTGTCTGGTTGCATTCTTTATTTGTGAATTTCTTTTGTCCGCCATTTTTGTTCCATGGTATTTGGTATTTTTAATTAACGTCGCACTGGAGCAACACAACGGGCAATTGGCGACGTTTTGTATCATTCCCAGTGTAGAAAGATCAGAGGACAACCTCCGAAATTTTGAACCACAGTCAGATGACGAGGTCACACCTGAGCTGGCACACCAATCTCCAAACTTCCACACCATCACCAACTTTGTTCTATGGGTTTAGTACTCTTTGAGTATATCATATAACTGTGGGGGGCAATCATGAATTTCTCTTTCACTACGTTTTAGTTATACGTAATTTGTTGTTTTGTGTTTATATAATGTAGTTTATTCTACATAATCGTACTGTGTTTCTTTTGTTTGTTTGTAGCGTGTTCTGTACATCTAATCATTTCTTGCTATCTTGTAATTGGAAAAATCTGCTTAACAGTTGCATAAGGCCCGGTGCACACATCCGGTTTTTTAACGTGCGGCGCCGCTGCCGCAATACAATTGCGGTCTGAGATACATTAGATCCAATGGAGTAGGACACATATGCCACGGCGCCGCTGCTGCGACGCACGTCCAACTTGCGTGCAATTTGTAACGCACTTCCCCACGTCGCCGCAGCTCGCCACAAACGCTTCTCCCTTCTGAAGTACCTTGTTTACAAAAACAAATGGAGTATAAATAATAATTAATAAATGTCTATTTTGTTACAAAATATACTTTCTTTTACACCAAGTAATCGAAATAAACACTTTTTCTTCGACAGAATATTTATCGCAAAGGCGCAAAATGAGAACTTGCGTCATTTCACGGTTATGTATGCATACTTGGGCTTCGATGCCGCGGCGGCGCCGCACGTTGAAAAACCGGATGTGTGCACCGGGCCTAAGTAAATAAATATTGATAATATGTTTAAATAGGGCTTGATTGAATGGAAAGTTTGGTACAAGCAGGGACGTATCCAAGGTCCAAGCATAATTGGGCCGACCAACCGGTTTTGTGGTTGAGGTGTTAGCCTCTAGACCAAAACCACCACATAGGGTTTCCATGGATACATTTAAGTGACCCAAAATTGGGTCTCCAGAGTCCTATATCTCTGACCAATTCCAAAGTGGTCATCTGTCAGCTACTTTGTGTATAGTGCGGCTTCCGGTCGAAGGCAATCTACATTGGATCAGGTGACTTCTGAATATATGATAATTTGGTAATTTTAATACCTTTTGTACCATTACACTGCGAAAACTTTTCACATTTACCAGCCAGTTTTGCTTTAAACCATGCAATGTAGCGGGTACCCCAATTATACTGGGTAATGGTAATTTTAGTTAACGTCGTACTAGAGCAACACAACGGGCTATTGACAATGGTCCGTGATCAATCCCTTAATGGAAAGATCCGAGATAAGCCAACCAACCCTTATAGTGGTTAAGGTGTTGGCCTCTAGATTGGAAGGTTCCTGGTTCGAATCCGGGTCAGTTCATGTATGTTTGTAAGCGTATGGTGTAGAAGCGGCTGGTGTATCATAAATCTGTCCTCACGCTGGGTTGGTGTGGAAGTTTGGAGAGTGGGGTGCCAGCTCAGGAGTTGCCTCGTCAGCTGACCTTTAAAATTACGTGGCGTTGTCGTCGGATCTTTCTCTTGAGGGACTGATCCCGGACCGCCCGTTCTGTTGCTCTAGTACGACGTTAACTAAAATTACCATTACCCTGACCGCATTAGTGCAACACAACGGGTTTTCGACGACGTTCGGATCTTAATCCCCAAGGGATAGATCCGAGGAAAACACCTCTTCATTTTAATCACGGTCACATGACGTCGACAACACATGAGCTAGAACCTAACTCTCCAAAGTCCACACCATGTCAAAGTTAAAAACAGGTTGGTAATTGAATTTACGTCACACTGGAGTAACGAAATGAGTTCAATCCCGAAGTGAAAGAATCGAGGAGAACACCTCGTGAGGACAACGCATCGAGGACAATACCACGATTCGATGATGAGGTCAACACTTGAGCTTTCTCTCTGTCTCCAAACTTACACACCACGCCGAAGTATGAATATTTAAGGCCGCAACAGATTTAATGTGCACCAACCCTACGGTCTTTGGTTGGATCGAGTTTGGAACTCGCTACCCTCTGGTTGCAAATCCGCGACTCTACCAACTGGGCAACCACTGTCCCGTCTCAATGGGATTGGTAATTGGTAATTTTAGTTAACGTCGTACTAGAGCAACACAACGGGCTATTGACGACGGTCCGGGATCAGTCCCTTAAGGCAGTGGTCCCCAACCCCCGGTCCGCGGATTAAATGGTACCGGGCCACCCAAGGAACATTAAATTATTTCCATTTTATTTACTGTGGTGTATTTCTCTCGGGTTTGTGCAGTTCCTATCTATGAAATGTCCACTCAAATTAGGAGGCGGTAAATCAGAACTTGAAATTTGTTCTGTTACTAGAGCTTCAATTATGATTTCCGAATTCTGCATGTCTCTATTTACCAATTTTGACAAATGTGACAGTTGTTTTCAGGTTGGCAGACAAAGTAGCTGCATTTAAAGCTAAACTGAAGTTGTGGGGACGGCGCGTGAACAGAGACATCTTGGACATGTTTCAGACATTAGCGGGGATTTTAGGCGAGACTGAGCCTAAACATTCATTCTCCCAGTTGGTGCACGATCACCTCTTTCTTTTTAAAAGAGTTCGACCGCTACTTCCCAACCACAAAAGACCCACGAACTAGTAAGGAATGGATCCGCGACCCATTTGTCAACAAATCAGGCGAATCTAGCATGTCTGTGCAAGAAGATCAACTGCTGGAGATAGCAAATGAAGGCGGCCTTAAAACTACGTTCGAGACAACAACTCTGCCGGTGTTCTGGATTAAAGTCATGGCGGAATACCCTGAGATTGCCACCACAGTACTTAAATCGCTATTGCCATTTCCGACAATCTATCTGTGTGGATCGGGTTTTTTTTGCAGTGACAGCAACCAAAACAAAACAACGGAATAAACTGGACATAAGCAACACACTTCGGGTGTCATTGTCTCCTATTACCCCCAGATGGAACCCTCTAGTTGCCAAGAAACAAGCTCAGGGTTCTCATTGATTTAGCTCAGGCCTCGAAATAGATTTTTTAATACAGGTGCGCCATGTGCACCTAAGTTTTTAAATTAGGTGCACAAAATATATTTTAGGTATACATTTAAAATAACGTAATACAAGAGTATTAGTGTAATGTAAAATACTTTATTAGTTGGGTATGTTTACATAGGTTCAAAGTAGATAGTAAATAAAATTATTTAAAAATCGAAATTCTCCCTTCTCCGGCGTACGGCTGTCGCGACAGTCACTTCAACAGAGCCACCTGGAAAATGTTTCGATCATCGGAAAGTTCTGGAGGCAGTGACACAAGTAAACCTTCCTCCTTGTATAAACTCGTCAGGGCCTAGCGATTTTGTTTTAGCATAGTGTGTAATTAGGAATTTGAATTACGTTTCTTTAGAGAGCGAAAGGTCGATACTAATATTTTGTTCAAACATCAAAATAACATAAAACACGTTCCTCCCTTCCCTTTTCTTAACGTTAGGTGAACTGCGTGCACCTAGCAGGAAAAAATTAGGCGCACAATTTTATTTTCATGTGCACAGTGCACCTGTGCACCCGGGTATTTCGAGCCCTGATTTAGCGTTCTAGTGAGTTAAAATGTTAAATCACTATTTTCATTTTTTGGTGTAATAGTATTTTATTTTGAAGACATGTTTGAATACAATCAAATTAAAATTATTAAATCAAAACAATCTAAAATATAAACAATCAACGTCCCCCCCCCCCTCAGCGGGCAGCGTTAAAATTATCAAACGTTGATGCGGTCAGCGGCGATAAAAGGTTGGAGAGCACTGCCTTAAGGGAAAGATCTGAGGACAACACTTCGTAATTTTGAACCACGGTCAGATGACGAAGCAACACCTGAGCTGGCACCCCACTCTCCAAACTTCCACACCAACCCAACGTGAACTCAATGGGAAGGTATTGGACAAGATTTTATTGTAAAGCAATCTTCACCATATTTGCTTGCATTTAAATCCCTCTACAGCGACACAAAAGCAAAGAGTGACTGTCCAGAAACAAGATTTGAATATTTTCTTAATGCTGCTTCTTGAAGACATTTTGTAATGTTTGCGGTACAACCATTTACACTATATGGACAAAAGTATTTGGACGCTGCAGAAATTCGGAGGAGGATCCATGTTAGTGTGGGGTTGTTTTTCTAGGTTAGGACTTGGCCCATTGCTTGATGTACCCGGTACCATGAACGCTGACGTGTACCTCGACGTTCTGGATAATACAGCCTTGCTAACACTATGGCACTACTACGGCGATTGTGGTTGTTTCTTCCAACTCGATCGAGCTCAATGCCATACTGCAAAACGTGTGCTGGACTGGTTTCTTGAAAATGAGTTGAATTTGCTTGACGGGCCTACTCAGAGCACCGATCTCAATCCGATCGAGCACTTGTAGGACAAACTGGAGCGATGTGTACGACACTGCCATGCACGGCCATCTTCACAACAATCTCTTCTCACAGCCTTGCAAGAGGCATGGGGAGCTATTCCTGTCCAGATATACAGAGAACGTATGGAAAGTATGCCTTGACGTGTTGCAGCTGTAATACAAGCAAAGAGGGCCCACCCGTTACTAAATAGAATAAAAAAGCACTTTTTCTGAAAAACATGCAGTGTCCAATTACTTTAGTGGATATATATGTAGAGGCCGGGTGTGGGAGTAATCCAGAATCGATTTATAAAATAATGACGTTTAATTAGTTGATGAACAAGCCTTCTGGGCATACTTTCAGCAAGGTTTTGAAACACAACTATGGGTATTTGTGTCCATTCCTGCTGCAAAAATGTCGCCAGCACTGTTGTAGGTTTCGGACGTGATTCCCTGGTCCGTAAGTGTCGCTCTAATTCGTCCCACAAATGTTCTATGGTGTTTAGGTCGGGACTCTTCAGTAGGCCAGGGAAGACGTTTTACATCCATATCTTGATACCACTGCTTGACAGAGGCTGCAACGTGACACGAAGCGTTGTCGTCCTGGAAGTAACATTCGTCCATTCCGTAAAATTGCCAGACCCAGGCCAATACCACGAAACACATTTTTTTATGGTACCTAAATATAACGTAATAAGACTTCAAAATGTCACATCTGTAATTGGCACAAAAATACAATTTTTAACTTTGCCCTCACCCCCGAAATAACATTCTGGTTATTGTATTAAACAGGTATGTTTTTCTGTAGTTGTAATCAGAATTGGTATTTTTAGTTAACGTCATACTGGAGCAACACAAGGTCCTATTGGTGACGGTCCGGGATCAACGCCCGAAGGGAAAGATCCGGGGACAACACCTCGTAATCGTGAACCACGGTCAGATGAATAGTAACCAAGGGAGATAAGCGGTAATAAATGCTTTATGAAAGGAAAAAGGAAGAACAAACGTTTGTTAAGTATATAGTGATTAGATAGTTAGAAAAAGCGGGGGAGTCCGTTCTGAATTGCCCATTGCAAATTATCTTACTTTCGAACTTCTAAAAAATTTTAATACAAAGATCTTCCTTTCGATTAGTTTGTAAAGTTAAATACGCGATTGAATAATGCTAAGTGGCCTCCAGAATGTCACTAACTCGGTTTGAAGGTCTCGACCAATTGCTATAATTGTTCAACTGTCTCGATTTATTTATGTCATTTTGTGCCGGTTAGACAGTGCGACGACAATAAGGATTGAGAAAATGTTGATTAAAAACATTCAATCGAATCAACAGCCCATGATGAACGACCCATACTGTTGTAGTTTTTTAGTCTGGAGCAAAATTAAATTTAAAACTATAAAATTTAAAATTATATTAAATTAAATTGTATTTAAAAAATTATATTAAATTGTATTTAAAATTATATTAAATTGTATTTAAAATTATATTAAATAAAATTGTATTTAAAATTATATTAAATAAAATTGTATTTAAAACTATAAAATTTAAAATTATATTAAATTAAATTGTATTTAAAAAATTATATTAAATTGTATTTAAAATTATATTAAATTGTATTTAAAATTATATTAAATTGTATTTAAAATTATATTAAATAAAATTGTATTTAAAATTATATTAAATAAAATTGTATTTAAAATTATATTAAATAAAATTGTATTTAAAATTACATTAAATTGTATTTAAAATTATATTAAATTGTATTTAAAGTATATTAAATTAAATTGTATTTAAAATTATATTAAATAAAATTTTATTTAAAATTACATTAAATTGTATTTAAAATTATATTAAATTGTATTTAAAGTATATTAAATTAAATTGTATTTAAAATTATATTAAATTGTATTTAAAGTATATTAAATTAAATTGTATTTAAAATTATATTAAATTAAATTGTATTTAAAATTATTTTAAATTAAATTGTATTTAAAATTATTTTGAATTAAATTGTATTTAAAAATATATTAAATTGTATTTCAATTATATTAAATTGTATTTAAAATTATATTAAATTGTATATAAAATTACATTAAATTGTATTTAAAATTACATTTAAAATTAAAATAAATTAAATTGTATTTAAAATTATATTAAATTGTATTTAAAATATATTAAATTGTATTTAAAATTATATTAAATAAAATTGTATTTAAAATTACATTAAATAAAATTGTATTTAAAATTACATTAAATTGTATTTAAAATTATATTAAATTGTATTTAAAGTATATTAAATTAAATTGTATTTAAAATTATATTAAATTGTATTTAAAGTATATTAAATTAAATTGTATTTAAAATTATATTAAATTAAATTGTATTTAAAATTATTTTAAATTAAATTGTATTTAAAATTATTTTGAATTAAATTGTATTTAAAAATATATTAAATTGTATTTAAAATTATATTAAATTGTATTTAAAATTATATTAAATTGTATTTAAAATTACATTAAATTGTATTTAAAATTACATTTAAAATTATAATAAATTAAATTGTATTTAAAATTATATTAAATTGTATTTAAAATTATATTAAATTGTATTTAAAATTATATTAAATTGTATTTAAAATTATATTAAATTATATTTGAAATTGCATTTAAAATTATATTAAATTGTATTTAAAATTATATTAAATTGTAGTGAGCCGCGGTAGCTCAGTCAGTAGAGCGTCGGGCTCGCGTAGGAAGGGTTGTGGGTTCTGTCCTCGGCGGAGCCTGCAATTCTGATTTTTGTGAGATCGGCGCTTGGACCTGACTAAAGACCGTCGTGTTCGCTAATGGTGGCTGGGGCACGTTAAATAGGTCGTGGTCACAAAGTCCCCCATGTTCCCATACCAAATCAATACCTCTGGGGGTACTTGATCAGGGGGTCATCGGCCTCTGATTGGGATCTAAATTACGGTGTGAGTGAATGGATGTGTGAAAGGGACCTTCCTGTAAAACGGATGTGTCATGTATGAAGAAGTCCAACACGCCGGGGCAATGGCACCCCCAATTGGGCCATATATGGCCCGCACGACAACAAGAACAACATTAAATTGTATTTAAAATTATATTAAATTAAATTGTACTTAAAATTATATTAAATTGTATTTAAAAAAAAAGATTTATAAAAATATATGAAACATTATATTGAAATAATATTAAAAACAGGATCAGGGGAAGAAAAAACAGGATAATGATAGTGAGGATTGAAAAAACGTTGATGGTTAAAACATTGAATCAAATCAACAATCTATAATGCAAGACCCATACTGAGTTACTGTTTAACCTGGAGTAAATAAAAAATTTTTCTTTAATACCTGAATTCTATGATAATAAAGGTTGACAAAACGTCGATGTTTAAAACATTTAGTCATATCAAAACAATTCACATTGAACGACCCATACTCACAGATACTGGATTAGGTCCGAAGTAAATGAAAATTACTTTATTCTGATCCCCATGGATGCAGAAGCTGTTCGCACATTTTGTAGACGATTTTGGTTAGCGGTAATAAAAAATCGTTTGCTGCAAAAGAAATAATTGCAGTTGTACTATGTTTTTAAAAGTCAAAATTATCGTCTGCGGCTTGAGAGGTTTGTTTTTATTCAAAATGGCGTTTTTAACAAAGCAGTGGTTCGAAGGCTATATTTATGCTCTTTCCGAAGACAAATATTCATATTCCGTTATCCAAAAACGATGTGAGAGTCATGGTTTTGTGATATCTAAAGCGTCGATAGGTAATATCTTTAACAAGAAGGGTAAAAAACGTCAAATTGGAGCCTCAAGTGGGACAAAAATTCCAAACAAGTATCCAAGGAAGAAACGGACATCTTCGACTATTGCAAAGGTATGTTGTTTAATGTTAAAAGAAAATCCCCTTTGTCAAAGGACAGTTGCAAAATCATTAAAATGCTCGGTGTCCACTGTAAACAAAATGATAAACGTTGATTTAAATCTTAAGAAAGCGAAAAAACGCAATGTGCATCGTCTTTCTCCAAAGCATATCGCTGAGCGCAGGACACGCTGCCGAATTCTATATGAGAAACACTTATCCAAAGAAAAATGGAAAACAATTGTCACAATAGATGAATCATGGGTGTATTTAAATGATTGCAGCAAAAAAAGAGCCATTTATTATCATAAAAGAGGAGAAAAAAATTTAAGTAAATGGTTCACAGAATCAAAAGAAAGTTTTTCTAAGGGATTCATGATTGTTGCTGGTTTTTCATATAATGGCAAGTTGAAAATAAAGAGAGTGGAAAAAAATGTCAAGATTAACTCCAAATACTATCAGGAACATATTTTATCGCCAATTTTTCTGAATGAAATACCATCGCTTTACCCACAGTGCCATCAATCTGTGGAACTCCATCAAGACAAAGCTAGCAGTCACACATCAAAATCCACTGTAAATTTCCTAAAAGAAATGGAACAAAAAACCGGTATCAAGGCCATGCCCTTCACTGATATCCCTACTAAATCTCCCGATGTATCAATTATGGATTTTTGTGCTTTCGGATTTTTAAAATCTGCATTATCCAAACGTCGTCCCATAACCCTTACAGGACTCTGGAAAGCTGTTCAGTAGGAATGGGATAGAATACCTCTTCTGACACTTCAAAAGGCATTATTATCCTGGAAATTACTGTGTCTAAAGATAGTTCAGAATAAGGGCTATCAAATAGAACATTTAAAACACAAGAATTTTATATAATTTAGTTTTGTGAATACAGTATACATTGTCTAAAAAATGTGTGAACAGCCTCTGTATATCCAGACACAGGATAACAATAATAAAGATATAAAAATTTCTGTTGTTGCCATTCGACAATAGACAAATTACGTCGATTTTTCTCGCCAGTGAAATAAATATATAGGTAAGAATTAACATCAGTAAGGAGAACATTCGAAAAATGTAAACGAAATACCTTTTTATATAATTGTCTAATTTATTATTGACTAATTTTATGTGCATATTGATGCTCATATTCATTATAAATGGATTTTTAATAAGGTATGAAGTGTGAGTAACGATACTATATACTTCTACTAGTATACTTAACTTCATTTAATTTTGGTAATTTTTTTAATTAACGTCGTACTAGAGCAACACAACGGGCTATTGACGACGGTTCGGGACTATCACTTAAGGGATAGATCCGAGGACATCTCGTAATTTTGAACCACGGTCAGATGACGAAGCAACACCTGAGCTAGCAACCCACTCTCCAAACTTTCATTTAAAGAAGGAACTGGGTACAAGTTATAGCAAAGATTATAGCAAGTTATATAGATTAGATAACAGAACAATGATTTAGACAATTTTTTTAAAAACAAAATTATATAGAAATTTTTTTAATGAAGATCGACGTGTAAAAATAAAACAGTTTCAATAAATCATGAGTAATTTTCATGCGTCTTTTTATTCCAGATCCAATGAACTGAAAATACCAAGAAAGGTTAAAAATACTTCACAAAATGAAGGTAAAGCGAAAGTCACTAAATTCCACAGGGGAAAGGGTGCAGAAGAGAACTGAACAAATCTCAGCAAGTTTCGGTGCGGGTCAAAACACGCTTCTTCAAGCCCGTCATACAGGTAAGCTAACACAAAAACAAAATCGCGCCAAAACATGGCGATCACGCTTCAAATCTAGCACACTACCATTGTTTCTTTCTCGCCAATTGTAGCTGGCCGGTGAGCTTGACATTTCAGGTAAAACCTCGAGGGGACTGGGGGTGTAACACAATGGTGTGGTCGAACTGAACGCGGGGTGGAAACCTGTTTTGCCGGAGGGTCGGTCTTGGTCCCCTTCATAGGTGTCCGAGGGGACCACCTACGTGTAGGAACACGAGCGGAGCGTGTACACAAAGTGGTTGTTGACAGTGAACCATTTTGGAATTGACAAGATAGAGCCTTAAATTCTCGAACCTGGAGACCCAATCTAGGGTTTATTAAACGGATCCCTGGAGACGGGTCTCCAAGAAAAAGATTTAGTTAACTTTTCTTCTTCCTGACCCCATACGTCCTTAATGAACCCTTGTCCTTGGTGAATATACTCGTCTTAACGGAGGTAAGGAAAACCAGGAATTAAGTATAATTTGTAGAGTGCGGTTATGGAATAAGTTGAGTCACGTGGTTTTGAACGAGTCTATTATTTAAATTAGGGGACTGGTGGTAACGTAAACAAAGCGTTTCCACAAATGGCATTTTGAGCGCAGAATTTGGTTATTTGTTGTTCGGTCCAACCACAGACCATCGTGTACTCGGTGGAGGGGGAGGGGGGCTCGTGCAGGTTGAATCTGTCGTGATTTCAAATGTCTTCCCGTGACATGGTGAGGAAGTTTGGAGAGTGAGGTGCCAGCTCAGGTGTTGCCTCGTCATCTGACCGTGGTTCAAAATTACGTGGTGTTGTCCTCGGATCTTTTCCTTAGGGGATTGATCCCGGACCTTCGTCAATAGCCCAATGTATTGCTCAAGAACGACCTTAACTTAAATTACCATTAACCTTAAGGTAGGTAGTTGGTAATTTTAGTTAACGTCGTACTAGAGCAACACAACGGGATATTGACGACGGTTCGGGATCAGTCCCTTGAGGGAAAGATCCGAGGACAACACCTCGTAATTTTGAACCACGGTCAGACGACGAGGCAACACCTGAGCTGGCACCATACTCTCCAAACTTACACACCAACCCAACGTGAGGACTTTCGGCCACGACAGATATAAGGTGCACCAGCCGCCTCTATGCCATACGCTTACAAACATCCACGCCCGGACCCAAATTCGAACCAGGAACCTTCCAATCTAGAGACCAACACCTTAACCACTATAAGGGTTGGTCGGCTTACCTCGGATATTTCCATTAAGGGATTGATCCCGGACCATTGTCAATAGCCCGTTGTGTTGCTCTAGTACGACGTTAACTAAAATTACCACTACCATTACCCAGTATAATTAGGGTTCCCGGTACATGGCATGGTGTAAAGCAAAACTCGCTGGTAAATGTGAAAAGTTTTCGCAGTGTAATGGTACAAAAGGTCATTAAAATTACCAAATTATCACATATTCAGAAGTCACCTGATCCAAGGTAGATTGCCTTCGACCGGGAGCCGCACTATACACAAAGTAGCTGACAGATGACCACTTCGGAATTGGTCAGAGATATAGGACCCTGGAGACCCAATTTTGGGTCACTTAAATGTATCCATGGAAACCCTATGTGGTCGTTTTGGGTACAGATTTAGTTATCTTCCTTTTCTGATCCCATACGTTGTCTTTGGAGAATATACTTGCCGCAAACAGTATAAAGAGAGTTCAGGAACATTGGACTTGAGTAGGATGAGTATTAGTAATCGAGAGGGAGAGAAATTGAACTAAAAGTGTAAACACAAGGTGAGAGACGCTGGAATTTATCATCTGTTATCTCACAATGACCTCAATCGGATTATCCAGAAACATTTTATCTTTTATGTCACTTTAAGCATGAGACTTAGATTGTTGGCTTAGGATTCACTATGGGGATTTGAAATAAAGATAGTGAACCAAAATTGGGGTATATTAAAAAGACTGTAACTTCAAGGGATAAGAATATAATCTTGCCGTTATATAAGGGTTTAGTAAGACCACATCTAGAATATGCCGTACAATTCTGGGCTCCATATATGAGAAAGGACATAGAATCAATTGAAAGCGTTCAGCACAGAGCTACGAAAATAATAAAGGGGCTAGCAAATTTCGACTCTAATGAACGTTTAAGTAAGCTAAACATGTATACACTGGAAGGAAGAAGAAGGAGGGATGACTTGATTCGGCTTTTCAAGTTTGTAAAACAAGGGGACACAGAGGGCTTAAATTTCAATAGGGATAACAGAACAAGGGGCCATGGGTATAAATTGAATAAGACACATTTTAATCGGGATTTAAGGAAAAACTACTACTTTAATAGGGTAATAGACAGTTGGAACGCGTTGCCAGAAAATATAGTTAAATCAAAGGGAGTGTACGAATTTAAGATACAATTGGATAGTCAGTGGGAATTGGGGAATTCATAAACAAAGGACCAGCCTTGTTGGGCTTGAGCCTGTAGCTGGTCGTCAATATTTGTATTTGGAATTGACGAATACAAAGGTGCTTGTATACTCGATTATTGAAAGTATTCTTTTCGATATTTTTTCGTTGCATTCGGATGATTACAGAAGTATTCATCCGAATAAGACAGACTCCAAAGTTTCTGAATTTCGAACTATTCAGGTCTGGTGGTTGAGGTATTACCCTCTGCATCGGAAGGATCCTAGTTTGAATCCGGGTCTGGGTATGGATGTTTGTAAGCGTATGGCGTAGAGGCGGCTGGTGCACCTTAAATCTGTCGTGGCCGAAAGTCCTCACGCTCAGGTGTTGCTTCGTCATCTGACCGTGGTTCAAAATCACGTTTAATCTACGTCGTACAGGAGCAAAACAACGGGCTATTAGTGACGATATGGAATCAGTCCCAACGGGAAAACTAGACGGAAGGTTCCTGGTTCGAATCTGGGTTAGTGCATGGACGTTTGTAAGCATATGATGAAGAGGCGGCTGGTGCATCTTAAATCTGTCGAGGCCGAAAGTCCTCATGTTGGGTTGGTGTGGAAGTTTGGAGAGTGGAGTGCCAGCTCAAGTGTTGCCTCATCATATGATCGTTGTTCCAAATTACGTGGTGTGGTCCTCGGGTCTTTTCCTTAGGGAATTCATCCCGGACCATCGTCAATATCCCGATGTGCTGCTCTAGTACGATGTTAATTACAATACCTACTTAAAAAGTATTTAAACATAAATATTTATAGCCTTATATCGCAGTTGACCTGATCCTCACTATCAATTAACCTTTTTTTATGTAGGTATTCGTATACTTCTTCGGATACTTGAATTCCAAGCATTTGATTTTTTAAAGTTCAAGATTTTGCCCATACTTAATCCAACGAGAAGTCAGTCGATTTTTGAAAAGGCGAAAACTTGTTAGGAGCGTGCAAAAGCATTCATGACGATAGCCAGGGACGATTAGAAGGTAGGTAATGGGTTTTCCCCTCGACAACACCGTCATCTGAACGTGGTTCAAAATTACATTGTCGTGTACTCTGTTCTTTCCCTTCGGGGTTTATAACGGACCGTCACCAATAGTCTGTATTGTTGCACCAGTACGAGGTTAAGTAAAATAACTACATACCATTACCATGTCCTTGATTTTAATTCGGATTTTTACCGTTGGATAATTTTGGTAATTTTAAATTAACGTCGTACTGGAGTAACACAACGGGCTATTGATTACGGTCCGGGTAATTGGTAATTTTTTATTAACATCGTTCTTGAGTAACACAACGGGCTATTGACGACGGTTCGGGATTAATCCCCTAAGGCAGTGATCAGCAAACCGCTGCTCTTTAGCCACTTTTGTGCGGCTTTTTAGCCACTTTTGTGCGGCTTTTTAGCCATTTTTGTTCGGCTTTTTAGCCACATTTGTGCGGCCCTTTAGCCACATTTGTGCGGTACTTTAACCACTTGAGTGCGGTACTTTAGCCACTTGAGTGTAGCTCTTTAGCCACTTGAGTGCGGCACTTTACTTCAGAAGAGTCAAGAAATATCAAGTTCTGTATTTTATTATTGGGTGCAATCTTCCACATTGATGTTAATAATGCAAACTTTATTTTTAGTCAAGAGATTGCTATGAGAGGCAAACATACACAGTCGGTGCATGCATTAAAAGTTGCTTTATAAATGTATCCAAAGAGCTATTCCGGGATTTTAACAACAAGGCAGCAATTCTTTAGAAATTAGAATTACCACTGTTTGCTAAACAGTAAAAGACAACAGTCAAAACGTGTTCGAATGTAACCAATCAACAAATCGAAGATCTTAAATTGGTTAAAGCTGGATCAATAGCTGTTGACGAACCTTGTGGCATAAATGGCAAAGCGCAAATTTCACCTTATGTTCGATTTATTTAGTGTTCGGGTCGTAAAGAACTTTTAGGATTTGTAACTGAGATGTTAAACACGGGGGAGGATATTGCAAATGATGTCATTGAATGCATGGAGAAACAGCATATTCCACTCGATAAAATAGTTTCAATTTCAACAAAAGGGGCAAAAAGTATGACCGGAGGAAAAAAAGGTTTTGTTTCTATTTTGAAGGACAAAATTAATCACGAGATACTTGTTAACCATTGCATCACTCATCAAGAAGCGCCTTGTGCGCAGACATTTCCTGAAGAAATTTGCAATGTATGGAATTGGTGATCAAGATTGTCAACACAATTAGCTCTTTATCATCGTCAATTTAAAGAAATTTTAGTTGAAAATAGAGAGCGAATGCGAAGATCTGCTGCATAATAAGGTATGTTGGCTTTCAAGAGAGAACGTTTTAAAACGTTTCGCTTCCTTATTTTTTTGAATTAAAGCATTTCTTCGTCAGAAGGGTGTTGACTATCTTGAACTAACGGACGATCATTGTATCCAAAAATTTTATCCCATGGTAGAGACGTTGCGTCTTATCTAAATACTCTTAAGCCCGGTGAGTGTATCCGGTTTTTCAACGTGCGGTGCCGCTGCCGCAACGAAAGTGCGGTTTGAGGTACATTAGATCCAATGGAGTATTGAACACATGCCTCCAGCGCCTCTGCGGCGACGTACGTCCAACTTGCGTGCAATTTGTACCACAGTTCCGCACACGCTTCTCCAGTCTAAAGTACCTTGTTTTCATAAATAAAGGACGTATAAATGTTGCATACTCAAAACCCCATCCGCCAAACCACCTGCACAGTGGCGACACTCGTAGCGACGCCAGCGCCACGGAGCGCAGGTGCATAGGAGAGCAGAGTAGTGAAGAGCGAAGTCGCCAACCGCGAAGCTCTCATCGATGTTTCCGTTTTAATGTGTCTTTTAGTTGGGCTAAGAGCCTAAAGTTGTATGATAAACCTGAGAATATATAGTTATTGTTAGAACCTGACTTGTTCTTGTCTTCATACATCAACACCCTAGACAACCCGAACCAGAACATGGGGGCTCAACCGGTTCTGAACTTTGACGAACAGCTCTTGGACTAACAGCAACGAAACGAAATTCTACAGCCAAACCAAAGCAAGAGGCCAATTCCCCCGCCTCAACTAACGTGTCCAGTCAACAGTCGAGCAAACAACAACGCAGAGAAAACGGAAGCAAGAGGCCAATTTCCCCGCCTCAACGAAAGTGTCCAGTGCAACTCACCGACGTGCCAAAACGGAAGTAAACGGCCAATCTCCCCGCCTCAACGAAAGTGTCCAGTGCAACTCACCGACGTGCCAAAACGGAAGTAAACGGCCAATCTCCCCGCCACAACGAAAGTGACCAGTGCAACGGTTAAATCGCCGACGGTGCCAAAACAGAAGCCAAACAAGAATCTAAGGTAGGACCAAACCTTTATTTTAAGCATGTATAAAAATACGAAGAAAGAAGACCTCATAAAGGTTGTTCAAGAAATTGATGAAATTGTACCGGAAGGTGCCACTATAATCAAACTAAAAGAAATTATTGAAAAAAATGATACGTTCAAACAAGACCCAGAATTTATAAAAGATTTAATGAGTTCAATCGTCGAAGAAAGAAAGGCTAAAGAAGCAGAAACCGAGAAACTTAAGTTAGCAGAAATCGAGAAACTTAAGTTAGCAGAAACCGAGAAACTTAAGTTAGCAGAAATCGAGAAACTTAAGTTAACACAAATACTCGAAAACCGAGAAATCGAGAAACTGAAGTTAACACAAATACTCGAAAACCGAGAAATCGAGAAACTTAAGTTAGCACAAATTGAACGAGAACTCGAATTAGCTACTATAAGAAATAATGCAGGAGCAAACCAATCTCCAATCGGAAACAATACTAGAATTAACGACACATCACCGCCGAACATAGAAAGTTATGTAAAAAGTGTTAAAACGCTAAGTATGCCAGTCCCAACTAAGGCAGAAAATTACAATCTATTTTTCCATTCGCTCGAACGTGCCTTTGAAACAAAAAACGTGCCACAAGAATATAAATCCGAAATATTAATTAACATTCTTCAAGAAAAAGCTGCCAATATCCTCCTATACGTTCCAGAAAATGAACTGAAAAACTACGAACAGGTCAAAGCTACCGTACTAAAAGAATTCCAACCAACGCCACAAGAATGTCTCGCTAATTTCCGTAGATGTCAAAGATTTCCTAATGAAACACATACTCAATTTGCAGCAAGATTAACTAGAGCATTCGAATATTATTGCAGACTTCGAGATGTCAATGACTTTAAATCTGTATGTGAACTAATGGTTTCGGACAAACTTTATAGTACTTTAGAAAGAGATACACAATCACATATTTCAATTCGCTCTGGCGAAAATTGGTTTAGACCACCAGAACTCGCAAAAGAATGTGACATTTACTTCGCTTCAAAGCGCAAATCACTCAGTGACACACACACACACGCCAACCGACTTTCGAAAACCATTTTCGACAAACACCACACGAACAGTTTCGAAGACAAAACAACCCGACGCGTGGATTTTACAACCGAAACTCACCTAGACCAGATAATACGAGATTTAATCAAAACAAGCCTGTAAATGAAATCGGAAGTCACAAACCACAGAAACGAAAGGAATGCGTCAATACATTACAATACGAAAACATTTTGGTTAACGGAGAAAAATTTAATACCCTCATCGATAATGGAACCGTAATATGCTGTATGAAAGAATCACACCTCTCCCCAGAAACGAAATACGAAAGTTCCATTACGTTACGAGGAGCGTTCGGTAATTATCAAGACGCAAAAATAGCAAATCTTTCGTTAGCATTACCCAACAACCCAACAAACATTATAACAATTCCCGTAGCGGTGTGCAAAACTTTATGAGAGGACTTCATTATTCCCCCGAACATATTCGACAATCTAAAAAAAGAACCCCACCGAATCCACAAAAGCACAGCTGACAACGAATGTATAAAAAAGAAAAACGAGAAATCGCAGCCGAACGAACAACAAAACAGTAGACTAAACAAATCCCTCGACGCCGGCGATGATTTGTTTTTATGTAATATCGAGCTTGATGCGTCTTTACAGGAAGTTGATACTTCGCACATCTGCGATTTGAATTTGCGGGATGAGCTAACACAAAAAAATCAAAGATCAACAACGTCAAACGACAACGACATCAAGCAAATACACCCCTTTTGAACTTTTGACGGGAATTAAAATGCAAAACAAGGATGACATTAAAATTAAGGAGGCACTTCAAGATGAATACATACAGATATCGCTACAAAATGTCCGACAACTACGTGAGGAAGCTAAGGCTAATATTTTGAAAGTGCAGCAACAAAGTAAACAACAATACGACAAGCGACGAAAACCAGCACAAACATATGGTGTAGGCGACAAAGTTGCTATCAAGCGAACCCAATTTGGAGTAGGACTAAAGCTTCGACCACGGTTCTTCGGACCATACCAAGTGGTGAAAGTTAGACCTAATGACAGGTATGATGTGGAAAAAGTGGGAATCCATGAAGGTCCACGTGTTACTTCAACCAGTGCAGATTTTATGAAACCTTGGGAGAAGACTTAGTTTTTTCCCCCCTCTTTCTCTCATTTCATGTGAAGATTTCCTGAATGAACAATTTCAGAAAGCGTTTTGTGTCTGCAAGATAGATTTTGTAAATATTTGTTTTCCCTTTTCCTGTCTTTTTCTTTTGATTATTTTTCAGATCCTCAATTCATAGCAAAGGTCGGCGGACCGACCAGTCAGGATGGACGAGTGTTGCATACTCAAAACCCCATCCGCCAAACCACCTGCACAGTGGCGACACTCGTAGCGACGCCAGCGCCACGGAGCGCAGGTGCATAGGAGAGCAGAGTAGTGAAGAGCGAAGTCGCCAACAGCGAAGCTCTCATCGATGTTTCCGTTTTAATGTGTCTTTTAGTTGGGCTAAGAGCCTAAAGTTGTATGCTAAACCTGAGAATATATAGTTATTGTTAGAACCTGACTTGTTCTTGTCTTCATACATCAACACCCTAGACAACCCGAACCAGAACATAAATAATAAGTAATGAATGGTTGTATCCAGTAACGTCTATTTTGTTTCAAAATATACTTTTTTTACACCAAGTGAGCGAAACGGAACGGAACGGACGTATCAATTACGGAGTACCTTGCAGAGAACTGCGAACCTCCACATCAGAATTAATAAGGAATTTAATGATTGTAAACTAGACAATGGAGGAAGAAAGTTAAAGGTAGTGGCAATGCACTATGAGAAAGGTAAGTAATTAAGATAGATGATAGAGTTTAATAATTGATACAATTAAGAGAGAGAGTCCAATTCACGTTCCAAAGATGAGGGGATACATAAGGTGAGGGGCGACCAATCAGTACCGAAAAGAAGTGGCAAAATGCATGAGCTGTGGTGATGATTTGGGGGGTAAGTGGTGATAAACGGAATATAAATAATAATTAATAAATGGTTATATCCAGTAACGTCTATTTTGTTTCAAAATATACTTTTTTTACACCAAGTGAGCGAAATAAACACGTTTTCATCGAAATAATATTAATCGCAAATGGCGCGAAATGAGTTCGTGCGTCATTTCATGGTTATGTGTGCATAGCTGAGCTGAATTTCTGTCAGTTGACTATATCGGTAAGCTATTTGAAAAAAAAAAAGTTTTTATTTCTTAATGACGGCCTATTTGAATTGTTAGGCCCGGTATACACATCCTGTTTTTCAACGTGCGGCAACGCAACTGCGGTTTCAGGTACATTAGATACAATGGAGTAGTGTACACGTGCCTTCGGCTCCGATGCGGCGACGCATATCCAACTTGCATACAATTTGTATCGTAGTTCCCCACGGGACCGCAGCTCGCCGCACACGCTTCTCCGTTCTGAAGTACCTTGTTTTCATAAATAAATGGAATATAAATAATAATTAACAAAATGGTTGTTTCCAGTAACGTCTATTTGTGTTTCAAAATATACTTTTTTTACACCAAGTAAGCGAAATAAACACGTTTTCTTCGATAGAATATGTATCGCAAATGGCGCGAAATGAATACTTGTGTCGTTTCACGGTTATCTATGCATTGTTGGGCTTCGGTGCAGCAGCGTCGTCGCACGTTGAAAAATCGGATGTGTGCACCGGGTCTTAATCGTCGTTACCTACAGAGAAAGGAAGCACAATTTTTTTTTGATGTCGGAAGTCATTTCATTCGAAAACAAATTATCCCTTTCTGCTCAAGATTTTTAAAGAGAAACATTAATTCATTTTTCAAGCCTGCTGAAACATAGCCCAAGAAAATAACTCTTTAATTGCTATTTACTATTTTAAAACAATTTTAAATAGGATGGAAGCTTTTCTACAGAGGTCTCATGAATTCAGAAATAGCATAGCAACGTTAGCGTTTGTTACAAAACCTCAGTGCTGACGTAATTGGATTGAATTTATCTCCCTTCAATATTGACATTGGCACTTTTGAAATGCAATTACTGGAGACAAAAACAAAGAATTATGGAGCTCCAAGTTTAAACGCCTTAATGCTCATATGGAAAAATTGAAAAAATTAATATAATCTTAGTTTATGCAGAAAAAGTGGTCTGCTTTGAATGACCTGGACCAGGAAGACATGATTCCGACCAACCGGTATAGTGGTTAAGGTGTTAGCTTCTAGATCGGAAGGTTCCTGGCTCGAATCCGGGTATGGGCATGGATGGTTGTAAACGTATGGTGTAGAGGCGGCTGGTGCACCTTTAATCTGTCTTTGCCGAAAGTCCTCACGTTGGGTTGGTATGGAAGTTTGGAGAGTGGGGTGCCAGCTCAGGTGTTGCCTCGTCGTCTGACCGTGATTCAATATTATGAGGTGTTGTCCTCTGATCTTTCCCTGAAGGGATTGATCCCGGATCGTCGTTAATAGCCCGTTGTGTTGCTCTAGTACGACGTTAACTAAAAAATTACCAATTACCTTTTCAGCCTCACTATGTACGTCGTAGTCTTACTATGTAGGTAGGTAGTTGAGTTAACGTCGCACTGGAGCAACACAATGGGCTATTGGGGACGGTCCAGGATCAACCCCGAAGGGAAAGATTCGAGGACAACACATCGTATGGTATTACCTTTGTCCAAAAGAAACAACGGCGTACGGAGTTGACTTTTAGGGTTGCTTAAAGCTAAGCATAAGATTTTTTCGGTCTGCTTTCCATTCAATCTCAGCATCTCGGTTATCACTGTTCCACTACGCGCTACAGGAAACAACAAAACCCTTAGAATGATTCCTTTCGGAAACAGTTCCTTAACACGGCTTAAGCATGCTTGGAGACGTTTTTCGCAAGTCATGGCCAGACGACTCGGAAACGTTTTCAATTCCCTTGCTGATTGAATCATCAGAACTATCAAAATGATTCTTCACTGGGTTGTCAACAAAGGCCGATTGATAAGTTTCGCAATTTTGTTTCTTCAGTGCAATCGCACATCGTTCTATTTTATATCGAAGGAGAATATGATTTCACGCTAAAATCAATACCTTTTCTGAAAGTATTTCTAGAGTTTCAGTGTTCAGACATTTTGGAAGGAATAAAGTTCAACTGATTATAGCAGAACCGTTCGTCCACATAATTTAAGGGGCAGTGGTAACCCAGTTGGCAGAGCCTGGTTCGAATCCGAGTCAGGGTATGGATGCTTGTAAGCGTATGGTGTAGAGGCGGCTGGTGCACCTGAAATCCGTCGTGGCCGAAAGTCCTCACGTTGGTGTGGACGTGTGGAGTGCCAACTCAGATGTTGCCTCGTCATCTGATCGTGGTTCAAAATTACGTGGCGATACACCGAATGGCTAAACCTAACAAGGTTTAAGAAAATCAATTCCGAAAACTGCTCGTGTTGTGAAACTGGCACACCTCTTCATTACAGCACAGTTTGCCCCCTTACAGCCTCATGGCATATGAGAACACCTGCCGGACCACCTTAAAATTGCATGGCTCAGGAACATTGCGTGCAACAAGGGCTCGAGGGTTAAAATTATTAACATGGTGAGATTCATTGAAAATCACCAGGACTTGATTATTCTAAAGGCTGCTACACAGTAGGCCAGTAATTTAGTCGAGTAGCGAGTGATTTAGTAGCTCTACTAAACGAAAAAAAGGCAAGTGGGGGAATGGTTGTTCACACACGGTTTAGGTGGTGTTCGATTCGAGTGTCGACTGCTAAAGATGATGCGGATAGCGAAGCTGAATCGCGATGAAAAAGATGGTATGAAATAAAGTATATAGATGGATGTATCATGTATACATATTTGCGTCCGAAGTAAATAGAAGCGATGAAAAAGTTAAAACGATATTAAAAATTATTTTCCGTGCACTCAAATGAAACTAGCATTCTTTTACGAAAGAGAAGTAATTAGTCGTATCATTTTTCAATCAAAATTTGATACAACCCGAGCAACACCGGATAATTCATTCTGCTAGTTTAAAAATAAATACAAAATAATCCATAATGTTTTTAATTTGTTGTTTGATTTCCTTCTCTTGAAACTCCGGTATTCCTATCGCTTTTTCTAACTCATCGATTGCAACTGCCTTGGATGCTTTATTTTTGTACATTAGGGAAGATTTCACATTCCATAAGCACTCCTGTTCCACATAAGCAGTGACAAATTTGACCGTAGTATCATCACTCCAACGAATCATGTTGCCGATAAAAATTTTATTTTAAGGGAAAAAAAAAACGTTAAACATTTAAACAGAACAGGTTTATTGACTAAAGAAAAAGAATGAATTTAAATGACAGCGATGAACACGATGCGTGAGACAGACGATCAACAAACTGGTGCCAAAATTTAAAACTCATATATATACTATGCATATTTTAACAAAAAAACTCCCTCACTCAATGAAAACGAATAACTAATGAACTCTACTAAACAGATGTGTTCACACCTGTCTAATAGCACGATAGTGGTGAGTGGATTCGGGTGGGGGGCTCTACTCGACCGCCTACTATCCATTTGACTGGATCGAGTCCACTAAATCGTTTTACTAAACTACTCGACTAAATAGTTTTGTCCCAACTCGTTTAGTTACTAAATCACTCGCTACTTGACTAAATTACTGGCCTAGTGTGTTGTTTCTTATGCCTACACTGGCAGACCAGAGAAGTGCCAGGCCCGTCGAAGACGGCAAGAGGGATGCGCCTTCCATGTTATTGAGCCCCATTGGGAGGAAGTCCGTCTTTGCTCGACATACATGACACATCCGTTTTACAGGATGGTCGCTTTCATACATTCATTCACTCAGACATATCGTAATTTAGATCCTAATCAGAGGCCGATAACCCCCTGATCAGGTACCCCCAGAGGTATTGATTTGGTATGGGAACATGAGAGACTTTGTGACCACGACCTATTTAACGTGCCCCAGCCACCATTAGTGAACACGACGGTCTTTAGCAGGTCGAAGCGCCGATCTCGCAATCATCAGAATTGCAGGCTCCACCGAGGACAGAACCCACAACCCTTCTGATGCGAGCCTGACGCTCTACTGACTGAGCTACAGCGGCTCGGCCTAGTGTGTAGCATCCTTTAGATACTAAGAAAACGAACTTTTTTCTCACATTGCATGATGTATATATATATTTTAAATGTAACCTAGTATAGTGATTTAATGTATATACTGTATAGATGTAAGGATGTATATACTGTATAGATGTAAGGATGTATATATGTAATGTGCTCTAAGAGCTACTCATCCAACCACACTTATTTAAACTGATAGTGTCTCACGACACTAGTCACGGTAGTGTGTGTTGGTGTTAGTTAGTTGAATTAGTTACTGACTCGTTTCTGTCGAACAGGGTGTGCATTTTGTTTAGTGCAGATGCGCGTGATGTAAAATGAGTTGCTTTGATAACACACACTCGTTCTGTTAAGACAGGAACTTTCTGTTCTTGTTTGTGTTATAAATACATGATTTATTCACATAGGAATGTTATTCCATCTTCAAACATGCCTGTCTTGGAAGCTTTCTCGAAGCACTGTCACAGAACGAAGTAACCTGATAGATTTTTATCTTGTACTATGCTAGTTATTGCTACTGGTGTGTCCTCACGTTGGTGTGGTGTGAAAGCTTGGAGAGCTCACAGAAGTTACCTCGTCAACCAACCGTGGTTCTAAATTACTTGGTGTTGTCCTCGAACATTTCCCTTTGGTGATTGATCCTGAATTGACGTCAATAGCCCGCTGTGTTGCTCTTGTACGACGTTAATTAAAATTACCTTACCCGTTGTGTTGCTCCAGTACGACATTAATTAAATACCTACTTACCTACCTTTTCGGGATTGATCCCGAACCGCCGCCAATTGCCCATTGTGTTGCTCAAGTACGACGTTAATTAAAAATTACCAATTACATAACTTCTGGTCTAAAGTCCGACTTCCGAGTCTTGAGGCACAAAGCCATATATTGGTAGATTCATCAAGGTATAAGTTTAAATCGATATTGTCATTAACACAGTAGGAATCCTTAGATGACAGAAAACTGAAATGATCATTTCACTTCTCCCAGTGATTCAAATAATTAAGATCTTCCGGTACCTGCAAGCCTGTAGCCTGTTACTATTCGACCCAGTAAAGGAACCCCTGACACGAGGTAAATAAACCTAACACACACAAAGGATCTTATCTAGATAGCCGTGGTCAGTGCCCGATTTAGAAAATTTGGTATAGTAGGCACAACACGCAGGAAGGGGGCCCCCCATGTTATCCGTTCATCACAAAAACTAATTTTAAAACAATAATTGGTACTTACGTATTTGACTGTTGACCGTTTCAAAAATTGTTGAAAAAACATTCCAGAAAATATGAAAAGTTATTTTTGTTTAAAATTTTTAGATACTTTTGAAACTTTGGGGCCCTTTAAATTATGGGGGCCCTAGGCCCGTGCCTCACGGGCCTAATGGTAAATCAGGGCCTGGCCGTGGTTCTCTCCTACCCTGTTATCGATCACATCAATCACAACTATTATGTGAAAAGGTATTAATGATGTATCCTAAGTGATGCACTAATTGAACAATCGAAGTTTCCGTAAAGTCACAGAAGAGAGAAAAATGTGTTTTTCGAAAACGCACTTTTTTCCCCTAAGTAAAATGAGGTACAGCTACAGTCCACGTCTTGTTTGCTGGCAACATCTGAATTACGGTTATTTCGGTTTTTATGGCAACCTCAGCAAGCGAAAAGTTTGAATTGTTATTTTGAATATTCTAGAAAGTTCTTTAATATTATAAAATATTTTAAATCGTAATCACACATGAATTAATACAACGACTAAAACATTCAAGTTATTTATTGGTAATCCGTTCTGACACCTTGCATTCCTTAATGCCGGGTACGAATATTCTGTTCTTGTGTCCGTTGGTTTTATATTCATTTCTTGAACCACTACTTCAGTTCAGTTTACAGTTGCGTTTTTACATCTTAAGTATCGCTTACAGTAGAGACTTCACCACAATATCAAGGTCGGTATCCGGAGTTAAGTAAGTCACACTTGATGTGGCATCACTCTCTCCAAACTTCCACACCACGCCAACTCGAGGACACGACAGGCACGACAGATTTAACGTGCACCAGCCCCTTTGTACACGACGGTCTTTGGTAGGATTCGAACTCCCAACCCTCCAGCTGCTAAACCGATACTCTCTAAAGCTTTGGTTTCCTAAGAAAGTGGAGCCGTTATCTAACAGCCGTGATACGTCATGATGCCGCGGGCATAACTAGACGGCCGTCTAAACAAAAATCCAGATGTGTCAACTTAGACTGACAGAATACGTTGGAGAATGGGCAACACAGACGGCTGTCGTGGTTTATTTTATTCGAGAAACAAAACAAAGTGGTTTTTTATTCTCTAGTTCAAAGTTTCTAACTTCGGGATCGTTGAAGGTAGAGTGAAAATTTCAACAGATTTCAAATCAGCGTAAAATTCTACGCCAGATCGATAGAAAAAACAGTTTTATTGTTCAATTATTTACCATTTGATTATTTAATTATTTATTAATTAATTAATTATTTATTTAAAGAAAATCACATTTAAGGTATCGATCTGGTGTCAAATTTTCCGCAGATTTCGAATCCGTTGAAATTTTTATTCTGTGTTTAACGATCCCGATTTTACAAAAACGAATTAATCAATGGCAGTCAAAAATGTTTATTTATTTCGCTCCTCTTCGCTCGAATCGTTTGGAGCAGGAAATGAAATGTGGCCGCTACAAGAGAAAAAACGTTCTCCAACTGTTTGAGACCGCTATGACGACAGTCATGGAAATGGCGGCTCCGATAAATTTCGTTACGCTCACAAACACCGCTCTCTGGGAAACCAACACCATGTGTTAGTATAAACAACGATTTAGTGACGTCACCCACCGATACATCACGGCCGCTAGATCACGGCTACGCTTTCTTAGGAAACCGAAGCTTAACCCGGCTGCCTCATATAACCTACCTTCACTCGAGTAGAAGCTGTGGGAAATTTTAGGCCCGCAAATTCGTTGGTTTCTTACCGTAATCTATGACGTCACTCATAGTGCGCATGCGTGAGAAGTGTCAATATTTTACAGTAGAGATCAAAAAATTTTTAAAGGGCCTTTTCTTTACATTAAGTAAAATATTTAAAAGACAAATGCATGGTTGTTCACTTACGATACTACTTACTCTGAGATGACTTACTTTTACTCTGAGGTACAGAATTGTAAATAAATATCTATGCTTTCAAATTAAAAGAATGTTCATTGTAGTCTTGAAAATGTTAATTTTGTATTGTATGAGGTGTTTAGAACAGTTAAATTGAGAATCATTAATAAAATCTCCACTGATCAATCCTGATGGGACGAACTGAGCACGAAACCCGACATTGCACCGTAAATAGTACTAAATATTGATACTTCTCACGCATGCGCACAATGGGTGAGGGACGTTATAGATGACGGTGAGAAACCGACGAATCAGCCGGCTTAAATTTTTCCACAGCTTCTACTCGAGTAAAGGTAGGTTATATGGGCAACCGGACTATCGCGGTTAGACCCGGTGCACACATCCGGTTTTTCAACTTGCGGCACCGCTGCCGCAGCGCAAGTGCGGTCTGAGATACATTATATCCAATGGAATAGTGCACACATGCCTCCGGTGCAGCTGCGGCATCGCACGTCCAACTTGCGTGTAATTTGTACCGCAGTTTCACACGGCGCCGCACACGCTTCTCCGTTCTTGTTTTCATAAATAAATGGAATATAAATAATAATTAACAAATGGTTGTTTCCAGTAACGTCTATTTTGTGTTTCAAAATATTCTTTTTTTACACCAAGTAAGCGAAATAAACACGTTTTCTTCGATAGAATATTTATCGCAAATGGCGCGAAATGAGTTCGTGCGTCATTTCACGGTTATGTGTGCATAGTTGGGCTTCGGTGCCGCAGCGGCGGAGCACGTTGAAAAACAGGATGTATACACCGGGCCTTATCCAGCTTGACAGAACGACTAGTAGCGTAAGTTCAGAACTGCTGCAAAAGGTGCAAGAGAAAATGTTCGAAAGATTCTGCAAATATATGTTTAGCAATTGGAAGTATTTTTTATCACAATTAAGGACGGCATTCCAATCATGGAATGCGATACTGAACCCAAGATTCAGGACGCAAAAGTAATAGTTAGCCGAATGCTCCGACTTTGAGAGAAGATTAGGAACTAATTAATAAGTGTAATTTATTTGAAGGTGAATGTTCGCTATCTGAGGCAGTAATTGTGTATTGTGAGAAAAGTAATTTTGGCTGTGATAATGGCTGCTTTGATAATAGCTTAAGTAATGTGCTCATTTCAGAGTAGTTTTGAAATAAGGACAAGGCCTATTTGTAACCCGATTAACTTGGGTTAGCAAACGTCTCGGTTTGTAATAGGTGTCCCGGGTCCCAACCGGTTGGGCTTTTTGTCCCGGTCAGCACAAAGATATCGAGGTCGCGTTCTTTTGGTTTTTATTATTCACTAGCCACTGCGTGGCCAGCACGGCGTTGCCCGTGAGTTCTTTTCGTGGGGTCAGGTGTGACCACTGCTCGCTAAGCCCCGGTGATTGCTGCTAACCATTGGTCCTGCTTCAATCCCGAAGGAATGATCCAAGGACAACACGTGATGACGAGAACAACACCTAAACAATGATACCCCACTCTCCAAACTTCCACATCATGCCAACGTGAAAACATTTGAGGCATCGATAGATTTAATGTGCTCCAATCCCCGTGAACGCGACGTTTTTTGGCGGGACCTAGTTTTGAACTCTCAACCCTCTGGTTGCTAATCCGATTCTCTTAGAACTGGGCAAGTAAAATTGGAAATTAATCCCATATAGTGATGGATTTTATGTTGTTATCCATTGTTGCCAGTTGACAATTAACAAATAACGTCGATTTTGTGCCCTGTACCGCGCCCCCTTTGGGAGGGGGAGTAAACAAAGAAACCAGACGGAATGTTTCTTCCGCTACTCTCACGTTGGGTTGGCGTGAAAGTTTGGAGAGTGGGTTGCCAGCTCAGGTGTTGCTTCGTCATCTGACCGTGGTTCAAAATTACGAGGTGTTGTCCACCAATCTTTCCCTTAAGGGACTGATCCCGGACCGTCGTCAATAGCCCGTTGTGTTGCTCTAGTACGACGTTAACTAAAATTACCAATCTTCTTCTACTCAAATGCTCGCGCACGATACATTTTGAGGGGACTTTAAAATGTAGCTCATCACCGTTTTGGCGTTGTTTGTCGAAAATCTAAGTGGTAGGTAAGTATTTAATTCACATCGGCACTGGAGCAACATGATGGGCTATCGGTGAAGGTCCTGGATTGAGCCCGAAGGGAAAGATCCAAGGACAACACCGCCGACCAACCGGCATAGTGGTTAAGGCGTTAACCTCTAGATCGGAAGGTTCCTGGTTCGAATCCGGGTTCGGGCATGGATGTTTGTAAACGTATGGTGTAGAGGCGGCTGGTGCACCTTAAATCTGTCGTGGCCGAAAGTCCTCACTTTGGGTTGGCGTGGAAGTTTGGAGAGTGGGGTGCCAGCTCAGGTGTTGCTTCGTCATCTGACCGTGGCTCAAAATTACGAGGCGTTGTCCTAGGATCTTTCCCTTAAGGGACTGATTCCGGACCTTCGTCAATCCAACTCCACACCATCCCAACGTGAGGAATTTCGGCCACGACAGATTTAAGGTGCACCAGCCGCCTCTACACCATACGCTTACAAACATCCATGCCCGAACCTGGATTCGAACCAGGAACCTTCCGATCTAGAGGCTAATACCTTAACCACTATGCCGGTTGGTCGGCGTTTCCCTTTGGGATTGATCCAGGACTGTCGTCTATAGCCCGATGTGTTGCTCTAGTACGAAGTTAAATAAAATAAATACCTATACGTATTCTGTATTGGGTTATAAGCAGGGTTGGGCCGTTGCTTGTTAAAATGTAACTTGTTACAATTACAATTACTTTTCGTAAAAAATAACGAATTACCTGTAAAATTACTACGTTTCTATACTAACACATTACAATTAATTTTAAGATTACTTTTTACGTCAAATATCCATGTGTACAAATGTTTTAAAAATAATGTAGGAAATCAATAAACGAAAGATTTTTTATCAACTTTATTACATCGTATACATAAGAAAATCTATTGTGATACAGCTGCATGTCAAAATTTTTGTCACTTATGCGGCTGCAATCGGATGGAGACACAAACTGCCAGAACTAAACAATATTTTAACAGCCGCACTGGCTGGCAAGGGAGTAGTGTGTTTTACAAACATGCTTTTTACTGTAGGTAGAGAACAGAATGCAGACAAACTACAATCTCTGTTTTGAAAATTAGTAGATAACTAAAAATCGGCAGAAGTATGCCTAGTTTTCACTGTCTCCAAAAATTCATCGTCACTGCTAGATGAATGTTGGTCATCATCATTACAATCAGTAGGAAAGGCTTCATTTTTGTGAGCACAATATTTCTCTTCTACGATTCGTTTGATATTTTCTCATTGAAGAAATGCGTTGACAGTATCCCAATCAGAATCAGTTATGACAGTATCCCAATCAGAATCAGTTATCACAGTATCCCAATCAGAATCAGTTATGACAGTATCCCAATCAGAATCAGTTATGACAGTATCCCAATCAGAATCAGTTACGACAGTATCCCAATCAGAATCAGTTACGACAGTATCCCAATCAGAATCAGTTACGACAGTATCCCAATCAGAATCAGTTACGACAGTATCCCAATCAGAATCAGTTATGACAGTATCCCAATCAGAATCAGTTACGACAGTATCCCAATCAGAATCAGTTACGACAGTATCCCAATCAGAATCAGTTACGACAGTATCCCAATCAGAATCAGTTACGACAGTATCCCAATCAGAATCAGTTACGACAGTATCCCAATCAGAATCAGTTACGACAGTATCCCAATCAGAATCAGTTACGACAGTATCCCAATCAGAATCAGTTACGACAGTATCCCAATCAGAATCAGTTACGACAGTATCCCAATCAGAATCAGTTACGACAGTATCCCAATCAGAATCAGTTACGACAGTATCCCAATCAGAATCAGTTACGACAGTATCCCAATCAGAATCAGTTACGACAGTATCCCAATCAGAATCAGTTATGACAGTATCCCAATCAGAATCAGTTATGACAGTATCCCAATCAGAATCAGTTACGACAGTATCCCAATCAGAATCAGTTACGACAGTATCCCAATCAGAATCAGTTATGACAGTATCCCAATCAGAATCAGTTATGACAGTATCCCAATCAGAATCAGTTACGGCAGTATCCCAATCAGAATCAGTTATGACAGTATCCCAATCAGAATCAGTCAAGCCAAGTACCGAGTTTGAACTTTGGGTGCAGAACACTGGTAGTCACTCCGTTTTTATCAGTAAAAAAAATGTTTCAAATCTATTTTGATTTTTATCCTTGTGTTAAAGAAATATTAAGTGGTTCACAATACTTTAAGGAGTCCTTCGAATTGTGTAACGCGTTACTGTAACTAAAATTACTTTATCGAAAATTATGTAACGAATTACCCGTAAAATTACTGGTTTTCAAATGCAACGGATAACCTATAATATTACTGCAAAAAGTAATTATTACAAGTAACGCGTTACCTCCCAAACATGGTTATAAGACTTACGATACTCGTATACTGGTAGCTGCTCGTTTGCACAGAAAGACCCTCTCTATACATAAATGAAAACGATTACAAATACCACCGTTGGCATGAGAACAGAAATATTTCAGCAAGACAAGTTGATCAGTTTATTTGGAAAATCTCGTTTCGCAACAGATTCTTTTTGTTGTTTTCTTTAACGGTTTCGTACACACAAAAAATGGTTTCCGGTATTTTCTTTTTCGTAATTTCAAAAGTTAACGATACCCTTCCATTTCGCAAGGGCACTGTTCTGTTCTCATTGAGGTATCGGGACAAAAAAAAATCCCCTCTTTCAACTAAAGTGGCCAAGTTTTGGGAAAGAACCCTCTGTCTCCATTGAAACTGACATCTTAATGACTACTCCGGGCATTGCACAGAGACGTCTTCCTTTTTCAACGATACCTTAGCAATGGAAGAGACGTACAAGGAAAATGCCTGCATTTGTCACATTTCAAAACGTGCTTTTGACAGCTTGGGTTTAATTTATTTTGTTTGTTCCATTTGGCAACGATGGCTTAAATTTTTTGAGGTCTCTTTCTGCTTTTGCTATGTGAAATGATTTCGGTTTGGCCTTGCATTGTTATGAAAGAGATTTTCAGTGTGGTAATTTAATTAACGTCGTACTAGAGCAACACAACGGGCTATTGACGAAGGTCCTGGATCAATCCCCTTCAGATTTTCAGTGTGAATTAACAAACAAGATGATCTGCTGAGATTTAACTTGTGTTCAAATGCTCTCATATGATAAATAGCTCAGGTGTGACCTCGTCATCTGACCGTTGTTCAGAAGTATGTGATGCTTTCCTAGGATCTTTCCTGACCAACCGGTATAGTGGTTAATGTGTTAGCCTCTAGGTCAGAAGGTTACTGGTTCGAATCCGGGCATGGATGTTTGTAAGCGTATGGTGTAGAGGCGACTGGTGTACCTTAAATCTTTCGTAGTCGTAAGTCCTCACGTTGGGTTGGTTTGGAAGTTTGGAGAGTGGGGTGCCAGCTCAGTTGTTGCTTCGTCATCTGACCGTGGTTCAAAATTACGATGTGTTGTCCTCGGATCTTTCCCTTAAGGGACTGATCCCGGACCGTCGTCGTAGTTGGGTTGGCGTGGAAGTTTGGAGAGTGGGGTACCAGCTCAGGTGTTGCTTCGTCATCTGACCGTGGTTCAAAATTACGAGGTGTTGTCCTCGAATCTTTCCCTTAAGGGACTGATTCCGGACCGTCGTGAATAGCCCGTTGTGTTGCTCTAGTACGACGTTAACTAAAATTACCATTACCATTACCGGACCGTCGTCAATAGCCCGTTGTGTTGCTCTAGTACGACGTTAACTAAAAATTACCAATTATCTTTAGACTACGGCCGGTACACCATGATTGCGACAAAAAAATTTAGACAATTACCATTCTTGTAATGGTAATTTTAGTTAACGTCGTACTAGAGCAACACAACGGGCTATTGACGACGGTCCGGGATCAGTCCCTTAAAGGAAAGATTCGAGGACAACCCCTCGCAATTTTGAACCACGGTCATATGACGAAGCAACACCTGAGCTGGCACCCCACTCTCCAAACTTCCACGCCAACCCAACGTGAGGACTTTCGGCCACGACAGATTTAAAGTGCACCAGCCGCCTCTACACCATACGTTTACAAACATCCATGCCCGGATTCGAACCAGGAACCTTCCGATCTAGAGGCTAACACCTTAACCACTATACTGGTTGGTCGGCAATTACCCTTCTGAGATCTTACGACAGGCATTCTATTGCATTAGAATGTTGATGTCAGGAAACACGTATCGTCCCAGAACACAATCAACACATATATTTAGCTTGACATAAAATGCCTGTCATATTGGCGTCTAGAGTTGTATGTGTGGTGTACCCGATTGAAATATGAATACTTCGAAAAATGTAAATAGTCTCTCACTTATGTCTGGAGTGGTAGGTATTATAACTAACGTCGTACTGCAGCAACATAACTGGCTATTGACGACGGTCCGGGATTACTACCTTAATAAAGTCAGGTGGGAAATCACCGGTATTATGGTACTCTAGACATATAGATTTGTCCTTTGGGGATTGATTTCGGACCGTCTTCATTAGACCGTTGTGTTGCTCCAGTACGACGTTAATTAAAATACCTTCCAACCAACCCAAAGAGGGCAAGTTGGGAATCACAGGTACAATGACAATAAAAAGACATGACAAGACATGTAAGATATTTTGATACTGTAAAGCAGGGGTTTTCAAACTGTCGCGGCGCCTAAGGATTAAGGATTCTCCAGGTGGTGATAAGGGATATAAGGGATTATCCCTGATAATCCCTATGTACCGCGAGGTATTAGATGTTTTGTGTGATTTTGATTGCAGCGCCACAAATCCTTTGTTGTCAGAATTATTTGATGTAAAACTGTGTTTGGTTGTGAAGTTGAGATCGATGTTGGGATAATCCGAGGAGAGTCCATGCTGAGCCGCTCATCTTGAAAAATTAAAGGACATTGGAGGGAAGCTGCCGACCAACCGGTACAGTGGTTAAGGTGTTAGCCTCTAGATCGGAAGGTTCCTGCTTCAAATCCGGGTCCGGGCATGTATGTTTGTAAGCGTATGGTGAAGAGGCGGCTGGTGCACCTTCAATCTGTCGTGGCCGAAAGTCCTCACGTTGGGTTGGTATGGAAGTTTGGAGAGTGGGATGCCAGCTTAGGTGTTGTCTAGTCGTCTGACCGAGGTTCAAAATTACGAGGTGTTGTCCTCGGATCTTTCACTTAAGATATCCGACTAGGTTCGGAACATTTTTTTTGAAAACGACTCTTAAATCACAGTTTAAACATGTTTCATACTAGATAATGTTTTTAAATCATGAAATAAATTAACAAATAATGCACCGAGTCATTATTTTTTTGTCAATTGGGAAAATTAAGGGAAAATTCAATCAAAATGACTAGCAATATGGCTAACGCTCTGTATAAATTTCTATTAAATTAATTTTAATTTCCTTGCAGCACCATATATCTATGGTATTAGTGACGAAAATATACTACAATCAAAGAGTTATATTGAAATGTTAAGAAGTATCGATCGTTATATGTAGCTAAAATTTTAATTTTACAAATCTACTTGTTTAAATTAAACATCTATGAATTAAAAAGTATGCATTGTACAACTAAACCTATAGTATATTGTCATTACTACATGTTAATAAGTAATAATGTTTAATTTCGTAGAGTTATCTCTGCAACTTTTTGAGAAATCATGTTACGCGTATACAATATTTGCTTAATTGTGTTTTTCAGAAAAAGCATTTAAAGTTTACCTTTGTGTTTTTTGCCATTGCCAAATTATTCGCACAAATTCATCGAAACTTGATGTAAAACGTTGAGGCTTGATTGTAGAAAATAATTTCAACATTTTTTTGTTTAAAATTATTTTTATTTTTGAAAAAATAGCGGAACCCCCCCCCTCCCAATTTCCGGTCATTTTAATCGTACTTCCGGTTTCGATTTCTGTCGTTCAGTAACACTAAAATTGCTATAATTTTATTTCTATTTATCGTACACTTAAAACAATTACATATTATGAAGCTTAAGAAACTGGGCTTTAATATGAGAGAATAAATAAATTTGAGAATTATGGTCAAAAGTACGTTTTAAACGTAGTCGGATACCTTAAGGGATTAATCCCGGACCGCCGTCAATAGCCCGTTGCGTTGCTCTAGTACGACGTTAATTAAAAATTACTAATTTATCGAGAAATGTTACAGTTCTTTTTTTGAAAGACAGACATATTCTAAAAATAAGAATCGCTTATGACGAAGAAATATTTCCGTTTATATGATTTTTTTTAAACCTCCCTGTGGTTGTCTCGACAGGATTTCACGTCATTTGAAAAAACTGACCAAGTTTGATCTCGCCATCATAAAAAAATCGGCACTACCTTGATGACGAGATATCTCGTCACAGGAAAATGGGTCAGATCTTGATGGGCGAGATAATTTGATAATTCCAATACAATCCGAGCTGTGTGACATGGGGCGTTGTCCTGCTGGAAGATTCCATTTCCAGTTCGGAAGCCAGACGCCATGTAAGGGTGCAACTGATCCGCAATGATGTTCAGATAGTTCGCAGTGTTCATGGCCTGTTCTACCACAAATACGGGTCACAGAGTCTCCCATGAAAACGTCCCTCACAGCATAATGCCGTCACCACCAGCATGTGTATGACCTGTTGTACAAGAGGGGAGCAACTGTTCGCCAGGCAGACGGCGTACCCTGACACGACCATCGACGTGATGAATGAGAAATCGGGATTCATCTGACCAGGCAACTCTTCCACTCATCTATGGTCCTGTCCCGGGTCCACTGTAGGCGCAGTTGACGATGACGCTTGGTCAACAGATGCGGCACACGAGTGGGACGTCTGCTGCACAGTCCCATATCCAACAGTGTCCGTTGAACTGTGTGTTCCGAAACACATGCGCTTGAACCTGCATTGTATTGGGCTGTCGGTTGAGCCACTGTCTCGCGCCGATTTTGCTTTACCAAGCGGGACAGTCTCCGACGTCCTTTTTCTTTGATGACGCGCGGACGACCAACACCTTGGTGTCTATTGCTGGTGTCACAGTCATTTATCCACTTTGCATGAATACTAACAACGGTAGATCGTGAACAACCTACCAGTCGTGCAGTTTCTGTGATACTCGTTCCGAGTCTTCGGGCCATTACGATTTGCCCTCTATCAAATTCGCTTAGATCAGCAGCCTTTCCCATCACTCGCAAAAGTAAGTGCAAGAATGATTACTTACCTTCTCCAGCAGCAGTTAAATACCATTCTCACTTAATCACGTGCCTTCCACGTCATCCAGACGAGTTCATTGAAAAATGTGGGGATGGTCATAATGTTTTGGCTCGTCAGTGTATATAACAGCGTAACTGTACCGCTAGTTGTACAGCTCTAAGCGCATCTTCTCTGATCAAGACGACACAAAGCAGACATGTTCACGAATTCCTGAATTGGAGTTCATAAAACTCCTTTCAAGTGATCAACTGTCCATAACTAACCCTAGAAGTACTATTGCAGCACTCTATTTCAACATTACATCGGTCATAAAGTTCTGGGCACTTGAATTAAACCCTCTTCATCTGACGTTAAACTGACATCGCGAATCTCATCTCAAACCCCTTGAGAACACCCAAAATTCCATCGACATCTGGTTTTCAGTTGAAAGGCGACCTGAAAGACGCTAGAATTTTCCACAGAGAGACCACTGAGAACCGAGAGCGAGAAGACCACGCTCGCTAACCTCCGCCGAACCCTTCCTGTCCCAAAACATCTGTAACCTTGCTGTAAATATCTGCTAAGCTGTAGGATGTTAGAATAAATGTTGCATTGGTGAAACCCAAAGATCTTATTTCTTTACGCTACCAATTCATTTTTGTCAGCACACCATTTCAACCGGTACACAATGTACAAAGAACTGATAAGAATCCAACGTGTGAGCGGATTTCAGCCTTTGCTTGCCTTATTTTAAAGGTTCTGTTTGTTTGCGTGTACGTTCATAATGGTCTGCTTGTAATTTGTTTTTGGTATGTATAGGGTTTGGTTTGTGTGTCGCTCTACAGCCGTACTCTTGTTTCACGATATTCACCGTCTAAACAAGTCTTTATGTAACTTTAATCTGAAACTAGTCTCTAGGTAACATTCTCTAAAACTGATATTTATGTGACACACTCTAATCCTATTCTCTAGGTAACACACACTCTAAAACTAACCTCTAGGTACTATTCTCTAAAACTAGTTCTCTAGGTAGCATTCTCTAAAAATTAGTATCTAGGTAACACACACTCTAAAACTAGTCTCTAGTAGCATTCTCTAAAATTAGTCTCTAAGTAAGGCTCACTCTAAAACTAGTCTCTAAATAACGCTCACTCTAAAACTAGTCTCTAAGTAACGCTCACTCTAAAACTAGTCTCTAAGAAACGCTCACTCTAAAACTAGTCTCTAAATAACGCTCACTCTAAGACTAGTCTCTAGGTAGCATTCTTTAAAACTACTCTCTAGATAACACACACACATACTCTATAATTATTCTCTAGGTCAAACTCTATAAAACAAGTCTCTAGGTAGTATTCTCTAAAACTAGTTCTCTAGGTAGAATTCTCTAAAACTTAGTATCTAGGTAACGCACACTCTAAATCTATTCCCTAGGTAACACACACTGTAAAACTAGTCTCTTGCAGCATTCTCTAAAACTAGTCTTTTAGTAACGCTCACTCCAAAACTAGTCTCTAAGTAACGCTCACTCTAAGACTAGTCTCTAAGTAACGCTCACTCTAACTGGTCTGTAAGTAACACATACTCTATAATTAGTCTCTAAGTAACACATACTCTATAATTAGTCTCTAAGTAACACATACTCTATAATTAGTCTCTAAGTAACACATACTCTATAATTAGTCTCTAAGTAACACATACTCTATAATTAGTCTCTAAGTAACACATACTCTATTATTAGTCTCTAAGTAACACATACTCTATAATTAGTCTCTAAGTAACACATACTCTATAATTAGTCTCTAAGTAACACATTTTCTATAATTAGTCTCTAGGTCAAACTCTATAAAACAAGTTGCAATGTATCATTCTCTAAACCTATTCTCTAGGTAACACATACTCTAAAACTAGTCTCTAGGTAACACACACACTTAAACTAGTCTCTAGGTACCAACAAACACTCTAAAGTAAGTCTATTTCAAAGAAAGTTTTTTAATTTCAAAATCACCCCTTACATAGAAAATGAACCCTTTCAGATAGATATCTTGTGTGCGCCCCTGACTGGCATCATGGCATGAATTGTACTACAAACTGGTCATCTGTAGGAAATACAGACGCTTGTTGACATATATCCGAATGTACATGTGGTTGAATTTTGTGTTCCCTACCTCAACGTTTCTCAAAAGTAAAATTGAGAACAAATTTGATTTGTAACTTTTATTTCCTCAGCCTTTTCCGAAATATTTGTGGATTGAAAGCATAAAATCTTCAATGTAAGTTTCTGATGTCGTTTAGCCTTCATTATTCGTAACCAATTCTTTTATTCTCGTAAAAATACCAGTGGTTGGAATCCGTTTACTAGCCGTTCGTTAGCTGATAATTATTTTTGGGGTCGTGGTAGCAAAGTTGGTAGAGTTGCGGAGAAGGTTAAATGGTGACAACGGTGGAATACAAATACTCCGACATTGGAGTTCCCAGAAAATTCGGGACAGTCGATCTCTACAATCTATAAATATAATTCTCTAACGTGGCACACAAAAAAGACGTTATTTGTTATCGCGTTTTGGCAACACTGTATTATTGTTTGTTTACCACGAAACCTCGCGTCTCAATTGAATTCATAGCGTTTTCGGATTAAATTTTATTTAAAAAAATGAATAATTAATGTTTATTGCACTACTTTCTTTTAAAATATCAAAAATAAGGGCTCTTTTCAAAACGCTTTTTAGGGCCAACAATCGCAGTTCAACAAGACGTCTGCGCTACAACTTTCGACAACAAACTGAATGAAAAAGTGTATGGGTGGCTTGAGTACTGAGGAACTGTACACACAAACAACATGCTGGGGATTTGATTTCAAACGCAGCGCTGGTACAGCTACACTCTACGTTTATGAGTGATGGCAACGGCTTGGAGATTTTTTTGGCGCACTTCTAGTAGAGAGTTACGATAAATTAAGGCAACCCATCTGTCGTTACGGTTGTTGTGGTTTTCATGGCAACCTCGGCAAACGGAAACTTTCAATTTTCATTTTGAATATTCCAGAAAGTTCTTCCAAAATCCGTTTAAGTCGTTTGATTTCATTGGTTCGTTTGAAATTTTTTCTTCGCTCACTGGTTATTTTGATTTAAAATATTCTTTGATTGCATTGGTCCTTTTAAATCTTTTTTTGTGATACCATTGGTCCATTTATTTGTACTTCGACAGTTGTGGAATTTTTATTTTATCATATTAGTTTTCACGAAAGGATTAAGAGTTTCGTTTTTTTGCCATTTTCGTTTTGATTATTTTTTTACGCTAGAGTTCTGATGTTATCAGGTTGTATTATATTTCTTGCTTTTTTTTCTTTTATAAATCTTTTTCTTTTTCAACATGCCCACTGTATTTAGTGTACTTGATAAGTTTCAGGGTATATATATATTCTTACCCATTTACTTTTTATGAAGTTAAAAAATATATACTTTTCAAAAAGTTTTCAAATGTGTTTTCAAGTTTTCGTTTTCCGTTGTGAAAAGAAAAATGTTTTTGAAAGAAAAAGATTTTTTAAATAATTCTATCCTTGGAGACTTTAGAAGTGGCCAACAAAATCGCCAAGCCAGTTGCCACCACTCATAAACGCAGAGTGTAGCTGTTCCGCAGCGCCTACATTTCGAGTCTGTATCCCCGGAAATCTCGGCATCTCCAGTGTTTAGTGTTACAATAGAACCTCATTATAACGTACCCTACTATAACGGACATCGCTTATAACGGGCAGTGAGCGAAGGGAAAGATCATTTAAATTTTGTAATTCAATATGTTGTTAAATCGGCAAATGAAAATGTGTTTGCTTTTATATTGAAGTTATTAACTGAAGATATAAGCAGAAACAAACCAAGCAGAAAATAGATTATTTTTTTTCAAACCAATGAATGTAAGCAATCAACCAACAACAGCAATCAGCAATCTTTTTGTTCAAAAGATTAATGCAGTGTACTTACACATCTTCTTCAATTCAACCTACGTTGAAGGCTGTTTTTTATTTGATACTAGCCACTTTCGTGGCTAACCCGGCGTTGTCCGTGCCAGATGCTTTTGTGGGGTTATTGGTTTGCTTCGCAAACCAAATGGAAATTCTTAGCCTATTGGATAACTGCTATAACGGAGTTGCCCGTAGTATTGGTTTGGGAAGCAAACCAAATGGGAATTCGGCGTGACGTCACAATCTCTTGCAAAAATATAACTATTTAATTGAAAAATTACTTATTAAAAGAAAATCAAATGTATAAGGTATCTGGTGTAAAATATTCCGCAGATTTCAAATACGTTGAAATTTTTAATCTATCTTTAACGATCCCGATTTTACAAAAAAACAACTAAACAATGCCAGACAAAATGGTTTTTTTTTTCGCTTTCCTTTGTTAAAATTGTAAGAGAGCAGGAAATGTAATCTGTTTATTTTTGGAATGCGAATGTTGGCATGACGTCACATTCTCTAGCAAAAATATAAAAAATAGTCAATTTAAAATTTTTGTTTAGTTAAAGAAAATTCTATTTCTAGGTAACGATCTGATGTGAAATTTTCCGCTGATTTAAAAAAACGTTGAAATGTTTACTTTATCTTGACGATCTAGGAAATAGAACTACATAACTAAAGTTGAAACTTTGTTTTTTATCGTCTGCTGGAAAATCATTCCTCCACGCAAAATGAAAATGGAAAAAATAAATTTAGAATCTGATCTTTTATGCTGTTACCATTCCAAAAAAATCAAAAATAATTAAATTTCATTAAATTCATTTTAAAATGTTCTAGATTGAATTTTAAAATCCGCCGCACCCCAAAATTTCAAAAAAATTTGGACTACCTGTGTGCCAAATCCCATAACTGTAAATGCCATAGATTCGTCAGGACTTTGCGTACAGAAAACAAACAGACAAACACTTAATTTTGTAATATTAGAGATACGTATAAAAACACATAGCTTACTACTGTACTTTCATTGATGTAAACCCTGTTGCACTACACCCCTTTAAAAATTATTTGTTACAAACCGAACTTTCATTAAAACGAACAATCTTCAGTTATTATGACGTTCTATTCTACTACACGTTACTACTTAATCTAATTTATTTTGTAAATACTATCTTAAGACGTTTTCCATATTTATGTAGTCAGGTCAAACGAGATGTGTCCCTTTGTACGCTGTTTGCAGCAATGTTTTTGAAGTTCCGGTCCCATAGCCAAAAATAACACAAAAAGATATTTTTAAACAGCGATAAAATCTTTGCTTTGCATAATAACTCCAGTTTTTATTTTGGCTTTTCGTCTGAAATAGAAACCTGGTTACGCTACTGTCAACAGCATGAAATGAAAAACATTTTTTTTCCAAACATGCAGATTCATTCACGAAGCAGTGGTTTCACGTGTGTTGAGGTGCAGAAGAAAAAAATCGTTTCATCACGTTTAATCGCCCACGTTCCACGCTTGTGCGACATTTTTATGCAATTGGCTGTAAGGTCGTTCACTTTGAACCACTCGCTTTTTCGCCCCGAATCAAGGTCTTTAAGTAAAACTAACAAAAGACAAACGAAAAGCTGGGTAAAAAAAAAAATTGGTCTGTCTGGTCCTGTCCTCCGCACGACAACCTTCTGCAGCTGACCACGACGTCATTCGTTCGATGACCAATCAAACGGCCAGGTGCTCATTCGGTCGCCAAGTCTTGATGGTTTGCCACATTTCATTAGTATCGCCATCATGAATTGACATGGGAGAAATTGTAACTTCACGGATCAGAATTTTTGGAGGAAAGATGGGATGAAATTCGCTATTATGTCGGAGGGGGAAGTCAAAGTCAAAAGGAATCGAAAGAGAATCAAAAGGTACTCGAGTGCCTTTCATTTTCTTAGGGCTTTCCGCTAAGAATCAAAGTTCGATTCTAGATTTTTTTTAAACTCTCCAAATGGTTTCGACGAGATATATCATCCATCAAGATGTGACAAATTTTGATTGTGACCAGATATCTCGCACCTATTGGCGATTTTTTTTTATGACGACAAAATCAAGACCTGGTCAGTTTTCGTCCAATGACGAGAGACGGCGAGATCTTGATGAACGAGATAACTCGTCCATCGAGGATCTTGTCAGTCTTGATAATGACGAGAAAACCACCTGTTGGGAAAAAGGGGAACAAAATTGGTAATAAAAGGACTCTGTGTTATAACGACACCGAGGGAACTTCAGGGACGTATCAAATGATCGTTATATCGAACATCCCTCTCCGTTTTTTGGGGTGGGAAAAAGGGAATACCGATTTTTACGCCTATAAATTCTTGCTATGTCAGAAAAAAAAAACACTCCGTTGCACTAGAGACTATGCTCAATGACTAACAGTATCAAACATAGAATAAAATTATAAAAAATTTTAAACTTTGTAGTCAGCCATTAGATGTTTTGAGCAGTTTATCGGGATAGCTTTTGAGGGAAAGAAAACCCGTTTGACTTCCAATTTGGTGTTTCACCTGGAGCTTTCAATAAGGTGATCCTATTCAGTACTATCGCAATGAGAGTGCTTTAACCTTCAGACTAACGCAGAGCTCGAAATACCCGGGTGCACAGGTGCACATGAAAATAAAATTGTGCACCTAATTTTTTTTTTCCTGCTAGGTGCACACAGTGCACCTAACGTTAAAAAAAAGGGGAGGGGGGAACGTGTTTTATGTTACTCTGATGCTTGAACAAAATATTAGTATCGACATCTCTCGCTCTAAAGGAACGTAATTAAAATTCCTAAATACACACTAAGCGAAAACAAAATCGCTGTGCCGTAACGGGTGTATACAGGAGGAAGGTTTATTTGTGTCACTGCCACCAGAATTTTCCGATGATCGAAACATTTTCCAGGTGGCTCTGTTAAAGCGACTGTCGCGACAGCCGTGCGCCCTAGAATTTCGATATGTTAAAATATTTTTTATTTACTATCTACTACGAACCTATACAGGGTGGTCCCGAATTCATGGTACAAACTTTAATGGTAGGTACAGGACATTGTAACAATGATTTATTGTATAGGAATGTATAGTCGCAAGTGACGCGGTGAGGCGTAAACAGGGGAAATAAAAGGAAAGCCGGATTTCGTAGATTATGTGCTATTTACAGATGAAGCGACATTTTCACGCGAGGGTGTCTTTAATGCGCACAATTCCCATGTGTGGGCAACCGATAATCCACATGCAACGCGTCGACATGCGTTTCAACAACGTTTCAGTATTAATGTGTGGGCTGGTATTGTGAACGACTTTTTGATTGGCCCATACTTACTACCCACGCGGCTCACTGGCGGAAGCTATCTTATTTTTCTGAAAGAAGTGTTACCACAACTGCTGCATGATGTTCCGATCGCCATTCGTAACCGCATGTGGTTTCAGCACGATGGGGCGCCAGCACACTTCAGCATTGATGTACGGAATTACCTGAATGCCACGTTTGGTACTCGATGGATTGGGCGTGGTGGACCAGTCCCTTGGCCACCCCGATCTCCCGATTTATCGAGCCTCGATTACTTTTTATGGGGACATCTAAAGCATCTTGTTTATGAGACTCCAGTTGACTCAGATGAGGATCTCGTCGCTCGCTTATCTGTAGCTGCTGCAGGTGTGCGTGAAATACCAGGCATCTTTGAACGTGTACGCCAATCGCTCCACCGACGCTGTCAAGCATGTATCGATACTGGTGGACGCAATTTTGAACAATTACTGTAAACATGACACTTGTCAACAACGCTTTCAATAAAATCTTTGTTTTTCCTTTCGGCCGTTATTTCCCCTGTTTTCGCCTCACCGCGTCACTTGCGACTATACATTCCTATACAATAAATCATTGTTACAATGTCCTGTACCTACCATTAAAGTTTGTACCATGAATTCGGGACCACCCTGTATAAACATACCCAACTAATACAGTAGTTTACATTACATTAATACTCTTATAGTACTTTTTTTTTAATGTGCATCTAACATGTAACTTGTGCACCTAATTTAAAAACTTAGGTGCACAGTGTGCACCTGTATTAAAAAATCTATTTCGAGGCCTGGACTAACGGCTGGTACATCAGTTGCACCATGATCGCGCCAAGAAAGAATTTAGACAACGGCCAGTAGTACATCAGTTGTATCTTGAATTTTTAAGAATCGCTACAAAAAAGAATTTAGACTACAGTCGTTACAGCAGTTGTATCTTGAAAATTAGAATCGCGCCAAGAAAGAATCGCGCTTGTTAAATCTATAACCGGAGTCAAAAGTTAAAGGAAAGTCGAACAGTTTGGCAATCTTATTTGTTAAGATATCGTATTTGTCTACAATATTTTTGTAATTGACGCTTTCAAAAATTTTCTTTTTAGTCTCAGTGGGAACGCTTAGTCTGTAAATGACGAATCATTAGCAAAGTGGAAAATAATTGACTGATCTCTACTAAACTGCTCGTGATTGTTGATATGTAGATAGAAACCCGAGAGATGCTAGACCGAAAATCATGCCTAAAAACCTTCGACGAAACCCGAATTGCATTAACGAATAAAAAGACACCGCCAATCCACTTCACCCAGAAGGTCGCTGTAACCAGATTTTTACCTTTTCTAGCGGTCGTTGTATCGATCATAAGATAGCATTATAATCAGGGTGTGCACACATTTTTTAGACAATGTATATTTTGTATTCACAAAACTAAATTACATAAAATTCTTGTGTTTTAAATGTTTTATTTGATAGCCCTTATTCTGAACTATCTTACGACACCGTAATTTCCAGGATAATAATGACTATTGAAGTGTCAGAAGAGGTATTCTATCCCATTCCTACTGAACAGCTTTCCAGAGTCATGTAAGGGTTGTGGGACGACGTTTGGATAATGCAGATTTTAAAAGTCCGAAAGCACAAAAATCCATAGGTGATACATCGGGAGATTTAGTAGGGATATCAGTGAAGGGTATGGCCTTGATACCGGTTTTTTGTTCCATTTCTTTTAGGAAATTTACAGTGGATTTTGAGATGTGTGACTGCTAGCTTTGTCTTGATGGAGTTCCACAGATTGATGGCACTGTGGGTAAAGCGATGATATTTCATTCAGAAAAATTGGCGATAAAATATGTTCCTGATAGCATTTGGAGTTAATCTTGACATTTTTTTCCGCTCTCTTTACTTTTAACTTGCCATTATATGAAAAACCAGCAACAATCATGAATCCCTTAGAAAAACTTTCTTTCGATTCTGTGAACCATTTACTTAAATTTTTTTCTCCTCTTTTATGATAATAAATGGCTCTTTTTTTGCTGCAATCATTTAAATACACCCATGATTCATATATTGTGACATTTTTTTTATCCATTTTTCTTTGGATAAGTGTTTCTCATATAGAATTCGGCAGCGTGTCCTGCGTTCAGCGATATACTTTGGAGAAAGACGATGCACATTGCGTTTTTTCGCTTTCTTAAGATTTAAATCAACGTTTATCATTTTGTTTACAGTGGACACCGAGCATTTTAATGATTTTGCAACTGTCCTTTGACTAGGGGGATTTTCTTTTAACATTAAACAACGTACCTTTGCAATAGTCGAAGATGTCCGTTTCTTCCTTGGATACTTGTTTTGAATTTTTGTCCCACTTGAGGCTCCAATTTGACGTTTTTTTCCTTTCTTGTTGACGATATTACTTATCGACGCTTTAGATATCACAAAACCATGACTCTCACATCGTTTTTGGATAACGGAATATGAATATTTGTCTTCGGAAAGAGCATACATATAGCCTTCGAACCACTGCTTCGTTAAAAACGCCATTTTGAATAAAAACAAACCTCTCAAGCCGCAGACGATAATTTTGTCTTTTAAAAACATAGTACAACTGCAATTATTTCTTTTGCAGCAAACGATTTTTTATTACCGCTAACCAAAATCGTCTAAATAATGTACGAGCAGCCTCTGTAGCTATGTGAGAATTGAAGGTTCTATTGTATTTGAAATTAATTACTTCTTCACTTAGACTCGTCTCCATAAGATTTGCGTAACGAAGGGATTTGATTAAGGAGATAGGAAACGTTTGAAGAAATCCATTTTCAACTTGTTACGGAAATAAATTCTACATTCTGACAGATTTTTTACAATTATTGTTATAAGTCGAGACCTGTATTTTTGGAATGCAAACAAGTATGATGACACTTTCAAACCCTCTATCGTTTGTTCTTGAGGGTTCACAAGCATACACTATAAGGACAAAAGTATTTGGACACTTGATTGTTAAGTTATTAATTTGGTGTAAAATTTTCTGCAGATTTCAAATTCGTTGAAATTTTCAATCTATCCTTAGCATTTTTCGCAGGCCATGGACCATTTCCGGCATATCTAGAGCGTTTTCACCTTCGAACTAGTGCGCTGTGTATATGCGGCCGAGAAGGTGATCCCATCCACTACCTTTTTGACTGTGATCTCACAAGTCAGTGGCATTTGTTGAAACCTTCTCTGCAACACTACTCTCATTGGTGCCAAAATACTGCCAAGAACATACACTGCCACCACAAAATCCTTAAAGTAATGGAATTTCTCAGCTCCAACATTTATTATATCTGTGAGATCTGAGAAGTCTAAGTCGAAAGTTCTCAAAATAACTTTTCTTTTCTTTCCAAACTTATATAGGTCATTTCGGCTGTCTGACATCTGTATTTAACAATATTATTATTTTTTTCTGAAAATGATTATTTATTATTATTATAATTTTTTTTTGTTCTGATTTTGTTTTTTTGTTTATGACTGTCCTTTTTTTTAGTTTTTGTTTTCTCATTTTGTTCTGTGTCAATTTTTCAAACTTTGTCAACCTCTTCTTTTGTCATTTTGTATTTTTGTGCTTACATGTTTTGCCCTTCACTTGCCTTTCCCCTTCTGTGTACTTAAATGTGTATGTATATATTGTGGATTGCTTAGCTCTCCCTTATCCCAGAATCTCCTCCGTAAGGCGGACTATACAGCTGAAAGCCGCACAGGTGAAACAGTGTCCGCCTACGGCGTCCAATCCAATCCAATCTATCCTTAGCGATACCGTTTTTCTGAAAAAGAATTAACAATCCCAGTCAAAATGTTTTATTTTTATTTTTTGCTCTCATTTCCTGAAATGGAATAGGACAGGAAATGTAATCTGTTTCTTTTTTTTTAACGCGAAGGGCAGAAGATACAATCTGTTTCACGTAACATCACACAATCTCTTGCGAAAAGTTAAAGGATATATTCAATTTAAAAATTTATTTTTTAAAGAAAATCGATCTAAGGTATCGATCTAAGGTGAAATTTTCCTCAGATTTTAAAACCGTTGAAATGTTTACTCCATCTTTAACGGTCTAAGAGATAGAAAAATGAACTAAGTGAGTCCATTTGAAAGATTTATCGTCTGGCTTGAAAATCATTCCATCGCGCAAAATCAAAGCAGAAACAAAAAATATAATTTTCTCCGAGTTCTCCCGCGATGAAAAAAACTTGGCATATTTCCAAGACTGATAGCAAGGTCACGTGGGTAGAAAAGTCTTGATTTTGGTGTTTCTTCGTTCCCGGAAGAAACGTGTTGAAGAACCCAATGGAGAATAAAACTATTAAATTCATTTAAAAATCTTCAAGATTGAATTTTAAAATTCGCTTGAAGAAACATATAGATTGGGAACAGAGAAAAATATAGATTGAGAAAATATATTTTTTCCTTTAAAATATAACAAAAAAAAGGGACAAGTGGACTTCCAAAACAAATTTTTGAAGTTATATTAAATTTGCATTGACTATTTCGTCATGACATAACTCCATTTTGGTTAGTTTTCAGGGGAAGCAAAAAAACTCTTTTCTGACATAACCATTATAGTAACGACAGTCTGCCTTGATGACGAAATCCAAGAGGTTGAATCATAAATTTAAGCTCACCAGTCGTTTCACCACCTAATTTTGAATCTTAATCCATGTTGACTCATATTCCATAACAATTGAGTCATGCCATGCTAGTTCGTAAGTGACGATTGGTTTTCTATTAAAATGCTGATGTATGAAATTTTGGTCAAATATATTGAAGATATGCGGAAGTTATTGTTTTATTTGTGATCAAGAATTTTCAAAAATTGATAGGTCCCAGGTGCTTGATTTTCCACGTATTGTCATTATCTTATTCACATAATGCTTTTCACGCATATAAATCAAATTAACTCCATACATTTGTCGAATGTATCACTCAACTGTAAAACTAAAAAGATTTTTCAAAAAACCCTACCATTTTTGCAAAACAACATGCGTTTAGCACTATTTTAAACACCAATTTTCAAACAAAGAATCACGAAGAATTTCTCCATTTGATCTTAGATATATACAACATACTAGCAGGCCAGCACGGCGTTGCCCGTGACAGAATTCGGGCTTCGCACAAAATTCAGACTACCTGGGATTAGAAAGGGATTTTAGGGGGTTTCTTCTTTTGTCCGGACGAAACGCGTTAGAAGAAGCAGGTAGAGAATGAAACCATTAAGTTCATTTAAAAATCTTCTAGATTGAATTTTAAAATTTGCCGCTACCCAAAAATAGCAAAAAATTTATTCGGACTACCTGTGTGCCAAATCTCAATGCTGGGTTGGCGAGCGTAAGCGAGCAGGGGGTGGAGCCCCCTAGTCCAGGCCTCGAAATAGATTTTTTAATACAGGTGCACCTTGTGCACCTAAGTTTTAAATTAGGTGCACAAGGTGCACTGCGTGCACCTAGTGGGAAAAAATTAGGTGCACAATTATATTTTCATGTGCACAGTGCACCTGTGCACCCGGGTATTTCGAGCCCTGCCCTAGTCAACTAAAAATTTCAAAATACGTAGAATTTTCGATCGAGTTTAGTGGTTTTGGAAAGTTTTTTGTCCACTTGAATGAATATTTCTTAAATGCCCCTCCTCTAAGTATTGAGGCCATAGCACTCGTCAAAAAAAAATCTGTGGTGGAACTGGGGCCAAAGAGCTATGAAAGGCCCAATGAGAATGAACGATTTTTGTTCTATAATATGCAGTCGAAAGCCAGTAAGTCTCTTAAAGTTTTTTTACATTAAAATGTTACAAATATATTCAATGCTTTTTAAAAAACCTGCGAAAGTGTCTAAAGAAAAGAGAAAAATATGCATTTGGTGCAAGTTATCGACCATTTAGAATGCATCGTTTAATATACCACGTGGTTGATTGAATTGGGTTTCTATGGCACATATTTGCCATATACTTCACGCGGAGCCCGTCATCTAACTTAACACTGGGACTCGAAGGGGGGGGGGTGTAGAAGTCCTGATGCTCAAGTGCTGTTTAGAAGTGTTAACGAACTTTTGCGTTAGTGATGGCGAATGAAATCCTGCTACAATGGGATCTTATTAACTTGTTTATGAGTGCATTAGTTTTTTGTTGCGTCTGTCAATGACATTGTGAGTTAATTGCTGACAATTCCTTGGAACAAAACGAGTTGTTCTTTTGGAATAGTTTGTTTCAATTCTTTTCAAGAACCGTTCATGGAGGCACTCTAGCAGGTTATTTTTAGCATTTAAGAACTCGACATTCGATTTCGTTAACATAAAATTTTCTCTGAAAATCTATCGGAAGTTCGCGTGAAAAGTCAAACAAAAAGAGAAAATTTTACGGGCGATCCAAAAGAAGAATGAAATTCTTAAGCCTATTTTCAAGGTAATTTGAATTTTGTAGAATTCGTTTTTATCGTTATGGGGGGAAAATGTGTGTGTGTGCACGAGAGGCATTTTCCGTCTGGCTAAATGTAGATAACGGTGTCTGCGGTTATACGTGTTTCCTGTACGTATTATAAGCGTGAAGTCAGTTGATTTGTTCTTAATGCAATTTAAGCAATCAGGAATTCTGAATTGATATTGATATCCAGAATTAGATATCTGGATTGATGGTTGATGTGATATCTGGCCGCTGTTGGCAATCATTTAAGGAGAGTTTCTTTGCGACTAACCTCCATGCGTGGAAGCGTTGCCATAGAGAAGATACAATCTGATATTTGCATCGGCTAAGAGAGGGGTTGCTTTTGTTTTTGAGGTACGATGTACTGCACTGGATGAAATGATGTTCGTTTTTGTATGTCTTTTTATCCTTTAATTATATTGTTATTTTTATAATCTCGTGCTTGGTTATTAAAAGAGAAGAACATCACAGTTGATATCAACGACAATTAGATTAAACGTTAAATGTTGCCAAAAATGGCGAAATACTACATATTAAGGTAACCTTTAATATGTATGTATCATGCGAGTGTTTGGACATCAGAAGAAAAATGTTATCAGATCGTCCATTTTGTTTGCTTTTCTGAAGTTTCATCTTATATGGCCCTCCGACTGTTACATGAAACACATAAATTGTATCGCAATATTGTTTTATTTTTATGTTATTATATTAACGACGGTAAACTACATTTTCAGATGACCCTAATCTGTAACATGCAAGAGCATTTGGGTAACAGTATTCTAAAATATCCATTCTCATTCTAACTTGTTTGTTTTCGCATAAATTCGCTGTATCATAACTTTACAAATCAGCTTTTCTGTATATTAGATAGTAGCTTATAAACAGATTTTAAATCTTTTGTTAAAAGCACAATAAATATATTTCACTCCAGTCACATGATTGAAAACGTTTTTAAATTTTTATGTTGAGATGGCAGGCAAAGTTTCAAGTATGCGTTTATGTCACACGAAAAATGATTAACTCAGCTGTAAGTTTATTTCTTGATCCAATGATTTAAATATTTAACAAAAATACAACTTTCATTCAACGGTTTAACTGTATATAAAAATAATAACTGCTCTGAAAAAAATGTTTCTTTTGTTATTCCCTACTGATGAATTCTAGACTATTTCCAGCTTGGAAAAAACTATTTAAAAAAAACATCAGCTTTTACTAGGCTTTATAAACAAAAACCCTTTTGAGAAATCAAAACGCTTCCTTAAAAACTCTTCAATTGGAGAAAATGCCTGCTGGCGCAAAGAAAAAAACCAGAAAACTTGCAAAAAAAATAATTTTTTTTTCGAAGAAAAAGAGAGTTAAAAATCGTGAAAACAAGACTTGTGAGGGCGCGAACATTTAGCGATCTAGCAGACGACAAAATGTCGAAGTACAAAAGAAAAGATCAATATTCCATTTTTTTAAGTTGGCAATTTTCGTTTATCTTTTTCCATCGTTCGTTTATATCCCTTCATCTTGCTGAAAGAGGGGAAAAAAGTGAAAAATGAAAATGGCTAAACTCTTTTTTTTTCTGTCGTATCTTTATTTTTTTGTCCATCAATAAACGGCAACTTCGTTACGAAAAGAAGCTTACGTTTACTTTTCTGTTCAGGAAAGTAAACCTTGTTTTTTCTCCTTTTCTCTTTCTTTTCCCCTGTTTTCTAAATTTTTTCTCTCTAAGAGAGCGGGGATTTATTTTATGAGAAAGGAACTATATTTTTGCTATAGGCAAACCCAAGCTGAAAGATGTTTTCTGAATCTTCAACTGTGAAGCAGAAGCTGATCAAGCTTTTCCCCAGCAAATTTTACAGACTTAATAAATTATATTTTTTGTGCCATTTTTTCCTAGTGAAATAGGCAGTGGGGTTCTTTGCTTGTGTTTACATCAAACAAAATTCAACGGAATTTCAACTGAAGATGACGCTGATCAAGCTTTTCCCCAGCAAGAATTTTGCAGACTTAAGAGTTCTATTTTTTGTAACTTCTTGCTGAGTGAAAGTGGCAAGGCTGCTTGCTTTCAGAATTTTAAAAGACGTTTCGAAAATGGTTTTTGGTTGCGAACAGTAAGTTCACTTTTTTATGTTTTTCTTGCAGCACATACTATATTCCGAATATGAAAAATGGCTTGTCGTTCAGTGGCTTAGCTGGTTGAATCCCATAAGATCGTTGAAACGAAGTTTATTTTTGACGCTTGAAAATTTAAACTAAGTTGACATCAGTTTCGATTTCAGATACGTACTTTCTCCTGCACTCTATTGTTCCACCTTGGCGTTCGTTGATTGCCGGGCTGCCACAAGCGACCTTTTACTTCCATTTTTCAACCTTGGCGATAACCAATACCTATTCTAACAAATCGTATCAAAAGCTCCTATTTTCAAAATTTTGGCAACTTTTCGAAACTTGGCGAATTTATTTAACTTTCAATCAAAGCTCTGCGAAAATGAAATTAATTTTTTTAAACAATTAGCGGACGGAAAGAAATTTTGATTTTCTTCAAATAGAAAACTTTCGAAGGGACGCCAATTTCGAAGTTTAAATACCAAACCGTGGCAACCTATGAAAGAAAAACATCAGAATCTGCTTTTTCGAATTTTTCTTCAAAATTTAAATTTTCTTGCCGAAATCATCAACGTTTGTTTCCTACAAAAAAGCACATTTTGTGTTTTAGACGATTCATTTTGTGTCTGAGCAACTAACATTGCTGCTAAAATAGGGTTCTCATTGTGTTACATTGATCGAATGTTTTGTAAGTGTTGCAATGTTAGAATGAGTCATATTCTGATACTGGAATGAACAGATTTAGAATTGGAGATTTTTTTGCGATTTTTGTGCGCCAATTCTACGAATTTACGTTGCACGTTTATTTAAAACCAAGACTCCTTCCACAATCCTGATGTGGAGGTTTGGAGTTTTAAGTCGTTCGGTTAAATTATTTCTGGATTATGTCATATAGAAAACTTGAAGCACTAGTAAAGAAAGTAGTTTCCCAAACTTTATTCTCACTTAACGAAATAATCTTTTATCGCTGAAATCTTTCATGTTACTGTTGAAGAAATCAAACAAATTCTACGTAATGTTTTGTTTTAAGCTAATTAGTATAGTGCAATATTAATTATGAAATTCATACTAAAAATAGGAATTAGAATGTCCATATTTTGATGGAAATAAATTCACGAGTTTCTGTACGTCGCAATGAAGATTTTCAGCCTTTTTCTCCTAGTAAAGCAAATAATTTCTTATTGCAAAACAAATTATCGAAACTAGCGTATATTAAATTTGCTGTGGAGCAGATTGAATTTCAAATTCGGCGTGACCTAAATATTGCAAAAAATTTGGACTACCTGTGTGCCAAATCGCATTACTGTAGGTGCTATAAATTCGTCAGGAGAGTGCACATGTACAAACAAACACTTCCTTTTATAATAGTAGAGAAAAACTATGAAGAGGAAAGAGATGAATCCCGAAGGGGAATAATCCGAGGACAGCTCCTCCTAATTTAGAACCACAGTTAATTGATGTTCTCCATGTATGAACTGGCACCCCACTCTCAAAACTTCCACACCACACGCCAACATAAGGGCATTTGAAGCCCATAGAAATACAACATGGACCATCGTCCACCAACACAACGATCTTTGTTAGTTCGTGTTTCGAACTCGCAGCCCTCTGGTTGCTAATTCTTGACTATAACAAGTCCTCCAATAGGAGGAAAGAGCAGAAATGTTACTATATCCTATTAAAAGTCCTAAGTCAATTTCAATCATAGTATAATTCCAAGAAAGCAACAAAACTAAAAATATAGTTACGTGCATTGTTCACATAGTTATGTGTTTCTCAAAATTTATTGAAATGTCATATTAAAAAAAAAAAAACTGGTCAATACGACCATTCTCAAAACATTCCTGAAAATATACTACATTGATCAAAAAGTACCATGAATGTTGTCATAAATTCGCGATTCGAATTTATTGGTTAAAGTTTATTGCATATATCCTTCAAAGTAATCTCCTCCGACTTCAATGCACATCTGCCAACGTTTTTCAAAATTCTAGAAACATGACTTGAAATCGTTTTTGTGAAACTCCTTCTGGTGTTGTGTTGCAATAAGTTTTTTATTTCCAGTAATTTAACTTTGGAGTTCTTCTCTTATAAAGGGTTTCATTACATCCCCTTTTGTATATTTGTAGTGTAAATGTATTCTTTTAAATATTTGGAAGTACCAAAGAGATTCTTGGCCTGTAAAACCCTTAAAAATTATTAAGCTTTCATTTAAGTATTATATTGTGTTTTTCTATCCACTGTTTGCTTTACTTTCCTGTGGGATATGTTTTTAACCAGAGGCTTCCTCTGGTTCTTTTTTCGGCTCAAATGATTCCAAGTGCATTGCTATGAAGGTGTCCTGTCTTCAGTCAGCCATTGTCCCTTTCTCGAAACGAAGCTTTTTTCGTTCCTCCCAACACCCCTTTGCAGCAGACCCATAAAACTATTCCCCCTCTCTGAAGGAATTCGGTAGGGTCAACGCTGAAGTTCATCGTCCCACAGCGGTCTTCGCCCCACCCCAACCCCCGAATTGCGGGTGGACTCCTGCCAGATGCAGAAACGAAGAAGCGATCAGCATCCCGGGGCCAATGACAAAATTTGCTTTCCAAGACGGGATCCTACCCAAAACTTCTGGAAGGATGGTGGCAACAGGAGAGTGAGGTTCTATAAAAGGGGATACAACGAGGAAACGGGGCTTTTTTTCTCCTTGGAACGTGCGATTTTGGACGTTCTCCGTGGCGGTCTGCTAAAGGGGCCTTTTGCTGGAATTCCAAAAAGCTGACAAAATGCTTTCTAGTACATGGTAACTCTGCACCCAGAGCCATTTTTTTTTTATCCCTTCTATCTCTTTCGTTCCTGCCTCCTCTTATAGGAACATTAAAATATAATATTATAAATTTAAGGTAGATCAAATTATGTGTCGCGCTGTTGATTTTTGTTAATTGGTTATGTCCGTGACCATATAATTATTGTAATTCATTAATCTTAATACACTTATAAATAAATGTTCTATATTTTAGATTTTTAAATCTTTTGATTTTGGGCATTCCTTTTACTCGTCAACACAAACAACAGCATGTATCAGGTTTACCTGATTATTGTTTTAATCCTACAATGCATTGTGTAATCACTATTAATGATATTTCATTGGCCATTGAATCGCAACCTATGTAGCGATTGCTTCTTGCTACACAGCACAGGCTTCGTATAGAATTTTATTTTATTGCATCAGTGGGCTCAAAACGGTGACCACGGAGAGGGAGCTTCACCCGTGGAAATAAGAAAAAGTCACACGGTGTCATATCAGGTGAATACGGAGCTTGTGGAGCAGTATTTGTTGAATGCTTTGTCAAAAAATCGCGAATAATAATTGGCATTGTGAGAAGGCGCATTATCGTGATGCAAAATCCATGAGTTATTCTCCACAATTCAGGTTATTTTCGACGAATTGCTTCACGTAAACGACGCAAAAACACTCAAATAATAATCTTTGTTGACCGTTTGGCCAGTTGGTAGAAATTCATAATACACAACACCAGGACAATCAAAGAAAACAGTCAACATTACCCTGATTTTTGAGCGACTTTGACGTGGTCTTTTCGGTCTTGCTTGACTTTTCAAACGCCTTTCACTTGATTGTTGAGCTGTTATCTGTATCAAAAGCATAAATCCAAGTTTCATGACCGAAAATAATGCGATTTAAAAAGGAATCGCTTTTAGAAAGCATCTCTCGGAACACTACACCACGTTGTTGTTTTTGGAGCAAATTCAAAGTTTTTGGAACAACTCGAGAAGCGACGCAAACTTAGGTCAGGTGCACACATCCGGTTTCTCAACGTGCGGCGCCGCTGTGGCAACACAAGTGCGGTCTGAGATACATTAGATACGATGGAGTAATGCACATGTGCCTCCGGTGCCGTTACGGCGAGGCACATCCAACTTGCGTGCAATTTGTAGCGCAGTTCCCCACGGCGCCGAACACGCTTCTCCGGTCTCAAGTACCTTGTTTTCATAAATAAAGGAAGTGTAAATTGTAATTAATTATTGGTTGTATCCAGTTTCGTCTATTTTGTTTCAAAATATACTTCTTGTAAACCAAGTAAGTAAAATAAACACGTTTTTTCGATAGAATATTTATCGCAAATGGCGCGAAATGAGTACTTGCGTCATTTCACAATTATGCATGCTTAGTTGGGCTTCGGTGGCGTACGTTGAAAAACCGGATGCGTGTACCGGGCCTTAAATGATCTTTCAAAATTGCTTTTACAAAAACCAACTTGTATAGGAACGTATTCAATAATGTCTCTTATTGCTAAACGACGATCACTAAGCACCAATTCTCTGACCTGATTGACATGCTGATCATTAATCGAAGAGGATTGTCTACCTGATCGCGAATCATCTACGACGGATTCCCTATCTTATTTAAACTTTTTATACCAATCAAATACTGTTGTTTCTGATAAACAGTCGTCTGTAAAATCTTTCTGAAACATTAATGTGTTTGTAGCAGAAATTCCATTGCGGAAACAAAATTTAATGTATATTCTTTGCTCAATTACACTCGACATTTCGGAAAATCAACGAAGTGAAAATTATTCTCTTACTAAAAGCAAATTTATCTTCAGGCGATAAAATTAAATAAATCCCAGATTGTTGCCACATGTTTATATAAGTCGTAAAAATATTTGATAAAAATTTGCAGACGATACCTGTTGTTGTTGTCGTTCGGGCCATATATGGCCTAATTGGGGGTGCCAAGACGATATCTACTATATATGTATTCCAAGGAAGGATTCCAGATATTTTTTTATCCTAATAGTATAATCCCTGAAAATACTCCCAATCCATATTTCTCCGGTTTTTAAACTGTCATCAACTTTTTAAACTGCACCGTCTCGTCGGTTCAAAACAGATATTCATTGACTGACATTTTTTCTAGACGCTTAATTGCTTTTTTAATGATGATAAGAAATACCATGTCATACTGTAAACTGTTTAAAGATACATTATACAATCAAGATCTTATATATTTTTATTTTTTGACAAGTCTTTAAGCAACACTACAGAAAAAAAAACTTTTTGTCAGTAATGATTTTCTACTATAGGACGATAGATTTTCTAAGTCGAGTTTTTTTATTGCTGTTTTACTTTTCATTACTCCGGTCATTTACGTTATTTCAATTATAAATGCTCTTGCTGTTTTATACTGGTTTTGATATGCTTTTTTCATGGTAACTTCGAAGTCACGGCTTTGTTTTATGTTTTCATTGACTTTGATGTTTTACCTTCTACACTCACTGACAAAATTTAAGCACGAAAGGTAAAATGCGAAAGAACGACAAGTACAGCTTTGATTGACACGAAATGCGCCAGGAAAATAGCAAATAGGTTTCAGCATGAAACAAAACCAAGAATTAAATACAAAGAGGAAAACAATATTGCATTTTCATAAATTATAAGAAGTCATATTGGAGTTATTAACAAAGTGATGTTTAAATAAAAAAAAACGACATTAATAGGGTATGTGATCACCCATCATCCTCATACAAAGTTTACAGCATGTGACCATGCTTTCCATGAGGTGATCAACCACCCCAGAGTCAAGTAATCGCCATTCCTCCTTTAGAGCAGTTTGCAACTCTGTGAGAGTAGATGGGGTGGGAAACGTGCAGACACAACATGGTGCAGAACACCAAATCGGAACATTAAATGTTTCAAACTAAAATATTTTTACATGTGTTTTCCAATGGTAGAATTACAAATACATATCTAGATTCAAAACTATAATACAAATAAAAGATAATACTAGGAATAGATGTGGCAGCCACAGAAGTAGTCCATTTACCTAAAATATCAATGGCCTCCCAGCAACGATCAAAAAGAGAGTTCTTAACCTTTACGCTACGGCAGGTAAATAATTGCTACCACTAAAATTTCGTTCACACCTGCGGCCTGGTATTGATCTGTGTACGGTGGATGTTATCCCCCCTTTAAGTGACAGCTGGCTCGATCATCATTTATGGACTGTCAGCGACTGACCTTCTAGAGGGTCCCTCCTTTTGTTCCAATACACTGCCGACAGTGAGGTGTGAGCGCTTTGGTGAAAAGGCAGAAGGTCGCTCCGGTAAAATCTCATCTCAGGCCACACAATACTACGAAATGAAAGGTAAGGGGGATCGGAGAGTCAGGCCAAAGAGCCGTTCTGTGTGACGATTGAAAACATCTACCGTCATTGCACTGTTTAGATTAAAGAGGGTAGAGCAACGAAGTAGGTGAGTACTGTCCATTTCCTTCCGAACATCGCACACCCTTTGGAAAGATCGCGATAATAATACGATGTAAAATTTTCGGTACACAGTTGTGACAGAAGGCAAGGTGGAATTCAACAACAGCTCTACGTCTTGGCCACAATGTCAGCACTTTAAGGTTGGTAGGTATTTTAATTAACGTCCTACTGGAGCAACACAACGGGCTATTGCCGACGGTACGGGATCAAATCACCAAAGGAATGATTCGAGGACAACAACGCGTAATTTTGAACCACGGTCAGATGACGAGGCAACACCTGAGCTGCCACCCCACTTTCCAAACTTCCACACTACACCACCTGTAAGGACATTTGAGGCCACGACAGATTTAACGTGCGATAGCCCCCTTTGTACACGACGGTATTTGGTTGGATTCAAACTCGCAGCGCTCAGGTTGATAATCTGTTACTCTTCCAACCAAGCTAGCATATGGTGGTATGTATTGGTATTTTTAATTAACGTCGTATTGGAGCAAGACAGCGGGCTATTGACGACGGTCAGGGATCAATCCCCCAAGGAAAGATCCGAGGTCAAAATAACGTAATTTTAAACCTTGGTCAGATTACGAGGCAACACCTGAGCTTGCACCCCACTCTCCATACTTCCACACACCGCCAACCGTGAGGACATTTGAGGCCACGGCAGATTTAATGTGCACCAGCCCCTTTTGTACACGACGGTCTTTGGTTGGATTTAACTTGCAACTAATCACTAATCCATCGTGAAGTGCCGTGAAGCCCGAGCTTTGGAGTGTGTGAGGTCAAAAATCTGTAATCTCCTCTCCTTGAAGGAGACTGCGACAGTTTTGCGTGAAAGAGCGGCTTGGGAATTCACTTTTGTTTCGCGTTAACGATAACTACCATATGAATTGTCTCTGTAATCTCCCTATGGTGACCAGAGTTGTCAGATAGAGCGTAGTTGTGCCTTTTGGGCTATTTTTGAACTTGTCGGGAGTGGACCTTTCTCACCGGGCTAAAAATTTTACTGCTTTTTAATCTCTAATGTTATAAAAGAAAGTGTTTGTCTGTTTTCTGCACGCAAAGTCCTGACGAATCTATGGCACTTACAGGTAGTTCGAATTTTTTTGCAATTTTTGGGTCGCGGCGAATTTTAAAATTTAATCTAGAACATTTTTAAATGAATTTAATAAAATTTAATTATTTCTGTTTTGTTTAGTATGCAACAGCATACAAGATCACATATTCTAAATTTATTTTTTTGTATCCGTTTTCATTTTGCGCGGAGGAATGATTAGCCAGCCAGACGGTAAAAAACAATACTTTTAACTTTTTCTAGACCGTTAAAGACTGAGTAAATATTTCAACGGATTTGAAATCTGCGGACAATTTCACATTAGATCTATACCTAAAATCATCATTTTCTTTAAATAAATAAACTTTTTAAACTGAATATCTTTTATATTTTTGCAAGAGATATTGACGTCACGTCAACCTTCACATTCAAAAAATAAACAGATTACATTTCCTGCGCTCTTACAATTTCAGCGAAGGAAAGCAAAAAAATAAAAATAAAACATTTTCGCTGGCATTGTTTAGTTCTTTTTTGTAAAATCCGTATCGTTAAAGATGGATTGAAAATTTCAACGGATTTGAAACCTGCGGAATATTTTACAGCAATTAGATACCTTATACATTTGATTTTCTTTTAATAAATTATTTTTCAATTAAATATTTATATTTCCGCAAGAGATTGTCACGCCGAATTCCCATTTATTTTGCGAAGCAAAATGCCATGGCAACTCCGTTACGGCTGTTATCCACAATAGGTTACAAACCCCACAAAATCAACTGGCACGGGCAACTACGAGCTAACAACGAAGTGTCTAGTTATTCATAAAGAGTACATGAAACTATTATCTTTTACGAATAATATCCCTTTGGAATATGTTTTTGGCAATTGTTTTCAATGCACTAAAATTGCTTAGCACTTCTCTGTTGGGTGCGAGAGGGTTTTCTACGAAATATTGAGGGTGCTACTGTTTTTGTTGTAGTATGTTTTATCCTTTTTTATTCCGATTGATCCAAAGTTTTGATTTGGTTAGTTTTTTCATTACGTGTTTCAAATTGCTATTTCATGAAGTCTGACGTGAAATGTTTACCATGAACAGTTTTGATTCTTCGGAAATCAACGTCAATCGTAATCAAAATGTGACGAGTACTCTTATCTGGAAGATTTTTATTCTTCCCTTCATATGTTTATGTTTATACGATAAATTTCTCACAAAAAAAAATCATTTTTTTTAATGGCAAACTATGTAAAACTTTTTGGTCCCATTTGGCTGTTTACAAAAATTAAATGTGGCAACCCTGGAGTGACCTTCCTTGTGCTCGATTATGCCGGAATTACTGGTCGGTATAATTCCTCGTTTTTTCAGTTTTCAATTCCCTAGTCACACAAATAAGCTGCAGACAACAAAACACTACAAAAACAAACATACGATATAAAAGAACAAATTGATAAGTTAAAACTGAAGAACACAGCCCATTGCCTAATTGGTGATTAAAATTTCTGTTGCAGGCTATTTATATAAACCTAGGACGAGTTACGACGTTTTTAAATTTTCGTCAATTTGCGATGGAAAATCATTGCCAATTAGCAATGATACCGTGTCCCTGTGTCTAACCACAGAATACACAATACAAAAAGAGTACATATACAATACAAAAGAACGAATGGAAATACGAAAAAGAGAAGAAAACGTCAAATAACAACCGTTGATCAACCTGACCGCCTCTAATGTTCACTCTCTTCCTGTAAAACCGAGAAATCTCATAATCACCATGAAGTCTTCTAGAAAGAGGGCGGGATCTTGTTGTTTCTCATGCCTACACTGGCACTAGCGCGTCTTTTTAGTAATGGCTCCGCGTTGCGTGGACGTTTCTATTTAGGACCGTAGGGAGGTCGGTAGATATTAAACTCGTGAAAAGTGAATCGATTCTTCAGTTCGATTCTTTCGTAACTTGTTTGGATCGACACTGAGGTATGATTATTTACTTGTCTGGTAGTCTTTTCGTGTCTTCAATGATTTTGAAGCAGATTTACTGTATAAATGAATTCGATTTTCATCACCAATAAGTGTTCGAGGTTTCCCTCAGAGAATTGTTCTGATCTCTGTAAGGTATCCTTCAGAAGTAAATCTGATTGATCCAATACAAAAACCAAAATAAATGTCATCAGTGTGGAATAAATACATCCTCTTGTCTAGTCCAAATGATATTATAACAAGTAAATAATCATAGCTCACTGTAGATAAAAAAAAATTACGAAAGAATCGAATTGAAGAATCGGTTCACTTTTCACGAGTTTAATATCTACCGACCTACCTACGGTACAAAATAGAATCTTCCAAGCAACGCGGAGCCATTCCAACAAAGACGCGCTTGTTAGGTTCATTTGCTTTAGAGAGAGGGTAGGAAGACTCGGGAATATGTGTCGCTGCCTCTTGGTTTTCCAGGTATGTGAAGAAAGGACCATAGAGGAAACATAAAAGTAAAGTGAGAAATGGTAACCTTTTTATGTGCCCAGGTTCATGAGACAAAATCTAGTAGCAATGTGACTCAAAGAATACTTTCGTCTGCCGGATGGAAACAAATATTCTTCATCTGATTGGCCCGCGGGACAGGAGATGAATCCCATCCATTGATTCATCACTTGTTTGATCCGCACGGCATAGATGACTTCACCATTTCTGTCGCCAATTTATAAATTTGAGCATTCACACACCAACTATACTCGGTGGCACACTTTCTTGGCAGTGGTAGAAATATGCTGAGAGCAAACGAAACAAATAGTTCCCAGCGCCTTGTCCGATATTTGAGTGTAATGAGGCACTGCAACTTATAAAAGTGATTAATTTGTTAACCCCACATATATAACGATTTTTTGTCGTAATTAGCGTGATATGTTGAATATTTTCCCTTTTTCGTGTGGCGTAGTAATTTTATTTAGAATCACGCGCCAGCCAATAAGAGCCAACCAGCATTTCCCGCGCGCTCTCGATTCTTGTTGCTTGGCGACATTGGCAGATATTTACTTATATTTCGACTTAAGTGCGTTGCATTTGTTGTTGTTAGTTCTATTTGAATCTACATTTGAGTATATTTTGTGATTAATAATGGAATTAACTCCGGATTCTATTAGAAGTTACGTTTTTACACCACACAAGAAAGGCAGTGCTCTGAAAAGCTCTGCAAAGACAATCGTTATGAATGTGTTTCATAAATTGATAGAATGGTATCCCAACGATTCTCTTTTATATTAAAATATAAGTTTTAAATAACTACAAGCTTCTTTTAAATTTCAGGTAAGTGTTTATTGCTGTAAATTCTATTTTGTTCTACAGAATAGTAATATAACACGCTGGTGCACACCTCATACATATTTTTTCAATGACATAACCTCAAAAATTTCATTTGCTACCTAGGACACTTCTTTTGGAACATTTTTAGGAGGCAATAATTTAAACAAATACCATTACAAATTAAAAAAATATCTTTCGATATTATATGTTATTAATTTATATAAAAATGTTTTTTAAAACTACTATAATTGTGCTTTTCTTATATAAACTGACAGGTAAGCTGTCAAAAAATTTAAATTAATTTAGCATTTAAAAAAAAGTTGCCGTGTTGGCCAAGTTGGAAGCTTGTAAGTGTGTGCTTATAAGAGCGATTGAAAATTGCGTATTTTGCACGATCAATCGCTACACACTACAGCTACACTCTACGTTTATGAGTGATGGCAACGGCTTGGCGATTTTTTGGCGCACTTCTAGTAGCGAGTTGCGATGAATTAAGGTAACCCATATTTCATTACGGTTGTTGTGGTTTTCATGGCAACCTCGGCAAACGGAAACTTTCAATTTTTATTTTGAATATTATGAAAGTTCTTCCAAAATTCGTTAAAGTCGTTTGATTTCATTGATTCGTTTGAAATTCTTTATTTCTTCCCATTGGTTATTTTGTTTTTAAAATATATTTTGATTGCATTGGTCCTTTTAAATAGTTTTCTGTGATATTATTGGTCCACTTATTTGTATATCGACAGTTGTGGAATTTTTATTTTACTATAATACTTTTTATGAAAGAATTAAGAGTTTTGTTATTTTTTAACCATTTTCGTTTTCATTATTTTTACACGAAATAATTCTTGCGTTATCAGGTTGTATTATTTCTTGTTTTTTTTTCTTTCGTAAATCTTTTCGTTTTTCAACATGACCACTGTATTTAGTGTAATTGATAATAAGTTTCAGGGTATTCTTACCCAACATTCGTAGCTTAGTTTATCTGTTGGTTCACAAATGTGTTTTGATAGGTGCTTAAGCTTACTACTTTTTGTGAAAGTTTTAAAAAAATATACTTTTCAAAACGTTCTGAAATGTGGTTAAAAAGTTTGTTGTAAAAAGAAAAAAAATTGTGACAGAAAAAGAGTTAGGAAATAAATCTTTCCTTGGCGACTTTAGAAGTGCGCAAAAAAAAAATCGCCAAGACCGTTGCCATCGCTCATAAACGTAGAGTGTAGCTGTTCCCAAATTTTCTATAGGGCTCCCTAGACGATCAATATTGTCATTGTGATTTACAATGGTGCTCATTGAAGCTACCAATTGACCGTGTAGAAGGCGATTGACGAACATTGATAGAAATTTTGATTGATAGACATTAACGGGCGCCATTGGCGGCGCCGATTGATCGTGTAAAATACGCAATTGTCAACCGTAGGGCTTTTTTATTCTCTAGGTCATGTTTCTATCTTCGCGATCGTTAAAGATAGAGTAAATATTTGAACGGCTTTGAAATCTGCGGAAAATTTTTCACCAAATCAATACCTTTGATGTGAATTTCTGTAAATAAATAATTTTCAATTGAAACCTTTTATATTCTCCCATTACTAATTTGGTTGCATTTGACGACGATATTCACTACGCCAACTTAAAAACCACTATTCATCTCATTTTATAGAAAATATAACACGAATAAAGTACATAGTTGCACTAATTTACTGCTTTATATAAATAGGCATTAAAAATAAACAGTGTTCGATGTTTTGAAGGTTCAGTAATACCCCGAAGTTACGCTACAGGTGGGACCGAAAGAAAATCGCGTAAGTCGGGGTACAAATTTTGTAACACTAGTTTAAAAGAAAAATATTTAATAAAACTGCAGTTCTCTTATTAAAAAAATTAATGAGCTACTGAAAAAGTTATTTCGATGTCGATGGCTTCATAAAATCTAACAAATTCGTCTAACGACACAATGCCTTCTTTTGTCAAGCAGAATATCTTCGTAGCAAGCTAATTTTTATCCTTGCTTTGTATCTATAATGCGTTCTTCGTTGGAGTCTGTTTTCTAAATTTTTTAAGCCCCTTTCAATTAACGCAGACGGTCTTCGACAGTCGTTTGGTCCGGTTGGTTTTGAGAGCTGGTGATTTTTAACTGATTGCTTAAAAATCTGTCTGCACAAAGGAAACTAGGATTCAAATCTCTATTGTAATAAAGCATATAGTTTTTTTTTTGTAAAATAAACGCAAGTTAATTATAAATTAGCCTGTTTCGTTGTGTTGCAAGGAACACCACTCGGCCCACTAATTAAAATACGCAATTATCAATCGGTCGGCAGTTTCAGCAGGCATCGATCCCACGAGAAGCGATTGTGTCTGGGAACGGGAGTCTGTGAAGCTTTTAATTACTTTGCATCGTGTTTATCCCGAGTTATGGAAAGTTAATGAATATTTAAACAAAAAGTATTGCTTTGCAAAAAAAAATGGTTCATGCTTTAAAACAATGCAAATCAGATAATACTGAGGAAAAATTAAAACAGAAAATTAATATTATGCGTATGATTCAGTATTTCGCAGAATGTTTAGCAAATGTTAGTGAGTAAAGCGGTTTTTCTCAGTTTATACCCCTCTTTGGACCAGCGTCTTTTTTTTCTTCTTCTTTTCTTTCATCCCCCGATTGCAGACAACCAAAATCAAGGCAAATCTGAATTTGAAACCATTTTGAAACTCAAAAATAAAACACGTCTCGCTCCTTCGAAAAACATTGACCGAATGAGATTGACGCCTTCATTGAAGCTATATTGAAACACTTATCAAAAAATCGAAACCGTCAAGCATATTGACAATATTACTGATCGTCTAAGGATACGTTGGGACCCACTGCAGACAAGCTGGAAGGAACCAGAAAATTCCAAGCACACAACCCGAAATCGGCACATTTGAGGATCGAACTCTAGCAAGAGCTTCAGTTTACCAGTCTCCACACTAATCAATAAATTTGAGCTCTTCAGCTTTTTATATATCTGATGTTTAAGATCTTTATTAAGACGAGAAGCACACACAACAGGCAGAGCAACAGAACGAACTCTAGCAAGAGCTTTAGTTTACCAGTCTCCACTCTAATCAATAAATTTGAGCTCTTCAGCTTTTTATCTATCTGATGTTTAAGATCTTTATTAAGACGAGAAGCACACACAACAGGCAGAGCAACAGAACGAACTCTAGCAAGAGCTTTAGTTTGCCAGTCTCCACACTAATCAATAAATTTGAGCTCTTCAGCTTTTTATATATCTGATGTTTAAGATCTTTATTAAGACGAGAAGCACACACAACAGGCAGAGCAACAGAACGAACTCTAGCAAGAGCTTTAGTTTACCAGTCTCCACTCTAATCAATAAATTTGAGCTCTTCAGCTTTTTATCTATCTGATGTTTAAGATCTTTATTAAGACGAGAAGCACACACAACAGGCAGAGCAACAGAACGAACTCTAGCAAGAGCTTTAGTTTACCAGTCTCCACTCTAATCAATAAATTTGAGCTCTTCAGCTTTTTATCTATCTGATGTTTAAGATCTTTATTAAGACGAGAAGCACACACAACAGGCAGAGCAACAGAACGAACTCTAGCAAGAGCTTTAGTTTACCAGTCTCCACTCTAATCAATAAATTTGAGCTCTTCAGCTTTTTATCTATCTGATGTTTAAGATCTTTATTAAGACGAGAAGCACACACAACAGGCAGAGCAACAGAACGAACTCTAGCAAGAGCTTTAGTTTACCAGTCTCCACTCTAATCAATAAATTTGAGCTCTTCAGCTTTTTATCTATCTGATGTTTAAGATCTTTATTAAGACGAGAAGCACACACAACAGGCAGAGCAACAGAACGAACTCTAGCAAGAGCTTTAGTTTACCAGTCTCCACTCTAATCAATAAATTTGAGCTCTTCAGCTTTTTATCTATCTGATGTTTAAGATCTTTATTAAGACGAGAAGCACACACAACAGGCAGAGCAACAGAACGAACTCTAGCAAGAGCTTTAGTTTACCAGTCTCCACTCTAATCAATAAATTTGAGCTCTTCAGCTTTTTATCTATCTGATGTTTAAGATCTTTATTAAGACGAGAAGCACACACAACAGGCAGAGCAACAGAACGAACTCTAGCAAGAGCTTTAGTTTACCAGTCTCCACTCTAATCAATAAATTTGAGCTCTTCAGCTTTTTATCTATCTGATGTTTAAGATCTTTATTAAGACGAGAAGCACACACAACAGGCAGAGCAACAGAACGAACTCTAGCAAGAGCTTTAGTTTACCAGTCTCCACTCTAATCAATAAATTTGAGCTCTTCAGCTTTTTATCTATCTGATGTTTAAGATCTTTATTAAGACGAGAAGCACACACAACAGGCAGAGCAACAGAACGAACTCTAGCAAGAGCTTTAGTTTACCAGTCTCCACTCTAATCAATAAATTTGAGCTCTTCAGCTTTTTATCTATCTGATGTTTAAGATCTTTATTAAGACGAGAAGCACACACAACAGGCAGAGCAACAGAACGAACTCTAGCAAGAGCTTTAGTTTACCAGTCTCCACTCTAATCAATAAATTTGAGCTCTTCAGCTTTTTATCTATCTGATGTTTAAGATCTTTATTAAGACGAGAAGCACACACAACAGGCAGAGCAACAGAACGAACTCTAGCAAGAGCTTTAGTTTACCAGTCTCCACTCTAATCAATAAATTTGAGCTCTTCAGCTTTTTATCTATCTGATGTTTAAGATCTTTATTAAGACGAGAAGCACACACAACAGGCAGAGCAACAGAACGAACTCTAGCAAGAGCTTTAGTTTACCAGTCTCCACTCTAATCAATAAATTTGAGCTCTTCAGCTTTTTATCTATCTGATGTTTAAGATCTTTATTAAGACGAGAAGCACACACAACAGGCAGAGCAACAGAACGAACTCTAGCAAGAGCTTTAGTTTACCAGTCTCCACTCTAATCAATAAATTTGAGCTCTTCAGCTTTTTATCTATCTGATGTTTAAGATCTTTATTAAGACGAGAAGCACACACAACAGGCAGAGCAACAGAACGAACTCTAGCAAGAGCTTTAGTTTACCAGTCTCCACTCTAATCAATAAATTTGAGCTCTTCAGCTTTTTATCTATCTGATGTTTAAGATCTTTATTAAGACGAGAAGCACACACAACAGGCAGAGCAACAGAACGAACTCTAGCAAGAGCTTTAGTTTACCAGTCTCCACTCTAATCAATAAATTTGAGCTCTTCAGCTTTTTATCTATCTGATGTTTAAGATCTTTATTAAGACGAGAAGCACACACAACAGGCAGAGCAACAGAACGAACTCTAGCAAGAGCTTTAGTTTACCAGTCTCCACTCTAATCAATAAATTTGAGCTCTTCAGCTTTTTATCTATCTGATGTTTAAGATCTTTATTAAGACGAGAAGCACACACAACAGGCAGAGCAACAGAACGAACTCTAGCAAGAGCTTTAGTTTACCAGTCTCCACTCTAATCAATAAATTTGAGCTCTTCAGCTTTTTATCTATCTGATGTTTAAGATCTTTATTAAGACGAGAAGCACACACAACAGGCAGAGCAACAGAACGAACTCTAGCAAGAGCTTTAGTTTACCAGTCTCCACTCTAATCAATAAATTTGAGCTCTTCAGCTTTTTATCTATCTGATGTTTAAGATCTTTATTAAGACGAGAAGCACACACAACAGGCAGAGCAACAGAACGAACTCTAGCAAGAGCTTTAGTTTACCAGTCTCCACTCTAATCAATAAATTTGAGCTCTTCAGCTTTTTATCTATCTGATGTTTAAGATCTTTATTAAGACGAGAAGCACACACAACAGGCAGAGCAACAGAACGAACTCTAGCAAGAGCTTTAGTTTACCAGTCTCCACTCTAATCAATAAATTTGAGCTCTTCAGCTTTTTATCTATCTGATGTTTAAGATCTTTATTAAGACGAGAAGCACACACAACAGGCAGAGCAACAGAACGAACTCTAGCAAGAGCTTTAGTTTACCAGTCTCCACTCTAATCAATAAATTTGAGCTCTTCAGCTTTTTATCTATCTGATGTTTAAGATCTTTATTAAGACGAGAAGCACACACAACAGGCAGAGCAACAGAACGAACTCTAGCAAGAGCTTTAGTTTGCCAGTCTCCACACTAATCAATAAATTTGAGCTCTTCAGCTTTTTATATATCTGATGTTTAAGATCTTTATTAAGACGAGAAGCACACACAACAGGCAGAGCAACAGAACGAACTCTAGCAAGAGCTTTAGTTTGCCAGTCTCCACACTAATCAATAAATTTGAGCTCTTCAGCTTTTTATATATCTGATGTTTAAGATCTTTATTAAGACGAGAAGCACACACAACAGGCAGCGCAACAGGAACGAATGTTGAGAATAGGAATGTACCACGTGGGTGTTGTTGAGAGCTTCTTGCTGACACTCTCGGCGAGACCACGTGATCGTTCGTAAAGTAATGTGATTCAAAACAATTTCAAAGACTTCCTGAATGGCACGGCTTCGGGTGTGAGCTTTCTTGATGAGCTCCCTCCTTGTTCTTGAAACTTGAATTTATGAATCTCAGCGTAATATTATTATTTGTTGTGTTGTTGTACCGTTTGTACTGTTTGTTTGATGTCCGAAAATAAATCAGAAAAAGACATTCTTGGACTCGATGATGCTTGGACTCGATGAATCTTTACAACGAACAAGATATATACAGCGCGCCACATGGCTATTACGTAATGCAACCACAGTTATAGATACAGTTACACAACACCTCCCTTCTTAAGAATGTTTATCACAAGGGATCTTACTCAAATATAAAACAAATCAAATTAAACACTATTAATACTTTAAACTTTAAAAGATCACGAAACACAATCGTTTACAATGACTCAATTCTAATATCCATATCTTTGAGGTGGTTTCACAGTTCTTCCTGATCTTGTTCCATAGAGGTTATTAGTTTTATCAGACACAGATTTTGTACTTAAATTACTTTTTACATTTGATTTTTCATTTACAATATTATCAACATCAAAATTAAAAGACGGTTTATTGTTTGATGGTTTTAAATGAACCCTATTCCTTCTTAGTATTCTATTGTTTTGACACTTAACCCAATAACTTCTAGGTTTTCCATCTTTTTTAACTATTACACCTCTTTCCCATTTCTTACCATTACGAATCAATACTTTTGATTTTTATGCAACTCACCTAAAGGTTTAGCATTTTTATCATAATAATGTTTACTCTGGTTTTGTTTGTTTATAATTTTATCTTTAACATTTAACTGAACTGCTGGTTTTAACAAATTTCTGTTAATTGGAACTTTAGTTCGAACTCTTCTACTCATTAAAGCTTGAGAAGGGGAAAACTCAGCATCTTTTATAGGGGTATTTCTATATTCCATAAGAGCAGTATAAATATCCTTATTCAAGTCATTACACTTTTTTTTTACTGTTGTAGTCTGACTTGCTCAGTCAGTAGAGCGTCGGGCTCGCATCGGAAGGGTTGTGGGTTCTGTCTTCGGCGGAGCCTGCAATTCTGATGATTGCGAGATCGGCGCTTGGACCTGGCTAAAGACCGTCGTGTTCGTTAACGGTAGCTGGGGCACGTTAAATAGGTCGTGGTCACAAAGTCCCCCATGTTCCCATACCAAATCAATACCTCTGGGGGTACCTGATCAGGGGGTTATTGGGATCTAAATTACGATATGTGTGAGTGAATGGATGTGTGACAGGGACCTTCCTGTAAAACGGATATGCCATGCATGAAGAAGTCCAACCCTCCGGGGCAATGGCACCCCCAATTGGGCCATATATGGCCCGCACGACAACACCAACAGTATTTGCTAATTGGCGCCTCACTTTAGTGACGCCAAATGCGAGTGTTCTGTTTGCCTATCTCAGATACGTCACTGTGGACTTCTTTTGTCTCAATGAAAGGAGATTGTTTTGCATCCACACTGATACGTTTTATCTTTTGGAGGACTTGAAATAATTCAGCTATCTTTGCTGATATGGAATTGAAGAGCACTTTTTGCATCGCTTCACAAGTTGGATTGACTCCTAAGTCAGATTAACTTCCTATTTATGCGCCATCGTGTTATCTCGTCCTGCGTTGTTTCATCAACCTCGAATGAAATAGACCGAGTGTATGCGAACAGCTTCGTGTAATTTTTCTGCCGATTACACATTGTAGAGCTTTCTAGGTGAAGGTCGTGTGGGGTATTGAAGAAAACATAAATCCTAAAATACACACACAAGACAAATTGATGAAAATCGAAAGTTTGCGCTTCGATAACCGTCGACCCAAGTCGATTCCATGGAACCTGCACGTCTGAGAATTTACCACAGCGATACCACTGGCTACCCTCACACCAACAGAACCACAAACACAATCTGGTTATTAAATCCTTTGCGGTTCAGGTCATCTGACCGTGGTTGAAAATTACGTGGTTTTATCCTCGGATCTTTCCCTTAAGGGATTGATTCCGGACCGTCGTCAATAGCCCGTTGTGTTGCTCCAGTACGACTTTAATTAAAATTACCCTTACCTTACCTAAACGATTCAGCTTCGCCTTAGAGATAATTTTGTAACATCTATGCATTTAATTTATTTTACGTATAAGATGCAAGATATGTTCAGAAATCTTTACAAACTACTCTTTTATGATATTTTATGCATGCGACCAACATTTTATTTATCGCGTGAGATGTCACTGGTCCTAGAACCACACCTGCTAGTCAGATTATGGCATCCTGTGCCCCTTATAATTTGAGGCCTAGATGGTCTTCTACCATCAAGTGTCTCTGATCCTAGCAACATAGATGTTAGTCACATTATGGGCTCATGTCTGTTTATTAATTGCCCCCCCCCCCTTATAATTGGCCAAGGTGGTCCTTTACCTTTATGTGTCTCTGGTTCTAGAACCATAAATATTAGTCAGATTGTGGCCTACTGTTAGTCTATTAATTATATGCCCCTATAGTTTGAAATTAAGAGATATACCCAGGGCCGGTCAGCGGCCCAAACGACAAATACGGCCGCATCGTGCCAAGATGAACGGCTTGACCCCCGCCAAGGTCACTCGTAATAAAGGGGCGCCGGTTGGGGCAGTGAAACCTCATTACAAAACCTCGTTCACACAGTGGCGGCAGAATTTCTGCTTTTTTCCCCAACGAATATACACTACCCTACAGTAATGGACCGGTCAACAAGATGTGATAGTACAAGAGAAATAATACATGATTTAATAGGGGGCTGGTCCCCCAAGTGCTGTAATTACACTAGCAACCCTTCTGGGGATACTTTCAACAAGGTTTTTATACACAGCTATAGGTATTTGTGTCCAATCCTTCTGCAAGAATGCCACCAGCTCAGCTGTAGATTTCGGACGTGGTACCCTGGTCCGTAAGCGTCGCTCTAACGCATCCCAAACATGTTCTACGGGGTTTAGGTTGGGACTCTGAGCAGGCCAGGGAAGACGTTTTACATCCATATCTTAATACCACTGCTTGACAGAGGCTGCAACATGACATGGAGCGTTGTCGTGGAAGTAACATTCGCCCATTCCATAAAATTTGCCAGAGCGTAAGAAGAACCTGATTGTCCAAAATGCTCATGTAGGCGTCGGCGTTCAATTGACCAGGAACACCATGCAAATATCCCAGACCGTACCCCGAAAAACACCCCAAACAAGTAGTCGGATTTTATGAAAATTCGCTGGCGTCCAATCCATTATTGTAGGAAAGTGTATAACAATGACAATAAATATACAATAATGGCAATGAATGTATTAAATACTCTAATCGGAGTGGGATTTTGCGCTTAAGTATTCAAAAGATATTACTATTGAAGACTTAGTTAATGAAATTCACTGTTTAAAAACTCAAGTTGTGAAATTCATTTCAGCTATCCAACTTGACTTTTTAAAGTGTACATGCAAATATTCTCTTAAAGATCCATACCCGAATATAGAACTTGCCCTCAGTATTGTTTTTACCTTACCGGTTACAGTGGCATCCTACGAGCGCAGTTTCACCAAGTTGAAGTATTAAAAATTACTTCCGGTCTAACACAGACAGGAACCGTTTGACACACCTTTCTATTTCATCCATTTTACTAAAGGTGGCAGAAGGTATTGAGTTAACATAATCACAGAATTCGCTTTGCGAAAAACAAGAAAAGTAAAGTTTTAGGTTTTACAATTATCCATGTAATTAATTTTTTTATGAAATTTTTTATTCTAAATGAATATATCTAATTACGCTTTTTATTTTTAATCCCAGTTCTACCTGTATACATTTTGACATGGGATGCCAAGCCCTACCTTTGTCAAGTACGCCTGGACCCTATATACGGCATTAGTGCCTGCGTCCGCCACACAAAAATGCAGATTACCTTAGAGGACCATTCATTTATATCGTTATCAAGTTTTCGGGATTTTAAGACCCCTCTCCAACTAAACTATCAAACGATATCAAGGATCAAAATCCCTCCACCCTCTCATTAGATATCGATATCAACCCCTGACAAAAAAAATTTCGTACTAAAAATTTTTCAAAAACCAATTTTTATTTTATTTTCTATGTAAATTTAAAGTGTCTTAAAGAGTGATGTCGATGGAGTGATGAAGAGTGATGGCCCTGGTCATACCTTTACGTGTGTCACTGGTCCTAGGACCTTATTTGTTGGTCTCTCATATTATCGCCTCATGTTTGTCTATTAACTGTGTCCCTTGTAATTTGAGGCTGAGATGGTCTTCAGGTATCACTGGTTTTGGTACTATTTATGTTAATCAGATTGAGGTTTCATGTTAGTGCAGGGGTTATATATATATATATATATATATATATATATATATATTTCGTATTTGTACGACTTTGAAAAAGAAATTAGAGAAGTTAGTGGTAAGAACAAAGACATAATTAATACAACTCCCCCGTAATTCACACAACTACTTTAATTGTACTCAATAGCAAAACATAGCTGTAAGTGAAAATTTAAATAAAACAAATAAAATTACCTTCAACATGCACTTGGAGGTATATGTGTGTATTTAGTGCGACAGATGAGGCTGCTGCTCACTGCACAATTGTCCGAATTGTGGAATTAAGATACAGCTACTCGCGAAATGCTAGTGATGCAGCTACTCGCATGACATTAATTTTCGATCAACATTCGCTCCTTACACCAGCAACTGCTTCATGGGCGCTTCGCGGCACCCCTAATCTCTCTACGTGGCACCCCAGGGTGCCGCGGTACACACTTTGGGAACCCATTTGCTTACGAAACTGAGTGTCGGTGATCTGATTGCACTAAGTGCCATGTATTCTGTTCAAACCCTCGTATCATTATATGACAGAGCAAGAGACAAAAAGAACATACAAGAAACTGAAATAGAACAAACTAACCATGGTATTGCATTTGCCGAACTTATACATCGAAGATGCTCGTAGTGGCAATTAAATCGCACCCATATTTAAACTTGTAGATCTATTCAAACTGTAAAGCATGAGGATGAAACAACAAGGTAGTGATCTTTCAGAGCGCATACTTTCCACAAAACTAAACAACAGAGTACTTGCATATTTTCCTGACATGGAAGCACAGAAGCAAGGTCGAGATGTGATGTTAATATTTAATAATGATATTGGATTAGCTCCGAAGAAAGCTTGTGAATACGATTCAGATAATGACGCTATTCATCTTGCCAAAGCAGAAAATATAGTTAGAAGAGACATTTTTTAAATGAAAAACTTCTTCAATGGATCATTTGGAGAAACCTGTCAGGAAGATTCCGTACCAGCATCTCTGTTAGCTCTAGTTGCTATGGTTGTGATTGGTCCAAATATTAAAGCACTGTCAAGTTTTTCAACTACAACGTATCCTTACTATTGCACAGTTACTAATGTATAACAGTTTGGTGAGACGTCGGGAGTGTCATTCTGGAACAGTCTACAAGCACAATTTAGAACAAGAAACACATTTGCTTATATACTTAGGTATTATAATTCATAAAAAAATCTCGCAAGCGTTAACTAGTTAAAGATCTTCACGTGCTCGGATTAGCATGTCATAACACTGAGTGCTAGACCTTTCATCAGAACTTGGAAATGAAATATGTCATGTGTATCACATGGAAAATCCTGTCGTTCCTCTTCAGTTAAAAAGAGGGCTTTCCACAACTAGTGCGGTTGATAATATTGACCACAATCCAAGTTCTACTACAGCTCACGATTCTTTCCCTGGTACAGGAATAAACCTATTTCAACATCCAGATAGTAATTTTAGAGGAACTTATCAAACTTAGACTTCAAATACTTTTGAAGAGAAAGCAACTAAACATCATCCTGAAAACTATACAATTTTTACCCCTGTTCCTGCTATGAGAACTGACTGTACTTTGCCAACAGTATAAGAAAACTTTGTTGACTACCAAGTTTAAAGCAATCAGATCAGCGGCACTCAATTTCACAAGCAGAGGCCTGTGCTCCAGTATAAGGGCACAATGAGGAACACATCCAGGCCGAATGTACAATAGATGCAGTACTTAATGAACTTCCAGCTTGATCAGGAAGGCAAAAAAAAAATTGCTTTTGAATTCACTGAACTATTTACTAAACATTCTGGCGAATGAATTTCGTAGAACTATTTGCATTATCCGCAGGTTCTATCTTCCATTTCTGAGCTCATTGAAATTTTGTCTTATTGAACTGCAAACTACATGATTCGTGAAATTGAGCTTTATGTTGTACCAATGTTGCCTGAACACCTCCTGCATCATCGAGACGTTCCAGATTTATTGTCCATTGTAAACACCCTGCAATACTAAATCCCACAAGTAAATCAGAAATAGTCTTATAACCAGTTCCCTTTTCTTCACGCTTACTGCTTTACTTACTGTCTGCTGGACACCGAAGAACTTCAGACTTGTCTTCTTGACAGATAAAACACTTGTTCCACTCTGTTTCTTTGAATTGTCCAGATGTATCAGTATTGAATGGATTAATCAGCTTATGCACTGCATCCCCATTTTTTTCTTTTTATCGTGTCACTAGTGGAAGAAATTAATATGAAAATATAATTATGACATACACGCATGTTTATAGCATCAGTTCATGCAAAATCACACATTATTCACTATTAACATCACCAAATGACAATAAAAAAGGAGCACATAAAATATACTCAGAGGCCGCCATTTTGAATGTCCGCCATTACTGCCATAGGCGAAATCTGAGATGGCCTCATATCCAATATTAAATCTTCATATATGTAGTATATATGTGCCCCACGTTGTATGCTTCTATCATTAAAGGCACAATTCCTTACAATTATTTCACATATCAGCCGTACTAAGAGAAACATGTTGCAGAAGGATATTTTTTGAATAATACAATAAATTACGAACTGATGTCAAGGACATCGCTTAATTGAGAATAAGTTATTCGAGTTGGAAAAAAATTTATTTCTGTGAAACCAATAACTGCGTACTTGCAAAAGCAAGAACTTGTATCGAAATGAAATTTATGATAGATCAATTATATGTTTAACATATGTGTTCATGCTTTCCTCGTGCATTGTTCAGAAAGTCTTGAATATTTATGTAGTACCAGGAAATATATATGCCCGTTGAGAACGAAAGCCAAAAAACGTGTCTCATATTTTCATGATATGATGATGCAATATCCTACTGATTATCATATCCTTAAAAGTGATCAGTGGAAGAATCATCGTATCTCTACTATTATAAAAGGAAGTGTTTGTCTGTTTGCCGCAAAATCTTGACGATTCTATGGCATTTACATCAATGAGATTTGGCACACAGGTAGTCCAAATTTTTTGCACTTTTTGAGCTGCGGCGAATTTTAAAATTCAATCTAGAACATTTTAAAATGAATTTAATGAAATTTAATTATTATTGTTTTCTTTGGAATGTCAACCGCATAAAGATATGATAGATTCTAAATTTATTTTTCCCGTTTCCGTTTTCATTTTGCTCAGAAGAATGATTTTCCAGCAGAGGATAAGAAAAAGTTTTAACTTTAGTTATGTAGTTCTTTTTTCTATCTCCTAGACCTTAACGGTCTAGATAGTAAAAATTTCAACGGATTTGAATTCTTAGGAAAATTTCACTTTAGATCGATACCTAAAAATATGATTTTCTTTAAATACATCATTTTTAAGTTGAATATATATTTTATATTTTCGCAAGAGATTGTGACGTCCCGTAAACGATTGCATTTTTTGCCCTTTGCGTTAAAAAAAAAAGAAACAGATTACATTTCCTATCCCAAGCAAGAAATAAAAAACATATTGACTGGGATTGTTAAGTTTTTTTCCCCGTAAAATCGGTATCGCTAAAGATAGATTGAAAATTTCAACGGATTTGAATTCTGCGGAAAATTTCACTTTAGATTGATACCGAAAAATATGATTTTCTTTAAAAAATAATTTTTATATTGAATATATCTTCAACGGATTTGAAATCTGCGGAAAATTTTACAACAGACCTTACTATACGTACACGGGCAACGCCGGGCAAGCCAAGCAGTGGCTAGTAGATACTACTAGCCACTGCGTGGCCAGCAAGGCGTTGCCCGTGACAGTTATTTTCGTGAGGTCAGGTGTGACCACTGCTCGCTAACCCCGCAAACCAAATGGGAATTCGTAGCCTATTGGACACAAGCCATAACTTCATTGAACATGGTGTTGGCAAATTCGAATTGCGAAGTGATCCAATCGGCATGACGTCACAATCTCTTGCGAAAATATAAATGTTTAGTTGAAAAATTTTTTATAAAAAGAAAAGAAAATGTATAAGGTATCAATCTGGTGTTTAAAGAAAATCATATTTTTTAGGTATTGAACTAATGTGAAATTTTCCGCTGATTTCAAATCCGTTGAAATTTTTACTCCATCTTTAAGGATCTATGAGATAGAAAAAAGAACTACATAACTCCAGTCGAAACTTTTTATTTGGTTTAAAAGCGTTCAAACGGAAACACAGAAAAAAATAAATTTAGAATCTGCCATCTCTTTATGGTGTTGCCATTCTAAAAATACAATAATAATTAAATTAATTTTAAAATGTTCTGGATTGAATTTTAAAATTCGGCGTGACCCAAATATTGCAAACAATTCGGACTACATGTGTGCCAAATCCAATTACTATAAGTGCCATAGATTCGTCACGACTTTGATCAAAAACAGAATAACACTTCCTTTTATAACAGTAGAGTAGTAGAGATAATTATACAAGGGGTGTTTAAATGAAAAGGTACTAAACGTCGTAACAACGTAACCGTTAATATATTCACCTTTGCCGCAATGGGAGAACGTACCGAGACATCTAGAGATGCGATTGGAATCTCCGGCGTGAATCGGAGCATGCGCAGAGAGAGAGAGTGGACGCGGCACACGATGGCGTCCATATTGCAAAATTCGACGATTGAGGAACAGCGAGGCGTTATCCGATTTCTGACAGCGGAAGGTGTTAAACCAGCCGTTATTCATCGCCGGATAGTGATCGTGTGTCCGAAAAGTCAGTGAGAAAATGGATTGCCCGTTTTCGTGCAGGCGTGAGAGTTTGGTTGATGACCCGAGACCAGGCCAGGCAAACACAGTCATCACGGCCAATCTCATCGACAAGGTGGACGACTTAGTGAGAATTGATCGGCGTGTCACGTTGCGAATGTTGGCGGTGAAGGTAGATGTCAGAGTTGGAACAGTGTGGACAATTGTTCACGACAGGTTGTGTTATCGGAAGGTGTGCGCGCAGTGGGTTCCGAAGCAGATCACCGACCAGCAAAAGGAACTGCGTATGGGGCTAGAACTTCAACATCTGTTTCGGTATCATGAACACCCCGCTTTCCTGGAGCGGATCGTCACAGGTGATGAGAGCTGGTGCCATCACTACGAGCCAGAGACAAAGCGGGACAGCATGCAGTAGAAGCATGCGTCGTCACCTCCCCCTAAAAAGATCAAAGCCGTGACGTCATCAGGGAAGGTGTTGCTCACCGTCTTTTTCGACGTCCAAGGTCCGTTACTTGTTGAATTCCTCGAGCACAGAAGAACCATTAACTCCGATGTGTACTGTGAGACACTCCGAAGCCTACGCAGGTCCATCAAAAACAAAAGACCGGGGCTGCTCATGGAGGGTGTGGTTCTGCTCCATGATAACGCGCGTCCACACGTCTCCAGGGTCACACACGCGGAACTGGCCAAGTTGAAGTGGGAGCAGCTTGAACATCCTCCCTACAGTCCGGACATGTCACCCTGCGATTTCCATGTGTTTGGTCTCCTGAAAAACATCTGAAAGGGAAGCGCTTCAACTCGGACGACGAACTCAAGGACGCTGGGAAGGACTGGGTCTCGTCACGGCCACAGGAATTCTGGAAACAAGGAATCCTTCGGCTCGTTAATCAATGGGATCGTTGTGCTCAGGCCTATGGTATATACTTTAAATAAAGTCTTCATTTATACCAACAGTGTCGTGTTGTACCTTTTCATTTGAACAACCCTTGTAAAGGCAAAAGTTTACCACGCGCTCAGCACTAATTCTTCCATTTACTGAATAGCTACAAGACTGGGATATGTTAATGTTGAGCACAAGACCTATCCTCAGGCTGCCCACTAGTCTGGCCAGATTGGACTTAACCGCGCCCTTTGGGCTTTATCTCATCTTTTCGGGGGCTGAAATATTTCATGGGGCCGGAGAAAATGATGTGCTATGTAGAATTATTTTTGTCTGAACAGTATGGACTTCTCACGCATGAATGGCTTCGTGCGGACTTGAGATAATTCAATGATCTTTGCTTTTCCAATGACGTTTACTGTCTTCAGTAAACAAGGGTGGTCGCTCCAGTGATCTTTTCTTTTCCAATGAGGTTTACTGTCTTCAGTAAACATGGGTAGTCGCTCCAGTGATCTTTCCTTTTCCAAGTATCTTTACTGCTTTCAGTAAACCCGGGTGTCGCTCCAGAGACATTTTCTTTTCCAATGACGTTTACTGTCTTCAGTAAACAAGGGTGGTCGCTCCAGTGATCTTTTCTTTTCCAATGAGGTTTACTGTCTTCAGTAAACATGGGTAGTCGCTCCAGTGATCTTTCCTTTTCCAAGTATCTTTACTGCTTTCAGTAAACCGGGGTGTCGCTCCAGAGACATTTTCTTTTCCAATGGTGTTTACTGTCTTTAGTAAAGACAAGTGTCGCTACAGTGATCTATTACTTTCCAAGTATATTTTCTGTCTTCAGTAAATCCGGGTGTCGCTCCAGATATCTTTTCTTTTCCAATGATGTTTACAGTCTTCAGTAAACCCGGGTGTCGCTCCAGAGATCTTTTCTTTCCCAATGGTGTTTACTGTCTTTAGTAAACCCGGATGTGGCTCCATAGATATTTTATTTTCCAATTGTGTTTACTGTCTTCAGTAAACACGGGAGTCGTACTCCCGGGACACCTAAGCGATTTTTTCTGCTTTCACCCCCATCATTCTAGCTGACCAACCTTCTAGTGGTTGTTAGCCTCTAGATCGGAAGGTTCCTGGTTCGAATCCGGGTTAGTGCATGGATGTTTGTAAGCGTATGGTGTAGAGGTGCCTGGTGCACCTTAAATCTGTCGTGGCCGAAAGTCCTCATGTTAGGTCGGTGTGGAAGTTTGGAGAGTGGTCAGTTCCTTGTCATCTGACCGTGGTTCAAAATTACGTGGTGTTGTCTTCGTCACCTTTCACTTAGGGGATTGATCCCGGTCCATCGTCAATAGCCCATTGTGTTGATCTGGTACGAAGTTAAGTAAAATTTACGAAATTACCTTACCATTCTATTCTCTGATCCCTCCCCACCACTAATGATCTTTTTTTATTTCAAGATGTCAAGTGTCTTCTACAGCTTGGCAAAATATGACCCTTGCGCCATAAAACCCCACAAAAGCAACCAACCAACCTCCCGTGAACTGTATAGAAATATGGTAATTTACGAAAAATCCTTCATGGCAATATTCGTTTTCTTCAGTTATTAGATTGCATAGATACATTACTTTCCTAAACCTTTCTGGGTACGGGCATGGATGTTTGTAAGCGTATGGTGTAGAGGCGGCTGGTGCACCTTAAATCTGTCGTGGCCGAAAGTCCTCACGTTGGGTTGGCGTGGAAGTTTGGAGAGTGGGGTGAAAGCTCAGGTGTTGCTTCGTCATCTGACCGTGGTTCAAAATTACGAGGTGTTGTCCTCGGATCATTCCTTCAAGAGACTGATCCCGGACCGTCGTCAATAGCCCGTTGTGTTGCTCTAGTACGACGTTAACTAAAATTACCAATTACCTAAAACTTTCTATTTGGTATCAGTGCATTTACACTAAAGCTAAATATAGAGGGCGCGACAGTTTTTGCGGTTCTACTCTATTTCAGAAGTGGTCAATGATTGTTTTTTAAAGCTATTGCAGCATGAACAGAATTGATCACAATTTTTTTTTTATTTGTTCAGTTGTTTTTTTTATCAGAAAATTTGACGAAAACGTCTTGCAAATCGCTGCTTCATGAAGTCTGACTCCCAATTGTTCCACACAAAACATTTGATGGCAGTGGAAACAAACTTCAAACGTCACCGAAATTAATCAAATTTGTTGTTAAACGGAAGTATTCTGTGGCTTGTTCATGTTTCCACTGAATTTATCCAAAAAGGAAATGACTTTTTTAACAAGATTCTTTGAAATTCTCTTAGACTCAATTGAGCGTTTTTTTTAAAGCCAAATTGGATGCTTTATCCTTTTTTAACTATACCTACCCTGCTACCCATGAGAACACACATCGCACTCCAAGAAGCAGAACCTAAGAGGAGGTAGTTGATAGGGATGGAATTCAGAAATATTTATTGAAAAGTTTTATGGTTTTTCAGAAGAGAAATGTTTTATCAATTCACGTCCGATTTTTTCCTTGTCACAGAAGATTTCTTCAGTGCTGTGAATGAATACTATCACTCTCTCCATCTATTGCTTAGTCAGTTCTTCCTTTCATGTAGCCACCTGAAGGTTCTGAAAAGGACCATCAAAAAATTCCTTGCTGCTCAGCTTTCCTGTAAAAACAGAATCACTCAGTAGTTTCTTAATCCAAGGATCAAAAAGATTCATTCTTTGAGGTTAGCATTCCTTAATCTATATATATAAAACACTAACGTACGTGGACTCGAAATCGACGTTATTTGTGTAAGTAGTATACGGGTTCCTTGAGCGGCAAGATAAGGAGGGACAAGATGGCCGCCGTTTGTTTACATTTTGGAGGAGGAATCAGATAACGTTGTTGGGGGGGGGGGAGATAAGGATTCGTTGTTGGGGGAGATAAGGATTTGTGGTGGTGACTGATAAGAGTATTTTCATTTTTGGTGGACGAGATGACGTCATGTTGTTGATGATGAGTTTCCATGGTGATGAAGGACTGGTAGCGCCATCTGGTGGTGAGATAAATAACCGTATTATTGGAATTTAAAAAGGATTTTCTTGGATTCGAACCGGGGACCATGGGATCCGTAGGAAAGTACGCTATCCGTTGAGCTATCGAGCACTTGAGGGAAGGAGGTGTTTAAATGTAGTGTTTGCTTTTTCTCTCAGTTTGGGACTTGTGAATATTTTAGAATTTTATTTTGAATAATTAATTTATTTTGGGTTGAGGCCTTGAACGACTGGTAGCGCCATCTAGCGAGGGGATGGACAGTTAAATGTACTTTAATGAATATACTATAATATAAAATTAAGGGAATTATGGTACTTCTTAAATTAAACGCTAAATGACAGGTACCGCCATCTAGGGGTGGACAGAGTAACAAATAATTTTAAAGGATTTATTTTCTTGATGTATTTTTAGTGTAATACTTTAGAATTAAATGGTAAATTATTATTGAAAGAAAATTATAATACGGGGATCCGAACCCAGCAAAAGGTAATCGCGGCCAACCGTTTTTACACAAGTACTTAAGCCGTTGGGCCACGACCACCTATATGATCGTGTTGTATTTAAAATAGACTTTCATTTTGTGAATGCGAACAGTACCAAAGATTGAAAATTCTAGAAGCTTCTGGAAAGGGTGACTCAGTTTTGTTTAGCCTGTATAAGGTTAATTAAGATAGCAGAAGAACCGGAGTTATATCCGGAGATACTGATAGGATACAATCTTAATTAAACAACTAGGGGCAAAGTGACTTTTGCAATATGTGTGTTTTACATGAATCATCTATAGTATAGATATAATAATATCCTGTGTGAATAATAATATGTGGATTTGAACCCAGCAAAAGGTGCTCGAGGTCAACAGATTTTACACAAGCACTTTATCCGTTTGATTACGACTACATAAATTATTGTGTTACATTTAAAATAGTCTATCATTCTGTTAATGCGTATAGTACATACTACCAAATATTGAAAAGTCTAGAAGCCTCTGGAACGTGTGAGAATTACACATGACTAAGGATAATGTTTTTGCACGTGTAGGTTAAAGAGAAGGAACGGACTTATACAAGGAGTCATCGATAAAAGTGACTCAAAAGAAAATTAAAGATTAGCTTAAACTACTGAAGTACACGTGTTGTGGTATCTGAAAATGTTAGGGACCAAACAAAAGAAAGTGATTATACTGTTTGATAACTAAGAGGCTTTTAAAAGCATAGTTGAATTTGTTTCTAGGGTCTTTGAATAATTTTGCTTCTCTGGATTTTTGCCCTTCTACTGTTTTTAGATACATCATGGATTCTAGTTATATTAGACCTGCAAAGAAAATGCGTACAGACAAAGAACAGTGTTTTCAGAAATACTGTAAAGATTCTTTATGCTATGAATATGGTAAATTGTTTACAGATTGTGATGGTTGGTCATATTTCCGTCGATTGGAAAACGAATTAACGTATTTAAAGAAAGAGGAAACTACTATAGAAATTTACGGTAAGAAACATACTGTGCCTCGACAACTTGTAGCATACGGAGACGAGGGTATAAGCTATACCTTTAGTGGATCTTGTATTGCAGCCAAGCCCTGGTCTCCTTTACTGTTGGAAATAAAGGGTGAAGTGGAACGAATAATTGATGCAAGATTTAATTTTGTGTTGGTGAACCGTTATAAAGATGGTAAGGACTGTATAGGTGCACATAAAGACAACGAGAAGGACTTGGATCATAATGCACCCATAGCGTCTGTTTCATTTGGACAAAAAAGACAGTTTGTGTTTTCTAGAAAGAATTACAACTCGTTAAAAATTGTTCTAGAAAATGGAAGTTTACTTTTAATGATTTATCCAACCAACAAATTTTGGTTACACAGCTTGCCCCGTGGAAATGCATTATGCCCTAGAATTAACTTAACGTTTCGAAAAATTATTGTATAAATTAGTGATAACACCCATATGAGCCCCTGAACTGGAACACAGTGTAAATAGGAATGTACACTAAACGATATTTGGAAAACGTTACAATTAATATTTATGCCTTTGTGAATATTATTTTTTATACTTACATCTTATTGTTATTTTAAAGAAACTTTTATGCGTGTCTTACGACATACACTGTATTCTGGATTTAAAAAAAATTAAATACTGATTTTATAAATTGTGTCTTTTTTAATGCAAGATCTGAAATGAAATTTTATTTGCTATAAATATTTATGTGTTTTTTAAATTTAGATGCTTTCACTTAAACACTAATTATACATTAGATTCTACAGCACATATTTTATTGCAGAATTTATTTTTAAATACTGTACACTTAAGTAAAAATAAAAAAATATTTTTTATTTTATTTGAAAACTTTGCAAAACCCATACTATGCACATGTTTCCTTGTAATTTTTTTTTTAAATTGAACTAAAGAAAACTCACCCATATACCACAGAAGTACAACATGGTACTTACAGAAGTAAGTTGATTAAACAAAGAAACAGTGGAACAAAGTTAATTAAACTTACAAGATTTGATGACCTTAACAAATGAGTAGAAACGCAGATGACTCCTTGTACATTTGAAGAAGTTATAATCATATTGAAATCTAAACCATATGTTATTTTTTAATTATTATTTCCTAGTCATATAATTTTAAAAAAAATTAATCTGGCTAAAATTTAGTGATTCAATTTTTTAGATTTACAAACTTTTTTAAATGAAATTTTCTTTGATTTACTGTAAAATATTAAGATGCTTTTACACAAAAATTAGATACTATTACACATATTTTAATAATGATTTTAAAAACATACGATTGAACATATAAATTCGGTATTATTAAAAAATTTTAAATGCAGATTACAAAAAATAATTATTTCAATTTACAATTAAGACATTTAGCATTTTGATTTCTTAAAGCATGTTTTTATGTAAGAAAAAAATTAAGAAGAAACCTGTAAAAGTAAAATATTTTTTACCTTTAGTTAAAACATTGCAAGACCCATACTATGAAGATGTTTACTTGTACATTTGAAGTAGTGAAAATGAATATTAATAAACTTTTAGTCCTTGAAGTTCTAAATTAAATGTCTTTATTCTAATGCTCTTGCAAACCATACATTTTACTAAACATATGAACTTCTTTTTATTTACTTGAAAACCTTGTGTATATTATGCAGTTTAAATTGCAGAGTCAAATGCCAATTTTGTACAAGTATTTTACAAGATACTTTGTATAGGTCTTTTATAATTTTAGATGTACTACATTGCTACGTTAAATGGATAGTAAGTGGGTTTTTGTGATTTTTGAAAATAATGTGTACATTTTAAGGCTGCTAAACAAAATAAATTAATGCCCCTTTCTTGATAGTTAATGCATAATCTAAAGATTTACTCACACCACTGATAGTTTTACATATGAGTAAAAATTAAAAAACAACGGAAAATTTTAAATACTAATTAATTTTTAAATGAACAAATATCATTGAAATAATGTTTAAGTATGAATTTTATGTATTCTTCAAACAATCTCTGCAAAAAAACAAATTGTTCTAAAACATATTGAAAAATAATTCTAAAACATATTGAAAAATAATTATAAAACATTTTGAAAGAAGTCATACTGAAACAAAGTAAACTATATAACACTTTTTAATTGAAAAAAAACAACACAGGATTCATATATTTTACACAAAGTAATGCACTATAGTAAAAACAAAAGAACGTATTTTTTACATGCCTGCATTTTTTAAGAGACAAATATTTCCTATGAGCCAGTTATTAAAAGCCGTCACCTCAGCTTTTGAGCAATGCAAATGATTTTTGTGATGACCACATGATAGTTTTTCGTTCTCTTTGTTGGTGATTAGAGCACATAGTACATCGAATTTTGGACACCCAAAGTGTTCCAAGTTGATGTTTGGAATATTCAAGGCATCTAAGCGTTGTTTCTCAACACAACCACCTTTGTAAGCAACTAGGTACTGAGAGACACCCTTTGTCTGCTTGTACAATTCCAAAAGTTTAGAGTCTAGACTTTCTAAGGGATACACGTTTTCCCATGCTATGGGACAGAAAGGAAGATTTATTAGGAAGTTTATACTTATAAGGCGATAGGTTAAAACGAATACTCGCAGCTACTTACGATTTTATAGCGATGTAACCGTATTCACGTACTAAGAAACCTTTGTTAGTTTGAAATCCATCAAAATCCACAATTGCGCAAATGTTAAACATTGCTATTCAAAAGCGTTATATGCTCGTGGAAAAATAATTGTAAACTGGAGACACAAAGAACTGAACTATATATAGTACCATACACTTACTAATCAGTAAAGTTAATCTTATTTTAGTCTTTTATCTTTTGTGAGTAACAATAAACTCGTAAGTGAAGAATGTACTCAGAAAACACGTGCTTGTGATAATGTAACAAGTAAAGCTTTATGTTGTAATACAGGATTTTAACAAAAGGGGGTATGCTTAAATGTGCATGTAATTTGTTCTTTTTTTGCTCTATCACGTAGATGAGTTGAATACAATTCAATTCGGTGACTAAACTTGAGCAAGAAAAAAATTTGTAACCAAATATAATTTATACTCGAGGAACTTGTTTTTTTACTTTCTTTAAAGTATACTGATTTCTCTTGATTATGCTGTTTTATTTTTCTAAATTTACATCAGTAAATTGAATTACTTATTTATGGGCTCAAATCTTTGCCTTTTGTTGAACAGAAATTAGTATCTTTGACTAGTATCCGATTTTTTTAAATTGACGAAGATAACCTTTATGAGGGGATTTAACTCAATAGGCCCTATAATTTTACATTTAAGAGTAACAGAGCAGTATAGTTTTTAGGAAAATGAATAACCATTATGTAAATTTGAAGCCAAAATTTCCAAGCATGTCTATGCTTAATAAACGCCTATCTACGTTTAGAGATTGGCCACGCACAAACTTTGACATTTGTGACCTGGCCGAAAACGGATTGTTTTATACGGGTGTATCGGACAGAGTCAGGTGTTATTGGTGTGGCGAAGGGCTTGAAAATTGGCAAGAAGAGGATGTAAGTGAGACACGAACACGTAAAGTTTTATCCAAAATGTTTGGTAGCCCAGCAACAGCAAATGATTGCTGACCCTAGATCAAAAAGAACACCAACAGATGAAATTGTACAGGTGGATGAAATCAAGAATAATACCAATGGTTTAATAAAACCCTATGTAAAAAATTACCCCTCAAACAACGACAAGGACGTACGACTTTGTAAAATTTGTTTAGAATCCGAAATGGATGCTACTTTACAGCCTTGCGGGCATCTGGTGACATGCATGAGATGTACGAAAGGTCTCTTAACGTGTCCTATGTGCCGAACCAATATTTTACATAAAATTAAAACGTACATTTGTTACTAAGCGTTATCTATCATTTATCAATTCAAGTAGTAGATGCAATTTTTAGTGACTAACTGAACATGACGTGAAAGAATTCCATAAGAGTGGTATTTTGAGTTTAATGTTATTAAAGTAATACATGTGCGGCAGCAAAAAGACTAGTAAGGAGGTTCGATACTTCTAAAATATTTATAAGACTTTCTATCAAGGACTTGTGGTAAAATCGTGTAGGAAAGACTTATACCTCTTCTAAATATATTAAATATAATAACTATTTTACTTATATGTTGTTTGTTCATTACATGCTAAACCTATTTTGGATAGAGGAATTTTAAAGTGCCTTAAAAAGGAGTTACAAATTGCTTTAAGAAAGATGTGTGTAAAAGTACTCTATTAATGTAAGAATGTTAAAGCTGGAAATAAATATTGTTATTTTGAAATTTTTTCCTTTTTTATTTTCTAATGGATTTTTTACTGCATAATTTTTTCTTTTTTATTATTCTTAATAAACTTTATTTTGCTTTTTCCTTTTTTTTTAAAAAAAGAACACAGTAACTTATATTTTTTGTTACTGCTTAACTTTTTTTTTCTTTTACTGTTAAACTTTTTTTTACTTTTTACTGTTTAATTTTTTTAATTGTTTAACTTTTTTTAACATTATCAATAAAATACAATTTAATTGTTGTGTAGAATATTTTTTTTTTTGACAACACTGGATTGAAGATAAAATATTTGTTGAAAAACATAAGAATCGGTAAAACAGTTAATATAATTGTTATAACATACATATCTTACAAGTCTTGTACATACATTTCTCTAACAGTATTGAAAATATCTGTTGTATTCAAATTCTCAAAAAAAGTTGCCCTCTAATATTATGTCATAAAGTTTAATATTTTATTGCTCTCTCTTACAAAATTAATAGCAAACTCTTTCCAGTTAACAGCACATAAAGCAAGGGTGAAATATTCGCAAAAGCGTTCGTCAACACTCATCTTCATGCAAGCATGTACAGATTGATTGACAATTTCATTCTTACTACCTAAGCAATCATAAAGAATAGTAATATTTTTTTACCACAATTTCCTTTAGGCACTTGCAGAGAGAAGCTATAACTTCTTTCCAACAATCAGATTTATCAGTATTACTGCAGTAAAGTTTGTAGCTTTCACCAGGAAAACCATTTTTGATTTCCAGTTTCACATAGTATGGCAGCAAATACGTCAAAAGCGATATTTTCAATACATATGACACACTAGCGTAAAATTCACACAATTTAAAGTACTGATCAGAATTCATAAACACACAATGGGGCGAGAACTGAAAACAATTTTCTTTTTTCTGAAATACACGTTGTAAAACCAAGTTCATTTTTTCAGCATCAGACGCTTTAGAAAGGAAGACTTCCTTCTCTATAACTTTAACGTCGGAGGCAGTTGCAAACGCGAAAAACTTGCTCACCTTCTCCATAAGAATATACCATGTTTTCGGATGCATAGAAACACATTCCTTCGTTGGTTGCAAGACACTGTTTACCTAACGTAAATTTACGTATGTGGACACAGTGTCTTGCAACCAACGAAGGAATGTGTTTCTATGCATCCGAAAACATGGTATATTCTTATGGAGAAGGTGAGCAAGTTTTTCGCGTTTGCAACTGCCTCCGACGTTAAAGTTATAGAGAAGGAAGTCTTCCTTTCTAAAGCGTCTGATGCTGAAAAAATGAACTTGGTTTTACAACGTGTATTTCAGAAAAAAGAAAATTGTTTTCAGTTCTCGCCCCATTGTGTGTTTATGAATTCTGATCAGTACTTTAAATTGTGTGAATTTTACGCTAGTGTGTCATATGTATTGAAAATATCGCTTTTGACGTATTTGCTGCCATACTATGTGAAACTGGAAATCAAAAATGGTTTTCCTGGTGAAAGCTACAAACTTTACTGCAGTAATACTGATAAATCTGATTGTTGGAAAGAAGTTATAGCTTCTCTCTGCAAGTGCCTAAAGGAAATTGTGGTAAAAAAATATTACTATTCTTTATGATTGCTTAGGTAGTAAGAATGAAATTGTCAATCAATCTGTACATGCTTGCATGAAGATGAGTGTTGACGAACGCTTTTGCGAATATTTCACCCTTGCTTTATGTGCTGTTAACTGGAAAGAGTTTGCTATTAATTTTGTAAGAGAGAGCAATAAAATATTAAACTTTATGACATAATATTAGAGGGCAACTTTTTTTGAGAATTTGAATACAACAGATATTTTCAATACTGTTAGAGAAATGTATGTACAAGACTTGTAAGATATGTATGTTATAACAATTATATTAACTGTTTTACCGATTCTTATGTTTTTCAACAAATATTTTATCTTCAATCCAGTGTTGTCAAAAAAAAAAAAAATATTCTACACAACAATTAAATTGTATTTTATTGATAATGTTAAAAAAAGTTAAACAATTAAAAAAATTAAACAGTAAAAAGTAAAAAAAAGTTTAACAGTAAAAGAAAAAAAAAGTTAAGCAGTAACAAAAAATATAAGTTACTGTGTTCTTTTTTTAAAAAAAAAGGAAAAAGCAAAATAAAGTTTATTAAGAATAATAAAAAAGAAAAAATTATGCAGTAAAAAATCCATTAGAAAATAAAAAAGGAAAAAATTTCAAAATAACAATATTTATTTCCAGCTTTAACATTCTTACATTAATAGAGTACTTTTACACACATCTTTCTTAAAGCAATTTGTAACTCCTTTTTAAGGCACTTTAAAATTCCTCTATCCAAAATAGGTTTAGCATGTAATGAACAAACAACATATAAGTAAAATAGTTATTATATTTAATATATTTAGAAGAGGTATAAGTCTTTCCTACACGATTTTACCACAAGTCCTTGATAGAAAGTCTTATAAATATTTTAGAAGTATCGAACCTCCTTACTAGTCTTTTTGCTGCCGCACATGTATTACTTTAATAACATTAAACTCAAAATACCACTCTTATGGAATTCTTTCACGTCATGTTCAGTTAGTCACTAAAAATTGCATCTACTACTTGAATTGATAAATGATAGATAACGCTTAGTAACAAATGTACGTTTTAATTTTATGTAAAATATTGGTTCGGCACATAGGACACGTTAAGAGACCTTTCGTACATCTCATGCATGTCACCAGATGCCCGCAAGGCTGTAAAGTAGCATCCATTTCGGATTCTAAACAAATTTTACAAAGTCGTACGTCCTTGTCGTTGTTTGAGGGGTAATTTTTTACATAGGGTTTTATTAAACCATTGGTATTATTCTTGATTTCATCCACCTGTACAATTTCATCTGTTGGTGTTCTTTTTGATCTAGGGTCAGCAATCATTTGCTGTTGCTGGGCTACCAAACATTTTGGATAAAACTTTACGTGTTCGTGTCTCACTTACATCCTCTTCTTGCCAATTTTCAAGCCCTTCGCCACACCAATAACACCTGACTCTGTCCGATACACCCGTATAAAACAATCCGTTTTCGGCCAGGTCACAAATGTCAAAGTTTGTGCGTGGCCAATCTCTAAACGTAGATAGGCGTTTATTAAGCATAGACATGCTTGGAAATTTTGGCTTCAAATTTACATAATGGTTATTCATTTTCCTAAAAACTATACTGCTCTGTTACTCTTAAATGTAAAATTATAGGGCCTATTGAGTTAAATCCCCTCATAAAGGTTATCTTCGTCAATTTAAAAAAATCGGATACTAGTCAAAGATACTAATTTCTGTTCAACAAAAGGCAAAGATTTGAGCCCATAAATAAGTAATTCAATTTACTGATGTAAATTTAGAAAAATAAAACAGCATAATCAAGAGAAATCAGTATACTTTAAAGAAAGTAAAAAAACAAGTTCCTCGAGTATAAATTATATTTGGTTACAAATTTTTTTCTTGCTCAAGTTTAGTCACCGAATTGAATTGTATTCAACTCATCTACGTGATAGAGCAAAAAAAGAACAAATTACATGCACATTTAAGCATACCCCCTTTTGTTAAAATCCTGTATTACAACATAAAGCTTTACTTGTTACATTATCACAAGCACGTGTTTTCTGAGTACATTCTTCACTTACGAGTTTATTGTTACTCACAAAAGATAAAAGACTAAAATAAGATTAACTTTACTGATTAGTAAGTGTATGGTACTATATATAGTTCAGTTCTTTGTGTCTCCAGTTTACAATTATTTTTCCACGAGCATATAACGCTTTTGAATAGCAATGTTTAACATTTGCGCAATTGTGGATTTTGATGGATTTCAAACTAACAAAGGTTTCTTAGTACGTGAATACGGTTACATCGCTATAAAATCGTAAGTAGCTGCGAGTATTCGTTTTAACCTATCGCCTTATAAGTATAAACTTCCTAATAAATCTTCCTTTCTGTCCCATAGCATGGGAAAACGTGTATCCCTTAGAAAGTCTAGACTCTAAACTTTTGGAATTGTACAAGCAGACAAAGGGTGTCTCTCAGTACCTAGTTGCTTACAAAGGTGGTTGTGTTGAGAAACAACGCTTAGATGCCTTGAATATTCCAAACATCAACTTGGAACACTTTGGGTGTCCAAAATTCGATGTACTATGTGCTCTAATCACCAACAAAGAGAACGAAAAACTATCATGTGGTCATCACAAAAATCATTTGCATTGCTCAAAAGCTGAGGTGACGGCTTTTAATAACTGGCTCATAGGAAATATTTGTCTCTTAAAAAATGCAGGCATGTAAAAAATACGTTCTTTTGTTTTTACTATAGTGCATTACTTTGTGTAAAATATATGAATCCTGTGTTGTTTTTTTTCAATTAAAAAGTGTTATATAGTTTACTTTGTTTCAGTATGACTTCTTTCAAAATGTTTTATAATTATTTTTCAATATGTTTTAGAATTATTTTTCAATATGTTTTAGAACAATTTGTTTTTTTGCAGAGATTGTTTGAAGAATACATAAAATTCATACTTAAACATTATTTCAATGATATTTGTTCATTTAAAAATTAATTAGTATTTAAAATTTTCCGTTGTTTTTTAATTTTTACTCATATGTAAAACTATCAGTGGTGTGAGTAAATCTTTAGATTATGCATTAACTATCAAGAAAGGGGCATTAATTTATTTTGTTTAGCAGCCTTAAAATGTACACATTATTTTCAAAAATCACAAAAACCCACTTACTATCCATTTAACGTAGCAATGTAGTACATCTAAAATTATAAAAGACCTATACAAAGTATCTTGTAAAATACTTGTACAAAATTGGCATTTGACTCTGCAATTTAAACTGCATAATATACACAAGGTTTTCAAGTAAATAAAAAGAAGTTCATATGTTTAGTAAAATGTATGGTTTGCAAGAGCATTAGAATAAAGACATTTAATTTAGAACTTCAAGGACTAAAAGTTTATTAATATTCATTTTCACTACTTCAAATGTACAAGTAAACATCTTCATAGTATGGGTCTTGCAATGTTTTAACTAAAGGTAAAAAATATTTTACTTTTACAGGTTTCTTCTTAATTTTTTTCTTACATAAAAACATGCTTTAAGAAATCAAAATGCTAAATGTCTTAATTGTAAATTGAAATAATTATTTTTTGTAATCTGCATTTAAAATTTTTTAATAATACCGAATTTATATGTTCAATCGTATGTTTTTAAAATCATTATTAAAATATGTGTAATAGTATCTAATTTTTGTGTAAAAGCATCTTAATATTTTACAGTAAATCAAAGAAAATTTCATTTAAAAAAGTTTGTAAATCTAAAAAATTGAATCACTAAATTTTAGCCAGATTAATTTTTTTTAAAATTATATGACTAGGAAATAATAATTAAAAAATAACATATGGTTTAGATTTCAATATGATTATAACTTCTTCAAATGTACAAGGAGTCATCTGCGTTTCTACTCATTTGTTAAGGTCATCAAATCTTGTAAGTTTAATTAACTTTGTTCCACTGTTTCTTTGTTTAATCAACTTACTTCTGTAAGTACCATGTTGTACTTCTGTGGTATATGGGTGAGTTTTCTTTAGTTCAATTTAAAAAAAAAAATTACAAGGAAACATGTGCATAGTATGGGTTTTGCAAAGTTTTCAAATAAAATAAAAAATATTTTTTTATTTTTACTTAAGTGTACAGTATTTAAAAATAAATTCTGCAATAAAATATGTGCTGTAGAATCTAATGTATAATTAGTGTTTAAGTGAAAGCATCTAAATTTAAAAAACACATAAATATTTATAGCAAATAAAATTTCATTTCAGATCTTGCATTAAAAAAGACACAATTTATAAAATCAGTATTTAATTTTTTTTAAATCCAGAATACAGTGTATGTCGTAAGACACGCATAAAAGTTTCTTTAAAATAACAATAAGATGTAAGTATAAAAAATAATATTCACAAAGGCATAAATATTAATTGTAACGTTTTCCAAATATCGTTTAGTGTACATTCCTATTTACACTGTGTTCCAGTTCAGGGGCTCATATGGGTGTTATCACTAATTTATACAATAATTTTTCGAAACGTTAAGTTAATTCTAGGGCATAATGCATTTCCACGGGGCAAGCTGTGTAACCAAAATTTGTTGGTTGGATAAATCATTAAAAGTAAACTTCCATTTTCTAGAACAATTTTTAACGAGTTGTAATTCTTTCTAGAAAACACAAACTGTCTTTTTTGTCCAAATGAAACAGACGCTATGGGTGCATTATGATCCAAGTCCTTCTCGTTGTCTTTATGTGCACCTATACAGTCCTTACCATCTTTATAACGGTTCACCAACACAAAATTAAATCTTGCATCAATTATTCGTTCCACTTCACCCTTTATTTCCAACAGTAAAGGAGACCAGGGCTTGGCTGCAATACAAGATCCACTAAAGGTATAGCTTATACCTTCGTCTCCGTATGCTACAAGTTGTCGAGGCACAGTATGTTTCTTACCGTAAATTTCTATAGTAGTTTCCTCTTTCTTTAAATACGTTAATTCGTTTTCCAATCGACGGAAATATGACCAACCATCACAATCTGTAAACAATTTACCATATTCATAGCATAAAGAATCTTTACAGTATTTCTGAAAACACTGTTCTTTGTCTGTACGCATTTTCTTTGCAGGTCTAATATAACTAGAATCCATGATGTATCTAAAAACAGTAGAAGGGCAAAAATCCAGAGAAGCAAAATTATTCAAAGACCCTAGAAACAAATTCAACTATGCTTTTAAAAGCCTCTTAGTTATCAAACAGTATAATCACTTTCTTTTGTTTGGTCCCTAACATTTTCAGATACCACAACACGTGTACTTCAGTAGTTTAAGCTAATCTTTAATTTTCTTTTGAGTCACTTTTATCGATGACTCCTTGTATAAGTCCGTTCCTTCTCTTTAACCTACACGTGCAAAAACATTATCCTTAGTCATGTGTAATTCTCACACGTTCCAGAGGCTTCTAGACTTTTCAATATTTGGTAGTATGTACTATACGCATTAACAGAATGATAGACTATTTTAAATGTAACACAATAATTTATGTAGTCGTAATCAAACGGATAAAGTGCTTGTGTAAAATCTGTTGACCTCGAGCACCTTTTGCTGGGTTCAAATCCACATATTATTATTCACACAGGATATTATTATATCTATACTATAGATGATTCATGTAAAACACACATATTGCAAAAGTCACTTTGCCCCTAGTTGTTTAATTAAGATTGTATCCTATCAGTATCTCCGGATATAACTCCGGTTCTTCTGCTATCTTAATTAACCTTATACAGGCTAAACAAAACTGAGTCACCCTTTCCAGAAGCTTCTAGAATTTTCAATCTTTGGTACTGTTCGCATTCACAAAATGAAAGTCTATTTTAAATACAACACGATCATATAGGTGGTCGTGGCCCAACGGCTTAAGTACTTGTGTAAAAACGGTTGGCCGCGATTACCTTTTGCTGGGTTCGGATCCCCGTATTATAATTTTCTTTCAATAATAATTTACCATTTAATTCTAAAGTATTACACTAAAAATACATCAAGAAAATAAATCCTTTAAAATTATTTGTTACTCTGTCCACCCCTAGATGGCGGTACCTGTCATTTAGCGTTTAATTTAAGAAGTACCATAATTCCCTTAATTTTATATTATAGTATATTCATTAAAGTACATTTAACTGTCCATCCCCTCGCTAGATGGCGCTACCAGTCGTTCAAGGCCTCAACCCAAAATAAATTAATTATTCAAAATAAAATTCTAAAATATTCACAAGTCCCAAACTGAGAGAAAAAGCAAACACTACATTTAAACACCTCCTTCCCTCAAGTGCTCGATAGCTCAACGGATAGCGTACTTTCCTACGGATCCCATGGTCCCCGGTTCGAATCCAAGAAAATCCTTTTTAAATTCCAATAATACGGTTATTTATCTCACCACCAGATGGCGCTACCAGTCCTTCATCACCATGGAAACTCATCATCAACAACATGACGTCATCTCGTCCACCAAAAATGAAAATACTCTTATCAGTCACCACCACAAATCCTTATCTCCCCCAACAACGAATCCTTATCTCCCCCCCCCCAACAACGTTATCTGATTCCTCCTCCAAAATGTAAACAAACGGCGGCCATCTTGTCCCTCCTTATCTTGCCGCTCAAGGAACCCGTATACTACTTGTGTATCGTCGAATGGCAACAATCAACGTAAATAAAAAAAGCCAGATATTTTGAATTCTTGCTGTTTTTAAACAGCCGAGGTCAATTTCTATGCAAAGTAAAGAATTAAATTGTAAAAATTTATGTTTGAACTGACTTCTTATTTCTTCCTTTGATGTAAAAGTAATTTAAACGTAATTTTGCTACCCGGTATCTGGCCACTTCAGAATTAATGTTTGCTTTTTTAATTTGATTTAGAATTCCGTGTTTGGGTATTTGAGTTGACTGCGAGATGTTGTGGACATATTTGAGGATTCCCAAGTATTATAAATATGTATTTTTTTTTGTTAATAAATCATTATTGTCTTTGTCAATATCGTTGAAAAGTCTTTTGTCGCATTATTCTATTTTACAATATATTCAGGAAATCGAAATTCAACACGTTTGAATAGATACGTACGTATTTTTTTCTTCGGAATTTTGCATTTTTTCAAGGATTGGAATTTTATTTTTGTTTGCATTATGTGTTCTGGTATATTACCTATTGTAGAAATATTATTTAGGAGTTAGATTTTAATGATATGTCTATTTCCTGCAAAATATCACTAGACATGTATAATTTTGTAGCAGTATATGTATATTTCGACCAACTTTCCTTAAATATTTGATTGAATACGCTCGCAATGATTTGAAGAATTGTTTCATAAAAATAAATAAAATATACAAATCAAAACATGCTTGATTACGGTGCGTAAAAAAGTTTAAAAAAAGCACTATTACACACCGCCGAGCGCTAGCCGGCGCAGCCCGGCTAGTTTAAAAAATTTCCCTTGAATTGCAAGAAACCTGGGACAAATTTGTCCAGTTTACCATCTGCTCCAGTTGGATATGAAGTGGTGGAGCAAAAATATCGATCACTTAAAGTGGTCATATTTTATTGCAATGAGAATTTGTCCCATGAATAAGTCTCCTTAATTCTTATACAGAGGACTCATGCTTTTACAAACTCGTGGGGACCGAAAAAAAGTTCGTAAAATCGAAGGTTCGTAAATGGGAATGGGATTTAAAAAAACTAAAAAGGCAACTTGCACTAACCTCTTCATTAGCGATTCCAAAAAAAAAACATATAAGCTATCTTTATTTCATCATGATTGCATTTCGGTAAACACACGATTCCATAGAATTGGTGCTATTAAGCTTCTCAAAATTGTCATCTGCTTCAAAGAACCAACCTAGTCCTGACAGCCATTCTGTGGCTTCTTTGATAATTGGACTTAGGATGACCTCTACGCATTCTTTTTAATCGGATTGTTCTTCGGCATTCCCGCTCAACACCTGATTGATGATTCAATCATCCGTAATCTCCTATGTGCATGCTTGAACATTCTCGTCCACAATCAGAAAATCCTGAAATTTAAGGCTTTCACGAACTAGAGGATTTCTTCGACGAAGTTCCTGGATCAAGGCTTCATCTGCACTGAGATCGGAATCGATCTTGGGGATTCCCCCCCCCCCTTACCAACATGGGAGGTCTAAAATCTAACCAGTCTGAAGATATTTCACACTTTCCCGTCAAAATTTTGTCTTGTCTAAAGGAAAACAATGAAAAGAAAGTCAGGAAACTGAGTTCGTAAAGAAGAGAGAATGTGTAATTTTGGATCGTAAATAGGAGGGGAGAAATTAACATTGTTTCTATGGGATACTATTCGGGAACAACGCGCGCGTAGTAGTTCGTAAATTGGAGGTTCGTAAAAACACGAATCCACTGTAGTATGTGTTACTGGAAAAATGGCTTTTGATTCCAGTAATGCAGGGCGTCCTAAAAGTTCCCGTACTGACGATTCGCGAATTTATTACGCAAAAACAACAAACTTTAAAACACTTATTTTTATGCCAATGGTGAAAAGCACTTTTAACATAACGTAGGAAAAAAATTGGACTTACATTTATAATAAATGTTCAAAATTTTCGCCCTTTTCTTGGAGACAAAGCTGAAGTCGTTTGCTCATATATTTAGAAACGGATATCAAGATGCTGGGAGTGACTTCTTGTATCCTTTGAGTAGTGGCAATTTTCAGATCACCTATTGTTTGGTGATTATCTTCATAAACTTTGTTCTTTAAATATCCCCACAGAAAAAAGTCAGAGATGCGCAGATCAGGGAACGAGGTGGCCAAAAGTTTCTTGAGTTGAGTCGATCGGCAAAAAAATCTTGAAGCATGCCCATGGTTTCATAACTTGTATGGTAGGTTGCAACGTCTTGTTGGAACCAAAAGTCTTGTTCATTCACTTCTAATAATGCGACAAATTCTTGAATAAGTTGATGTAGCGTATCTTTACTCGGTATTACATCATTAGGATTTTTATATCGCCAAAATTATTTACATCTTTCATATGTTTTACATTCAAAATAAGCCTCAAACAGCGTAATTCTCTGAATGCGCGATAAATTCATCTCACAATGAAGAACAAAATGACTTGGAACTTTATTATCGCACAGCTTGAGTGCGAAGAAAATCAAACGATAAAAATTAAAGAGTCGACAAAACTATAAGCAAACGATAAAATTCAATAATTAAAAAAAAGAAAACACGGGCAATACACTTTTTTAAAGTTGGAGTAAGGGAACTTTTAGGACACCCCGTATAAAGGGCTAACTTTTAAAAAAACCTGGGATGTCGATAGATAAACGCTATTTCTTGTGATCCTGAGGTATTCCTAAATTCGTCATCAGCTGTGGAATGTATGAACAAAACCATTTACCATCCTGCATTTTATAGAAGGAAGATGCCGAATTTCTATTTCTTCAACACCAAAAGAAGGTTCCACTTTCAAAATCTGGAACCAAAATATTTAGCTTGTTTCGAAAGACGTATGTATCGAACAAGATCATTCAACTCGTTTTGGGTTTTCTTCAGTTTTTGTCAGTGAATGACTGCGAGATTTTAATTTATATATTATTCGTATTCACGTAGCACATAGAAAGTTATCCTAGAACGTTAATACATCCCCAATGTTGCATTTGTTTCAATTTTTGTGGAAACTGTTCGTAAACCTGTTTCTTCTTCAATGAAATATGCAACACTAGTTTGGTTTTGGTTAAATATTCTATACCAGTGAAAAAAATCAGTGTTGTCATCCATAAAATGTCAGGTGAAGAGTATGAAAATAAAATATCTAGTGTTATTTTACACGACTAAGGCCGGTATTACACTACAAAAATTCTTTGACAAAGATCTTTTATAAAATAAGTTTGACAACGAAGTATGATAGGCGTAATGGTCAACTTTCATACGCTTTGTCAAAGTTTCTTTTTATCAAAGTTAGCCTCCTCGTACAATATTTTTTAAAGAATAATGTTTTTACACTTTATATCCTGCAGCTTCAACCGTTAGAAACTGCATACATATTTTGTAATTTGATCAAATAATTTAAAAAAAAAAAAACGAACGGAGCTGTGTCGGGACACGGCCGCTAGGTTTAAGGCCTAAAATACATCAGTGCTGCTATATGGAAGTGAAAAAAATTAATGCTATAATGATTTGACTTCACACATGAAATGTTCATCGCTCCGCAAATATATCACAATTGGTGCACTCGTTATTGATGTTGAAGGTTGTGGCTCATTACCGAACTCTATGGATTGAACATCATTCGATTATAAAACGTTTATGTCATCAGATATGCTATTTGCGTTGAACTAAAAGGGGGAGGTACTTGTCGCACTCGTATCAGGCATTTGTTCACCTAGAAAGAGCGACGCCTATAGTCGAGAACTCCCTCCGAGCCCGTCGACACTCAGCATCGGATCTCCGGATCTTCTTGGATTCTCCATCGCATGATCTTCCTGTTGACGTTTTCTTTTATTCTTCTAGTGTTTATTATGCGTGTATTTGGACATTTTGAAAGTTTTGCGAAATTTCCATTTTGAAGTCCGATATCTAAACACGTATTAAAATTTTTTTTCTATTGTTATTTATTAAGCGCAAAGAGACGAAACAAATGACACCTCAAAAGTCGTGCTCGCAGAAAGGAGGCCGGACCTAGACTGAATTATGTGAGCGTGCGCCCCTCGAGCCCGTTGACACTCAGCATCGGATGTCCGGATCTTCTTGGATTCCCCATCTCTCGATCTTTCTTCCTGTTGATGTTTTATATAATTCTTATGGTGTTTATTATGCATGTATTTGGACACTTTGAAATGTCCCACATTTTCACATTTCGTATACCTAAACAAGTATTAAATATTTTGGTTTTATTATTATTATTATTTATAAAGCGTCACGAGACGAAACAAACGACACCTCAAACGTTGTGCTCACACAAAGGAGGCCGGAACTAGACTAAATTAATGTGAGCGACAGTGCGCATTTTCGTGACTCAACTTTGTGCTGTGATTGCATTAGCCGATGACGTCAGCGCAAGGTCTATGACCTTTTATAACATTCTTTGTGTAATGCCCTTTTTTAACGCAATATTGTTCATTTATGTGTTTAATTTATTATCTTCAAAGTATTTCGCACTTACGCTTTTTTGTGACACTCGAAAATTAAGCGTGGTACCCCGGTTTCGAAAGGTAAGACGTATTCTACGTCAAAAATGAGTGATTGGTGGTCAGTGGGAGCTACAAAGATGTGAATATCAGAGGTCTGAATTTCTCCATGATGTCGGACATGCTGACTACAAAAACAGAAACGGATGCATGTAAAGAAATAGAAAATGTTTTAAAAGAGAATAGTTTCCAGTACATCCCTGGAAATATGGAAAAAAAAAAAAAAACTTAACGGGCTGAGTTGTGGAAAAGTTGAAAGGAAGTGCATATTTTCTGTGAAATTAAAGGACACGCCTTCAGAGTCAAATAATTGGAAGTAGCTTCACTCATCCTTAAATAGTTCATATAACTTCTATGATCTTCCGTGGTCAACTCCTGAAGCAAGTTATGCACACCTTTCAACTCTCGCGAGCAATCTATGGTCTTACCCAAACCACACTTCTTTTTCTTCCTGTTCTTTAAAATCGAATCCATTACAATGAATGTAAATTATAAATTTGTAACGGCAGTAAAAATGCAAGTTTTATAAATGATCTTTGTCAAAGAACTACCGGCCTAAAAGCATGTGGAAGATAGCAAATATTGAAAGTTTAATTACTAAAAAAGATCGATGCTGCAGCCATTTTTAATTTCAGATCTGAAATCAATACATAAAAATTGGTTAACAACAGCTAGTATTGTTTATGTTACAAAAACATTATAGACCACTGGAATCTTTCAGTAGCAGTAGTAATAACTGTATTTCTTGTAGGCTGCTTTGTTTTTACGTCCGCATTATTTGCAGAAATTATACTATCGATTATATTGCAGAAAAAAATGTTTTATTCTTAATATGAGAGTTTTGCTTTTAAAACTATTTTACAATAGAACAAGCGGAAAAATTGTTCTTCGCCAAAGTGAGACCCAGAATTGAGATGTCCAGGCTGACAATAAAATTCAGCTTAAACCATGCTACAATTCCTCCAATTCACGTACCTATCCCAAGAAAATAAACGACAACAACAACCGGATAAAATGTATCAAATAAAATATGACATAAAAGAGTGGAGAGGACATCAAAAATGAATCATCCAATAAAATTCGGTGAATAATGTATCAAGCATAGGAAAGTCCTCTGTCATTTGCTGTGCACAGAACAATTCTAACCATACGGAAGCCTTTCGCTTGGAGGTCTGAACGCGCAGATGTTTCTTAGTGATGTCTTCAAAAAAAAAATCGAGTGAATTGTTCAAAAAAATGTGTAAAATTCTGCTTTTTGGAAAGGGTTAAGAATCGTGACAGATGTGTTTGGAAAGTGTTTCAATTTTTGAACGAAACATACATCATGGAATAGTAACGCCTGGACTGTTTCTGTCTGGAAAATGTTTCCTGAAATTACGTATTACACTCCTGTTTTATTCATGAGTACACTGTTTTGATTCGCTTATGATGCATGTCTCGAATTCAGTACTTCGTAACATCTGACAAACTTAGTTTTCTCGATACCGGAATTCTACTCTTATTTTAATTTTAAAACTTCAGTTGTTAGATGCACCTTTAAGAAACATTCGTCTTCAAGTGGTTTCTTTTTGAACAGTCGTAATTTTGGTGCGAGAAAATTTATGGACAAAATCTTTTTATTAATTAATAGAACAACTGTTCCAAAAAAGTTTAGCTTCGTCTTTTTGAAATTTTGTTCAGAGTGCTCCATCTCCATCACAGTTTTCTGAGCCATCATCTCAGCTTGAACACTTTGAAGCTGTGTGATTGTTATATGCTGCTCACATGTAATCTGCTCAAATATGATACTTTCCAAAGTAGATAACAATATGTTCACTCAACCAATTATTAATTAACAACTCTGCTTTTTAGCGGTATGAAGAACTTTATGAAATACTTTAATCTGAAGCATTTTGATTGGTTTGGGGTTCTATGGCTCAAGAAGCCATATTTAGACAAGCTGCGCCAAATACGACATGATGTCAAATACCTGTGAAAAGAAACGATGGAGGGAAGAAAGTAGATTAAGGCCCGGTGCGCACATCCGGTTGTTCAACGTGCGGCGCCGCTGCCGCAACGCAAGTGCGGCCTGAGATACATTAGATCCAATGGAGATACATTAGATCCAATGGAGTAGTGCACACATGCCTCCGGCGCCGCTGCGGTGACGCACGTCCTACTTGCGTGCAATTTGTACCGCAGTTTCAGACTGCGTCGCATCTCGCAGCACACGCTTCTCCGGTCTGAAAAAATACCTTGTTTTCATAAATAAATGGAATATAAGTAATAATTAATGAATTGTTGTATCCAGTAACGTCTATTTTGTTTCAAAATATACTTTTTTTACACCAAGTAAGCGAAATAAACAAGTTTTCTTCAATAGAATATTTCTTGCAAATGGCGCGAAATAAGTATTTGCGTCATTTCACGGTTATGTCTGTATAGTTGGGCTTCGGTGCAAACGTTGAAAAACCGGATGTGTGCACCGGGCCTAAGATCGCTTGGGCTGGGGTCTATGGATGTTTACCAGAAACAGTAAACCCCTGAGTTGATGCAGCATTTTGACAACCGTTATTTAAAGACATAAGGAAATACCCTAATTTTGATTATCATAGAAAAATATAAACTGAGTAGAATTTAAATGCATTGGAAAAAAAATAACAGTGTTTATTAGAATAAAATCCCACAATCTTATTTTGACAGAAAGCGATCCTTCAATTGTTAACTTTGCGGTGAAGTTTAAGATCTTTCTTACCGACTATTAGAATTCTTAAAAAACGTTTAGCCTAAGTCTTTTTGTAATTGTTTTTGTTCTGAGCCTTCCACGTTCACAGCAGTCTTCTTGGCTCTCATCTTGGCTCGGACGCTGTTGAGAAATCGCTGCGATTCCTCGGATAGTGCCGGCGTTTTCCCAGTCGTGATGCTCTCCAGTTGTTTCACGTCCGAGCGTTTCAAGGGAAACGACACCAGAAACTGCCTCGAGTTCGCATCGCTGCCAGATTCCGCCTCCCTGATCATATTCAGTATCGTTTTCACGTCGCTCAGTGGGTCTTCTTCTGGATTCGAATTCTTCGCTTGGCTCTGCTTCTGGGCCAAGACGATGGCGTCGGTTTCGGCTCGGATTTTCTGCATCAGCTTCTGCTTCTTCCGCATCGTTTCCGGAGAATCGCATGGCTCCCGAGCCCGATTTTCCAGATCTTTCAAGAACTTCGCTTCCTTTTCTGTAATCGTCGGAGTCTCCGACATGCAGGCCATAAGTTTCGCCTTTCGCTTGGCCTGTATCCTTGCCATGAATTTCGCTTCCCTCGTCTGGAGGTTGGGAGGCAGCTGCTCTTGCTGTTCGTCGATGGCAACCTTTTTCTTCGATCGAAGTTGCTGCAGGAAATCTTCCATTTCCTTTAATGTAGTTCCTGCGTCTTGCGGATCGAAGTGCGGCTGCTTATCGGTCTTTCCCGATCTCGTCCTTTTTCGCGGAGTTTCTTCGTCGCTGGATTTAAACTCCCTCTTATATTTATTCGATCTCGATTTCCCCTTCGTCTGAAGGAAGATCTGGTTTCCTTTAACCTTCAAGCTAAAGTGCTTGTCCAGCAGCGGTAGGTTTTTGTCCGCGAGTATGAACAGGTTCTTCGGTTTTAATTCGCTCGGTAAATGGTCGTCGGAATAATCGATTCCTTCCTCCGAGTCCGAGTGGTATCTGGATCGAGATTGTGACTTCGATATCGATGGCGTGTCATTCTTGGGTTCGGAAGAGGATAATTTACTGCGCGGACGGGCTCTTTTTCGCTTCTTGGGAATCTGATCTTTTAACTCCCGCTGCGAATCTGATTCAGATGATTTGGGCTTCGGATGCTTCCGCTTTTTTGTCATGCGTTTCTTCGAATTCTTTGGGTTTTTTTCTTGGGAATCAGATTCGAAATAGGAAACCTTGCGCTCGGAAATAGGTTCGATGCATTCCATCTCTTTTGAATTTCTTTTAACCAAAAAGGAATCATTAACTTCGCCATTTTGCAATTCGATTCCTTCCACTGAACGATCTCTGTGAAAGCTGCCTAGATTTTCTCTTTTCATCGTGCTTTTAACATGTCTTTGTTCTTTGGAATTTCGGGATCTTGATAAATTCGCTATTTCAGATCCAATAGCCTTAAAAGGATTGTTCGAATTATAGTTTACCAGCTGCTCGTCTTGAGAATTTTTACCGTCTAATTCTTTTCTGCTTTTCGATACCTCTTTATCTATTATTTTTTCGTTCTCTATCGTTTCTTTAGAATTTTCAGAGGGATTTTCTTTTGAAAACGAAACATTATCGCCTATTTTCGTGCTCAGCACCATTGGGACTGCCATTTTGTTTTTTGTTGCTGTTGTTGCATTTTCCAAAAACGATCTCCATTTGGTGTGTTTGTTTTTCTTGGTGGTGAATTTCAACACACCGTGGTTTTCTTTGTAATCGATTACTCCATCTTCTTGGTTTGCCGATTTTTGTAGCCGTTTCTCTTTTAACGTTTGGAAGAAAGCCTCCATATCTTCCAGAGTTTTAATCTCATCCAAATTTGGAAGCTTTTGAGTAATGTCATGGACCTTTATGTTCTGTGCTGCATCATCATGCGTCAGTTTATCCTCAGAACTTTTCCCTAACGCTCCAGATTTCACACACTGTCTATTAAACGTTTTGTTCTTTTGAACGACGTGTCGAGTTATCAAGCTCATTTGCCGTTTGAACAAAGATTGAATTCTCTGCTTTTCTTTCTTCGTTTCTGAAGGATATACTTTCCTCGATGCGTTTTTGTCGTGAGTAGTTTGAGATTCTTTACACCACCAAACGTTGGAATTCGTACCATGTCTTCCATCGTTAACGCGTGTGGATTCCAAGCTTTTATCCAGTTTAGAATCTTGGTAATTGTCTCCGTGTCTCTTGTTTTGTTCAGTTGATCTCAAATTACGCGAATCAAATCTTTCATTAACCTTCTTCGCGTCTTTCGTACTAGAAAAAACGTTCTTAAACAAGTTATCTTTTGACGCGCCTTTCAAATTCCTGCTACTTCCTGATGCAGCCCCTTCACCGTGTTTTAAATGTTTCCTATCTCTTTCGCCTCTGTTATTTACAGATTCTATCAGAAGTGACAACTTGCGGTCCATTCTTTTGACAATCCGTAGAGTGTCCTGAAGATGCCCAATCAGTTTCTTTGATTCACGAGGCACGCGTATGTTGTTGAACTCCTTGTCCAATTGGAAGAAGCACCTATTAACCTTGGAGAAGAATTCCAAATTCGATTCTTTAGCATTAGATTTTTTGGAATTCGCATCTTTCGATTCACCATGGTCTGTCTGGGTGGTAGAATGCAATTCTGGAGTCAGTTCGCCTTCTTCTTTTTCCAAATTAGAGCTTTCTCGATTGCGCCCAGAAAATGAAGGACTTGCAAGGTTAATGTACGGAATGTTTTGTACTTCAGTGACTTCGCTGTCGTCGTCCAAAAACATATCATTCGGATTCGGACGCTGTTTCGTTTCATTTTCGCCAGTTCCTGAATGCTGTTCCTTCAGCGGCAAGTCATCTTCGATATCATCAGTGAATTCAAAGTCAAAATCGAGATCATAGTCAAGTAGATTAGCATTATATTGCTTCAATGTCAGACATCTAGGTTGACCGATGATAGTTTCCCCCAGTGTTGATTTGCCTTCCAATATCTGGTATGGACTACCTGTTCCTGCTTTTGAATTTCCACTAGGAATTTCTGTCATTGAAGATATCTCTTTTCCATGCGCGGAAACGTTATCTGATGACTTTTGGATAGTGTGCTTTTCCGAGAAAGATCCTTTAATTTGATCAAGATCACTTATAGAAGCGGCATCTGCTAAACTCTGTAACGGTTGGATTTTCGAAGCATTTGTTGCTACATTTTCAACTGAGGTTTGAGTAAAGCCAACTTCAGTGGAAGATGTTTTACAGGATTCATGACGAAAACCGTCCCAGAAATCAAGATTGCAACTTTCACCAGAACAATCATCCTCCAAATGAGAAGTATTTTCCGTTTGGAACACAGAGGCTTTTGAAGTTGCTACACTTAGTTCATTCATGATCAAGTCTTGAGATTGAGTTGCAGATATTTTCGATTCTGTAGCAGAAAGTTCCGAAACGTCAATAGCGACTCCAGCATTTTCAACCGGAGGGTCTTGAGAACTACGAGCAAAATCATAATCGACATCCTTTGTGGAAGAATTTTTACCACTGTCTAGGCTCAAACCGTCGCACGAATCTAGGTGAAGTTTGGAAGTTTCGCAAGAACTGGTAAAATCGGCTTTCCTTTGAAGCCCGGACGGCTCTGAAGTTTCGATTTCTGATTCTTTTGAAGTTGATGCCTCGCGATCTGTATCCCCAACTTTTGTATGTTGTGCATTACGAGCTAATTCAGTGGTCTTATATTCGTTTCTTATGTGAGATTTTTCTGTTTTCACTTCTGTATTAGAAAGATCCGAATCATCAATTTTAATCGTACTTCGAGGATCTAGAGAATCGCGAGAATAATCGATTTGGGATATTCTCTGAAACTCTGACGTACTTGGAGTTTCGATTTTTAATTCGTCTGAAGACGGATTCTTCGTTACGTTTAGAGGATATTCTTGAGACGTTGATGCTTCGTGATCTGTATCCACAATTTTTAGACGTGAACAACAAGCTAATTCAGAGGTCCTATTTTTGTTCCTTATGTTAGGCTCATCTCTTGTTAGATTAGACTGAAAAATTGCTTTGATAGCCTCTATTGACAAGGAAGAATTTATCATGTTTTTACTTTCATTGACTTCGTCAAGCTTACGAGTCACAAGCCCTGAACGCAAACCAGAGTCTAAAATTAGGCAGCTTTCAGCAGAATTGTTCCGCCTACGCTTCCATTCAATCTCTTCACTTCTGACATTACTCCGATTTAGTTCTGAATCTGAGGGGTATTTTGTATTGGAATCCATGATGGCATGAACTTCGAAGCATCCGGAATCAACCAGAAGGGAATCTTATCGCATTGCCTGAAAGTAAATGAAAGAATGGGTAAATATACGTTTCCATACTCGCCATGGTCACATTTATGTTCTTTTTTAAACGAGAATATTTTCCATTGTCAGGGGTGTGATCTAAGGGATCGACCGGTTTTGCAGCCGAGTAGTTAATTGTCCTGATGGTTGCATCGACAATGTATCCACCATTAGCAAAACTGATCAGATCTTGTTTAGCGAATTGGTCATAGCTGGAGGGACGACATATCTTGTCGAAACCACTTGGAGGATTAATGTTCTGTCCCTCGATTCACTAAGCTCTGCAGTAGTGTATTGCGATAGGTATGACCTTTAACCCGACAAGATATCTCGTCCATCAAGAACTGGTCAAGTTTGCCACTGACGAGATATCTTGTCCATCAAGATCTAGTTAGCTTTGTTAATGACGAGATACATCGGATGAAAATTGTCTTATTCTTGCCAATACAATTCCCTTATTTTTGCCAATATAATTCCCTTATTTTTGCCAATATAATTGTCTTATTTTGCCAATATAATTGTCTTATTTTTGCCAGTATAATTCCCTTATTTTTGCCAATATAATTGTCTTATTTTTGCCAATATAAATCCCTTATTTTTGCCAATATAATTGTCTTATTTTGCCAATATAATTGTCTTATTTTGCCAATATAATTGTCTTATTTTTGCCAATACAATTGTCTTATTTTTGCCACTACAACTGCCTTATCTTTGCCAATTGAATTGCCTTATTTTTGCCAATATTTATAAAACTAAGGGGCTCCGCCCCCTCCTCGATTACGCTCGCCAACCCCCGGGGATTGCTACGAAATCCCATTTGGTTCCCATTCGCAAACCAACACTCCTTTTACATATGGCATTTGGTTTGCTTCGCAAACCAACATTCCTTTCGCAGAGTGAAACTATCTGAATAATTTGTATTATCCTGATTTCACTTTACGGTCCATCACGTCACAGCGAGGGCTTCGCTCCCTGCACGCTTACGCTCGCCGACCCCCGGGGATTGCTATGCAATCCCGTTTGGTTTGCTTCGCAAACCAATACCTCTTACGCAAGCGATTTCACTCTTTTTTGCCTTAACACTTAATGCACCCTAAACTAATAGCCGCATGTGTAAAAAAATCTTCTGCATCTTGTTCCCTGTACAATTTTAAGTAAACCCTGTTTATCTCCAAACTTTACGATGTGTACTTTGTACTTTCTCGGTAAACCGTCTGTGAACAGAGGGAAAAAAGCGAGCCTTTTTCCTTGCCAAATAAAAAGAAATCGTTTTTATGGCAATTGTTGCTACGATAAATTTGATATCTGGCAAACCCGATAGTCAAAAATACAACCCTCAGCGAATACAATTCTCTGCGAATTTGATCATCGAAATAAAAAATACGAAATTTGTGTCACCAACTTTTGATTGCATCGAATTTATTTATGAACCAATTTTAAAAATAATGGTACCGTAAGAAAGAGTACAGTCTGAGGTATACTGCGCTATTTTCAAAATAAAAAACTAATAGTAATACGATATAGATATGACAGTTTTAGAGTTAACGGTTGTAACAAAAAGTACCGAAAATATCCAAAGATTCCGAATTTTGTATGACCAACTTTTGATCGCATCCAATTTAATTATTAACCGATTTCAAAAATAATAGTACCGTAAGAAAGAGTATATTCTGAGGTATACTGCGATATTTTAAAAATTAAAAAATAATAGTAATAAAATATAGATACGGCAGTTTTAAAAAAAAGTAACAAAAATGTCCTGATTTTTCCCGAATTTCAAAAAAATATTATCAAGAACCAAATTGAAATTTAAAAAAAAACTCGACGAGCTGCAAAAATTTACGTTGAGAGGTACTCTTTAAAAAAAACTCACGGCTGAAGACTGAAAATTTGTATGTGTTTTGCTCACTCGCGGAAGAAATTTCGCATCTTCAATTTTGACACTTAATAAACCCTAAACTAATAGCCGCATCGGAAAAAAATCTTAATAATTGTCCAGGGAATACGATGAAGAACAAATCATGTTAATTTCGTTTTTTTTCCGATCAGTACTTTCTCGGGAAATTGTTTAAGAATCGAGCTAAACAGCACAGTTTTCAATCCTGTTTCGGCGGCGGCGGTAACTTTTTTTTAATATAGAGAGATTACATTTTTGCAAATGAACTAAGATTCATATGGGGAAAGTTTTGCATTAGTGGCTGGCCACTGCACAGCAAATTTCCGATGCGAAGATAAACCACCACCAGCGTTAAGGCGTAGGTATTGGTCGAATTAGCCATGTAATAGCTAAAATGACCGTAGAGACACAAACTTAAATTAAAGAGTCCTGTCCGTTCAAATATTTAGAATCTTAAGGCGAATTGGAAATTTAAAAAAAATTATCCATCTTGAGATTTTAATAGATTTGGATGGTTCAAACTCTGCTCTTTCAAACGATGCGTAATTTCTGTTTCAACTCCAATAAGAAATTTTTTAAGGATGAAAATAAATTCATCTAAACTTAAAACTTTAACAACTCGATCTTCTCAAAATGTAAATTTTTTTTCCATGCGAAACTTTCTAAGAAACTTATACACTATCTACCAATAAGTATTTGGACACACATGCAAATGACGATATCTGCGGTCCTGATATACGTCACGCCCTCCGCCGTTAAGTATCGGGTACGAAACAACATTGGCATTAGTTGCATGAACAGGGTTTGTCCGTAAAGTAATGAGACTGGGTCTGGTGAAAATAATGTATTGATCCGATCGGTACATATTGTTAAAAGTCTTCAAAATAGTCTCCTTGGGCGTCGATACACCGCAACCAACGCAGGTCCTACCCTGCAAAGGCTCCCTGGAAGTCAGCTGACGCAACCTCTTTCAGAGACTCTGTGACAGCTCGTTGGATGGCGGGAACATCTTCGAAACGGTGACCTTTCAAGGCTTCTCTTGAGCTTTGGGAACAGGAAAAGATCTGCCGGGCTCACATGGGGGCTGTACGGTGGCTGCGGCAAGGTTGCAACCCCTATCCGGGGGCCACGTAGGCAATCACAACGATGGCGGTGTGGGCTGGAGCTCCCAGTGATCGGCAATCTCCGGTCGTTTTCGTTTGACGGCTCTGTGCAGGGGCGCAAGGACTTCTTTGTAGAAAACGGCGTTGATGGCTCGTCCTGGAAGTACAAATTCTTTGTGGACCACCCACTTTGACCGCATTTTCGTCTAAACGACTCGTTAAAGAGCGTCCAGATAGCTCCGTGTCTTCAAGGATCTGACGTCCGTTCTTGGACTCACTGAACCTGGGCCCTTGACAGGGCGTCGTCTTTGTAAGTCTACTTAACCAAGGGAAGTCTTTCGGAAGCGGTTTTGCCCAGGTAAAAGCAAAATTTAATCGTGTAGTGCTGCTCCAGCGAATGTTCCATTTTTGGCATTTTCTGCCGTGACAAAAAACTCAAAAACAGCTTTTGCGTCACGTGTGATCCTCACTGCATCAGAGCTCGGAAGCGACGGCCGCCAAGTGCGCTGCTAAGCTTACACTCCCCTCCACAAATACCGCCCCCAGGGAGCGCACTGCTGACGACTGGAGCGCCGCGCGGTGGCCAGTCTCATTACTTTACGGACACGCCCTGTAAGATGCTACGAAGTGCAGTTATCTGATTTCGAGAAAGGTGTAATAGTCGGGTTATTACAGAAATAGCCGATCCTTAAGGGACATATCTAATAGCGAGCTGAATTACCCAAAATCGACAGTGACCTATGTGATTCAGAAGTAGAAGATGAACGGTAATTGTCGGAATGTGCGCCAAGTCGGCAGACCAACGAAACTGGGAGATTGAGACCGACGAGTGCTGTCCAGAGAAATTAGGAAGAACCACTTCCAACCGATAGCCCACATACTCCAGGAGTTTCAACAGGCATCCGGGAGTGTTGTTTCGATGAATACCATCCTTAAGGAAGAATATTTACTTGGTTTTCATGGTCGTGCTGCCGCCTATAAGCTTTTGATCACAAAGTCCAACCGCGTTGCTCGGTTAATGGGGTGCAAAGCACGTCTAAAGTGGACCGTAGATCAGTGGAAACGGCTTCTCTGGAGCGACGAATCAAGGTTCACCCTCTACCGTTCGGATGGTAGGGTCTGGCGTGCCTGGAGAACGCCTCCTGCCAGAATGCATTGTGCCCTCAGTAAAGTTTGGTGGAGGTGGAATTTTGGTCTGGTGGTGCTTCTCCTGGTATGGACTGGGATCCTTGTTCCAAATTCATGGCAAGCTCAACGCCGAGTCCTACTGCACTATTTTGGATGACAGTGTGCTTGTTACGTTGTGGTTTTTTTACGGGTTGGACCCATGTTACTTCCAAGACCACAACGCCAGCTGTCATGTTGCGAGGTCCACCATGGATTGGTATGGTAACAATGGGGTTAACCGAATGGACTGGCCTGCCAAGAGCCCAGACCTGAACCCTATCGAAAACCTCTGGAGCGAGTTGGATCGCCGAATTAAGTGGTGCAACAACCTTCCAAAATGAGTGAAGGAACATACATGTACCATACTCGAAACCCCATCCACCAAACCACCTGCACAGTGGCGACACTCGTAGCGATGCCAGCGCCACGGAGTATATAACACGGAGCGCAGGTGCAGAGAACAAGAGCGGAGCAGAGTAGAAAAAGAGCGATGTCACCAGCTGCGAAGCTCTCATCGACGCTTTCGTTTTCGATTATATCTTTAAGTTAGGCTTAAGAGCCTAAAGTTATATATTCAACCTGAGAATATATAGTTTTTTTTTTACAACCTGACTTTGTCTTCATCCATCAACACCCTAGACAACCCGAACTAGAACATACATGTCTCCTCCAAGCCGAGTGGTAGAAAATACCACTAGCCGTCATACAAGGATTTGTGGAAAGCATGCCGCGGAGGGTTGAGACTGTAATTGCCTCTCGTGGAGGCTCTACCAGCTTTGAATATGAATAAATTTAGTTTTTCTTTTCTATATCAAAGGTGTCCAAATACTTATTGGTAGATAGTGTATACAGGGTGATTCTATGGTCATGGGACAAACTTGAAGGGGTGGTTAATCCTCCAAGTTATAATAGGTGGCGTTGCTATGTATACTGATTGAGCTAAGAATGGGCGACAGGGTCTAGATGTACCAAGTCTGGGTACAGGGCTTAGGGATCCATATCTACAAGTTGGCACAAAGGACCAGATACCACAAGGTTGGGTACATGTCCTATTAATCCAGACCTATTGTACACAGACTATTTCCCATAGTACCTGGCCCCAAAGCACGAGAGATGAATGCTATGAATAGACAGATAATGGATATTGAATTGTATTCGCAAAATAAATTGTTCCGATCACACACGTACTCAGTCTACCGCGATATGTATTATCGCCACAAAGTATACGCTATGCTCATACAAACCTTATCTTATTTTCTATAAGGAAGCTTGAAAAAATGCATTCACATTGCGCACTTAATGTCAAATTGGAAATACTATAACATTTCATAATTGGCGAGATTTGAACTTACCTCTTTCCGTTGCCCACATTCGCCAAAAACAACATTAAATTACTTCTACCAGTAACCCCTACTCAAAATGATAAAGCCTTTTTTTCCTATAGACGGAAATCCCCCAGATTTAGCGGAAAGTATCATAGTTAGGATTGGAAATACACTAGAACCTTATTATAACTGACAGTGAGCGAAGTGAAAGACCATTTAAATTTTGTTATTCAATGTGTTGAACAATCGGCAAATAAAAATGTATTTGCATATTATAATGAAAACCTTACTGCACCTCCGTCAGCTATTAACTGAAGAAATAAATAGAAAACGGTACAGCTACACTCTACGTTTATGAGTGATGGCAACGGCTTGGCGATTTTTTTTTGGCGCACTTCTAGTAGCGAGTTACGATAAATTAAGGCAACCCATCTTTCGTTGCTGTTGTTGTGGTTTTCACGGCAACCTCGGCAAACGGAAACTTTCAATTTTCATTTTGAATATTCTAGAAAGTTCTTCCAAAATCCGTTAAAATCGTTTGATTTCATTGATTCGTTTGAAATGTTTTCTTTCCTCCCATTGGTTATTTTGTTTTTAAAATATCCTTTGATTGCATTGGTCCTTTTAAATCGTTTTCTGTGATACCATTGGTCCATTTATTTGTATTTTGACAGTTGTGGAATTTTTATTTTGTTATAATAGTTTTCACGACAGGATTAAGAGGTTTTTTTTTTTACCATTTTTGTTTTCATTATTATTTTACGAGAGAATTCTGACGTTATCAGGTATTATTTCTTACTTTTTTTCTTTTGTAAATCTTTTTCTTTTTCAACATGCTCACTGTATTTAGTGTAATTGATAAGTTTCAGGGTATTCTTACCATTCGTAGCTTAGTTTCTCTGCTGGTTCACAAATGTGTTTTGATATGTGATTAAGCTTACTACTTTTTGTGAATTTTTTTTTAAATATACTTTTTTAAAACGTTTTGAAATGTGCTTAAAAAGTGTGTTGTAAAAAGAAAAAAAAAATTGTGACAGGAAAAGAGTTCAGAAATAATTATTTCCTTGGCGACTTTAGAAGTGCGCCAAAAAAAAATCGCCAAGCCGTTGCCATCAGTCATAAACGTAGAGTGTAGCTGTACCTAGAAAACAAACCCAACAGAAAATAAAATTTTTTTCAAACAATGAATGGTAAACAATCAACAACCTTTTTGTTCTTAAGATTAATTGCAATGTCTAGGTACACATCCTTTTCAATTTAACCTTTGTTGAAGGCTGTTTTTTATTTGATATACGTATAATAAACACTTATAGCTAACTACTGTACTTTCATTGATGTACAACCTGTTGCATAATACATCCTTTAAAAATTATTTGTTATAAACCGGACTTTCATTAAAACGGACAACCTTCAGTCCTTATTAGTCTGTTATAATGAGGTCCTACTGAACTAAAGTTTTGATTTTATATAAATTCCAAATAAATTACTCGTAACTATCAACATATATATATTGACTTAACCTTAAAAATATATTTGAAATAGTTATGGTAATTGCATAATTATTGTAAACGTAAGAAGAAAAATGGTACCCAAAAATTCTACTTCATTCAAAATTGCCTTTCGCATGATTATTGAGTTATATAAAAAATGAATTATTATTAGATTGGCCACATTTAAAAATTTAATCACCCCTGTAATACAGAATACAATTTTTACTTATTTTTTGCAGAAATAAAAACTAATTTGTTAACGTATTACACAAGTTGTAGTAACAAAAATGATTTATAATGTGAAGGAAAAGCTCATCCTTTCTTTACAAATAAAAATTCTACCAATTTTATGGAAATAAATTGTTTATAGATAATTAGTTGAACAAAATATATTTTGAAAGAAGCAGTATATATTTTTCTTTCATTTTAATATAGAGGGTAAGAAATTTAAAATAGTTTTCAACCGCATTTCTTGAGGTTTCGTATTTCACTATAAAATACGATATGCGATTTTTTGGAAAATAGCGAACAATTAAAGCGATTTTTTAGTTCTTCATACTTATAATCACTGAAATCGCTGATCTCATTTCAAGGAAATATACAGCAATTTCTCTAAGTGCATTCATTAATTTCTAAGCAGTAATTATTTTGGAACATCTAAACTTTTTTATGCGGTATGAAACTGGTTATTTTATACCCCTCGAATCTAGACATTTGAGAAAGAACAAAGTACCAATTGAATCAAACAAATTTTAGCTCATTACAAATTCATTTAATTGACTCGTAAACTAAACCCTCATTCGTGTGTAGGTGGTTTTATTGCAGTTAGCTTTAATAGAATATAAAAGTTGAATTTCGTCTTTCTTTTGATTCCATTAGTAATATGTAATAGCAAGGATATGATCAAAATGTTGGATGAGGTAAAAATTACTTTTTTTCATCATTAATAATCCTATATATAAGCCTGTATTTTGAAAAACATTGTGTCTTTAAGAGGGTTTTGAAGTTTTGTTAAATAATTGCATTTACATCCTTTATACTTCATCTTAAAAACATTTGAAATACTTATGGTAATTGCATAATTAATGTAAACGTAAAAAGAAAAATGGTACCCAAAAAATAAATCTACTTTATTCAAAATTGCCTTTCGAATAATTATTAAGTTATATAAAATCACTCAATTTTCCCCTTTCTTCTTGGATCTTTACCATTTGAGAAATAGCGTAATTTTGCCTCGACAAGGCTATTCACCAAAAGCAAAACTGACCTGATCTTGAACGAAATACCTCATCCAAACACTTGAAAACCTTCTTTTTAGAAAACACTCTTTTTTTTTTGGGGGGGGTGACATTTTGTTAAGTAATTTGACATTCACATCCTTTATCTATATATATAAAACACTAACGTACGTGGTCCCAAAATCGACGTTATTAGTGTATCGTCGAATGGCAACAATCAACGTAAATAAAATAACCCAGATATTTTGAATTCTTGCTGTTTTCAAATATCCTAGGTCAATTTCTATGCAAAATAAGGAATTAAATTGTAATATTTATGTTTGAACTTACTTTTTATTTCTTCCTTTGATGTAAAAGTAATTAAAACGTAATTTTGCTACCCGGTATCTGGCCACGTCAGAATTAATGTTTAATTTTTTAATTTGATTTAGAATTCCGTGTTTGGGTATTTGAGTTGACTGCGAGATGTTGCTGACATATTTGAGGATTCCCAAGTATTATAAATACGTGTTCTTTTTTGTCCTTGCCAATATCGTTGAAAGTCTTTTGTCGCATTATTCTATTTCACAATATATTCAGGAAGTCGAAATTCAACACGTTTGAATAGATACGTACGTGTATTTTTTCAGAATTTTGTATTTTTTCAAAGATTGGAATTTTATTTTTGTTTGCATTATGTGTTTCGGTATATTGCATATTGCAGAAATATGATTTAGGAGTTATATTTTAATGATATGTCTATTTTCTGCAAAATATCACTATATATGGGTAATTTTGTAGCGGTATATGTATATTTCGACCAACTTTACTTAAATATTTGAATAAATACGCAATGATTTCAAGAATTGTTCCATAAAAATAAATAAAATATACAAATCAAAATATGTTTAATTACGGTGTGTAAAAATTAAAAAAAAAAACAAAAAACAAGCACTATTACACACCGCCGAGCGCTAGCCGGCGCAGCCCGGCTAGTACAGCAATAAAACGTCAAAAATTTTCAAACGTTCGAAGTTTATATGGTCCTCAAAATGATGGAATGCTTTTGACATCACCACACTATCTATCAGACCGTGCAAATTTTAGTCACGTTTGTGTGTGTGCGCGAAGAGAAGTTTCTTCGGCCCACTAAAATTACAAGGAGTTTCTAAGTTTGAGTGCTTCCTTGCATGCTTACTGAACTCACAGTAAAAACGGATTGCCGGAAGATAGGTCAAACAGATGTGGCCATGCCAAATCCTTCTCAAACCATGTCGACATACAATTCTGCCTCGTAAAAATGGTTTAATCTGTTCATCCATTTTATTTTCCAGGGTGATCAAATCGACCGCACAATAATCATATCACGCGATTCCTCGCCGAAAATGTCCGTTTTTCGATTAAGTGTGGCATTCCGGAGATATTTTCGTCGAAATTTTTTTTATGATGTCACTTTGGCATTTGAAATTTTGGCGTTAAGATAACTAAACTATTCTTATCTAGTCCCTGGCCATGCCGGTACTTTAGTGACATTACTAGAAAAGGTAAAATTCGAATGAATGGATGCCATAAGATGAAAAATCATTAAGAATGTTTCGCAAAACACAACTGGCCTGATTATGTCGTACTTCACCAGCTTTATTTTTTACTTATTATTCTTTTAAAGTCCCTGACCTTTCCAGTACTTGACACTACTAGAAAAGGTGAAGTTCAGAAGGAAGCCAGATGACTAGAAAAGGAAAGCCATAAGAAGATTAAAAATCACTAGGAATGTTCAACAGAACACCAAACTTGTCATACTTAGCCAGTTTTATTTAAAATTTTTTACTTATTATTCTTTTAAAGTCCCTGGCCTTGTCGGTACTTGAATGACCCTACTAGAAAAGGTCAAGTTCATAGTGACATTACTAGAAAAGGTAAAGTTCACACAGAGAAACCGAAATAGGATGAAAAATCACCAAGAATGCTCCACTTCTCAGTTCGAAATTTGTAGAACACCCCATTTAAAGGCCGTTGCATTTTTACTGATTTGATTTCTATGGTTTTTCGAGTTCGATAGACTCGTTTATTAATTAAAAATAACAATAAATCTCCAGCCTGAATCGCGTCACTCTTGAGAAAGCGCTATAAATGGATGGAACAGTTTTATGCGTTGCAACCACTTTCTCAAACCTCCAAAGGAAAATTCCGAGAGCGTCCCTGTGTGCATCTTTTCTTCCCAGAACGAATAGAAAAAAAAAAGCTTAATCTTAGTCAATTTTATTCTATGCAAACCGATACTCCGAAAGTATGTTGTAATCCTTTTTAAAGCAAGAGATAAAATTCTTATTGAACTTGATTTGTATCCAAGGGCAGGGATATATTTAGAGATGTGCCCAGAAAGGAAAGAAAATCTGGACACCTCCGAAATTATTTTGTGATTTTGCCTGGGCAAGGGATAAATATTTTAACCCAGATTTAATAAAAACTTATTTGTAGAAGAGCGATCTTTTCGCGTGTTTCATTGATCTCGTGCATGCACTAGTTTGATAAATGGTATGCTGGCGCCTTCGAAGACGTTCGGAGCTCTCCGACCCCATCCTCTCTTCCAATAAAAGAATCGAACGCAGCGCTAAGGTTTGGGGTGCTTCTCTGCCTGATTACTGAACTGTCAGTGAAAATGGATTGTCAGTTTTTCGCATTAGTCAACTCTCGATTATTCGGGGGGTAATCCAAAGAAAAAGTAAAATTACAGCGTAAAATGTCGGGATAACAAAGTGTTAGGTTGCATTAAAGTCTGAATTATTTGTTTTGGACGTACAAAAAAAAAAGTCCTGAACATTTTATTTTTTTATTCATATGTCAAGAGTCACTTGTAATTTTTTCTATGAGTAAGAATTTCTTAGTGAACAAACCATAGAGATCTGCAAAGATTTTATTTCTGCTGTCCACATGTTCTCGTATTATACATGTCGGGTTAACTTAAAATGTAGTTTATCGCCGTTTTGGTGACGTGACATAACGAGCGCGATTCTTATAACTTTCAAGGTACAACTGATGTTCTGGCCGTTGTCGAATTCTTTCTTAGCGCGATCTTGGTACAACTGCTGTACCGGAATGCCTAAGATTAATCTAATTGGCGTTGGCCATTCAACTATCATATCGTACCCCGGCAAGAAAAGTGACACAACTCAAATGCGCAGAATTTGAGAAACATCAACTTAAAGGATACTATAAAACTTATATTGAAATAGTATAAGCTTCTTTTAAATTTTAGGTAAATATTTATGGTGGTAACTTCTATTATATTCTATAGAATAGTAATATAACACGCTGGGGCACCTCATACATATTTTTCAATGACATAACATCAACATTTTTATTTTTTGACTTGTGTTACTTTTCTTGCCGGGGTGCGATATATCAAATCGGAATTCATTCTTTGGGATTTTTTATTGACGAAGTGCTAAAATCGTATTCGAAAAACAAGCTAAGTGACTTGCTGTTCAAATTACGTACAGAAAACACCACAGAACACTGCCGCCTTCTTTATTTAGCTTGACAGAAAATGATTTGGTGCTTTAGAACAAACGACATACGTATTTGTACTTTTTGTGGATCCTTTTTCTACAAAAATGGAGTTCTTAAAACACTTCATTCATCTTAAAATGAATGCTGAATAAAATTTCAAATACAAACTGAAAATACAGAATATTTACTTTAAAATTATATGCTTTCTGATTCGATTTCTTTTTATTTCACTGACGACCCGCATTGTAATGCAACGTACATATGCAAAGCTGGATTTTTCTCTTAGAAATAAGAGTGCCCTTGTGAAACTTTTTACATGTCCGTAAAATATTTCAAAATACCGTATAAACAGTAAATCTTAATCTATCTACCTAGTATAAAAAAATGTGTCGGTCTTTTTCAGGTTTATTTGCTTTGTGATTGGTAGATAGAGAGTCAAGTGATAGCGAGTCGCGGTTCAATGGGCTAATTAATTTAGAGCACGTGCAGACGATAAACACAGTTGCATTTTTTGATTAATTAATTCATAAAATTTGAGAGTACGCGCTAGAAAGTTTGCAATGTTTTCAGAAGAACCGGCAAATTTGGTAACCGTTTCCATAGCAACAGTCGAATATGAAAAAATTAAGTACTATTACAACAAACAACACGGATCAGCTAAAACATTTAAATTATGATGAGATTTCCTCTGAATTTTAACAATATGTTCTACTAAAATATTTCCTTTTTTATGTGGAAATAAGATGTTTTGTTCTTGACATTTTTTAAAACATTTTGTTTTTATTTACACTATATTTCCGTGTATAAGCCGAGATTTCTTGGAACGTTTTCTAAAGCTAAAGTATTAGGGTCAGCTTATATACAAATCCGCTAATCTCGCAAAAAAGTAGGCAATTTTCCGTTACTCGGGCGCAAGCGATAAATATCGCAATGGGTAAAGAACCTTCAATAACGTCATACTAGAGGTCCGGGATCAATCTAGCTGCGATCCAAATGGGGATGGATTGTGTAACAATAACCTCCCCTCATTGTTGAAATGTATAGTTCGCGAAGCGAACTAAATATGATTGCGCAGCAATCATCGGGGGTTGACGAGCGATAGCAAACAGGAGGCGGAGCCCCCAAGTCGAGAATTATTTTTTTCTTGTTTTGTAACTACAGTAGTATGCAAACCATTTTATCTTTGCATTTAGCTTAATACTTAAAAAAGATGTCAATTAAATGTTAAAATCGAATGTTCCTCCATTACCATTTTTTACCGTGTTTTTATCTAAATGAGCATGAAACTCATTTCTAGTGGTCAGATTACTAGTGGATCCACTAGTGATGATACTAGTGTTTTTCCGTCTTTAAACTTGGTCTGGAAGGAATTAAAACATTGAATGTTACAACACGGCACAAGGATAACAATTAAATTTTCCTCTTGACGCTTTTTTGTTGTTATTTATAGTTGAACGTTTAGTTCCACTGAAATAGCTATGAACCTGTTTTGTCATCTTGTTTTTATCTCAATTATTTGTAAGTTTCTAGAAGTGTTTTCCACTACTGACATCCAGTTGGGTTAAGTTTTATACTAATCTCTTTTACTCACATAATACGCTAAGAAAGCAGTCAAATTTTACTGCTGTGTTCTATTCCTACTGTTATTACAAGACATCTCAAACGTTTGAAAAATAAATCACGTTTATTTTCACTATTTCACCCTGTCTGATATTCCCCGTGAATAATCAAATAAAAATGGAACGACAAATGAGACCAAAACAACATCCTCGAATAATAGACCAAATATTAAGTATAAAAGTTTATTTGGTTGATTATTCTAGAATTTTGTTTTGGTCTGATTTTTTTTTTTTATAGTTCCACATTTATTCCCCTAGACGATGTATATCAGACAGGGTGAAATAATGGAAATAAACTTAATTTCTTTTTCAATCGTTTGAGATCTCTTGCTATAACAGTGAACCTATTTTACAAAAAAAGGAAATAGAACACAGCAATTAACATTGACTGCTTTTTTAGCGTGTTATGAGAGTACAATAGATTAATATAAAACTTAGTCCAACTGGATATCAGTAGTGCAAAACACTTCTAGAAACTGACAAATAATGAAGGTATAAACAAGATGACGAAACTGGTTCATAGCTATTTCAATGGAACAAACCGTTCATTTTAATAACAACAAAAAATCCTCTAGAGGAAAAGTTCGAGTTTAAATGTTATCTTTTAACAGTGCTGTCATTTGTCACACTCAAGGTTTTAATTTCTTACAGGCCAAGTTTAAAGACAGAGAAACACTAGTATCAGTACTGACTCGAATATTTCATTAAAAGTTTTTGATTTCTTCGATTTTTGCACATAACTGGTTTTTGTCTATTATATTTATTTTTATTAACATTTATTTTACTATCTCAAAATATCTAAACATATAAATACGAAATTACAAAATGTTCGTAAAAACAAAACAATTATAATTGTTCAAAATGAAGAAAAATAAGTAGGAAATGTGGTATAAAAATGAATAATTTGAGGGCTGAGACTATAGTTAAGACTCAAAACAAAGATCGATGCAACAAATAATCACCGTTCCTTGCATCTATTTATATAAATTAGGCTTTACTGTTATAACAAGAGATTTCACTCAATTGTGGAAGAAATGAAGGGTCTCTTTCCACTATTTCACCGTATTTAAAATATCAGGACACGTTCGAGACTATTTTTTTAGAATGACGCATAGAAACATTTTAATGATATTTTTATGTTTTGTGTTATTAAATAAATAGCATTGCGCTATAAATATTTAAAATATTTTTTAACAATTTTGTAAAAATGATGATTATGCACGAAATTTTAAAGAGATTAGTCAGAAATTTCAAATGTTGTATCTGAAAATTTATTCAACCCATTTGAAAAATGATGCTACCAAAATAAACTACATGCATTTTTCTAGGGAACGAACTAGAATCAAAAGCATATTTAAATAAACAAAAATTTTACAAGCGATCGAAAAATGAATATAAGGTTTTTGATAGTTTTACAGGAAAAAAAAAATGACGCAAAATGGAGATTTTATTTTCCCGAAAGCAAACGATTTTATATCTTAAATAGAAATCGACATAGTTTAAAAACTTTTCAGATCAGCATAATTATTCCAGTTCATTCCCTAGTTTAAAAAAAGAACAAGTTCTCAATGTTTTACGAGAATCCATCAATAACTTTTTGTGTTATAACATTTGAAATGAGGAAATAATGTATAAAAATTAATTTAGAGTAAAAATTAGTTAGAAGTGTATCGGTTGCTCTTGCTTTTACTGTTTGTGTAAACAATTTTGTTCTTCACTTCTCTTTAAAAATGTTCACAATATTTCCAAAAGAGAAACCATTTAAACATTTGAAAAACCTTTCCAAAACAATATTTGCAACAAAAAAAAAGTAAGTTTTAAATTTTTATTTTTGACAGGTTTTTGGTCTTTTGACGGCCATTTCCGGTGTCTTCCATACCTACTTCCGGTTTTTCTCACCTTGATTGAAATCTTAATATTTCAGCAACTTATTAACTTAGAGTAAGATTCAAATATATTTCGGAAAGTCAAATAAATACTCTATCAAGTAAAATTAAAAACTTTTTTTGGAACTTTTGGTCAAAGATGAGATTTTTAATTTGTTCGGATACCTTAATGAGCCCTGTGCAAACTTAAAGTTGAAGTAGAGAACACGAAATTAAACTACATTCACATTGGTATGTGTCTGCTAGTACCACCTGGATTTGCCATAAAGCACTCTGCATTTGGCCGGTTTGGGCCATCATCATTTTACTCACTGACTTCGTACAGCTGTCATACATCATTTGACGAATCCTGTGATTTCTGACATGCATTTCATGGGAGGAGTGGCTAACGGACCAAAGTCTGTGAGATTCCATTGTATACGGTACCACACACAGCAGACTAGTACCGAAGCACCGAACGTTTACATCAGACTTCGAGTGAAACAGAAAAATTCCACGGACATAGCTAATCATTTCTCATTCATTTTACTTGTTTCATAATTTCCAAATATTTGATTAAACATAGAACCATCAAAACTTTCCATAAAATAGTCTCATAATTCTATTTTGAAATTCATATATTACACATAGCATATTGAAATATTAAAATTTCAGGTTTATTAGATGATTACAATTAAAATAATATCGACCTCATTGTCAGCAAAACAAACACAATTCAGAATAATAAAAATCTATGATGCCTTCTCTGCAAAAATGACACAAAATGGAGATTTTATTTTTCCAAAAGCAAACGATTTTTTTAAGCCTGAATAAAAAGTTAATGGGAAATTGGGGATAAATATGATTTGAAGATAAATTTAACGAATTTAAAATAGAAAAATAAAATAGCTTAAAGATTTTCAAGTTTCTTTTTAACTTTCTTATAGTTTACTCTCTATCATTGTGTCAATTTTTTCTAGAAGTGCGATAGCTACAAAAACAAAGCGATCTTACCATGCAATGTGTCCGAACTTCGAAAGTTCCAAAGCTCGTGTTACTGTGGGAAATAATGTTAAAATTCAAAATTATTTCGACATTCTTTTTGTATATCATTATTTTATCACAACACTAACAGGAATTCCAAATATTTAACTAAAAATTAATATTTACGTACCAAGAGAGTTCGTTTCGTAAATTCTAAAGCCGGCAATGTACGTATTGTTTATGATTGTATAGTTCTCAGGAGAATCAGCGCCACCTACAAGGGCACCTGTCGAAATTCAAATAAAACGAGCTTGGGGAATTATTGCGTACGTATAGCTATTAAATTTCTCTTGGAAATTGAGATATCCGCTTGAATCACGAAAGGTAGAAGTAAGAAAGAGAAATAATATTGATGAAACATAACAACGATACGGAGTATTACCGAAATGAACGCAGAAATGTTAGATGGTTTTATTTTACATTTGATATAATTGGAAGTTGAGCTTCTGAGATGTCTACCGAATATACTGCAAGCTTGAAGACCTGCGCAATGCGCCTGAGCATAAGTTTCTTAATTGTTTTGATCTATGGATAGCAAAAGCAGTTGCTCTCGCATTTCAAACCTTAATTTAAAATTAATTTTTGTAAATTTTGCATCCTCATTCACATTAAAGTATACCTCTAAATGAATTATCGAAAATTTTGTTTACTTTTAATAATATTAACTTTCTCCAATAAATTGCAAGGCAAAAAGTACATCTCATTGTCAGTCATGTTACCACAGTTAGATTCTGAGCGTTTATTTCTATTCAATCTCATTTCCTTGTTCAACGGTGACTTGGAATATTTTGAAGCTAAACTTATTCTCGCCTAAATCTTTTTAGCGCTGATTTCTACCTTTCAGATTTCCCATTGTAATCAGATTGCAGACTGAAGAGTTTCATTAGAGTGGTGAGCTCTACCGTGTAGTTTTAAAAGCATTATGCAGCTCCATAGCTCAAGGTAGGAATAAATTAACGTCTCACTGGAGCAACACAACGGATTACTGGTGACGGTCCGGGATCAAACCAGAAGGGAAAGATCCGAGGACAACACCACGAAATTTTGAACCACGATCAGATGACGAGCTTCATAGCTCAAATCAAACATGTTTAAAATAAGCGACAAAAAAAACCAAGAACCATACGGGTTCCTACTGTTTATGGTTTAGTAATTTTGCTGTTTGTTTCCATTCGCGGTTCATCTACACTCTACGTTTATAGCGGTGGCAACGACCTTGGCTATATTTTTTTTGCGCACTTTTAGTAGCAAGTTACGGTAGACTAAGGAACCCCGTCCGTCTTTACGTTATTGTGGTTTTCATGGTAACCTCGGCAAACGGTAACTTTCAAATTTCATTGGAATATTCACGAAACGTTTGAGTTTTGGGTTTTATTTGCTTTTTGCACTTTTGGAATTTTTGTTTTTTATAATTTTTTTCCGGAACAGTTTTGACGTATCAGGTTGTATTAATTGTTGCTTTTTTTCTTTTAAAAATCTTTTGAAGTTTCAGGGTATTCTTACCCAACATTTTCAGCTTAGTTTTTCTGCTGGTTCACAAATGTGTTTAAGCTAACTACTTTTTGTGAAAGATTTTAAAAATATACTTTTCAAAACATTCTTACAAATGTGTTTTCAAGCTTTCATTTTACAATGTAAAAGGAAAAATATTTTTGAAATAAAAAGATTTTTGAAATAATTCTTGCCTTGGCGACTTTAGAAGTGCGCCAAAAAAAATCGCCAAGGCCGCTGCCACCGCTATAAACGCAGACTGTAGCTGTACCTCATTCGCTGGAAAGCAAATAATGCTGATATTTGTGCCATCTTATATGAAATATTAACCCCGGTGCACACATCCGGTTTTTCAACGTGCGGCGCCGCTGTGGCACCGAAGCCCATCTATGCACACATAACCGTGAAATGACGCAAGTACTCATTCGCGCCATTTGCGATAAATATTCTATCAAAGAAAACGTGTTTACTTTTTTTACACCAAGTAAGCGAAATATATTTTGAAACAAAATAGACGTTTTACTGGATACAATCATTTATTAATTATTATTTATATTCCATTTATTTACGAAAACAAGGTACTCGAGACCGTAGTGCGGCGACCGTGCGGCGCCGTGAGGAACTGCGGAACAAATTGCACGCAAATTGGACGTGCGTCGCACCAGAGGCGCCGGACGCATGTGTGCACTGCTCCATTGGATCTAATGTACTTCATACTAATCACTTGCGTTGCGGCAGCGGCGTCGCACGTTGAAAAACTGGATGGGTGCACCGGGCCTTAAAGTGTTGATTGGTTGTGTACGTCACGAGTTGGCGGAGTTTCTAATTATTTTATTTGGTTATGTGATGTCAAATATCAGAAATCATCTTGATGATTATTTCAAATTGGATATCACGGCCAGTAATCACGCACCATCAGGTTAAAAAAAATATATAAATGAAGTTTGACCAAAATAAATACATTTTTTATACACCCGCCGTATGACGGGCTTTTATCCTAGTATATGAAAGTGGTGGACAAAATAATAAAAACACCTGTGAAAGAATGCAAAATGTTTATTCGAATGGAGTTGGGCCACCCTTGGCCTGAATTACAGCTTGCATCCGACGCGGGATTGGAAAAAAAATGTCTTGCACAATGTTCAAGAGAATTCACACCCATTCTTCAGGCAGAGCGGTCTCGAGTTCAGATATTGTGCGTGGAAGTGGAAACGGAGCATGGACTTTGTTCTCCAAAAAACCCCACAAATGCCCAATGATGTTGAGATCCGGAATTGAGGACTCCACGTGAAATGTCCTACTTCATCACTATGCTCATCATTTCATGTTTGAACACAAACACAGCGAGTCGTGTGAACAGGAACGTTTTCATCTTGGAACACAGGTCTTTCTCCAGGAAACAGTCAGAAGCATAGGGCGAAAATGTTCTGCGATAATACTAGGATAATGCACGGCTTTTATCTTCCCCCTCAGGTCTACGAGTGGCCCTAAGCCACGCCTAGATATCGTGCACCACACCATCAAAGAGCCACCTCCATGCTTAACGGTGGAACCAGACAGTCAATATGAAATGCTTCTGCCGGTGTACGCCAGACGTACACACGTCCGATGGTCTGAAATAATGCAAATGATGATTCGTCACACCAGATGACCTGTTCCCATTGCTGTTGTGTCTAGTTTTGGTGTCTCGGCACCACTGGCGTCGTATAATAGCATTACGCGACGACACTAACGGCTTTGGAATAATCCCTCTGCCATGAATGTTCTCAGCATACAGCTCCCGTTGAATAGTTTTGGTTGATACAGGATTCTGGAGATGGGTGTTCATCTCGGAGGTTATCTGCGGCAGTGTAGTCTTGAGTTTTCGATTGACTCTCCTCTTCAACACTCGTCCACCCCGGTCAACTTCGACTTTAGCCCACTGTTCTGCTTCGCAGATGAAATCTTTCCACTTTTTCTGTAGGCTGTCGTAATCCTCGACACAGTGGTCCTTGCAACACTCACAAGGTTCTCGTCACAGACGTTCCAGCGAGGCGAGTTCCAATGATCATACCTCTTTGCACGTCGGATAGGTCGGACATAACGGCGCTTTGCTGGTAACATAATTTTCTCGTATAACTTCCACACCGGCCATTGCTCGACTGATACCTTCGCTTTCGCCGCAACTAGATGGAAGACTGCTGCGATCCGTGGAATGGCTGTATTAGAAGGTCGAATTGCTACGCTTTTAGAAATGGATGTTCCTATCATTTTATCCACCACCTGCATATAAGTACACTACTGTTTGTAAAAATTGCAACACCGTGAAAGAATTATACAAATTAAACGAAACTTTCAAGAAATGCAAAACAGTTTATGATATACAAATACAAATACAAATATTGACGACCAGCTACAGGCTCAAGCCCAACAAGGCTGGTCCTTTGTTTATGAATTCTCCAATTCCCACTGACTATCCAATTGTGTTATCCAAACTATCCAATTGTTATCCAAACATTAAATTCGTACACTCCCTTTGAATTAACTATATTTTCTGGCAACGCGTTCCAACTGTCTATTACCCTATTAAAGTAGTAGTTTTTCCTTAAATCCCGATTAAAATGTGTCTTATTCAATTTATACCCATGGCCCCTTGTTCTGTTATCCCTATTGAAATTTAAGCCCTCTGTGTCCCCTTGTTTTACAAACTTGAAAAGCTGAATCAAATCCCCCCTCCTTCTTCTTCTTTCCAGTGTATACATGTTTAGCTTACTTAAACGTTATTAGAGTCGAAATTTGCTAGCCCCTTTATTATTTTTGTAGCTCTGTGCTGAACCCTTTCAATTGATTCTATGTCCTTTCTCATATATGGAGCCCAGAATTGTACAGCATATTCTAGATGTGGTCTTACTAAACCCTTATATAATGGCAAGATTATATTCTTATCCCTTGAAGTTACAGTCTTTTTAATATACCCCAATAACCTATTAGCCTTTTTACCCGCAGCTGAACACTGGCGACCCATTTTCAAATCCCTGTGAATTATCACCCCAAGATCCTTGACTGTTTCTCCCTCCTTTACCTTTACTCCCTGCAGACAGTACTCGGCTCCACTGTTCCTGTAACCCATATGCAGAACTTGACATTTCCCTACATTAAATGACATACCCCATTTTACAGCCCATTCGGATATCTTATCAAAATCTCCTTGTAAATTTTCTATCTGTAACTTGGTATCCACTGTCCCCCAAATGATTAGAATTACAAAGCGATCACGCATGTGTGGGCCGAGAAATAAACTCTAAACTTTCAATTGAGCCATGTATAAAAAACACTGTAACGGTGCCATACGAGAAGCTACCTCATGATCGGCCATGAAATCGACACTCTCATGGGGGGTTATGCCACAACAGTGAGCGAAGTGATGAACCATGGAGAACCAGACAAGTCGAAACCCCGGCATTGGGCCACTCAATAAGACGTCACCACTGGGCGACAGACACCTAATTCGCATGGCGGTTACGGACTGTACAGCGTCCTCTCGTGCGTTGGCACAACATTGCAGTACGTCTACAGGTGTCTTATTTTCTGGCCCCACGGTTCGTCGACGTCTGCTGCGCCATAGGCCACGTGCAAGGATTCCCTTGACGCTGAACCACCAACGCCTCCGGCTGCAATGGTCTCACCATTACAACCAATGGCGTGCCGATTGGCAACAAGTCGTCTTCTCAGATGAGTCCCACTACAATCTGGACTATAGCGATGGACGAGTACTCGTCAGACGCGACAGAGGTTAACGCCTTCTCTCGGAGCGTCATATTCAGTATCATACTGGACGAACGCTTGGCGTGATGGTCTGGGGCGCTACTGGAGACGATGGGAGATCCGCCTACTCCAAACTGTGGGGACCCTGAACAGCGGGCGCTACACCAGAGAAGTTGTCAAGCCCGAGGACCTACCCCTACTGCAACGCATTCCCGGAGCTGTATTTCAGCAAGACAATGCTCGCCCACATGTTGCTCGGAATGTACAAGCCTTCTTCAGAGCACGACAGGTTCCGTTTTTATGGCTTGCACGTTCCCCGGATATGTCACCCATTGAGCATGTGTGGGATTACATCGGTCGGCGACTCACTCGTACTGCCCGTCGGGCAGAGAGCACGGCTAGGCTTGGGCATCAGACAAAGGCCATATGGAATGCCATTCCTCAGCATGACATTCAGAATCTAAGATTCGATGGCACGACGTGTACAGGCTCTCATCGCTGTGCGTAGCGGCTACACAAGATATCGATTTTCGGCATTATTTTTGTTTTGTTGCTCTGTAAATTTTATCGTTTATTTAAATCACTACGTAATATATGTGGAATAAATTTAATTTATCTCTGATGATTCTTTCATAGCGTTGCAATTTTTACAAACAGTAGTGTACAAATATACAAATCTTGAAAGAAAGTTACTAAGCATTCCTTTTGGGTAAGGATAATTCCGGAAACGTTTGTTCCAGGGGGCGCCAAATTTGAGGAAATTATTGGCGCCCCAAATAGCACCCATATGCTTCATTTACGCCTGTTTGTTTCCAAAATAATTTTTTTATTCAATTCATAAACAATATTTTCTGTATACAGTCGAGTTATTGCGAGCTCGGATAAAGCGAAATATCGATTATTACGACTTTTTTTCTGTCCCTTTGGAACTGCAATATCAATTAGTGTTAAAAAGATCGCATATAGGAAGTATTGCAGCGTGAATATCGGATACTGCGAAGTTTTGGGCTCTGGTAAGGAACCATAAACCCTCTCTCTCTCCCCCCCCCCCCCAAAAAAAAATAATTGTGGACGACAATTGCCAATTTTTAGATGATGCCTGGCGTTGGGGGTTCAATCGAAAACCATCCAAAACTGCTGGAAACATGCAGCATTTTTAGGGGAACCTGGGAACTTCATTTCTGAACCTGATCCTGAAAAAAGTTCCGTGTGGAAAAATTTACAGGAAAAAATAATTTTGGACGGTGATGTTACTTTTGCTGATTATGTTGATAGCGATTACTACGTAGACATTGAAGCACAGCAAACAGACGATGACATCATTGCAGCAATGTTACAAAATACTTCTGTTGATTCCGAAGAGGAAGACATTGAAATTGAAGTAAATAGACAATTAGTGACACCCAAATCTGCCGAGGACAGTCTTCAGAATTTGCGTGCGTTCTTTGAATCGCATAACATTGTCTGTCGTGATAATTTTAGTACACTGGAAAAAGAATTATGCAACTGCATTGTAAAATCAACTGTTCAAAAGAAAGTTAGACATTTTACCACTTATGAAATAAAGTTTTAGTCTTCGTGTGAAAATTCGTTTGCTTTAGAACATGCGTATAAGTCAATTTTTTTTATATCGGATATAACGAATAAATGTCAGTGTTTCGTGCGACTTCGCTATATGCGGGCTCGACTGTATTTGCTTGATTTCCCTTAACATTAAGAGACGTGGTAGCCAGGGCTGTAGTGGAGGGTATACGGCGGTATACGCCGCATACCCTCAGGTTCTTTCCAGCAAATTCCGTATACCCTCTGCGTTTTCTTAAAAACTGCGCACACGCTTTGCTTTTCCTAGAAAACTAGGTGCTCCCCCCCCCCCCCTCCCCCCTGCTCGCTTACGCTCGCCAAACGTTGGTTAGCAAATAGTCCAGATTTTGGATAATTCGGGATTTCGGAATACGAATTTGGGACTTTGTACTGTATATGCTAAAACAAATTATTTGGAAAAAACTAAATGTTTTGCTTCAGCTACAAATATATATTAAATACATTACATAATATATGTTTGTGTGACACATCCTAATATCCTCAAACAATAAATATGAAATAAAACAACTTTAAATGTTTTTTTGAATCTTTGATTTTTTATGATGTTGCCATTCTATGGAAAACATTAATAATTATCTGTCATTAAATTGATTTTTAAATGTTAGATTAGATTTTAAAATTCGGGCCTCGTACAAAAATTTCAAAAAATTCGTACTACCAGTGTGCCAAATCCCATTACTGTAAGAGCCATAGATTCGTCAGGAACTTAAACATAACAACAAACAGTCAAACACTTCCCTTTATAATAGTAGAGATGTATTTGCGTGTGTGTACATATCCCCCCCCCTCCTGTGTTTATTTTTACTTCTTAATACTCTTGGAAAGGATATCTTTTCTTTTGACATTTTCATGTGAGCTTAAATGGTTTTCCCGGAAGTTCATTTTTTCTTTTATGTATAACGTTGGTGAAAAGATATTTTTTTGTAACGGCTTTTTTAGAGTCGATTGGATGCTTCGTTGAAGTGTGGACTCAGTGCAGTGTTCGAATGGCGTGTTTCAGCCGTTATGTTTAAAGCGTATGATGAGAGGTAGTTGTATCGGTGATGCCATATTGTAAATAAATTTTTCTTTAATTCTTTAAAAAAGGCTATTTCTTTTATCACGACGTTACAGTATGGTGTAGAGGCGGCTGGTGAACCTTAAATCTGTCGTGGCCGAAAGTCCTCACGTTGGGTTGGCGTGGAAGTTTGGAGAGTGGGGTGCCAGCTCAGGTGTTGCTTCGTCATCTGACCGTGGTTCAAAATTACGAGGTGTTGTCCTCGAATCTTTCCCTTAAGGCAGTGGTCCCCAACCCCCCGGGCCGTGGACCGGTACCGGTCCGTGGATCAAATGGTACCGGGCCGCCCAAGGGACATTAAATTTTTTCCATTTTATTTACTGTGGTGTATTTCTCTCGGGTTTGTGCGTTTCTTATCTATGAAATGTCCACTCAAATTAGGAGGCGGTAGTTCAGAACTTTAAATATGTTCTGTTACTAGAGCTTCAATTATGATTTCTGAATTCTGTACGTCTCTATTTTCCAATTGTGACAACTATTTTCAAGTTGGCAGACAAAGTAGCTGCATTTAAAGCAAAACTGAAGTTGTGGGGACGGCGCGTGAACAGAGGCCTTTTGGACATAAAATGGTACCAGATCAAATGGTGTTCAGTCATTAGCGGATATTTGAGGCAAGACTGAGCCTAAGCATTCATTCTCCCAGTTGGTGCACGATCACCTGTCTTTGCTTTAAAAAAAGTTCGAGCGCTACTTCCCGATCACAAAAGACCCACGAACTAGTATAGTAAGGCATGGATCCGCGACCCATTTGTCAACAAATCAGGCGAATCTAGCATGTCTGTGCAAGAAGAAGATCAACTGCTGGAGATTGCAAATGAAGGCGACCTTAAAACTACGTTCGAGACAAATCTGTCGATGTTCTGGAATAAAGTCATGGCGGAATACCCTGAGATTGCCACCACAGCACTTAAATCCCTATTGCTTCCGACAACCTATCTGTGTGAAGCGGGTTTTTCTGCAGTGACAGCAACCAAAACAAAACAACGGAATAAACTGGACACAAACAACACACTTCGGGTGTCATTGTCTTCTATTACCCCCAGATGAAACCGTCTCGTTGCAAAGAAACAAGCTCAGGGTTCTCATTGATTTAGCGTTCTAGTGAGTTAAAATGTTAAATAACTTTATATTCATTTTTGGTGTAACTATATTTTATTTTGAAGGCATGTTTAAATGCAATTAAATAAAAATTATTAAGTCAAAAACAATCAACGTCCCTCTTTCAGTGGGCCGCGTTAAAATTATCAAACGTTGATCCGGTCCGCGGCTATAAAAAGGTTGGGGAGCACTGCCTTAAGGGACTGATTTCGGATCGTCGTCAATAGCCCGCTGTGTTGCTCTAGTACGACGTTAACTAAAAATTACCATTACCATTACTTAAAGGAAAGGAGTGTAACGGGCTCCGCCTACAGATGTTCCAAAAGGCGAGGCAAAGATTGCGCTGATGCCTATCAAAGTTGATGCGGTTGAAATTGAGTTTAGTTTGAAATTGGCACATTTTGAATAATTTCGAAAGACACCGATTGCAGTGTTCTTCATAAGTCATATCAATGTCAAAATTGTATTTTCTCGTTATTGAAGACTACTTTTTGTGACATTCATTATTCTCGTTTATTATAATGCCCCATGAGGCTTGAAAACATCCCTTGTTTCCCGCATTTTACCCAACTGACCCTAGCCGAAGTGCCCGGCCCTTAGGTTTTTTAAAACTAAAAAAAAAACTATAATATTTATAAAAACACTTGTCTTCATTTTACAACTTTAAATTAAATTATTTTATCTTGTGTTTAGATTCAGCACAGATAATTATCCAGTATCTCGGAGCCGACCAACCGGTATAGTGGTTAAGGTGTTAGCCTCTAGATCGGAAGGTTCCTGGTTCGAATCCGGGTCCGGGCATGGATGTTTGTAAACGTATGGTGTAGAGGCGGCTGGTGCACCTTAAATCTGTCGTGGCCGAAAGTCCTCACGTTGGGTTGGCGTGGAAGTTTGGAGAGTGGGGTGCCAGCTCAGGTGTTGCTTCGTCATCTGACCGTGGTTCAAAATTATGAGGTGTCGTCCTCGGATCTTTCCCTTAAGGGACTGACCCCGGACCGTCGTCAATAGCCCGTTGTGTTGCTCTAGTACGACGTTAACTAAAATTACCAATTACCAGTATCTCGGAAGCATTTTTTGTACCCTACATTTTTTTTAGCTTGTTACAGGAAACTAAGCTGTTTTGTGTTGCCTCACAAATTATGGACGATAAAATGGTTGAAATGTTTTATTGCACTGTTCTTGCTGATCTTCATTGCAGTACTCTAAAATTCTGCACTTTATATTACATGCTTCCAGATCTATTTGGCAAATAACATTTGACACATTATTTTATGCTTTTTTTTTCTGTTTCAGATGGATTGCGATTCTGGTTAACAGAACACCAGGGAAAGGAGATGCAGGAAGTTTTTAAACTCTCCTTAACAGCTGAGGTCAGGAAAATGCTTTCTGACAAGATAATGGATCTGTTGAAGCAGCAAAAAAAGAATGTATCACAGACCTTTTAACATATTATTGAACACACTTTTCTTATTCTTCTTTAATTTGATTTTTCACATTTTTAATTGAATGATTTAATTATGTTAATTTGATAAATCCTGTGCTGCATAAATGTACCGTGTCCAGTGCAATTCTGTAATCAATATTCTAGTAACATGTTTTCAGTACGATACTGGTTTCTTGCAAAAAGCACTTCCTGGTAGAGTTGGGGTACATATACTACGGTATTGCAGGGGTGCAGAAAATGTTTCAGGGCCCAATATTTCCTCAGAACACAATTTGTTTTGTCCAAAATTTCCCCGAAAATGTCCCTGTATTTTCATTTTAGTTACTATTAGAGTACAATGTTGATGATTAAGAACTCGTCTTAACACTATTATTTACAAATTAAAAATAAAACTAACATTTATTCCAATAAAAAATATCATTTTACATTGATGATATTAGTTGTCACCAAGAAATGGCAGTCTTCCTGTTTCTTTGTGAAGGTTGTCAATCTCACCTTTGACGTCATATACACCTCGAGACGAGATGCTGAAGAAAACCGCCCGAAATGGTATCTTCCACCTTGGAATTGCCTGTTCAAGGATTCTTTCAATAGCAGTGAAACCTTATGAATAGGAGATCCATTCCATCAAATGACTTCATTGAAAAGTGTGTTGAACTGGATGTTTCGATTGTATAGATGGTTGCCAATTACAGATCCAACTGATTCAGACAGCTTCACTGCAGACTTTTAAACGATTTTTGAGCAGATAAATAATTTACGATTATATTTATTATAATACCAAATGGGAATTTGTAGCAATTACAGGGGGTTTGCGAGCAGTGGTCACTCCTAACCCCATGAAAAGAACCGTCACGTGCCACAGACAACGCAGTGCTGGCCAGAGTCTAGTGGGAGAAAAGAGAGAAACTGTCGTTTTCCACTTGCAAGCTTCTTTCGTCAATTTCAGTAAAATATAAAGATGAAACCTTTCAAAAATTTGCTTCATGGCAAAAAAAAAGGGGGGGGGGCATAAATAGTCACTAGACAAAATATTTATCCGTTACTGATGACAATTGAATTTAGTTTTTTTTTTTTTTTTTAGCTTGGGCAAAAATTTCCCCACATCTGCCTGAATTTCCCTCGAACTTTTGTTTGGACATATTCTGCACTCCTGCTGTATTGTAAGTTAATTTTTGTAGTGGTGACCAAGTTCGCTACAAATCTTTGACCTTTAGTAGCTTTCGATTCATTCATACACTTGTCGTGTGTGTTCAAATGTTGCATGCGAAGTTTTTTATCTCATTCTTCCTTCTCCCCGTCCCTCCAATGAGAGCTCTAAACCTCCAACAAGTCCGAGGGACAAGAGAAAAGTATGTAAGCAGTAACCTCGTAACTCAACGGTCAATAACAGAACACTGAAATCAGCAAGGGATATATAACAATGTATAAATAATAAACTATTTATTTCTTCTCATTAGAAACACTGTGATCACAATCAATTGGGTAAAAAACAGCTACCCTGATGGTAGTCAGGTTTTACTTGGGTCCCAACATGTCAGCAGGTCGTACCCACTTGTCGAACTCTTCAGATGTCAGATATCCTAGTTTGATTGCAGTTTCTTTCAGTGTCTTCCCCTCTTTATGGGCTGTTTTGGCAATCTTGGCAGCTTTATCATAACCAATGTGTGGATTCAGAGCAGTCACGAGCATCAGAGATTCGTTCAGGATTTTGTCGATTTTTTCACTGAAACAGAAATTGATTCGATTTATAATGGATCTATTCGAAAATATTCGTTTCAATTAATAAACTGTAGTAAAAATCAGCACCCCTTGGCGATTTTTGTTTGGTGTCAGTCAAAATTAGCCCAAAGGGTTTTCCCTTTGTAGGGTAAGGTGAGATATGGCACACAATGGATTTTAGGCTTTATTTTGAAATCCAGAACAACTATTCCAGTTCTGATGTGACTATTTTATTTTACTATTTATTCTTTAATCTTGCTTAGTTACTTGGAGTGTTTGCTTACCATGGAAAATTAGTTTCAGTAAGCAATGAAACCCTCTGCAAAAGTGATTTTCTAAGAAATCCCATTTTGTAATTTTTTCTTTTTCATAAAGTTTTTAGGTGTTCCTATAAAAATGGTTAAGCCCCTCAAAAGGACAAGCTCATTAGCATTTCTGGTGGTTATCTATATTTTCAAGTGTTTTTGAATCATTTAAGTTTGCAAAAACTAATCTCACCTTTGTTTCAAATGTGCAGTCAAAAATAGATATTTTACACTAAAAATACTAGACATTTTAGTGAATGTTACGATGAAAGCATACACTTTTGACAGTTATTTAATAAAAATGCACGTCAAACCCAACAGTTAAACACGTTGCCCAGTTTAAGTAGACTTACTACTTATTCTACCCATCTTGTGAAAGTACTCATGTTTAAAGGGGACCAGTACAGTCTAATCTTCGTAATGTCCAAATTTAAGGAACATTTCCTCAGAATCTTAAATGTGTATTGATTTGAATCATTTTTATACAGGTTATGAATTGACACTTGTATTTTTTGTCCTTTTCAACAATCAAAATGAACTTTTCAAAAGCAGATAGAAAAAATGCCCTTGTTAAAATATTGCACAGCGGCAAAAAAAGTGACACAACTCAAAATTGCAGAATTTGAGAAACACCAACTTAAAGGATACTATAAAACTTATATTGAAAGAGTATAAGCTTCTTTTAAATTTTAGGTAAGTATTGATGGTGGTAACTTTTATTACATTCTATAGAATAGTTATGTAACACGCTGGGACACCTCATACATATTTTTCAATGACATAACATCAAAATTTTTGATTTGTGTAACTTTTCTTGCCAGGGTGCGATATGTTATCTAGGGTATGTTACACTTGTAGACCAATTCTTTTAACATCTGCTTGAATAGATTTTTAAATAATGTTCCTTTTATGGAAAAATACACATTTTCGAATATTGAAGTTTCAAGAATTAATTGCCCTTACTTCAGATACGTACAGGTATTTTTCAAAACATTATTTAAAATACTTCTCAATGGACCTTTATAAACAATATATAATTTTAAACTTAATTGTATAAACATTTATTTAAATTTATAAAAAAAAAATCGAAATTTTGTGCACTGGTCCCTTTAATTAACGAAATCAATAACTAGTATGCTAACGAAAAATATTGACTTACGTATTTGCAACAATTCCAACCACACAATTGTTAGTAAAGGAAACGGAACTGTCGGCCATGAGACGTATTGAGCGCAGGACATTGGCAACCATCATTGGCTTGAACACGTTCAATTCAAAATGTCCGTTACTACCTCCAATAGTAGTTGCTACATGATTTCCCATCACCTGAGCAGCTACCATTGTGATTGCTTCACACTGGGTGGGGTTCACTTTGCCTGAAAAATTAGATCACAGAAAGCACTGATGAATAAACATACATTTGGCAACAGCGTTACTTTAGGTTAGGTTCACAAGAAAAATAACTTATGTTTATATTTCTGGCAAATTATTTCAAATTTGCCTGAAAAATAAAATGTACAGTAAGCATTAACGAATAGAAAAATTCACCAACAGTTTCTTTAAAGTTAATTTCCTAAGAAAGAGAATCAAAAAGAAATAGAAGACCAGTGATTATCTAGTTAATTTTTCACATATATTTTTTTCAATGTATGCAATGGTATTGAATTCTCACATCATCAGTATTTAAGTAAATGTGTAATTTATTCTCAGAAGCTCTCCCCCCAGAAAAGGTAGACAAATTAATATTTCCAACATTGGACCTTCCAACTCCTATTACAATTAGCAATTTAAATGACAAAATGTAATTAAAATGCATGATTTCCATATATTGCAGAAATAGTGGAAATATATATAGAAATATAATAACTTTTTAACTACAAAATTATTTTAATAAATGTTATAAAGGCATGATAGTTGCTTGATTAAAACACTGATAATAAGAAGATGTAACTAGAGCAACAGCATTGCATTAAAGGGTAAAACAAATATCAGTAACTGCATAGTCATTAATTCAAAAACTTTGTAAAGTAAGTTCTAATGATAAATTTTATATCATATGCATGATTGTGTGACGTAAAATAGTTATTTATATGCCCATTGGAACCAATGTATACTGATGATTCATATGAAATTTTCATATTCAAAAAGTGTAAAAGACAAGTTTGTTTCTGTATACTTATGATATATTTACGTGCCTATAATTCATCTACAGTAATCCTTCAATTCTTCCAAAAAACCTACCTTTGAAATATAAAGAGATATACTTTAATTAAATTATACTTTGGTTACTTAAAAAATAAATTTAATAATAAGTAAAATTGAACAAAAAATTGGTGATATGTTTTAAATTTTGCAAACCAGGACAGGATATGCATTTTCTTAATGTTAGAATACAGAGTTCGGTTCCTGATTACTTTTTGTCAAAAGTTGGAGAATAAAAATTATTTGAAAAATTGAACTTTGATCAGCAGAGCAACACTTTTCGGGTTTGTAAAAAAAAAAGAAAAGGATGTAGCCAAATGCAAGACATATTAAGACAAAACAAATGATTATTTTTTGAAGAAACAAGAAACCTTTCACGGTATGGCCAATTTTGCTAGATGAAATATTCAATCAAATGATTGGAAGGATTATTTTGAGTATTATGCTCTCCCCCCAATGAACATTAATGTTTAAGGTTGCTAAACCAGTTTTGAGAAATGGGGAAAAAAAGTTTAAATACACTGATGTTTAAAAACACTGATGGTTTTGGGGAGATGTAATATTATCAACATCGATGTTTTAATTTTGAACATCAATGTTTTGCTGTCAATGTCGCATCCCTATCCTTGACACCTTATTTCCCATGGGCTCAGCCCCTACAAGGAGTGGTCTTTGGGAAACTAATGTACAGTATTTCCATAAATCATAACATACCTGGCATAATACTGCTGCCTGGCTCATTTTCAGGAAGTGACAATTCACCTAAACCACACCTTGGTCCAGATCCCAAGAAACGGATATCATTGGCTATTTTCATCAAACTGCAAGCAACTACATTCAGTGCTCCAGAAACTTCCACCATGGCATCGTGGGCAGCTAAGGCTTCAAACTTATTTGGGGCAGAAACAAATGGCAATCCTAAGGCAAAAATGACACTATTTATGACATTGAATAATATTTTTTCAACATATATTGATAAAAAGGTTTAGTAACTACTGATGAGTATAGGAGTACATAAATCCTTACTTATCTATTACAATCATTAACAGTATTTTCAAACATAATTGCAAATATCCATTGAAAATGCATTTCCCATTTTGATGAACATTGCTATTAAAACTATTAAGACACTTTCTGATGAAAAGTCGAAACAGCCCAAAGCTAGAGTTTGATCAGAATCAAACTCAGCATGTGATATAGACAATGAGATAAAGAAATGATCCCAATTTCAAATCTAGATAACTTTTATTGTTGTAGAACTACATCAGAAAGGTTAGTTGTTGGGTTTTCATGGTGCAAGGCCATATTTGGCCATGTTGTGCCAGACATAAGGCATACAATACAGAGTAGTGGGCATACATACACAAAGAAAGTATTAGTGACACAGAAAAAAGAAATACACCCGGGAGGAGTCAAACTGGCGACACTCACAACTTGTAGGTTGCTAGTACAGTGGGCATAGCCATTGAGTCACAGTGGCTCCACACCAGGATGGTCATAAATTATGTTGTATAGCTCTTCTGACCACAGTAACTTCTAGACTAATGATGTGAAGAGTCACATTACTGGACAACCAAGTTCCCTCTAGTAGAGTTATGCAGTAGTTGGACAGCATAGAGGTATATGTTGTATTGTCGTCGCCCCAAATGATAGCATGAAAACAGTAAGAATCATACACAAGGAGAGGACAACCTAACAGCTAAGATTTTAAGTTCTTAATAATTGAAGAAGGTAAGAATATGTACAATATTTACATCATAGCATTAATTGCAGTACACAAATAAATATCGGTATTTGTTCTCAAAGTCCAGCGTGGTCACCAGCATCCCTCTCTGCTTTAGTCTCTTGTGCTGTCTCTGTAACCGTCGTTCGTCAACGGTTCAAAAAGAACCCAACGATAAAAGTTGAGATCCAATCAGAGATCTTCTGGACAAACACCACCTTTTCTACTCCAGTCATTGTAAAGCGGCTGACGAAAGAACAGCAGCTGGCGCGGAATAATAACCTGTCCGAATATATTCGGCATTCCAACAGATGTGAGAAGGTAGTGTGAAAGTCTTAACAATGTCCAGCAGATCCTACAACTAATTCCTTTTCTTTAGTGTCATGTGTCTATTTACCAGTAAATGCTGATAAACTCGCCTCTTCCAGGTGTGTCCAGGCCGCATATAACCTACTTTTACTCGAGTAGAAGCTATAGGAAAATTGTAAGCCCCTGATTCGTTGATTTCTTACTGTCTTCTATGTCACTCACTCACAGTGCACTTGTGTGAGAAGTATCAACATTTACGTGCAATGCCTAGTCTCGTGCTCACTGCTCTAAATAAAACTCCTTTCTTTTAGTTCCCCCGGTATGTTTTGCTCAAATGTCCGTTTTTTCGGAAGATAAACTTCCATAAATATTTAAATGCCTGTGATCTGAAATGTAATTATACTTCTGTACCTCAGGGGTAAACTATCAGAACTGACATTGGGAAAATTTTACAGAATAGAGATTAAAGTTTTTTTTAAAGGGGTTATTCTTTACATTAAGTACGATACTTCAAAGACAAATAAATGGCTGCCTCACTTACGATACTTTAAAAGCCACTTAGGATGAAAACCCTACAATTGAAAAAGTTGCACATACTATATTTTTACTCTGAGGTACAGAATTGTAAATACATACCCGTTTTCAAATTAAAAGAATATTCATTGTAATCTTGAAAATGTGCATTGTATATTGTATAAGGTGTTCAGAACAGTTCATTGAGAATCTTCAACAAAATCTCCACTGATCAATCAAGATGGGATGGACTGAGCACAAGACTCGCCATTGCACGTAAATATTGATACTTTTCACACATGCACACTATAAGTTAACTATGTCACAGATAACGGTGAGAAAACAACGAATCAGCGGGCTTAAAATTTTCCCATAGCTTCTACTCAAGTAAAGGTAGGCTATAAGGCCCAGTGTACACATCCGATCTTTCAACGTGCGGCACTGAAGCCCAACTATGCACACATAACTGTGAAATGACGCAAGTACTCATTCCGCGCCATTTGCGATAAATATTCCATCGTAGAAAACTTGTTTCTTTCGCTTACTTGGTGAATAAAAAGTATATTTTGAAACAAAATAGACGTTACTGGATACAACCATTTATTAGTTATTATTTATATTCCATTTGTTTATGAAAACAATGTATCTCAGACCGCAATTTCGCTGCGGCAGCGGCGCCGCATGTTGAAAATCCGGATGTGTGCACCAGGCCTGCCACCCATTGAGCATGCCTGGTATATGCTAGGTAATTAATTGCACCGCCCTCTGAGTATAAGGAATCTGAAGCACAGCTACATGATGCTTGGCATAATTTGCCACAGGATAACACACCTCCATGCCATGTTGTATAACATGCATTGCTCATATGGGTTTTACAACTTACTAATTAATGACCTTTCAGTTGTAATTTTACAATAGTCCTCAAGATTTGATGTGGTGTTTTATTGATCTCATCTTGTTTACTTTATCACACATTCAAATCAAACACTGGCTTCAGGGTGAATGTTTTTTAGCAGTGCATATTGCATTTCAGTATATTAATTTACAAAATCCACTAGTTTGGGTGCATGATGATAAAAAAATTAACTTATAATATCACTGTTACAAACCTGTGATGTCAGCAACTTTAGCGGCAACTTTTTCTGCAAATCCGATTCTAGTATTTAAACCAGTTCCTACAGCTGTTCCACCTGAAAAGTAAAGAAACACATAAAAGTAAGCACTGCTCAGTACAGAATATTATAGTATTGATCAGTAAAAATGTTATCCAGTAGTGCCTTCAATAATATGTAAAAGTAGGTACCAATAGCAAGGTAGTATATTCTAGGTAGGCATGACTTTATTCTTTGAATGCCATATTCGATTTGTGTGGTGTAGGCACTGAATTCTTGTCCAAGTGTTAGAGGCACAGCATCCTAAATCAAATTGTTTAGTCAGATCAAAACGAGAAACACAAACATTAAGTTAAGTAAATCTAAAAAATGAATCTGAGAACGTAATGAAATTTTGACAATTACATTTCAAGCAAACATTTTAACTATTTTATACTTGTACTCATTTAATTAACACCCTCAATCATCAACTAAAAATTTTTTGAAGAAATTCTCATTTCTAGTTCTTGTCCTTAGTATAGAAATGCAAAATATCTAAGACATGATCACAAAAATATGTACAGTAAACTCCCAATTATCTGCGGTCTTTTTGTGACAAATGTTGTTGAAAAATCAACACCTTCAATCTCAAAATAAAAAAGGTGTTTTAACACAAAAAACTAAAAACAATTAAAGTTTATTTATTTATTCACAAAAAAATGAGTGAAGTTCAGAAATCTACTGTTTATTAATTCATAATTGTATGTACATTATGAATTAATAAACAGTAAATTGTAATCACTACACACACACTGTAAATAAAATTTGTTCAAAAAAATTTTGTGTTGATTTGTGCCCTTTTTTAGCCATTTTGCGGATTTTATGCGGTTGCTGTGCCACTCAATTCCACAGATAATCGAGAGTTTACTGTATTATTCTAGGTGATTTGACAAAAATAAGCATTGTAAGATTTAGATCACATGAGTTAGGATAGCAAATATACACCAGGCATTTTTTGTGTAATGCACCATTTTATTTTGGAATAATTTTTAAACTAAACATTTTTACGAATTTTTGTTCATATTGTTTACAAAAAACTGTCTCTGGTCATGCTGCAAATACCCTTCAGACCACATGTTCAAATATTTTTTTTTTGCATTTTATTTATTTATTTCGACATCAATAGATGTATAATTAAATGGAACTCTGCTGTTATTAAGGATTAGGTAACTCATCCAAGGTTAGCTCACGAATAACCTTTTCTCCTCATAGAGCAACTCTTAGAAGTGCAGTTTGGAGTAGAGGCGACATTAGAAATTTTTTTCGAGTAGGCTAAAGATGTGGTTACTGTCGATTAAGAAAGATTTTGTACAGTGTTTTAAAATTTTTGTCTGAAATATATCAACAAAAGGTTTACAGCACATGTGGTTTTAACAAGACAAAGGAAGCATTTCTTAGCCAAATGTCAAACCAATAAGATGATCCATCCCTAATTTGACGACTGTACCAGATTTTTTCAATAGGGTTACTTGAAAGAAGGAGTCTACTTTAGACAAGCCAACAAAGATTCAATAGCTTAAGTAAAACATTCATGAAGAAATTTTACATATCACCCCATAAATTTGCTCAAATGTAATGGAAGATGGAAAGATCCCATACTTGCAGCACGGCCAAAGGTAGTAATTTGGCTGATGACATATTTCATAAACAATGTCTTAAATTGAATAAACAATATGTAAATAAATTTTTTTTTAATATTTCATTAAAAAGTTATTTTAAAACAAAATGGCACATTTACATAAAAAACATCTTGTATGATCAAATGCATTACATAGATAAATATTTTAAATACACAATGCAGAACACTTGTTTGTTATTAATTATTTTTAAAATTGAAAATATATAAAGTCAATTTTCAAATCTATTTCAATGCATTTCATGTCTTCCTATCGCGAAAAACAAAAACGAACGAATGAAACAAATGACAGGCACTTGACTTTATGTCATTCGTCATCTGGCTTCCCAATTCTGTATTTATTATTAAAATCTTTAAAAGGAGAGCACATGTCAAAGTGTTGAGCCATCGTTGTCTATTGCATAAAATTACAGGAGACAATTTTTCAACAAAAACTAATAAATGTCGCGATGCTTACTTGTGTATGTGTTCGACCTATTTTAATAATATCAGTAAATTCCCTTTCTTTGTCCTTCAAGGCATCGAGTAGCTTTCTTAGAGAAGGCAACAAGCTAAGTTCAATTTCCATGGCAACTGCTATATGCATTGCAGTTGGATAGGTGTCATTTGAACTCTGAAAATCAGAATTATTTAATGAATATACTTTTAAAATAATAATTTGCAAATATAATTACAGTAAGAAATACATACGGCATTTGTTTTAATGAGCTCCATGTTTAAAAACTTATAATTTCACAAAATTTCATCGAGTGCAGCCCAGGTGTTGCAGAACTTTTATTTTCAATAAATTTTCATTTTCGAATATTTTCCTTACTTTTGAGGGGGGTATCAATTATTTCATGGGTTTGGACACTAAATCTAAAACTTAACAAACACCACTATTTGTAAAGGTTATAAGGTTATATATTTTTAAAGGTTTTTTGCTATTTGCTTCTGCTCTTATTATTGTTTTGTTTTTACTCTTCAGTTTGGTAGCTCTAGATGTACAGCTGTAAAAAAAAATCCTACTTTCCCACTTACAATTGCACAATTTACAGCACAGAAAAAAACGGAAGGTAGCAGTTGATAGGGATCAATGTTTTCTACAAATATCAATACTTAAAATCTGCCTGGGGGGTGGTGCCACTAATATTAGGTGATCCAATTTTCAAACATTTACAAATCGGTAAAAAATCCAATACAGTTGAACTTTTTTTTATTTTTGCCTGAAATTTTTTGCAGAATCCAAATTTGTGATAAAAGATGTGGATTCATATTGAAATTATTGGAGCAAGCACCCAATTTAATATGGACAAATTTTAAATATTAATTATATTAAATATTTAAAACCCTTGGACAAATTTTAAATATTGATATTTGTAGAAAACATTCATCTCTATCAAATGCTACCTTCTGTTTTGTTCTGTGATGCAAATTGTGCAATTACGATTGGGTGAGTTGGGTTTTTTGGATGGCTGTACCTTTTGTATAATTTTTCCATACGCAGGTCATTTTACAGCAAAGTAGCAGCTGAAAAATTTACCATTCCTTTACCCTCTGACTACTCAATTTGTGGACCAAAAAATTGCTACAAAAATTGTGTATTTTTTTTTGCATATTAAAAATCTATATATATTGGAGAATTGAAATAGCATTTTTTTCTTTCTAGAAAAGACTTTTTATATAGATTTTTATCATGAGAAACTAAACTGTCAGAAGTTATTGTTAGCTATATGCACAGTAATTCCCGGATTTCCACGAAAAGGAACTGGAGGAGGAGGAATATTCTTCATATCAATTTTGCACCACTGCCTAACGCTTTGCAAGTTTATTGAATCATGATCAGATTCATCGCTATCTGAGGAGCAGTCTGAAAAATCTATATCACTATCAAAACTAAAGTCACTTTCAGAATCTGATAAATCATCAGGAATATATACTCTGTCAACCGCTGAACGTTTTCTAGCAGCCATTTCTGATTAGAAAAAGGCGCGAAGTTAGAGCGGTAAATACAAAGTACCTTCAAATACCGCAATTTAGTGGACGACTAGCGACAACTGTAAACCAAAATCTAAATTTAACGTCTAACACTGTATGTAATTTATTTCATTGGTTAAACGGTGAAAACGCGGGATGAGCTTCTCAATAAAGATAGAAAAACACCTGCCCGCGGGATGAGCAAATTTTGCTATATTTGAGTTGCCCATGGAAATCGCGGGATAATCAGCCAGTGGGTAAAGCTTTGCAATCCAGTGCATATGTGAAGTCTCAGAGGTGCAACCAACAATGCTTCTTTTGGAGGAGCTATGAAAATGGTCACTTGCATGATACTGATCTAGTCATGTGGCCAGGGCTGCCATATTTAAAGCACTTGTAAAATAGTCGCATTTTAGTAGCATAAATTTTTAAAAATAGTAGAAAAACGTCTCCTCTTAGACTCTATTTTAGTTGCTCAGATGCCAAATGAGTTGGCTAAACACAAAATGTGTCAATTAAGCATGAAAAAAACATTGAATATTTCACCAAGAAACTTAAATTTGTAGTAGATAGTTCGTTAAGCCACCGACAGATGGCACTGGGCTCCTTGGCCAGTGACGTCAAGGAGTGGAGCGTCGTTTTTGAAAGCGAGTTGTTAGTTCAGTGATTGTCACGTGTAGTGACGGACTCTATTTTTAATTTTTGTAACTTTCGGCCAGCGTATTCTTCGGAATACACCTTGGCCTTGCATTAACATGCTTTACATTTAATTTACATTTAACCAAGAATAAAAGATTATTTTGCCTAACCCAGCTTCTTTTATTCTTTAGTTACCTTTCAGGTTTCAGTCGTCGTGTCATGGATTCCGGTTGGTAAGTATAACTATTTTCTCCACGCCGGTAATAATGGCAATGGTTTTCTGAGTGCGTTCATGTTATAAATTTTAAAATTGAAAAATGAATAGTATTTTAATGATTTTCATGACAATCTAGCAATTACAGGTTCCTGTGTTTTTTCACGATTGCCACGGCTTGACACCAAACTTAGAAATTGGCATCCCTTAGAAAATTTTATTCCTAAAGTAAAATCCCCCCCAATTTTTCTTCTGGCTGCTATTATTTTAGAAGAAAGGGACTTAATTTTTGTTAACCCTTGGTAAATTAAAAAAAAAATGAACAGTCAACATTTGAATTTTTCAATACCCAAGACAAATTTAGAAATTTATAGATTTGACATGAGACATTGTTCCCATTCTAATTCAGAAATAAAATTCCCTGATTTTTCTAGGTTTTCTAGACCAATTTTTACAAAATTCCAGGTCATACTTAAGCAATTCTCGACATTTTAAAAGTGAAAACCCAAGAAATAATTTAGCATTTAATTAGCCAATAACAAAAAGCAATTTAAAAATTGTACACTGTAAAAATCAATACATGAAGCACAAGTAATTTTGCATTGAAATACTTATTCAAATAATCCAACATATTTGACTTTAATCAATGTGTGACTTAATGCATCATAAGCATGAAACTCTTCAATTTAAGCCAGTGGGCGAAGTAAAATTATTTACCTGTTAAATATTAGCTGTTTCTTTTAAATCCGTTGAAAAAGTCTATTCATAAAATAAAGTGATATGAAACTGTATGTGAATCGTATTGGCTACTTTTCTCCCAAGCGTCTGAAGCCATGATCAGTAATTTTCCAGGTTTTGGATGAAAACGTGTCAATTTTCGCTGACTTTTTTTAGACGAAATTAAAATTCCGGACAATTCTAGGTTTTTCCTGACCTATGGGAACCCTGATGGGAGTATGCTTCTTTTCCAAACAATAAACAAAACTTAAGTAAATTATAAACCACAAAATGAAATAGTTTACCAGCTTTCTTCAACTATAGCAACAAATCATAAACATGTTTTTAATATTCTTTTGACAATCCAACTTACTTGGCTTTTATTGACATGGTCGTTGGGATGAACAGGATCTTTGCTCCCGAGCTGACCGCCTAGAATTTCAATCGCCCTATTTGCAATGACTTCATTTACATTCATGTTGGTCTGTGTTCCTGAACCTGTTTGCCATATAACTAAAGGAAAGTGGTCATTTAGTTTACCGTCAATCACCTGGAAGAAAATAGAGTAGCATTAGAAAGATTTGGTTAGAAAATCTGGGGAAAGAAAAATGTAAATTTTAAAGAAACAAAACTTTAAAAAAAAAAATTACACTGAGGAATGGGTTGTATTGACCATTTCCCTTCGTTCAGCCCAATATAAACTAACCTTTGAAATATAGTTGTCAAGAGGTAGTACATTAAAATTTGAGTTGGACATAGTAGCACAAACTGTCAAGTGGCTAAAATTCATAGTATCTCCAGTGGAACACAGAGGGCAGTCAGGAATGTCTTTCACACCAATCCGGTGGAAATGTCCTTGGAGAGTCATGTCCGTTTAAAATTCTGAAGTTGGCCGTAAAGATTCGTCTGGGGAGATCCATTGGGACTGGATTTCATAATAGGCTTTACCAGATTTTACCCTAAATATCAGTCTCTTGCATTTTACGTATGTATCTCCTCGCTGATCTTACAATGGTGGAAAATGCCTGGTTGTATGGTAAGGCAATAAGAGGCTGGTGAAACAAAACTTTGTGATTGTAATAAAGCCAAGACGTGAACTTTGGTACCTGCATCGTATACACAGAGAGGACAACTTAAATGCAATGTCAATTTAAGTCTGAGTTCTCTCAATATAAGTAAGTTACTTTATATGAATGTTACAAATAAGAAAATCTATGTACATATTTCTCTGACATACATGGTACAGAAACTGACAATATTTGTTTATTATCGAATGGAAACAATGGATCATCGATCCAAACAATACAAAATCGATCATTATGAGATTCAGTCACCAATTTTGATGCTGTTTAAACATGCTTGATTTGAGCTATTGAGCTGCATAGTTTTGCTGAAACTATACAGAAGAGCTTGTCTCTCGCACAATTTTTAAGTAGCTGTAAGATAGGTGCAATTAATAGAATCTCGGGAAAAAGGGTATTTCAGAGCCCCAAGAGCTGATTTTGTTCATTCATTACATAACCAGTCTAAACAATTAACATTAAGTGTCCCAGTTTGAAGTGAAATACTATATGGTAAACCTGTGTAAGTTTTATTAATGTTTTTACAAAATGTAATAAATTCCTTTACATTAAATATTTGGGGAGTTCTTGGTTCATATATTTTTAAGTTAAATAAAGTTCACAAACCTCCAACAGATTGGGGTACTTTTATGTCCTCTTGAGGTTGAGATATTGCAACACATATGGAACTAACAGATCTATGCATATCACCTAAATTTTCTTAATTGCTAATCTATTGATGGAAAAGTATTGCTACTCGCATTTCATATTTTATTTCAATATATTGAATATACAATATATAGAATATACAATATATAGAATATACACCCTATTCAATAAACGGACTTCATACCATAAAATTAAATAATTTTTTCAAAAAATATGTAATAGCATTTTTAATATTTTTACTGGCACTTAATTCTTATTTTAAATAAAATGCATGCTAAAACTTGTCATGTTACTATATCCTATTTCCTCATTCAAAGGCTTCGTAATTTTTTGCCACAAATCCATTTTTGGTTTTGCTCATATTTTCTTTTCAGCAATAATTTCTATCCTTACTGTAATCAGTTTTCTGAAGTGGCGAGCTCTTCAGTGTAGTTTTAGGAAGATTACGCAGCTCCATAGTTCAAATCATAGTATATTTAAACAGAATGGCGAAATTTGCAAATGAATCCCATATTGGTCAATTAAAAATTTTTTTATATCTGTTGTTACTGTTCAATAATTAACAAATAACCGTCTTCTGAGCAATGCACGTTAGCAAAATATAGATTCTGAATCATGAATTTCTTCCTATAAATTTACTTTTGATTTATTATCTGGATCTTAAAACGAATCTAACCTTTTAATTTAAATACAATAGAATCCAATCTTCAGGATTGCTTTGAAAAATGAAATCGACAAAATTTGCATTTTAAAAGTTTTTTATCGGTGAATGATAAACATGAAGAGGTCAAAGTGTCAGGTGAGGACATAAGAAACATCATAATGAAAATTCCTGGATGTTCCGAGTGTAGTGCAGAGGACGTAGGCGAGTGGCTGGTGAGTGATTCTTCTGACCCTGGATTCTAAATTCTCAGTGACAATGAACTCATTAAAAGTGTGAGAGAACTCACTGATGACCCGGAAGATGACGACGACATTGCTACTTGACCAGATGCTCAACTGTCAGCTAGCAAGGTATTCGAGTGCCTTGACACAGTGCTGAAATGGATGGAGCAGCAACCCGAGTACGACCAACTACAGCTATCCACCGTCAAGCAAATGCGAAATTTGGCTGCACGGAAGCGAGTGAAGACAGCAAATCAACTGACTTTGATCGATATGTTCGAGCAATGATATATTTTAATACAGTATATGTTGTACAAGCAAAAATGAGTGTTGTGTAAACAAAATTGTCTTTATAGTCATTAAATTACATTGCATACAAAAGCAAAATTCGTTTTGTTTACTAAGAAATAACCTTTATTATGAATTCTACAATATTCAATTTCTTTCCACTCCTCCCAATCCGGATGATTGGGAGTTCTACTATATTTATATCTATATATATCCACTAAGGTTCCGTGCATTAAGCAGATTCAAAACACTTTTCACAGCACAAAATGGAATACTTAAAACTGAAAAAGGCACACATAAAACCTTTTATAAAAGCTCAAGTGAGGTCAAAAATTCAAAGTCAAAAAATCCCAAGAAAAACAATAAAGTACCTCATCTGCAGCTTGACATACAGCATCTGCAATACGAGCTTCAAGACCAAAATTTCTATTGGAATCAGCTGCAGCTTTCTTTAGAATACCAAAGGCTTTAATGACTGGTTGCTGAAAATATTAAGTAAAACATTATCTGCGCAATTCTATTTCAAGTTTTCTATTTAATTCAAAAAACGAAATCCAAGTGGTTAAAAAAGAAAACTATTTTCATCATGTGAAGCATTTTACTTTTTATTACCTTTCTCAACATTGGAAATGTAAATCTAATAATAAGTTTCTATAGTTTATTGCCCTGGTTCAAGTGGTTTAGTAAAAATTTCAAATAACTTAAATAATTTATTTTCATTTATCATTTTACTCATTAAATATCAATAAATCATTTAACTGAAGTATTAATGATACAATTAGTAGCTTTTTTTGTTAATTTTAAACTAGACTTAAGAATGCTACCAATTGAGTATAAGTAATTGTTCAATTGTGTCAAACAATTATTTTTCTTTAACTGAAAAGTGTGTTTTAGAAAGATTTTAAAATACAAGCTGTAATTAAAAAAAAAAAAATAGTATTCCATAATATGTATAGAATTTGCCATTAAATAACAGAGCCAAATTTCTATCAGAAAAACATTCCTCCTCTGTTCAAGTTGGTGTCTGAATTTGGCAATATTTAAAGACAAAATGCCCAATATAACAGAACATATTACTAAAATTTATTTGTTTTGTAAGGAGTTCTGGAATACATTAAAAGAAATTATCAATTATATTTTCATTTGAATTTTTATTATAAACTAAGCTTGTTGATAAAACTGAAAAACATAACATTATCTGTTTTTTATACATAAAAACTGCAATGAAATGAATTACAACTGGAATATAGTAAATTAAAAGTACTTTGTCTGACTTAAGAGAACTTATGATGCTCTGTCAGTCAAATAGTAATCATTAATTACCATAAAATAAATTACATAACAAGTAGAACAGCACAACAAATGCCATGCTTAAGAAATATTTCCCCCATCGGATTCACAAGTGGTTTATTCTAAGTTTGATTTTAACCCACAACCAAAGGCATGAATTTTTTTGGACCTAGATAAATAAAGTCGAAGGACCTCACTTACACCATATAAGAAATTTTGTATAAAATTAATCAAAAATCAGGGAAATTTCATAATTTTTTTGTATAACATATTTATCATCTATGAATAAAGTACAGAATTTCTTTAGTTATTTTTATAAAAGTAATTAATTGGTTAAAGACTTGGTTTCAAGAAAAAAAATCATGCCACCAATAGAAGGTTGGTTGTTTTGGGGTTTAAGGAACAAGGACCATACTTGGAAAAGATGCAAGAAATGCAAGACAACATCAAATAATTTTCAAAAGAAAATGGTGAGAGGCTGTTTTGCAGTTTTATGGTGCAAGGACCACATTTGGTCAAGCTGTGCAGTTAAGTGGTTTATGTATAAAACATACAAGAAAATTAAACTTCTCTATGAACAGCACAGAATAATGTAATAGCATTCATTTAAAACATGCCAATTGCATAAAATTTTGAGCTGTTGATAAAAAAATAAAAATAAAAATAAAAGCAAAATTATTAAATAGCTTTCAGCTTCAATCTATAATCTATTTTGTCAACATACTCAATTGTCAGATGGGATAATTTACTTTTACATATAAAATTTCAAATTCACAAATGCAGAAAATTCTAGCAATGTGAAAAGAATTCCTGGGGATCAATGACAAAATTTACCAATTAAATTTAAATAAAAATTAACCAATATATTACACTAAACAAAATAAAAATATTAAAAATTCCAAATTATAAAGATTTGTGTGCAAAATTTCAATGCTTTTGTGATGCCACAAAAAACTTGCATTGTAACCAAGTGGTTTTTCATAAACAAACTAATTAACTTATTTGAATAAAATAACATACATTTTGTTCAAAGTTATCTCATTTTCAACATTAATAAACAAAAACTTAATACTAAAAGGAAAATAAAATTCAAAATCGATGATTTTTTTAAATAAAATAATTTGATTTAAATTGACATAACCTGGTTTATTCTATAGATTTTGTTTAATTATTAAAAATTGTAATAGCACCTTACAGGCATTGTCTCAGTTGCACCACCAATATTAAAATTTATCATGGATCGCATAGTTTGGGCTCCATAGTACTTTTCAACTGGCACATTCAGTTCCCCAAATGTGTCAAACTCTTTCCTTGTTTTCCCCTGAAAGTAAGAATAAAATGTTTTAAATAATTTATTTATGTGTAAAGAAATGTTAAATACATACAATAAAAATATACAATACAGTATAATAGATAATATAATAAATGCAGTAAAATAAATTCTGCAATAAATACAGCTGAATAGATAGTACATAAATATAATAAATAACTTACAAAAATTTAAAGGGCTAGATAGTTTTATTGTCCATATGAAATAATATTAAATGTGATAAAATATTTAAAATTATAACAAATATGGTACTATCTTAAAATTCTCAAATAAAAAGTTACTTTTAACTGTTGTCCAGTTTTCAAATTCCAGGTCTAAAGTTAAGATGTCACTCATTTCCATTTTTCAATTTCTATGCAGGCAACCTGTTGACTATAAATTCTTATACTTTTAAGTGTGTTTAGGTAAAATTTGATTCAAGGTAAGTAATTTACAAATTGTAAAGTAGTTAAATATGAATTAAATTTTTTAGATAGCTCATAATAGGAAGGAATTTTCTGAAAAAAAGCCAAGTGTAACTTAGTAAAAAAAGAAACTATTAGTCTTGCAACTGGGAAGGTCAATAGGTTTTGATGCAAAATACAGAACAAATTAGTCTGCAGTATTTATGCTACAAAAATTATATATGGGTCAGTTCATGTCAAACTGCAGTCCACAAACTTTCCAATTTGTTTAAAACTTGGTGATTTTGCTGTCCAGCTACATTTTTGATGAAATAAAGTTTTAGCTTCCTACTTGCCCAATAACTTTTTATTTACATTAATTTGAAAAATTAAGCAATTTTTCGAAATTCTAGAATCTTTTACTTGCTTGTATATCAGGATCTAATTATTTGATTGGACTAAATTGGAGCTTATTTTGCAGATAAATGTACAACCTCTCTAATAGTGTGTCACACAATTTAAAGCGACACAAAGTGACACTTCAATTTTCAAAGTAATCTAATTTGACCTTAAATTACAAAAAAAAAATTTATTTCTTATTTTTTTTTCTCTCAAAAATATGTCAAAGGAAAATTACCTGTCTTCGCTTTTGGAAAGTTTTAAGCTGGGGCACGCTTGAGTTTAAACATTCAAAGCGAATGGTATCAGTAAACGAAACCCAGACACCAGTTTATTAAAACCTAATTTTTCAATCAAGATAAAATAGGCCTTATTTTGTAGATTAATACATAAACTATCCAACAAAAATAAAATAATTGCTAATAAATTGCATGAGCCTGGTATTGTGCTATCAATTTGTGTATATGTGGCTCTATTCTTTGTCAGCAGAATCCTTAGATATCTCTTCTCTCCAGTCAACTATTTGCTGTCAGTTACTGTTTGGTTTGCAGGTAAGTATTTGCTTAAAACCTTTTTCGGTGAGAAATATGTTTAGTTATCTTATTGTCAACTCTTGTTCATCAATGTTCCTGGATCCAGCATTTCCCCCAAGATTCTTTCAGTGCTTCCCCACAGGGGCAAAAGCGACCACTTTGGGAAACCTTAACCTAGATCTACTAGTTTTGGCCAGGAAAATTATTTGCAGATACCCTGGAATTTTTTATCCACATCAAAAAACTCAGGAGGAAGACAAAATAAGGGACCAGAATATTAAGAGAAAGATGCAGAAGATAAAAAGCAAAAATATGTGTTAGACCAAACATATCTTCCTTAAAATAAGGAGTGTAAGCATTGTTCTGAAGTTGGCTTGGATGAAGATTTTAGAAGATATCTGTGATGTAAGAGTTTTCTGAAACTCTTTTGGAATCGCATAGATGATGAAAAGGAAGACACTAGTGCTGCAGCTGTTAATAGGTAATTTTTTCAAGACAAGATTATCAGGAAAGAAAAAACAAAATAGTGCTAAAGTTTTAAATATTGTTGAACTTTACAAAATATTGATTAACTCAAGCAGTTTTTTTGCCAGATGAGCATGCATTTCTGATATTTTCTAAAGTGAGATTGCAAGGAAACTACCTGTTATCACAAATATATTTTTCAGTAGATTATCACTTATATCACATAATGCATACTAAGTATAAAGTTTTCAAAACTCAACAGTATATGTTACATTTTATGACCTGAAAATTGTAAACAAAATTTATTGTTAAAATGAAGTCCAGATTTAATCAACTAACAGATTAAGACAAAATGATAGCTAAAAATAGTGTTATACAAGGTGCTTGTATGCACTTTGAATAACACTATCTTATCTATTGCTAAAACATACCTGGATATTTTATCAATAGATAGATCGAATATCTAGATATTTTATTTGTTGATAGATTTTATATCAATAGGTATTTTTTATCTAGACATTTATAACCCATTATACATATATCTAAATATTTGATTTATCTAGTAGAGTTTAATTTACTATCTAATCCAGTGATAAATTTATTCAATACATTGGATCATCATATGTTACACCTTGGACCAATCATTACTTTACTAACATTTTTTTCTAAAGTGTATATTAATATACTTCCATGACAAATTGTATAATGGGAAAAAGTAAAATATAGATTTCTGACAAATTATTAAGAAACAGCATTCCGACTTAAGAATTTAAAATTTTAACTAGATTTACAGAAATTATAATTTATTGGTGATGAGAAATTGTCTTACAGAATGACAGTAATCTTCAAATTTTATTAGAATTAAATTTGAAGATATCTACAAATTTTTCTAGAAACTACATTCAGGTTCTGCTAAATGTAAAAAAGGACTTACCACTGCAATACACTAAAAGAGAATATAAACTTGTATAGGAATTGAAAAATTCATAAATTTAAGATTTTACAACATTAATACAAAATTATTTTTTAGATTCAAATGGGTTTTAAGGATCTAACTAGTCTACTTACTAAGCTAAATCCCATAATTAGCACATTAGATACACAATATCGCTTGCATTATGCGATGTAACTATATAAAGAGTGTTACTTGTATGTTGGAGAGTGTCTAAAATGATAAATTTTATATCATTAAACCTTTATTGAAAGGCACTTATTTCAGTGTCCCAAAATTTCAAATAGCTTAAGAACATTTTAGCCAATGAGTTTAACTTCAAAATACTCTATACAAAAAGTAACTCCATGTTATGTCTTGTATCAATATTCATCCATTTGACTGAATCAGTATCTTACCTTGACTAAAACTAAATCTGATTGCTCAAAAAAGCACAAAACATTTTTGTGAATGAAAATAAGACACAAATCTGGATTATTGTTTTAAGAGAATCTTACTTTTTGATATTTTCAGTTATCAAAAACATCTTAATTATTTTGAACTTAATTATTTATTACATTATTTTGAAATTTTTTATAACCAATTTTGAATTTAACACAGCTTTACACAATGTTAAATTAAAGCCTGTGGATTGCATTAATTTAATTTCATTAAAGTGTTCTTGGAACCGTTTTATATTGCTTTCCTAGAAAACGTATAACTTTTTCTCATTTCCAAAAGTGAAAGATATCAAGAAATTACTATACTTCAGCTGCTTAACCCTTTAAGGATAAAAAGGTAAAGAAATAATTGACAAAAAGTGTATGCTACACATTTACATAATAATGTAAAAATCCTGACTTTTATTAAATTTTTACTGATAACACTATTTGAGTACTATATATAAGTACACCAACGTCAGCATCAATTTCTGATTCTCAGCAATTTAAAGTTATTGTTCATGTTGTCAATGTCATGCAAATAATGTATAATGGGAACACAGTAATGTTTAAGTATTCATTGAGTTTCCACCATTACACCGAAAGCAATCAATATGTTTTGATTGAGATGTAACTTTTAAAACTCAAATGTAACATATGGAACCATTAATTTACAACAGAAACTTATTTAAATAGTGGGGAATATAGATCAAGTATTCATTAATGTTTACCAATATAGTGCAAAAAAATTTTTATTGAAGTTATTTGAAAGTTTATAGAATAATTATTTTCTTGTAAAAGCATTTCATTGCTAATGGCACTAAACTTTATAGTGATATGTTTCATTGCTATTAATAGCATTGATGCAGCTGCACTTCATGAACGTATATGAAACTAAAGTGATACTCCAAATACATTGCTTGGGGCAACTTGGAGGATGTAAGGCTTTCTCCGAATGCAAATTTGGTGGAACTGTCGTTCACGGTAAGAAAGCGATTTGTCGCCAAATATGGTAACCACCTTTTGCGGTTTTTCTTCACATCTGCCGTTTTTGTTATGGCAACCCTACCTGTGTGGATTTTGCTGTTACGGAATTCGGCTGCCATCTTGATTTGGCGACAAAAATTAGTTGGCGACAAACGCCTTACCGTGAACGACAACTCCACCGCAAATTTTTCTTATTACATTTAGATATTTAAAAACCGGTGTATTCGAATCATGGAAATGAGCAGTGTTTCGTTACATTATACTTACAGAGGCCATACTGCAAACACCTAGATGTAAGGGTCGTATAGCTGTTAACCACTTTATTTCAGCTGCACAATCTCTTATATGGCGAAGTAAACACCGCGAAGTGCCTCGGGATAATATAGCTAGCGACATCCTGATTGATATTTTTTGTAGCAGGCGATAAAAGACCGACCTTTGCACTGCTTGTTTCTGTTTCAATTCCACTCGGTCACGGATTCCAAATACAAACTGAACAATTTCATATTGCGGCAAAAAAATATTTTTGTTATTTTCGAAATATACACTTTAAGAGTGTTTAAAATTTAGAAATAAGTAATATGTTTAGTAAAATCTCAATTTTGGGGGTAGACCACTTTTTGTAGCGTCTACGATGACAAAGAATAGGTTTTCAAAATGAAAGTAAACAGATTATGTCAGTAATTAGTTCGATTGATCAAAGAAAAAATTTAGACACAGTATATTCTTTAACTTGTACTTATCGATCGATGAACTCGTTTGGCATAGAAGGGTTATGTCAAGTCGGAGTAAATAATAAAAGCTCAGAACAAGAAGTGAAATGAAGTAAAATTATGGTTCTTGTTTAATGTTATCGTTATGTTTTATTATTTACTTAGATTTACATCCTGGATACCGGTAAAACTGAATACCTTTACCGTTTGATATCAAAAGTACTTTTTGAAGCAACCAAAATTATCATTCTGTCAATTTCTTTCCGTTAAGTTCAATTGAATTGTTTCTTGAATGTGTATAGCTTTATTCTGCAAATAAGTTTGCAATCCACTATTTGTCTGCTTTCTATGTTCCATTGCCTTATCAAGACTTTGTTACTTGTTCCACAATTTGAATCTATGGCAGCGGTGAGAGCCTTCAAAGTTGGTATGGAGTCACTGACCTCTGAGATTTTTTTACCCAGTTGTCATTTTTAGAGATTTTTCAAATAATGTTGCTTGTTTGACGCAAATTCCAACCAATCAACAATTTATTCTTGCAACAATCTGGTCTTTTTTTCAATAAAATCATTCTAATAAACTATTATGTTTTGTTCTAGCTCAGAAGAATGAAATTTGCAGGAATTCAACCTGCTATCCTGTAAAACGAATGATCATCCCAGATGACAAAGTATCTTGGAATGATTACTGGTCAGATTATGCTCCTCCAAATTACTCTGCTCCTTATTTAAGCACAGCTTCATGGGCTGATCCCGATATTACCGAGTAATTATTAATTTTGTTCTTTTTAGTTATACTTTTTTTATTAATAAGTTTTGTATTATTAATTTGATTTAGACAGTTACATTTTTAGTATGTTGTCTTTGGTGAGCAGGGCTTGAAATACGACTACAGTATTCCTTTAATTTACTATGCCTCATAGGAGACTAAGAAATTACTGTGCCTCAAGGCCCCATACAATGGGGATGCCTTTAAGAAAGAGTCATCCTTTTTTCAGGCCCTCCTCACTTATTCGAGTTCCATTCCTACAACTTAATAGTTAAGTCAGTGCTTCCCAAAGGGCATGACCCCGCACACTGGTGAACCCGGTTACATGCCTAGGTGTTATCCCTATGAAATCCCAGATAGATATATGGGGATATAAAAATGAATTTATAGTCATATAGTTAAATATAGTACATTATATCCTTATTTGAGCATTAAAATGTTCTTCATCACGGCAAATCATTGTTCTGTTAAAAAGGGCAGGAAAAATATTCAGGCACAGAACAGTAGTGATGTGAAATTATAGCAGTAGAGTTTCATGCCACAAAAAAACGAAACTCAAAATTTAAAAAAAAAAATTATTTAAAAAGGAAGTGAATTTAACATAATAATTGAGTGGCAAGGTCAAACCTTCAAATAGCCAACTTCAAAAGTTATTGCTTATCTCCAGAGTCAGACGAGATCCAACAGTCCGTTGACCCCAAGAAAGTCGAGAACCAGAAGGGGACTGGAGTAAATGTCCTCCCTAGAGAGGCCTAAACAAGCAAGGATATATTGAGCAGAGGCTTGATAGGGTAGACACCTGGTGCAGTCAGGAAAGACCTTCCTGCCTTCACAAAAGGAGAGGCACCTAGTGTGCCCTCTGGCAAGTCTAGATAAAGCAGTCTGAGAAGCTCTGTCACACTCCAAGTCAAAAGTAGAGCCTGGTACTCTACCCATGTACCAATTATAGACAGGAGAAACCTGCCATTCGTGCATAATGGAGAAGTTGCGGATCTGAGAAAATTGCTCAAATTTATAATTTCCTGGTAATTCCAGCTTCATTTTTTTCGAATATGCTGCTTTAAATATCGGAAAGAAGTTAAATAAATCACAAATTTAGTTTTAAAAAAGCGAAAAATGACGTAATCGCACAACGCTACGTGATTGGCTCTGACGTCACTGTGCATGAAGTATCAATATTTACATGTTGAAACTGATGCTGTTTTCGCTCGCCTTTTTGCCACTTTAATCCTTTTTATCGTTTTTAACTAAATTTTATACCTGTGTTTAACTTTTATAATCATCTTTCGTTTATTTTATTGTGTATTTCGTTTACGATGTCGATTTTACCGGGACTTGTCAAAGGCCAATATGATAACCTTCTCAAGATAGATACGATGTCCATGTTTTCTTTCTTGGGAAAAAATCCGGATTTTATAGGAGCAGAAATACGAGGAGTTAAAGCTATGAGGTATGCATGATCTTTAGTAACATTCATAAATTGACCTAAAACTAATTGAGATTAAGAAAGTTCTCCATTAATACTTAAAAATTTAATTTTTATTGCACATTGAAACACTATAATACTATTCTGCCTGTAGGCCTATAACTGACTTGTACTAGTTCATTGTTCACTAGTTCATCACCCCGTTTCATTGCGTAAGTCCACACTTTTCTTTTAACTGGATCCTTTGGAACGCTAAAAAATAGCTTATCAACTGAATTTGAAGTTGTGTTTACGCAACAAGGTACAATCTAGTACTTGTAAGGTGGTTTTTTGTTCTCACTCTTTACAAAAAAAAGATAGATAAAGAATTTCCACAGAAAATCAAATTTCAATCACAGAATCTAACAAACAACGTATTGCGCTGTTTGTTTACATGCACAGTGACGTCACAAGAGCAGCCATTGCAAAAGTAGCGTTTTCGCGCCAAATGCCCAACTGCAAACTTAAACAATTTTTAATTAATTATCCACATTCAAAAATTAAGAAAAAAATATACCATTAATCCTGTTTTTTTTCTCTTCTTCCAAATAAAAATATAAAAAAAACCAATGCAAATTCCTCATTAGAGATTTTTTTCATTGAGTGGAGTTCTGAGTAAGATAGGCAAGAAGAAGTAGGGACTGCTCGACTACAACCCTCCTTGGCCAGAGAATCTGCCTGATCGTTACCGTAAATGTCTACGTGGGAAGGTATCCATTGTAGGTGGACATCATGATTCTGCGAAATGCTTCAAAAGTAATCCCCCCCCCCCTCCAACATGGGCTGTACAAACACGCACTTATATATAATCGATACATGCTCAGATACATAAAATGTATATAAAAACAGTTGCCAACTTGGCAAAAGCCTGAATTGTACAAAGCACATACCTGGAAAAACAGTGAAATTGCGATCATAACTTGTTATAATCGCAACTAGTGAATTTATAGTTTTCCCTGTAGAGTAGAGCATACAAGTCAATCTACTCCCAGGAAAAGTAAACATGTTGAGTCATTTTGTGTTCAAATACATGCTAAAGGAAAGTGATACATAAGCTGGCAGGTAAGTCAGAAAAAATAAAAATTGGGTAATTAATAATTTCTTAACTAGTAACAAGAAAGTTGTATACTTGCTCAAACTATTTAAACTTGTTCAAACAGGGCTTAAGCGAATGCACAAGCGCAGCTGCTCAAGGTCGCTTTTCAGTTATTTCTTACCAGTTTGTGTGTGGTACACCTACGATTTTTTTTAGGACTTCAAGTGACTACAAAAGTTTGAGAACCACTGGGTTAAGCTCATTGGTCGATAAGCTTACCTTTGAGAAATGAAGGCATACTATATACAGGCACTCCCCACTTATCTATCAAGTTCTATTCCTATAACTAAGTGGTTTAGTGGTTAAACCTCCATTTGATTGGCTGATAAGCTAACCTTTGATTAAGTGTTTAAGTGAGGAGCTTAATAATTTTTTATTTGAATAGCTAAAAGATCTGAAGGAGATGTCAATAGCAATACATAATTTGTTTGGGTACTATTTAGAACTTTGACCCCACTGAATAATCACAGCAGAAAATGACAAGTGCAACTTAAGTAAGAGCAGCATTCACTAACTGAACATGTTGTGAAACATTTGTGCATCCAATTTGTCTATTTGATTGTCAGATGCATTTGCCAGTGTTGGTTGCCGAACCAAGCTATGTGAGAAATCCCCCATTTGATTACATTGCACTGCATCAAAGGTTGGTACCTACTCCAGTTTTGCAAGTGTTAGAGCCAACACAGGCAAAGGGAATTTCTCTCAAGAGTTGGTTGTTAAGCAGGTAGGTCTTTATGGGAGGAGTGTGAGAGTTAAAAATTTTTAGATTGATGCTGTAAACAAAATTGTGAGTTATAAACTTAAATATGAAACAATCCAAAACATGATAAAATATTTTAAAATTATTATTGATATCTAGTAGGTACTCACACATAATACATACACATTTAAAAAAAATAAGAATCCAGTGTTTTCTGTTTCTGTGCTGTGTGAAAATTAGAGAATGAAAAGTAAGTAATTGCAATTTAGTTAAATGCTTGGATTGAAAGATGTAATGTTTTGTGTGCTTTTTTGAGCAACTGTAATACTTTGATAATTTTTTTGCAACATTTAATAGGGTAAGTGCAAAAAATTAATACTGTCAAATGTGCAGTGTAATAAAAGGGGTTATGCATTCACAAATGATTGTTTTTATACTTCCAAAATATTGTAATGTCTTCTGTAAGAAAAAATCAGTTCATTTTGTTGGAATTTTCTTCAAAGCTTAAATCAAATCCATACTAAATTTTCTTAAAACCACTCTGTTGAAAATAATTTCATTGTAAAATAAAATTTTAAAAGAAATTGTAAGACTCAAATTGGTAAATAAAACTGTCTTTCGTGCTAAATTGGTTATGCAACAATGAACTTTATATAACTTTCAAAACATACAAAACTTCATCTGTTGATTATCTGCTCTTATATGTTAATACATTGTTCCTCTGCAACTAACAGAACAGTTCTACTACATATCGTAATTTATTTATTGAAAACAGTTTATTTCAATTAAGGTTTATCATAATTGCTTTTCTTTGCTTCTTGAAGTTAAGCTTTTTACTTCAATTGTGAGATTTAAGATAGCATCGTTCAAAGCAAACCTGTATGTTAAAGGAAACCATCTTCTCTTTCTATTTTGAGTTACAAATACAGTAAACTCTTGATTATCCACAAAATTGAGTGGATCCTGGTTCGAATCCAGGGTCAGGGTATGGATGTAGTTGTGCTGTCCTTAGTTAGGGGTAATGATGGTCGCCCATAGGGTGCTCCTTCACAAGTGGCCATTGCTTCCGGACTTGTAGTGGTCTATGATTAGCAGTCAAGTACCCCGCCGTAATTTAAAAAAAAGTTGTATGGAAAATACTTTTTAACTTTGTTTTAACTCTTTTGTAGCTTTTACAATTTACTTCGGATGCAAATATAAACATTTAATTATACATTGAAAAATGTAAAAGACTAAGACATACAAACAGAAACGAAACTCTGATGAAAAAATGCAGAATTCTGTAAAACAAAAGATGTGCAAAGTGTCGAATTTAGACTTCCTGAGCTGAAATGGAGCTATTTGAAAAAAGACATTAGAAAAATATTGTTAAAGACGATAATGATGTATGAAATTTAGTAATGCTCAAATATAACTGTGACAGCTCAAATATAACCACAACATTTCCCTCAAATACACAAACCCTATAAAATGTGTTTCTTTGTCAATATTCATTTATTGCAGAACAAACTTTAGATTTTAAAATTGGAGCTACGAGGGGAACTTTTAGGACTAGTGTGCCAATTTTCATGGTTTTAAGTGCTTAAGTGCTATAGATTGGTCTGAAGAAAGGAAAGTATTAGCATATGTTTTCCACAGTGTTCTAAAGTGTAAGTGTTCCAAATTTGGTGTGGATTGGTCAAACAGTGTAGCTTTGTATAGAAAATATACATTCACACATCCTTTATATATAGATTCACAAAAAGAAATCAGTTAATTGTTTTTTGTGTTAAAACACCTCTTTTTCATTTGAGATTGATGTTTTTTTTTAACAACATTTTGTCACTAAGTTACCACAGATAAGCCGGGAGTTTACTGTATATGAATAAGTTAGACATTTATTTTTCAGTGAAAATTTTGCACCTAAATGGAATGAAGATGATGGTGGCATTGATCGTAGAAGTTACAGTGAAAACGACACTATTAAGTATGAAGTCCTTGATAAGTATCCTCTAAATCAAAGAGGACGTACTGGTCTGTCTGGTCGAGGAAGGTTAGGACGCTGGGGTCCGAATCATGCAGGAGATGCTCTTGTTACACGGTATATATTTTCAGTATGTCCTATTGTAGATTGTGTAAATGAAAGTTATCTATATGTATGGCTGAAAGTTTCTTTTTCTGAAGTAGAAAATATATATTAAAAAATAATTTAGATATTTATGGACAGAATGGATTGTGTGATTGCTTGATACAGTGACAGATTTATACTTTTGCCATCTATGGACTTATGACAACTTACCACTCCACCCCTTTCTCACTCCCTGCCTCCCTCAGCAGCAATGATATTCCCTCTACACCTCACCTCCCCTTAAAGAGCCAACTCCCTGCTTGCTCTCTGTTTCTTATGCTTTCTCCCCATAGCTTATCAATAGCACAAAATCATTAGTACTAACCTAATTTTGTTTAACAGTGGTTTGAGATAAATTAAAACTCAGATTAACATAAACATAATTTTATACAGTGTCATTCAAAATTCAAACATGTTATTTTTATTTTTTAATGGGTTCACATTTTATTTATTTGTTTTTATTGTTGTAACTTGTGCCGTTGGTATTTTTCCAAAATTTTTGCCGTCTTGGGCTATAGTCCCTATAGAGCCCCCTTAAATCCGCCACTGGCTTGATACATCTGTGTTAACGCATTTTTCGGCATCAGGGCTCAAAATAAGTCGCGGAAACCACTGCAAATGCTGTGAGCTTAGCTTAATTCAGCACGACTATCAACGGTTCTCACAGCAAGTTTTCCTGTGAATATTTGAAACTGAATGTTTCATTATTTCTCTTTCAAACACCAGCTCATAAAAAAAAATTGAAGAAAAAACTTTGTGCTTTAAGGAGGATAAGTGTGGATGGTCCTTCACATTCAGATTTTAAGGCTTATCAAGCAGTTCAGAAATGGTTTCGTGCATGTGATTGCAGACCTTGCTTTTAGCTATGTAGTTATGAAACAACTGCAATTTTCTCTAGCCTTTTTTTTTGACTGATGCCTTCATAAACTTGATAGTAAGGAAATAAACATGTATCTACAGTATATTTGAGTGTTTCTTTTGATCTCAGATGTATTTTAGGGTTTCATAAGAAATTGCTTAAAGCTTACAAGAACAGTGAAGTATTTTATTCTTCTTCTCATTGCCACTATTCATTCAATTATTTTAAAGTTTAACAGAAAATTTGCAACTACAATTTACCGTTATTATGGAAAATTTAGGTTTTGCCATGAGCTGAATAGTTTTTGCTGCCTGCTTATAAAAGCTCACAGCAATATTTGCTGCCAGCTTCAAAATCTTATTTCGAGCCCTGGTCGACATGCATGTTTTAGTTTTAGCTTTTTAATGTCTCAGAAAATGAAGATGTTTCATGAGACAATAAATCATTTCTGTAATACACGTTTAGAACCTTGCCCTCTTTTTCCATTGACGATTAAATGCCTAAAAGGTGTACCTAAAGGAAGGAAAGTTCTTTTGGTGGTTACTGTGCAAACCATTCATACTTCATTCACTCCAAAGATGTTAAAGGAAAGAAATCTGATGAAATGTGCACTATTCTGAGGAACAACTAATGAAATTTAGAAGCAGCAAGCTAAAGATTAATAGAAAATGATTACCTATTTGAAAGTCAATCAGTTTTATTCATTGGGTTCACATATGATGTTAATCTCTTTTAATTTACTTGGTGTCATTGAGAATACATGATTTTCTTAAAATGTCTACATTTTGCATAGCTAGTTATAATAATCAGCTGCCTAATAAGAACTAAGCATTGTGGTTTTTTTTTTAATCAGTTTTAAGTTAAATTTGTTGGATGAATTTGTGCAATGTAAATTTGTATTTTGTCATATTATTTCAGTTGGAAGCATCTCAATGGGCATAGGGAAATTGACTCTGAGACTGGACTTCCTGTCTTGCAGTTTATTGCTATCTTGCGCAAAGATTGCGGGAAATGGGCAATTCCTGGAGTAAGTGAAAAATATGAACAATTTTATTTATTTGAACAAAGTGCTACCTTATCCAAAGTAGCTGATGTGAATTTTTCATCGAAATGGTGTACTCTGAGACGTTTTTATTATTTCTAGTTATCACCAAAAGTTTATGCCCTATCAACAATGCTAACCATTGCCATTTAAAATTTTACTACACTTTTTACTGTTCCACACTTATGGGCTAATCAGTGCAAAATAAGAGATTCAGGCAAGAAAGCTATTAGCAACAACAAAAAAATGTAGAATATTCTTGTAACTTCTTAGTTCTATAACACTACATGCATTTATATCTATAATTGTACTGTAAAATGTTTTATTCTTTTAACTTATTTCATAGGCTTAGCACAATACAAAAACAATACAATCTCTTACAAAATATGATATAACTCCATTCCTTTAGCATCTGTTATTAATTTAAGAAATAAAATTAATAGCCCAAGTGGCATTTGTCCAAGCTGCGCCAAACTACCAGTCAACAAGTAAAGAAAATCTGAATACATCCGGAAATTTATAAAAGTTCTTGTAAATTGAAACGTTTAAATTAGCCCTGGATCCCCAGTGGCAACTAATAATGTCCCAAATCTCAACCATCTCAAGTATGGTTTCCCAAAGATATAAGGTGCCTAGCATAAAACAAATTCGCAAACCAAAGGAATAAATTTTTCAGATTGTAATGTCATTTTAGGTGAACAAAATCCAGCACCTGATAATTACTTGGAAGACTTCTAAGTATAGCTTTATGTAATAGAGTAGGTAGGTAGTTCACATCGCATTAGACAAGCTATTGATGGCAGTCCGTGACCTATTCTGAAAGGAAATATCTGAGGATACCAGTCATTTTGAATCACGCTATGCAATAAGGAGTTGTCCTTTAAAAGATTGTAACATAAAAAATGCATACAGTATTGCCAGGATAATAAAATTAGTTTGTCACAAAAACAAAAACTCACTTTCACTTTTCAACATATTAGATTTATGGCGAGATGCTTCTTTCCAAGATATCTTAAAAATCGTAATAGCCGACTTAAATGAGATCCTTTTTTTAACTTGTAGAGAGACTGATCCGAATCTCCATCTTTCACATTGAAATATGTCCACACATTTAAAATTTTGCTTTAAATTCCTTTGTAAAATTCAGTTTTGAAATAAAATTAGAAGCATTGCAAATCCTATGAATGAGTAGAGGCGACACCACCATAGAGAAAGCTAGGCAAAAAGATCTGGATCATTAATACTATTTTGAAAAAAAAAAGTAATTTGTTTAAAAATAAGTCAGTATTGAGAACAGCCCTGAAAACAGAAAGCAGTTCTTAGAATAGAAAACAGCCCTAACAGCAGGATCGGAAGAGTTTGAGAGCAGGAATCAATTACCGAACAGGAAGTAGTCTCAGAGCAGGGAGTAGTTTATGGACAGAGAATGATTGAATAAATGAACGGGAAACAGTAATTCAAGAACTGTTGTGTGAGCAGCTATGTTTTTTCGTATTTAGCACAATTTAGATAAAACGAAAATGTTTAGAAAATTTGAGATAAGAGAAACTGTTTTCTTTGCAAAATTCCCATACCAACCTGTAATATTAAAATGGAAGTAGAAAAAAATTGCAATGTTTCTTTTTACAAAAAGACCAAAGAACAGGTTTTTGTGAAAATTGGGAACAGTCTGTTCCAATTCTGTTTGAAGAACAGGCGTAAAAGAACTGGTTGTTGTTTTTTCCCCCATCCATTGGCCGTTAACCTCGATCAAGAGTAGGTATGCATGAATAAAGGGTATAATTTTATGAATGAAGGGTATAATTTTTCATGTGAATACATAACTTTTCATCAAATTTCAAATATTTTCTCTGGTAAAATATGACTATTCCTGAGAAATGAGACTCCCCTGGGATTTAAGCATTTTGCTTTGTTTAAAATAGATATATGTGTTCACTCATCTTGAGATAATTCTAAGTACTACTATGCTAATTTAATTAATTAAATCAAGTGCAACACTTCAACATCAAAACAGTTTTTATGTATTGAGTTTTGTATAGAAGTGTACTATACTATGCTATATTTCATGACATAGCCGTTATTGCCTCTAAATAATATAATTCGTGGAAAATTGGCAATTTTCATTGAATCTGGGTAAGTTCTTTACTCTAATGAAATGTGCCGCTCTCTATTTAATCAAGTGTGTATTTATTATTTTTCAGGGGTTTGTAAATCCAAAAGAAGCTTCATCTTCAGCTGTTTTACGTGAACTGTTTGAGGAAGCAATCAACATTAGCAGATTACCATCTGAAACTCAAGAAAAATTGAAAGATTTCTTTAAAAATGGGAAACAAGTAAGAGATGGAAAAAGATGAAGTTCTTGATAATCTTAATCAGTGGTTTATAACCGGTGTATCAAGACAAAAATCAAAAGTCATTGTTTTTAGTTTTATTGTCTTTACATGTACTTAGTTGGCTTTTATCGATTTCTATAACAACATGAATCAAATCTGCTTTTGCGATTCCAATTGTTTTAGTTTATGAGGCTAATACATTATTTGGTGAAAAATATGTTTACTACTTATTTTATAAGTTCCTTCATCTAAAGCAGTCATAAAGGCCTCTATTAGTGAATATTTAAACTTCATATCTCATAACTGGTCTACAATAATGTATCTTGTTTATTTGATTTGAAGACTTACAAGGTTTTAATAGTAAATTGACAGTATATCATGCTTACTGAACTTGTTTCATAAGTTCCTTTATATAAAACAGTCATAAAAGGCCTCTCATTGACTATTTAGACCTCATATCTCAAATGGTCTATAATATGTATCTTGTTAATTTGATTTGCAGATTTAAAAGGTTTTAATAGGAAATTGACAGTACATCAAGAAGTTACTGTATTAAAATACCTTTTCATTTCATGATTATTGAGAAGTCTTTCTCATCAGGTTATTCTTACTTTGGTTTTTCAACCAATGTAAATTTTGAATTATTGATTTCTAATTTTGCCTATATTCCTGACAGGTTTATAGAGGCTATGTTGATGATCCCCGAAACACTGATAATGCATGGATTGAAACCACAGCAATCAATTTTCATGATGAAAACAGCAAGTATACAGGAGATCTCTCCTTGGATGCTCGGGATGATGCAGCTGACGTTAAGTGGATAGATATTTTCAAGAGCGTAGATATTTACCCTCCTCATTATGCTATACTTGAGTGCCTAACAAAGTTGCATTCCAATCCTGTGTAGTATTGTGCTGCTGCTGTATAATTGTGAAAATACTGTTAAATTCTATTTTCATGTTGAAAGTATTTGATTCATATATTTTGTTGAATAATATGCATAGCTTATTTTATCAGCAATATTTATTTTTATAGTGAGAATATATTATAATAAAAAATTTTACATCTTCATAAAAAGCTTTACAAAAGTGTACTGATTCTGATCATACTCTTTTCTAGAGTTCATAATGCCTTACTGAAATTATCCATTTTGTCAAAACTTTTTTTGTCAGTTAAACACTTTTATTTAGAAATAAATCTATTCATTGATTTTTAAGGTATGCTATTACTTTTGTATTTGAACTATTTTCATGTTCACATTGTATGATATCCATTTAATAAAGGTATAATTTTTCATTACAGTTTTTTTTCCATTTACATCAAACTTTTAATTTCATTAGGTCTTATAAGGTATTTTAAAGTTGTGTGGCTCATTGTATGAAAGGGTTACATAATTTTATCCATAGATAGTGTTATATGTAAACAGTTACGAATTATTCAAATAAGAAAGCAAACCTAAGTAATGTAATTTGAAATAAATCTCATTAAAAATAAGAGCTTAGTGCAATCGGACAAATACTCTTGAAAAAATTGTTTCATAAGTTATTCAATAAACTAAGCACCTTGTAATATGGTCATTCACTTCCAATTAATTTAAATATCTGAACGATTTCAGATGTTCGAATGTTAAACAAACGTTTCAAAGTGAAACATTGGTAATCACATGTATATAACCATAGGGACCCATAATAAAAACTAGCACAATTTTAAATCTGTATTATGGCACCTGAATTACTAGTAGCAAATTTAGTTGGTACTAGGCTAAAAGTTTATGTACTCAAACTTACATTCAGTTGACAAAATATTTAATTTACCTTTGAATTTTTGACAATAGTGTCAATGATTCTTCAATATTTACCTTTGCTCTTCTGTCACAATGTTCTAATATGGGTATGTGATTTACAACTTCGTGTTCTTCCAACTCATGCAAAATAATTTATGTTCTCTTAGTTGGTGGTCTCATGATAAATTTATTTATTTTGTATATGCATTTGGAATTTATGCTTCTGCAGAAGTGCTGGATAGTTTTAGAAACATAAAGAATTTTTACTGACATTAACGATAACTGATCATAAAAAATTTCTAATTTTTCTGTACAGCACTTTTTAATGATTATTATGGATGTATTTAGTGCTAGTCAAAAGCAATTCGTTGTTTTTAAGGTTAATAAAGGCATGTCAAAGCCTTGACAGTTATTAATAGCTTTTCACTAAAAATAAGATTTAAAAATTTTTAGCATTTATCTAATTTGTTGTAAATCTGTGACTTGTTGAAAGATTGGGGTCTTGCCCTATTACCAAGTTGTGCCTGAAATTCAATCCAATCCCTCTTAGAGTACATTTCCTACTTATATTAGACAGCCTGGTAACCAAGTGATTAGTTTTCGAGAAAGATAGTTGAAATTTTCATACAAAAATTACATGCTAGTACAGCAGAAAAAGGGTTCATACTCCCGAGTAGTTATGAGTAATCATATTGAATTCTCCTCAAACAAGGTTTTCCTCAGTCTAAAATACTACTGAAAGTAATTTACTTTCACATGAGTGAAGCTATGTATAGGGCGACATTTTATGGAAACACATTGCATAAAGGGTTTATTTCTAAATCAAAAACACCACACTTTAGAAAAACTATTGAAGCATATTGCATACGGATACATATTAAAGGGTTTTTAGAATAGATTTTATTTTGTCAATAAATGTCCTTAACTTTTATATCACAATTTGTTAGGACGGATTCAAGATATAACTCAATTAGGACGATTTTTGATGGAAGAAAATTTTTTTAATAGTATGCCACGTCGGGTGTGACCATGGTTCAAAAATTATGTGGTATTCTCGGTTCTTTCCCGTCGGGACTTAATCCCGGACCGTCGCCAATAGCCCGCTGTGTTGCACCAGTATGACGTTATTTAAGAGTTCGATACCTGGACCGTCGCAATAGCCCACTGTGTTGCTCCAATGCGACGTCAATTAAATATCTTCCATCGATCCCCCTGTGAAATAATCGAGGCATACAATTGAAAATATTGTATCCCACAGTCGATCGGGCCGCTGTAGCCCGTTGGAAGAGTAACGGTTTAGCAACCTGAGCGTTGCTAGTTCGAATCAAATCAAACAATGTAATGTACAAAAGTGGCTAATGCACGTTACCTCTGTCTTGGCCTCAAATGTCCTCATGTTGGTGTTGTGTGCCAGCTCAGATGTAGCCTCGTCATATGACCATGGTTCAAAATTGCGTATTATTCTTGGATCTTTCTCTTTGGGTTTGATCTTGGACTGTCACCAATAGCCCATTGTGTTGCTCCATTGCAACATTCATTTCAATTCCAACCTGAGCAATGATTTCTTGTTAACTTCTAGCTTGTTAACCTTGATATAGTATTTGGTATTTCTTAATTAACAACACACTAGAGTAAAACACAACAAGGTTTGTCAACCTTGAATCGCTCAAATAATGGAGCCAATTTTTATGTTATTTGCCATCTGTTTGTTTCACTTGATACTTTGTGAATGGGAAAAAAAGACTTTATGCTTCTCTCTCTCGACGATTCAATATGGGCAAGAAACCATTACTCGGGTGAACCCGCATGCAATACTTTTGGGCGATTTTCATCTTGCTACTTTCCACAAGCTAGTCTATCTGCCCAAGTCCACATGATCAAATTACGTGGTGTTGTCCTTGAGGGGTCCGTCATCTTCATCAGGCACCCATGTTAAATTCACAAACTTTGTGGGCATTTCATTTATTCATCTGAATTTTTTACAGCATAATATTTGAATACTTTAAAACAAGTTTTTTTTAAAAATTCACAAAGTTATAATTTTTTTTAAATGACAAAAAAAATTAAATATTTGAGATAAAATGTTTAAAAAAAGTAGGCATTTTATATCTTATTCCTTGTGTTGAAAGTATTTAAAAGTGCTTCATAAACAATCATAAAAAGTTTCAAGAATGTATCTCAAAAGTAGTTTTTGAGTAATGTGCCCCTAAACATGAAAAAAGTATGTTCTGAGAAATAAGGCTTTAAACTTCGGAAGGACGTATGTCGCGCTAATAGTGCATCTAAAAAATATTAAAAAATACTTCCAATTAACGGATTTCTACAAAAGAGGTATCGTTATAAAAGGATAATTTAAGTTTTCATAAACAGTAAGCCGACCAACCAATATAGTGGATAAGGTGTTAGCCTCTAGATCGACCTCACGTTGGGTTGGCGTGGAAGTTTGGAGAGTGGGGTGCCAGCTCAGGTGTTGCTTCGTCATCTGACCGTGGTTCAAAATTACGAGGTGTTGTCCTCGAATCTTTCCCTTAAGGGACTGATTCCGGACCGTCGTCAATAGCCCGTTGTGTTGCTCTAGTACGGCGTTAACTAAAAATTACCATTACCATTACCTCTAGATCGAAAGGTTGGTTCGAGTCCGGGCATGAATGTTTGCAATCGTATAGTGTAAAGGTGGCTGGTGTACCTTAAATCTGTCGTGGCCGAAAGTCCTCACGTTGGGTTGGCGTCAAAGTTTGGAGTGCCAGCTCAGGTGTTGCTTCGTCATCTGACCGTGGTTCAAAATTACGAGGTGTTGTCCTCGGATTTTTCAAGTAAGGGATTGATCCCGGACAGTCGTAAATAGCCCGTTGTCTTGCTCTAGTACGACGTTAACTAATAATTACCATAAACAGTAAAAATCTCAAAAATGATTTTTTTTCGAATTTTTAGGTGACGGATCCCCTTAATCTATTACTTGGGGATTGATTCCGAACCGTCATCAACAACCCGTTGTAAATTCCATCGTGGCGTTTTTTAACTACCTTCTGAGATCTTAGGACAACGACTCCGCCCATATGCTCGGAGGGTTGCGAGTTCAAATCCAACCTAAGACCGTCGTGTACAAAGGGGGCTGGTGCATGTTAATTCTGTCGCTGCCTCAAATGTTCTGACGTTAGTGTGGTGTGGAAGTTTGGAGAGTGGGATGCTAGCTCAGGTGTTGCCTTGTCATCTGACCGAGTTTCAAAATTACGCTATTTTGTGCTCGGATCTTTCTCTTAGGAGTATTGATCCCAGACCGTCGTCCATATAGCCCCGTTGAATTGCTCTCGCACGACATTAAATAAAAATACCAATACCATACGACTCATATGCTTGCTTGGTTGGAAGATGTAACAGATTAACAACCTGAGGGTTGCGAGTTTGAATCCAACCAAATACAACCAAAGACCGCAGTGATAAAGGAGGCTAGTGCACGTTAAATTTGTCGTACCGTCAAATGTCCTCACTTTGGCGTGGTGTGAAAGTTTAGAGTTAATGCTAGCTCATCCTCTGACCGTGGTTCAAATTTATACTTTCCATTCGGGTTTGATCCTGGACTGTTACCAATAGAACGTGTGATGTTCTAGTGTGCCGTTAATTTAATTGCCATACCATACCTTCCGCCTATATGCATTGTCTATTTCAAAAGGGGAAGGGTTATGGCTATTTCAGCATGACCAATCGTTATTAATTAACTCAGTCAAAAAACAGCGAAATAGCAAATTCGTCCAATTTTATTTTCCGGAAGTTTGTTTATGTTTACTCTGAATAGAAAAAACCTTACATTCCATTTGTGTTTGGTTTTCTGTATTCTCTTTTAAACTGTCGTCAAATGAGAGACATTCAGACAAGTGCAATTTTATGAATTTCAAAAGAATAAATATACCCAATGTAAGTTATAGGTATTGAACCTGTATCTCCAGCAAAGCGCAGGCTGCAAGTGCCAAGAAGGCCCTATGTTAGGAATTATTGAAGTTATTTTTTTTGTAGTGTGTAACTGTTACATTAACTGTTTTCGGGGATTTGTCAAGTAATCGTCAGATTCTCGCTTCTGTTAAATGGTAAGATATCCTTTGTTTTCATAAACATAAAATAAGTAATATAAATTGAGTGTGTTCAAAACCTTTCGAAAAATTGTGTTTATTTTAGTGATTCAGATAATTTGCAAAAGTTTTTTTAATTCTGTAAAAGTACGCCGAAGGTGCAACCGAGTCATCAAATAGAATGGTGGATTAAATTTGTTTTGCAATATTTTATTAATATTTATTTCGTGTTTATTTCATTTTCCATTGTTGAGAAATACATCTTAGTTTTTGTTCTGAATGAGTTGTTACCTGTTATAAACTCCCCATTTTCTATCCCGCTCTAGATTTGTCACCAATTCTATTTCATGTTAGTTTAAATTCTGTTGTATGTCATTCCTTTGAATTACTCAAAGGAATGCATATGTGAAGTTATTTTTTTGTTGCTAATTTTGCTTATTCAATTTAGTGTGCCTCTAAAAATTTTGTAAACATTAGTAACATGGTTTTTTGTTTTGCTATTCAGTTAAAAGCTTTATACGTTGAGGTATTAAAAGTGTAGAGAATCCAGTATGTAACAGTAAATACGTTGTGGGTATTCTAATCAAAGTAATAAATGAAATTTGAGGATTGCTTTTGATAATTGATTTGGATTTAAACAGTCAAACATTCTGGTTACTTTGGGAATCTGATGACCCAAGCATTTGAAAATAAAACTGAAACCAAATAACTATTGTCTAAAATTTTTTTTCTAAACCTCGGTTTCCTTATCTAACTCATTAACAATATGCTAAATTTAAAATTTGAGCAAGTGGTGAAGGTCTGCAACAACACAACCATAGAAGCCCCAAAGTTCAACATTTTTCAATCTTTTCAAGAACAAGTCAAAACAGCAATTTCTAATTTGTGCAATCAAGTTTTACGTAAGAAGCCCTCAAATGGTTTGATTGTTTTTGTCAGAACATGAAAGCAATCATGTTTTGCATTAATATTTCATTTGTTTTTATTGTTTCCTAAAGTATGGTATTTTGAGAATTTATAAAAATTTCAAAAGGGTGCTAATAAAATCGAATTTATTGTTATTTTTGGACGCATTATGTTGCATACTTTTAATTATTGTATTAAAAGGTGAACACATAACCCATGAATGAATGGTATTCAAAAGTTAGTCCATCTCAGGATTTATTTAAATGATTAATTAAATGTTTGATAAAATCCTTGGTTATGGTGTGGTCACCAAGGTGGTGTTCAATGAGCAATGCTATCATAGGAGCTGCTATGACTCAGTGGGGGTTATCTTCTGTGCTAACAGTATGTGATTTATAGACAGTGCATTTTCGATTCCTGTAACTACCCTGTTGAAATTTATCTTTTATGTGTCAATTTAGACATTTCCCTTATGTGTGAAAAAAAACTGATGGCCTAAGGTTTTTGACAGTGCAAGTTGTAAATATTGTAAACAGTGTTTTAAAATCATTTTTCTATCTCAAACCTCTTGGGTTGTTCATCAACAGGTGTAGGATTAACCTTTAGCTGCTGTGACATAAACTGTCGCATAACTAGTGTGAGCGGTATCAGACCACTCTTACAAAAGTAGAGTAAAAGTTGACTGATATACTAAATTAATGAAAGATACTTTAACTACGTATTATTCACATTTTAAAATCGCATAATTCCATTTTAAAACATGAAATATTTAAATATTTTATTTTAAATTATACAATTTAACAAACAAGTACTCTTTAAAATAAAAAATATATATAGCTGTGTTTTTATTTTTAATTAATTAACTTACAATCCTGATAAAATTAACTGTTTAATTGTTGTTTTAAAAAAAGAATAATTTTTTTTATACTGATGCATTATACTCTGAACTGGAATCGATGTGTAATTTTTGAGTACACTGAAGTCCAACTGGTACCTCGCATACCACACATTTGTTTTTAGTTTTCTGCTGGGTGGCCATGTATTTTTCTTTGTTCTAATTTATCATCATAGATGAGATTGTTTTGATTTTGGCCGAGAATTCTTTTTATTGCCAGTATATATCTAGGTAATTCATTGTGATGAAGTGACTGTTTGAAATGGGGTTGTATCAACTGCTTAGCTAATGAAAGCATAAAATTATTTTGCAATCTTGGGATATGACTGGAACAACATGAATGCCTTTACTGCACATATATCCATTATTTTGAAGAATATCGCCATAGGCCAACGTTTTGTTGGACCCACTCGAGTAGATGGAACATTTTTTATCAAATTCATCTACACCACCTTTTGTCAGGTTGTACATTGTGATAATTTCAGGGTTTCCTGAAGAAGCATCTGTTTGACTAGATAGGTGCATCGAGGATATAAAATTAAAGCTTTTCTTTTTTGAGGGGGGCGTAAGAAATTAATGTCATTTCTTGGGTAAAACCATTCATTCAATTACCTGGAGCCTTTGACTTAATGACTTGAAACTCTTTTGGGATTTGTTTTTTATCTTTTATCAAAAATCTGTCCTTTTTTTCTGTAAACATTTCACGAGTTCAACTGAAGAAAACCAATTGTCTGCAGTTATGTTTATGTTTTACTGTTTGGCCAGTTCAATCAGTCAATTTTGAAAGTTTATTAAATTTCTTTTCATCATCAGGGAGCAAATGTACATCGGTATCTTTTCCACAGTATACCTACACATTACAAAGATAGTGCACTACAAAAAAAAGGGGGCTCACACTTTTTACGAAAGTTAAGTCAGCCAACACTATTGGAAAGGAACTGTAACGCGTCTGCTGTGAGCGGTATCCGAGACCGCATGGAAAACCTAAACGTAGCTACTTCTAGGAAGGTAGTGAAGAGGGCAGGGACCATTATTCATTTTAAGGGGTGGAAACGTTCCACGAAAAATGACTCGCGGTCTGTCAAACTGCATACAGCAGTTAAAAGTTAAAAAAATTGTTTCCTGTAATTGAAAGTTTTGGAAGTCATAAAATGCTTTTTATTTCAGGGGCAAAATCAATCTGGTGGTGGTCCTGGAGGCAGTGGAGCTGGTGGAGACAAAAAGGATGATAAGGTAATATAAAAAATTGTTTATGCTAATACATAGCCTGTTCGAACATTTTTTGAATAATTTTGATGACTGAAATAATTGTATGCTATGAAAGAATTTTATTTTAGCAGAAGTTAAAGTATACTTATCATCTTCTAGTATTGATGGTAAGAAAGAAGGCATTGGGGCAGTATTGCTAACTCAGAAAACTGGAAAACCTCCAAATTCCCCCCAAAATAAACACATTTCTGAACAAAACTACTAGATTTCTGATTTTTGTATAAAAAAAATGCAGAAACAAATTATAATTTGATTTCCTTCATGGAATTGTAAATTTTAGTTTAATGGCTAGAAAACCTTATTTTTGAGTAAACAATTGCTAGATTCTTACTTTTGCAATGGCTTTATAAACTGCTACAAATCAAATACTAATTGTACTTTTCCGAAAAAAGATAATAAAATCTCCAAAAATTAAAAAATATTCATTAATAATCGAAATTAATACTATTAGTTTTATGTAATACTAGGGGGTGGGCCCCCTGCTCGCTGATGCTCTCCAAACCCCTCGCTGATTGCGAAACAATCCTCATTGGTTCGCTGCACGAACCTGTGCTCGTTTCACTCGCATCAATGAAGACATGTGTCCTAGCAGAAACAATTGTTAAAAAAATATGATATTCCAAAAAAATATTTATCAAATCTAAATTTGCTGTTTTTTAGAAAAGATATATATATATATATATATATACTTTGAGCAAATTTTGACTCAAAATGTGAGCTCTGATTTGGAAATTGTATACCCAGCATGTTGTTTGTGTGTACATTTACCCAGCACTCTAGCCACCCACACTTTTTCATTGAGCTTGTTGTCGAAAGCTGTAGTGCAAGTGTCTTATTGAACTATAATTGTAGGCCCTGAAAAAGATCGTTTTTAAATGGCATGAAAAAAGATCCTCCGCTTTCTTTGATTTCTATTAACTGCAACAGCTCGACTAAAGTTCTTTTTTTTTCTTCAATAACATTTCATCTGATAACGCTATAAATTCAATTGAGGCACGAGGCTTTGTGGTAATCAAACAATCGTACAATGTTGCCAAAATGCGATAACAAATAACGTCTTTTTTGCGTGCCACGTAAGTGAATTATATATATAGATTTTCAACTTAATTTATAAGGAAGAAATAAAACAAACACTGTGCCTAGATATATTGTGAATGATACATAAAAGAAGCTTCATATTAATTTCTGCAGTCAATAAAATAAAACAGATTACAATTTTCTGAAAAATTAAGTTTAAATAGAAAATTCATGAATGTTCTCGAAATTTCAGTCTGGTTTGAATATGTTTTTTAGAATATTCTAATTATATAATATTCCATATCTCTGGTTTGTTTAGTGACAAGCACCCATACTTTGTGGTAGTTCACTTGGTAGACAGATAGTATTTGAATTTGATACCAGAATACATTTTAATTACTTGATAGATATATATTTTTTTTATATTCAACTTTTACTAACAATTTCTTTGACTTGTCTGAAGGTTTTATAGCATTTAAAAATGTTTTTATTTGTTCTGAAATTCAGCCTTTCAATTCAGTCTTATGGAATATCAATGGTGTGAATTAGACATATGCAGAATATTTAATTGTGGCATTAAATCTTATTGTTTCTTGATCAAGTAGTTATGGTTTTTAAAGTTATTTGATTAAGTTGTGTCAAGAAAAATATTTTTTGTGAAATGAAAATGTTGTAGCTACAGTACAAATTTTCTTTACAGAAAAAGAAAAAGTATGAACCTCCTGTACCAACTCGAGTTGGAAAGAAGAAGAAGAGAACTAAGGGACCTGAAGCTGCTAGTAAATTACCTTTAGGTAAACAAAATTTTTTTTTTTTTTTTTTTTTTTTAAATTCTTGTTTCTACAGTATGTAGTTAAAACACTGGGCTTGATAGCCAGGTTTGAAAAGGCAAACAAGGCAAGTTTGACAGGCAAATCTTCAACAATACTAACCATCAGAAGCTGTTATTCCAATACCAATTAAAAATAGCAATGTATTACAACTGAACAGTTAGAAGCTTTGTTTTGAAAATTTTGATAAGTTGATTAAAAAATATTAAAAATTGGGTAAAAAATAAAGGTTGAAAGCTAATAACTTGGGGAATTACTATATTGTATTTTTAACTAAAATTTATCCACTTTTTGTGAGTTAACGGAACTGTTAAAGTAATTAATAACTTATTGTCAGCAGTTTTTTCAATCTGTACTAATTATTATTTAGCATTGGCTTGGCATCATAAAATTGTGATACATCAAACTGCATTTACCCAAGATTGTTTTGCAGAATTTAGTTGGAAACAGTTTTGTGTTGATTTTTCACACATGATTTATCTATTGCTCTAGAATATAATGATCAAAGCCTAAAAAACTGCAAGATATACATGCATAACCAAGTAAAGTATATATTACTAGTCAGGATACTTTAACAGACATGCATATTTATTCATAGTTTTTTAATGGAAATAAGGAAAATATGCCTGTCAAAAGCATCCAACCTTCATTTATATTGGTTCATTTACATAGTGATTTCTATTTTCAAGCACCATTCATAATTAGCATAATTTACTGTTGAAAATGTAATCAAATTAGTCTACAAAATTCCTGTTGTATATTGATTGAGTACCAAGAAAGCATTTAGAGCAAAATTTTAATACTGTTTCTTAAAAGTGCTTTTTAGGTTTTAAGGTAAGTTTGCAAAACATAGCTTTATTTTGTACATTGTATATACACCTAATTTTGTTTTTACACGAATTTGATTGAACACAAACCTTTTATACACGAATTTGATTGAACACAAACCTTTTATACACGAATTTGTTTTAACACGAGTTCAAAATAAATATTTTATTCTCTTTTTATGCAAAGTGATTTTAATTAAACACGAGCGGACCAGGCCAATTTCTTAAAAAAATTTGCCTGAAATCTAAAAAAGAAAACATTTTATTTGTGGCATAGTAGTGTCATTTCTATATTACACGGACTAATAAGGAAGGGCTGAGAAGCTTCTACGTGAACTGAAGTTGTTGACAGCCTCTTACAGAGAATTATATAATGGCCTAACCAAAACATGAACACAGCAATTAATAACTGAATTCGTTCTTAAAGCCGGTGAAATATCGTAAATGCTGGTTTTGCTCAAGAACAGAAAGAAATTCATTTATAGAAAAAGACGATGTCCAAAACATTTCTAGTGATAATGGTATTCCAGTCGTACGCAAACGTATGCACTGTTTATTGTCAGATAGTGGAAATGAATGAAATCTCATGCGTAAAACAAATTTTTTGTTCCTGAAAATTTTTTAAAATTTCAAATGCAAATTTACTTTAATTCATATTTATTACATATTATTACATGTGCATTTTGTTAAAATAAAATAATAAGCCTAAAGCAAATATTTTCATGTTTTTTTTTTTTAATTATTTTTATTGATATTTTGATATCTGGAATCTATCTTTTTTCCTTCATAGACACATGTCTTTTTTTTACCCAAATTTAATAGGAACGTATCTATTTTGTAAAAACAGAATTAGGTGTATATAAATTTATCCAATTGGTATTTTTCAGACGAACTATTTCTAATTGGTGGTAAAAATTTTGGTGTTTAGGTAGGTTTTAAAGATTTGTAGTATCTAATGTAATAAAAAAAAACTTTCCAATTGCATCAAATTTTTACTGTTTACTTTCTTCCTCAAAAATAGTTTTCTACATAAAAATCCACTGGTTATTTTTTAGTTACTCCCCATACACGATGCCGTTTGAAGCTTCTTAAGCTAGAGCGTATTAAAGATTATTTATTGATGGAAGAAGAATTTTTGCGTAACCAGGAGCGTTTGAAACCCCAAGAAGAAAAACATGAGGTAATTGTATTATCTTTAAAACGTAATATAATTTAAGTGAAAATCATTCTTTTACTGTTTTGATTTTTTAGTTCTTTGAATAAAATAGCAAATAATTCATTACACTCACATAAGATTACTTTTTAAAATTATAAGGTATTCAATAGCTAGGCAAAAAGTACTTTTTGTAAAGTGTTTGAATATTAAAAATAATTTCATAATTCTTGAAAACATGATAATTTGTTTATTTTATAATCTACTATTATAAAAGGAAGTGTTTGTGTTGAGGTGTGTGAGGTCAAATTGTGTCCAGATGAATCTATAGCACTAACAGTCAGGAAATTTGGTACTAAAGGTGACTGAATAGACCTTGAAGCCCAAATTAAAAAATTTAACCTAGAACATTAAAAAAAAAAATTCATGTGCGTTTTTTTGTATATGCGCCAAGTTTTGACTCTGTCGTGGTGTATGAATGACGTCACTGGTTAAATGGTATTCAAAGCTCAATTTTCTTATTTTTCCCAGCACTGTTTTCCTTTGATTTCATCAGATCTTTTTTTTCCCCCTTTCATTTTCTTTAAAATTTTTTTTTTGTTTTTAAATTACGGTGGGCACTTGATTGTTAATCATAGGCCACTGCAAGGCCGGGAAGCGATGGTCATTTGTGAAGGGGCATCCAATGGGCGACCATCACTACCCCTAACTAAGGACAGCACAATTACATTCATGCCCTGACCCCGGGTTCGAACCAGGAACCTTCCGATCCAGAGGCCAACACCTTAACCACTAGACCGGTTGGTCGGCTCTTAACAAATTGTAAATTGGAAGAATTAACGTTCTGTTTGTTTTGAATCATGGTTCATTGCAATTGCTTCAGGTTGTATTGTTTCTTGCTTTTTAAAAAGCATAACTGTTTAATTTGGATTTGATTCACATTGTTTGTCGGAATCAATGAGGTTAAGTATTAAGACTTTTTAAAGCATAACTTTCTTGCTTTTTTCTTTGGCTTTAAGACTTTAAAAGTATAGCTATATTTAATTTTTATCGTTTATGCTATTTTAAGTTTATTTCTGTTTTAATTCGGTTTTGTCGGAACCATTGAGGTTGACTTTATAAAAACATGACTTTGTCATGAGCAATTTTCTTAGAATGGCAACACTATAAAGAGATAAGATTCTAAATTTATTTTTTCGGTTTCATTTTTGGAACAACTATTTCAGCCGACGAAAAAAGCAAATAAAGTTTTAATTGAAGTTATGTAGTTCTTTTTTCTACCTCCCAGATCCTTAAAGATACAGTAAAATATTCAACAGATTCTAAATCTACGGAAAATTTCCCATTAGATCGATACTTAAAAATAAGATTTTCTTTAAATAGTTTTTAAATTGTAACTTCAATATTTTTTTCCCATTGGATTTTGACATTCGTTGTCAAGAAATCACAGATTCCATTTATGCACTCAAAAAAATTCCAGGGAAGAAAAGCAAATCAAATAATAAAAAATTTTTGACTGGCATTCCTTGTTCATTTTTGTAAAATCGCGATCGTTAAAGATATATTAAAAATTTCAACAGATTTGAAATCTGAAAAATTTTACACCAAATTAAATAGATTCTTTATATGTTTGATTTTCTTTTCATAAATAATGTTTCAATGAAATATTTATATTTTCGCAAGAGATTGTGATGGTCAAGCTGATTTGATCTCTTTGCAATTCAAATTTGGCCGCATTTGACAACTCTGTGATGGCTGTTATCCAATAGGCTACGAATTCCCTTTTGAATTCGTAGCAATCACCTGGGGTTAGTGAGCAGTGGTCACTCCTGACCCCATGAAAAGAACTGTCACAGGCAATGCCGTGCTGGCAACGCAGTGGCTAGTACTTTCATAAAGCCCAATTGTTTCTAATTTGGTGCTTTTAGTTTCCGGCATTTTTCTTAAATGATGCATGTGCTAAATATAATTGTTTTAAGCTCATTTCATTCTTTGTGTGTAACAAACCTATATCTGTTTGGTAAATTTATTTTTTAGGAAGAAAGATCAAAAGTTGATGATTTGAGAGGTACCCCTATGTCTGTTGGAACCTTGGAGGAAATTATTGATGATAACCATGCTATTGTATCTACCTCTGTGGGAAGTGAACATTACGTTAGCATCTTGTCTTTTGTGGACAAAGATCAATTAGAACCTGGATGCTCTGTTCTGCTTAATCATAAGGTAATGTTTGTCTTAAAAACAAATGTTTTACTTCAAATGTTTTGATTAGTTGTGCAAACTGCTTTTAAAGTTTGCTGCAGAATACATTTAAATTAAGACTGGCATGTGTATTAGGATTTATGTTACTGAAAACATGGTAATTCTTCATAAAAAGTACTCTTATTTAAAATCTTCTCAAATTTAAAATATTTTGTAGTAGTGACTAGATCAAATATATTTCGGATGTTACAAAATACAATGGTAAAAATTCTTATGTTCTTTTTAAAGGACATGCAATTTGATCTAATATATATTTGGAAATTTTGAATACTTTTTAATATATATGCTGTGAAATTATATTCAGGTATCTGGGAAATTTGTTTTTCAGTTTAGCATAATCCTTGTGTTTCATCACCTTCTTTCATAGCAATGTGTTAACTTATGTCTAAGATTTCTATGTCCCTTTAATCTGTAACATGATGATTTTAATTTACCTTTAGTCAATGTGTTCTTATACCTCTGTAATTGATATTTTTGTGTACAGATTATAGCTGTATCCAGATAATAATAGGTGCTGATTAAGAATTATGGAGTATCGCAAATGAATAAAAAACTAATTAAATCATCAAAAGTTGTCAAAATTAATTGCAGCAAACACAGCAACAGATTAATAAAGTGTTCATTGTGATTCTGACAAGAATTATTGATGGAATTTATATTAATTTGCCTATGCTACTTACTTTGTTTAAAAGATAAAATTAGGGGATAGCATCATTTATCAACCTTATATATATATATATATATATATATATATATATATATATATATATATATATATATATATATATATATATATATATATATATATATATATATATAGATAGATATAACTGGTATGATTCTTATAACTTTAAGTACAACTGCTGTACTGGGCATAGTCTAAATTATTTTTTGATATTATCAAGGTACTATTGCTGCACCAGCTGTAGCCTAAAGGTTAAAAACAAATAATCATCAGCAAATTTGACCTAGCATTTTGACTTAAAATAACCGTTTAAAAACATGTAGAATCATTACTCCCAGAAACAAAAAATAAAAGGAGGTTCCCTAAATCCTAAAGGGAAGATAGTATTGTTTTTACTGATGTTTATGACCAAAAAGTAGTGGCAATTTTTCTGTTCCAAGCTTTCATTGTAACCAAATCTCATGAAAAACAATAAACAGTGTAATTCATTAAATAAGTATCAATATGATGAAAGGGAAATTTATCTAAATTTCAAATTTTCAATTGGGCATTTTATAATCAGTGCTCCAAATGAATCAAAACATGCTTTTAGACAAAGTTACTTTTTGTGTAGGTTCATGCTGTAGTTGGTGTCCTATCAGATGACACAGATCCTATGGTGACTGTAATGAAACTGGAGAAAGCCCCCCAAGAAACCTATGCTGACATTGGTGGTCTAGATCAACAAATACAAGAAATAAAAGTGAGTAGCTCTGACTGATTTAACTTTAAACTTTATTGCATGATTTGAATACTAAAAAAAGTCTCATCATTGAAATTATTTCAAATGTTTACACATAGGAATCTGTAGAATTGCCACTTACACATCCTGAATATTATGAAGAAATGGGAATTAAGCCTCCAAAGGGAGTAATTTTATATGGGCCTCCTGGCACAGGTATGCATGTTTCTGTTTCATTATATGGTCTAAAAGCAATAAAGAAAATACTCTCAATTTTGAGATCAATGTAATTTATTTATCATTCATAGTGGCTCTTTACTCCTTTGTTGCATTAACTTGCATTTGCTTTAGCATGATGTATTATTTACTGTAAATTGTTTTTACTGCACCAAGTGAATTGTTTAAATTTAAAGAGCTTTTTAGGCTGCTTTTTAGAAATTTATTTTTAAATGTTTACAACCTCAGGTTAGGTGTTTGAAAAGAACATGATAACTTAAGTTAAATGTTCTTTTTGGCAGCAAGGCTAATTTTTGTGGAAGTGAATAGTTTTGTTTCACTAACCTGTTGGTTTGTTTTATTTTATTTAAAAATTGAAAAATAACCGATTCAATGTCAGATTGCCTACAGCCTGAACTCGCCCATTTTCCCATAAAAATGCTCCGTTTTTAGAATTTGAAGAAAATTGCACAATACATAAAATTGTTTCTTCAGTTTCAAAAATTGGTTTTAGGTTTATTTGGTTTGCCAGCCTTAAAATTGGATAAAAGTTAAAGTATCAGTCACACTTATTAAATACTCTTAATGCTTAGAAAAGCATGTTTCTTGTTTGAAGCACTAGTTTTGGAAGTCTCTTTAACTATAAATGTTAATCATGTTATGAAGGAAATGTTTGATTTAAAAAAGTTGTACCAAAGGATTGTTACAGTATTTTAATGTGCTGTATGTTAACCTGACAAAGTTTCAAATTGGATTTCTTTAATCATTGAATGTGTGTGTGTGAATTGCAAGATGTCTAGTACCTTGTTTAGCATTAACAGAGACATGTATCGTAATCTTCTGTGACCCGTAAATATTTTAAGTTTTGGATTAAATTGATTAATTTTCTACTGCCAAATAGTCTAGTTACTGTCATTAGTTTCTTTTAAAAGGTGTAATCTTAATTAAAGTGCAAAAAATATTTATGAATATGTTTTGTATGTAATTATATATCAACACAAGCATTAAATTAGGGTTATTAATTTTTCAGGAAAGACCCTTTTGGCTAAAGCTGTTGCCAATCAAACATCTGCTACATTTTTAAGAGTAGTTGGTTCTGAATTGATTCAAAAGTACTTGGTGAGTACTTAATATTTTCTTTTATATGTAAGATATAAATTAGAGTAATTTCCCCTTCCTACTTTCTGACCCTATCTGCACCTTCTGACTTTCCATTTTTGAACACTATTAGATTGAAAAAGTGTACAGCAGCTATAGTTAATTAGACATATTTTTACTTTGGTTCAATCAGAAAAGATTTAATATGAAAAATTATCTGAAAACATTTCTATTTTAAGAAATTACCTTTAAAGACTAAAAACAGCAGTTCATTGACATGTATTTGTATTTAGCAGTTATTGTCTTCAATAAACTATTGCAATGAACAGTAATACATCAATAATGTAATAATTCATTCAAATGTGAAAACTAAATAAAATTTTATGTTTATGTTAGTTTTTAACTTTATCTTATAAGTTTTTAAAGTTTCCGTTAGCTGATCAAATAGTTACAATTGTTTTTAAATCTAAAATTTAGAATTTTGATGCTTGTAATTCTTATACTTTTAAATATAATTGTCCATGCAGTACTGACCTCTTATTACATGCATATAAAAATATGTATTGATTTTATACTTCAAATCCAGGCGAAATCACTAGATTTAGAGCAATAATGTAAAATTCTGATATAATTAACCTTACCAAGGTTTTTTTTTTGTGGCAAAATTCTTCAACATGACTGTTCTTCAAAAACATGGTATTGTCAGCATTCTCACAACTGACTTTTTTATGAGACACTAAATGTTGGTGATGAGAAATATATTGTAATTTGTGTACAAGAGAGTAATTTAAAAGGCCTTTAATTTTTTATTTTTTTACCTATAAATTAGCAGTTAATCTTTAGCAAGTACAGAGTTTTAAAAAAATTACCAGTTGATGAGCCAACAATATCTTTATCTGCATAGCAAAATGTTTGTATTTCAAATGAAAATCATAAAATTGTATTTTTCTTTAACCAGGGTGATGGTCCGAAATTAGTTAGAGAGCTGTTTCGCGTGGCCGAAGAGCACGCCCCATCCATTGTATTTATTGATGAAATTGATGCTGTTGGAACTAAGAGGTGATATTTTTTAATGTTTACAGAGCTAATTTTGCAAATTTGATTGGTTTTTGAAATTGAAAGAGAATGGGATTACTTATTTGTTTGTCGATTCAGGTACGATTCCAATTCTGGTGGTGAGAGAGAAATTCAGAGAACTATGCTTGAGCTACTGAATCAACTGGATGGTTTTGACTCAAGGGGAGATGTGAAGGTGAGATAACTTTATAAATAGTTTGTTCATTCAGTTATAAGCAAATTTCAGCAATATTGAGTAAGTTCAGAGATGCCAACTTCTACGGATTCTCCGTTGTTTCTACGGAAGTGAATTGGGTAGTACGGATTACGGAATCTGTGATTTTTTTTTACTATGGAAAAATTCAATTTCATTTATTTTTAACAGCACATCAATTAGTTAACCTATTTCTGTATTTGTTTCATTACATTATTATTATTATTTTTTTTTTTTTTGGTAAATGGAAAAGAGTGCTTTAATTTAATTTTTTAAAGTTTTTTTTATAATTCTTTCATACACAGTTATTGTTTCTATATATATTTTCATGTATGATATACCTTACTAATTATAAATAATATGTGTTGCATATGTTAAAATTTGAATTTATGATATATGCGTGTTATTAAAGCCGATTTCTTAAAATTTTACTCAACTACTGAAAAATTCTTAAAACTACAGATTTTTTCCTTTTGTACTACTGACAACGTCTATCGCTAGTTGGCATCTCTGTAAGTTGTGTATTTTAAACATGTCCAAAATAATTTAGTTTTTTACGTCTAAACATTATGAGTTTCGATTGCCAACACAGGGATAGAAATTAGAATTGAGAAGTCGGGCTTCAATGTCAATTCCTTAAATTAGGTGGTTGGTTGTAACGTAAACATAGCTTCCATATTAGACATCTTTAGTGCAGATTCTGGTTCTAAGTTTATTGTTCATTTCCAAATGAAATAGCAGTGATAATGAGTTGGTGCACGTGGTACCAACAACAATAATCACCATTCTTGTTGCTATGGCAGCCCTTTTAACAATCTTTCACATATATTCAAAAGTCAACTAACCCAAGGTCGGCTGTCCTTTTGGAACTGCACTATATCTGGGTGCAATTTTAAATTTATTTGGTTTTCGTTGGTTTGGTTAAACAGTAATGGTTAGGGTTAATTGTTATAGAAGGAAAAATAAACTATGCATTAGCTAGAATTCGTGCAAGAGAGACAAGTGAAAATATTCGAAAAGGTTGGGTGTCAAATTGGTGAATTGATTGTTAAAAATGAAAACTAATGACTGCTAATTTAATCCTGGTTCCCAATATCATAATATAATTTTTTTTTAATCAAACTCCAAAAAATACAATTTTGAATTTTTTTAAAATTTAAATGTTTTGTATTTGACTAGTATATATTGAATTAAACTATTAAAAAACCTATTCTAAAAAAACTTAAATTGTTGGGAAACCTGATAATTACTGATAAAAATTTTGGGGCAATTTCAATTTCCCATGTGTTTATTATTATTTTAAACTTGTTTTATGCAAAATTCCCATGGGTCAGAAAAAACCTGGAATTGTTAGGAAATTTAATTTTTTCCCAAAAAACAGGGAAAAGTCGGAAAATTACGAATTTCTGTCTAAAATCTGGAAAATGGCCTCAATGACCTGGAAAAAATTATTGATCCTGGCTTCTCAAATGCTTAGGAGAAAAGAAGCCAATAAGATTCATACACAGTTTTGCATCACTTTATTTTGTGAATTAAAATTTTCAACCGATTTTAAAAGAAGCTGCTAATATTTAACAGGTTAAGAATTTTGTTTCATCCACTGGCTTGAATTGAGGAATTTCATGCTTTATGATACATTAAATCACAAATTGATTTAACCCTCTAACGTCCAAGACGCCCGAAACGGCTTCACATGCAAAAGCCCAGCAACCGCCCGAACCGGCTGAAGTCATTAAAGCTACTGGCTATCCCCCTAACCCAGAGAAGGGCAATCCGTCATTCCCTCACTACAATGCTCCCTCCTTTCGCCTAAAGCAGTAGGGTAGTTTCCTTTAATGACAAACAACAAGTTAGGGATCGGCTTTTAACTGCGCCCTTTCACATACTTCTTCCAAGCTAGGCTTCGGATCGGACAGTTTTGTGCGGCTATTGAATAGAGAATTTGGTTTCTTCACTATCGAACTGGCTCGTTATAGGAAAACATTGTAGAAAGAAGAAATAGAAAGAATTATTTTCAATGATACAGATGAGTCGGATTTAAATTCAAGCGACGAAGACGATCTAACAAAATATGATTTGGAGAATTCAATCCAAGAGGATAGTGTTTCCGATAATGACAGTGACGTAGATAAAGTCCCGGAAATTGAAAGAAACGATGATATTTTTTGAATGGGAATCGAACAATATACGGAACGATGATATATCCATTCCAAACTTTAATTCGCATGCTAGTCCTGTTCATGACTTGCTGCCTGAGTCTTCACCATTAGACTATTTGAAACTCTTTCTGATGGACGCGAGAAATCACATATTTTCATGGTAATTAATATCACAGAGTTATTTTCAAACCTACAATTTGGAAATGTAATTTTCTTGTATAGCATGTTAATAATTTTACTTAAAAAATGAAGCATTTTAGGAACATAATTATGTTAATGCTATTCTTTTAGCATAGGTTTCTCGGTCAAATTAATAATTCATCTTTATGAACTGAGAATATCTTATAAAATGAGTATATTTATAAAACATAAATTAATCATTTTCGCCCCTTATAAAAAGTTCTTACAACGAGTTCCAATTTGGTTTGCTTCGCAAACCAACACCACGGCCACTGCGTGGCAAGCACATGACTTTTCTTTTAGTGGGGTTTGGCCATCACGAGGTTACCCGTGAGTTCTTTTCGTGGTGACGCATATCTGTTGCAAAAATATTAATATTTAATTGAAAAAATATTTATTAAAAAAAATCAACAACAATAATTCAATTCTAAACAAGAATAATTCAATTCTATTGAATTAATTTTAAAATGTTCTAGATCAAATTTTAAAATTCGGCTTCGTACAAAAATCACAAAACATTCGGGCTTTCCTGTGTGCCAAATGTCATTCTTATAAGTGCCATAGATGAGTACTTTCAAATAAAATTTTACACACAAATATATAATAATTAATATGACTACAATGGATAGGAGAATTTTTAATAAAATTAATTTGATTTTTATACGAATAGCAAAATTATAATTATAACGCTAAATGTTCTACCGAAAAACATTTTTAATATACATAGGACTTAACAGACTTGAAAACGCTTTTTAATCACATACTTGCTTATATATTAGACAGTCGGAGATACAAGAGAATTTTAAGATATACGTTATGAATGAAGTAGCAGTCAAGTATTAGAAAATATATTAATTAATTTTTTTTCTTTAAAAATGTGTTAGTCTAATCAAAGATTGAGGAAAACCATATTTAAGTATAAAGAATTAAGTGATAAGAAATAAACTGTAGTCAATTATTTTTCGCTATATTTTCTTCACAACTAATAAAATGTGCGATAGATACATATAAGTAACTAATGTCCAACACCCAATGCGACTTACAAGTTGAAACAAGCACTTCATATACACCCCCTTACAAAGCACGGGACGTCCCATGCACCAAGAAAGTACCTAGATGACCATAGATGATGTGTAAAGGGGGAAGAAATCATTCGATTTTCCTAATGGTTTCTCGGCCGTTCTGGGTTTTTGAAGACATCGTCTTGAGACCCGTGTGGCCGTTAGAGGGTTAAGTCAAATCTGTTGGATTACTTGAATAAGTTATTTTAATGCAAAATTACTTGTGTTTTGTGTATTAATTTTTACAATGTATAATTCTTAAATTGGTTGTTATTATTGGCTATTGAATGCTAAATAATTTATTGGTTTTTTCACCTTTAAAATGTCATGAATTGCTTTAGCATAATCTGGAATTTTGTGAAAAATTGGTCAGGGAAAATCAGGGAATTTCATTTTTGAAATAGAGTGTGAACCATGTTTATGTATAGATGGACAGCATATTTATTTTTAACTTATTCGTAATTTTTTTAAGGTTGTGATGGCTACGAACCGAATTGAAACTCTAGATCCTGCTTTGATCAGACCAGGTCGTATTGATCGAAAGATTGAATTCCCTCTCCCTGATGAAAAGACTAAGAGAAGGATTTTCCTCATTCATACAGCTCGAATGACTCTTGCTGAGGATGTTAACATCGATGATCTGGTTATGGCGAAAGATGACCTTTCTGGAGCAGATATAAAAGTAAGTAAACTGAATTTATCTCACTTGGTAAAAAAAAAAAAGTTTGATTTCATTAAAAATTGAAAGTACAGTAGAACTCCAATTATCCGAATCAATTGGGACTGGACCCCATTTGGATAATTGGATTGTTTCCGAAAAAAAGTGTCTAGTATATATTTTAATTAATTACTGTATGTATGTTGAAAATGGGAGAAAAAACTATTTTTTAACAAAAAGAGCTTTTAATTAATTAAATGAAAAGGCAATACTTTTACATGTTAAGCGTACTTACAAGTGCTATACATAAGTACAGTATGTACGTACCGTACTGTAAATGAAAGTCATTGCTTGCCAAACATCTCGGTCAAAGTAAGCTGTTTGACTGTCTTCATCCGTTTTCGGGCAACTAAGTCGCGCATCCGCTTGATGATGAGAAGTTGCATGTGGTCACACTCGGGCTTTCGCTCCATCCACTTAAAAACAGTTTCTAAGCTGGTAAGTGATTTACTAGCAGATGGTCCCGTGTCTGCTTCAACTTCGACATTCAGGTCATCTTCTTCAACGACACTTTCTTCTCTCAAACTTTCAATAAGTTCATTATTTAGAATTTGAAACCCAGAATCGTTATTTTGCGAATCGCAATACGTTTCCGCCTTAATTTTTTTTCTGAAATTCTGAAAGCGATTTGGATAGTCCGAGTTCGGATAATTGGAGTTCTACTGTAGCTTATATATATATTGTGTGTTCACATTAAAAAAAAAAGTTTATTTAATGAATAATTTATACTCGTTGCTAATTGACTCAAATTTGAAGTTTCGGCAAAATCCCTTATGACATGCAACTTGCATTTCAAAGAATCCTTTTATCAAGGGGAAGTTGCTAGGGCTTAGTGGATGTCTATGGTCATGAGATTGTCCTCACTTGTTGGTCCTACGAGATCTATTTTTAGAAGTTATGTGAAGGTGTTCTTTTCCCTTACCTCACTCAAGGGTCCTACTTTACACTATGTTCTCCTATAGTGGTGCTGAGAGAAATGGGTCATTCTTGTGAAATAGGAAAAATTGGCTTCTTAAAATTTTTTCAATCGAAGGTTTTTAAAACTTTATTTTTTTGGCCTAATAATTTTCTACCATGTTCATTAAGTAAATTAAAAATATCAGCAATCTAAATTATTAACATTTTGTTAAGAAAAAAAATATTTCAAAATATTGGAAGGCAGGACAATGACGAGCCTGCCAGGACAATGATGAAAATAGAAAAAAATATATAAATTTCTTGTTGAACATTTCATATGACCATGTATTTTTAATTCAGCTGATTAAGTACATAAATAAAATTACTAGGAACATGACACTTCAGGAAATTATGGATTCCCGAATATTTAAGTATTACTAGAAAGTAGGAACATTGTGGATAGCTATTACTGCAACTTTTATGCTTTTTTAACAGATTACGTGTTGCGTGGTGTTAAATTACTGCAATCAATTCTCAGCTATTTTTGATCTGTAGTATTTCTTTTTGTATTTTTCCATTTGCCTTGTATATTTTTTAAATTTTTCTTCCAGTTTCTTTATACAAATGTACTCTGCTCTATCTCTTCTAACTTTTTTCATTAACTTTTTTTCTTAACATTATCATCTCTTGTTGTGTCTGGGTTTGAAGAACCTGAAAGTTGAATATCTATACCGCTTTCACTTGGTTTGGGTAGCCAATTCTATCGGATGACAATTTCTTGTTCGATAGAGTTTTGAATTTTCTTTCCTATTTTTATAATTCCCCTTTTCTGCCTCATTTTAGCTATAGGCTTTACCACTTTTTTCTTCTTTTGGTTAACATATATTTCACATGCCTCTTCAATTTATCTTGTATCAAACGTTATGGAATTTTTTTTAATATGCTCCTGACGACGTTTCTCAGCTAACCTTTTCTTTAACAACCTTTCCTCATATGTTTGTTTCTTTTTACCACTCATATCTGTCCATATATTGTTTACAACTTATAAAAAAGAGCATGCGATAAAGGATATTTAGTAATATCTAGACATTTTTAGGCACAATGACAAAAACATTATGTTTTAAATAAAAGAAACAAATAAGTTTTAAAATTTCAAGCCCATTATAAGGTATTTTACTATTAAAAAAATTACAATGGATAATAAATAAAATCAAAAGTTAATAGTTAAAAGTAAAGAATATATTTGTCTTCAGTTAATAATTTAAATATTTATAAAATACTGAACACAAAACATCATTTTCCTGTCTTGACATCATTGACTTGGTATGTTAAAGGCAGGACAATGATGGCCAGGATAATGATGAAATAGGCTTGTTCAGGGCTTAATGGATGAACCCTTAAAAATTTCAGTTTGAATTTCACACACATTTAAGAAATATCTTTTATACACTTGATAATAAAAAAAAATTAAAAATTTACTACAAACATTTAATTTTTATCAAAGCCAGGAAAATGATCTTCAATAAACATAAACCTAGAACTCTGAACTTGTATGTGCTGACCAAAAAAAAAGTTGATAACTTTTCAAGATGGCAGTTATTTATTTAAATAATCTCAACCCCAGATTACTTGAAAAGTATTCTTCTAACTCAGTGCTGTCATCTATTAATTGCCCACATAATGATATCTGAGATGCCAGGAAAATGATGATATTACTTGGGACAATGGTTATTGAAGTTACTTTTGGAAATTTTTTCAATATTATTTCCATTATTGTAACTAATAACCTTTCAAATGTATAAAGAATCAGAATAAATTATTTTTACAAGAATATATAAATAAATATTAAAACCCTAATGAATGAAGAAATTGTAAAATTTCACTCAGGGACATGCCAGGACAATGATATTTGATATTTTAAAGTTTTAAAAATGTATAAAATAAAAAAATATGTCATTAATTTTCTAATTCTGTAGATTATAAAAGTGATCCTAAACTATTCTTGAAAGTTGACAAAATCTTCAGAGTGATAGAATTCTATAAATTTTGAAGGGACATGAATTTTGCCTATTTTGCAAGAATGACCCAATTCTATTTTTAGAAGTAGTGTATGAAATTTGTATCTTCCCTTAGCCTCGCTCCAGGGTCCCCTTTTAAACCGATGCCCTGCTTTTGCTTGTAATAAAAGCACGTCCACGTGGCAGGACGTGTGTCACCTTGTTCAGTGTTTTGTATTAAAGTTGTTATTGTTTGCAAAACTTACTGTCTGTTTCTCGGGACCGCAGCCGTCCAATTTAGTGGGGTTGTCCATCACACTAGCAACCCGAGTTGTGGGCAGTGCAGGTTTGATTCCTCCCTGGTTGTATTTCTTTTTCATATTAATAAAAACTTTTTTGTGTGTATGTCTATTTACTTACATCGTTTGGTGCAATTTGGCCAAATAACCCACCCAACCAAATAAATAATATGTGTTGCATGTGTTTCAAATTTGTAAGTAAATATTTAATTAATGATATATGCGTGTTATTGTCGGTTTCTTAAAATTTTACTCAACTACTGAAAAATTCTAAAAAGTACAGATTTTTTCTTTTTGTGCTACTGACAACGTCTATCGCTAGTTGGCATCTCTGTAAGTTGTGTATTTTAAACATGTTGTCCAAAATAATTTCGTTTTTTAAGTTAAAAATTAATTATGAGTTTCAATTGCCAACACAGGGATAGAAATTAGAAGAGGGAAGTCAGGCTTCAATGTCAATTCCTTAAATTAGGTGGTTGGTTGTAACATAAACATAGTGCTTCCATATTAGACATCTTTAGTGCAGATTCTGGTTCTAAATTTAATGTTCATTTCCATTCATCAAGTTTCATTCCATGTTTCCTTTCATCAAGAAATCAGTGATTCAAGCTTGATTTCAAAAAGTGATGCAAGGATATTTATTAATATTGTATCTGATGCTAGCATACATTTTCTTGCCAGAAAACACTGTACTATGGCAATGAACTAGTTTTATTCAATTTATGTTGGAAAACTGATGTTTAATTATTTATTCACTATTATTTTTGCGTTCAACTTTAATCCACTAGGAATAAGATATCTATAAATTTACTATGTAAAATAAAATGTTATGGTATCAAAAAAAATTTTTTTTTTCATTGTGTGCTGCAACTGCCTAGTATTTTTTTTTATTTAATTTTATAAAAACTAAAAGAAAAAGTGTGTGCAATACTTGATTTTAAAATGACTTTTACCTAAGCCTTTGCCGAGGAAATTAACTTTAACTCAATGTATTTTTGAACCATATTGCTTAACCAAAATTGCATTCTTCGTCAGATTTCAAAATCCTTATGGTAGTTGTGTATGCTGCATGATTCTAATACTGATTCATTTCGTCTTCCTTGACACAGGCAATTTGTACAGAAGCCGGTTTAATGGCACTACGAGAACGAAGAATGAAAGTGACTAATGAAGATTTCAGAAAGTCCAAGGAAAATGTGCTCTATCGCAAGAAAGAAGGCACTCCAGAAGGACTGTATTTATAATTCATTTTTATTTAGAGAAGTTTTTCATTTATTTTTCCCAGCTTTCACAGCGAAATAAAATTTGAAACTGTTTTGTAACAACTGTAGTTTTGTCTGAATTCTCTCTTGGTATATCAAAGTTCTTAACAATTTACATTATGAGTGTAAAATCACAAGATTAAAGGTACAATTCTGGGCTCCTTATACGAGAAAGAATGTAGAATTAATTGAAAGGGTTCAGCTCAGAGCTACAAATATAATAAAGGGGATAGCAAATCTCGACTCTAATGAACGTTTAAGTAAGCTAAACATGTATACACTGGAAAGAAGAAGGAGGGGGGATTTGATTCAGCTTTTCAAGTTGGTAAAACAAGGGGACACAGAGGGCTTAAATCAAAATAGGGATAACAGGACAAGGGGCCATGGGTATAAATTGAATACGACACATTTTAATTGGGATTTAAGGAAAAACTACTACTTTAATAGGGTAATAGACAGTTGGAACGCGTTGCCAGAATATATAGTTAATTCAAAGGGAGTGTACGAATTTAAGATACAATTGGATAGTCAGTGGGAATTTGGGAGTTCATAAACAAAGGACCAGCCTTGTTGGGCTTGAGCCTGCAGCTGGTCGTCAATATTTGTATATTCTTGATTAACCTTTTATCTGCGGCGCTTAGATTTGTTCAATCGTCTCATAGAACGGCTTTTCTCTTGATTCTCCGAGCCCTCATACCTAACTTGAGCGATAGGACCATAAGTGGCATTTACGACTGACACCTTTCATAGTATCGTTTGGCATTGGAAGAGATATCACCTGACGACTTTCTGCTTTCCCCAAAACGATCACACCTCATGGTCGGCAGGTTAAGGGGTCAACGAACAAAAGAAGGGATCCTCTAGAACAGGGGTTCCCAACCTCTTTGTAACTGCGTACTACTTGACATTTTTGACGTACCACCAGTTCTATATTTTTTTAGAAGCATATATCTAATGTCAGAAAAGCGTCCAATGGCTTGTTTTGTTTTAATTAAAATACTAAGAAAGCTTCGTATTTTATGGTATTATTAGGAAAACTGTAAAACATGCAGAGCATTATAATGTCTACAACTTAATTTCTTTTGTTCCTTAAATATCTCGCAAGTTGGTAAAACAAGGGGACACAGAGGGCTTAAATTTCAATAGGGATAACAGAACAAGGAGCCATGGGTATAAATTGAATAAGACACGCTTTAATCGGGATTTAAGGAAATATTACTACTTTAATAGGGTAATAGACAAATGGAACGCGTTGCCAGAATATATAGTTATTTCAAAGGGAGTGTATGAATTTAAGATACAATTGGATAGTTGGTGGGAATTCATAAACAAAGGGTTGTGTACAACCTTGTTGGGCTTGAGCCTGTTGATGGTCGTCAATATTTGTATTCACAATATCAGTACTGCCTCCTTGCAAAGGAAACAAGGCAAGCCATCAACAAAACGAAATGCATGACACTTCATTCAGTTATAATCTAGTGTTCTAAATAAGAGTTTGCAAGTTTCTGGAATGGTAGTCGAGATTCGTACCAAATTTATAAAACTTTATTGGTGTGATGAAACTTGGGTGATGTTATCAGTTTATGGAATTGTTCAGAATATTGTTTTGTAAATGTGCTCCTAGGTTGACTACCTCAGATTCAAATTAGTCGCAGAAAAAAATTGTTGATTTACTATATGTAAAAAGAAAATGAGAATGTATGCTACTTCACTTTGGGCATCAATACACCAATACTGATGAACATAAAACTGATTTGTCAAAGGATTGAATATGATTCTTTTAGATCTGTGGATATTTTAAGAATGTATATCAAGAGAGGAGACGGCCAATCACAGCAAGCTTATCGCTTTTATCGGTGAAACACTCGATAGAATTTATAGAATCTGAATGATTCTACTCCTGATTATCTTGAAATATAGTAACCCCTTGTTATATTGCACAGTTGGCTATATTGCTCTTTTTTTTACCTATCCCTAAAGGAATACCAATTGTAGTCTGAAATGACTGCCACTTGCTTCAAGCAGTTATCTTTAACCTTTTCCCATAGCTTTTTACCCACCAAGTAAATTCTCAGGTCTTCTGAAAAAAATTTCCCCAATCTTCCAGATGAAAAATACATTTTCTGGGCTTTTTTATTCGTCATGGGAAATTTTCAAATGTCAAATATCGGCATTTGAAAATTGTTCCATAAAGGAACAGCATTGGAATCGTGTAGGTGGGATGAAGATAAATTTGCTTTGTGAAACGGATTTCAAACATTGAACAATGGTATTTAGTTTTCTATGGATTTGCAAATGTAGCATTTTTGGATGTATTGCAAACGTAGATGGGTGAAAAATATACATTTTTATTGAACAAATAGTTTACTAAATTAAGATTTCCAAATTTGAAAGTTTTAGCCTCGACTTTGTGTGAAATTTGTAATTTTCAATTAAAACCACTTAATTTAATGTCTAATTTATACTTTTTAATTTCTAAAAGGAAGTTATTTTTTAATGCTTTATATATTGGTCTCGTTAAATACAATCTTTCTTGCCCCCATAAAGTACAATGTATTGAATGGGTTGTATTATATTGCACTACGAAAATGATGAATCCAGGAACGAACGATCGTAAAACCTTATTTCGTGTGATAAATTTCATGTTCCTCTCAAGTTTCAGAAATAGAACATATTCTATTTTTTGCTGAGCAATTTTTTCTGTGATATTTGTAAAAAGATGCATTGACTGTAATATCCAAGATAATAATGCTGTTGACAAATGTTGAAACCAGTCATAACTTAAATACATTACGTACTAAAATTGAAAATTCTATGTTATGAACTTTCAAACAAGTGACTTTATCAAGTCTCCAACATACAGAGTAATGGATATATTTTGAACGTGCTATATTAAGAAACAATGAAAAATGCTTATATTCCTAAAACAGTAGACATGACACTAGATCAGAAAGAAAGCAGTTGAGGAACTTCAGAAGTCATGAAAAAGCAAGTTCTGTATTTAATTATTAGGTGCAATCTTCCAACAATGTTAATATTGCAAGCTTTATTTTTAGTCTAGAGATTGCTAAGAGAGGCAAACCATACAGACTACTCCTAACCTATCTGATAAAAAAAAAACTAAGCATTTGCTGTTATTTCACTCTTTGGCTCTACATATTCAAACAGATGATCTATTTCAAGCATGAACCTTATCAAAAGTAAATTGAGAAATCGTCTTATTGACGAGAACCTGGAATCCTGCTTGAAATGTAAAACGACTTACAAACCTGATTTATCCAAACTTTCCAAGGAAATGTAAGGTCATTGTTCGCATTAAATGTGTTTCGTCTTTTTTTAAATTTTAATGTAAAAAACTTTTAGTCAATAAATAAGATATGATATCTGGTTTTATTTAATGTTAGCTAGTTTAAACTGACTCCTAAAAACATGATTCTTGAAAAGAAATTGAGCTCTCAAAAGAAATCTTAATCATTGTACTGCTGATTATGGCTCTTTTGGGACTGAGTTTGCCGACCACTGCACTAGATACTTGGTTTTGTATTTGGCTGTATCGTATCTCAACAAAAACCTGTGTTTCTAAGCTACATCATTTCAATTCTAAAATCTACATTCTGAATTTAAACTTAGCATGCTTTTCTATATCTTGCTTTGCTTGACTTTCTTTGAAAAAAAAATTTCCTTTCATGTTTACATCATCTTTTAATGTTGGTATGCTTGCTAGTCTGATATTTTTTACATTGTTTAGTTGAATTTTATTTTGGCACAGTTTATCCATGTTTGGATCTTGTGCCATGAAACAAATCAACCAACTGTTTGGCAAGTTTAATGTACCATAAGAATTGTCCCTACCACTGAAGAAACATCATTTTTTATCTCATTTTCCATAGGAAATGTATAAAGTTTGAGTGTCACATTGGTACACCATTTAGAAATATGCATCGATTTTTACTTGTTGCTGAAATCTAATGAATTCTGTCATTAACATTTGCTAAAAACAAAGTTGCCCCTGCTCAAAGCCCTATTCTTATGACCACCAACATCCAGACTTAGTGGCAGGAACAGTTCTCGTGGTAGCCAGAGTACAAGAGTTGCATGAAAATTGACGGTGTGAATATAAAGCTGACTCGTAACAGCTCAAAATAAAATATAATTAAGAACCAATTCTGTAATTTCCTTCCTATTTGACTGAATCACAAATATTTCTGTTCTTCATTCTTTAATTAACCATTTAGGGCTAGGAACAAATATGAAATATCTGCACTAAAATGCAAAAATTTTGAAAATTAAGTCAGGCACCTGCTAGTTTACAGTTGTCACATGACTTAGAAGTAGTCTATCCAATCTAGGTGAATATGAAATGTTAACAAAGAGCTTCTACAACTGTTGACTTTAACACTGGATTCTGGTTCCAAGTTAATCATTCAGTACCCAAAGTGACGGTAGGTAAAACCATCCTCAGCAAATGACTTTCATGCTTTTGAGTATGCAAGCCTTCTGAACAGCTTCCACGCTGTTCAAAGATCAACAAGCTTCTTGTTGAAACCACACAGGAATTACTATTTATGTCAGGGTAAAAACGCTGCAAAATTATGGAAATCCAATGAAAGGACACTGTGAGCCATTGAAAAATATTTGTATTATGATGTAGTTGTGAGAATGACTAACGACAACATGTGTTTTATTTTTGGAGTATGAGGACGTGCAATTCTCGGGGATTGTGTTCTGTCCTGTTAGTCTAAAATAATCTACAATTAATACCTTGGTATCAACTCAATCCCAACACTTATGATTTATGTATCCCAAAATATAGTCCCAATTTTTTTCCCTTGATAATCAACATATGTTGGATATATACCTGCCGTTAACTAATATGAATGATATTTGATCAATTATTTGTCTCGATCATTTTAAACCAGAAACATAAGTGAAAGAATCAAGTTTTATGCTGCAATAGGTACCTGATTTAGTAATTTCATTTCATGAGAAATGCATACAAATATAAAATACTGTGCTTCAGAACCTAAAAAATTCATTACAAAAGAAATTTGTTGAAAAACAGGATGAAAGTTGAAAAAATATATTTTATTATTCACTTTACAACACCACATACCAATAAATGCAAATTGTAAACACATTGAAAAGGAATGTATTTCTTTGGTTTTGTTTAAGTATAAAATTGTAAGAAATTTTCACAAAATATGCTGAAATTCAGCTTTTAAATCTTTCATAGAGCACTCCATGAAACATGGTTGCAAAATTACTTGAAAATGTAAAGAAGTAATTTCAACTAAAGATTCATACAGAAAATAAATAACGAACTGACAAATTTGGAAACACAATGCATATAATTGAGATATTTATCAACTACGTAAATAAGCTGTTAATAAAATGCGGCCAAATGTTAGTTTTAGTCTTTGGATCATTATTAGTCTTTTCATTAAATTAGATTTGAAATCTTCATGTTTCCCAAGTTTTCTAAATTATAAGTTTCCAAAATTTTCTATACTTGTCATTGAGTAACCTCAATTGTTTTGTCTAAAAAGACGAAAAACATGTATTACTCTACTTATTTCAAATTTATCACACTAAGAAAAAAATTAATTTTAAGTTTAATTTTGCAAGTTTTTTTTTGTAACAGCTGATTTGGTAACTTTTGCTATGAAACACCATACAAAAATACTTTCTATTATTTTGATACTTTTATGATGTATTGACACAGGACATTAGAATTTTCATGGGTGAGATGTATCCTGGGCAATGGTGATTTTATTGCCTAACATGGTAACCTTGTTTTGATCCAGCTTGAAGGCAACCCTAAGCTGGGGTTTGTTTTTATTTTCACCTCCATATATGCAAAAGTTCGCCGTGTGGATTTTGCATTTACAGAATCAGAAAATTTGCTTCCAATTATACTTTACTTTTATATTTGTGCATTCCTCATTTTCACTTCCATTTTATACAAATTGAATCGCCAAGATGGCTGCCATCTTCATTTGGCGAGAAAAATTACTTGGCGACAAACATGCGTTGGATACATCTTTACCACATTCAATAGAAAGGCAAATTTGGACAATAGCCCTTTTTCTACCAAAGTAGAGTTATATAAATGCTAAATTCTGATCTTACTAATACATAATAAAATATTCTTATGGCCATGTATATCCATCAGCAAAATTCACATTCAGGTTGGACTGGCTAGTTGCTCTAAGCTATTTTTTTTTTCATGTGGGCTAATAACCATGTACAAGTATTACATACAAACTAAAAGAAGTTTATCGAGCCTATAAATTTTTAAAATATTGTATTTAGTCGGACTAAAATAGCCTTTACTTTAGTTTACTAGAAGCATGCCATACAAAAGTAAAATAATAAAGCCTAGTTGTAAACCAAAAGTGAACATATTTTAAAAGATAAACTGTTCACAAGTTCAATAAATAGTTTGAAAATGAATATAAGTGATCAAATTTAGAGTGCAAAATTGGTCATTCAAAACTCAAAATTACGACAAGTTTAAATAAAAAAATAAACACTAAAACATTTCAGAAAATTGCAGTATTGAAAACAATAGATTTTTCTCATATTCTGAATTCAACAGTGGTCAATTCATTGTAAAAACTAAAATTACAATAAATTGTATTTTGTGTAATATATTACTAATACAACATAATTTTAAAACAAAGAACTTCACAATAGTCTATCTAAAGCGGCAACTCTCTAAACATAATTTATATACATATATATCTTATATATTCAAACAAAAAGCAGTGTTATATATTAACAAATGCAATTAATAACAAAAAGATAAATTTTAAGCATACATTAAGTAGTCACCATATGAAATAAGATCAATACACGCATAATATATTAAAAAAAAATCTTGCTAATTCTTTGTGCAAAGTTTCTTGATTTCTCATGTATTTTAGATTCAATAAAGCTAATAAATTTATGTATCAACATACCATTATTTTCCATTTTCAAAAGCCCAATTATGTTACCATTGATTCAGTTTGTAAGATAAAAATTATATTATGATGCATAAAAAATTATATTGTACCTAGAAAACATACCAACTAGGTATAAAAAGTACATCATAAATTGGAAGCAATATATGTTAATAAAAGCACCTATAAAAGTATTTGTAACACTGGTCAAGCAAAAGATAAGTGTTGAAATTGTTACCATACAATTTTAAAATGTGGTCAGGGCTTAAAAATAATCCCTACAAAAGACATAAATCAATAACAAATACAAATCACAATTGTACATATAGTCACAAATTATATTCAAAGAATAACTTTAGAACACATATTTAAAGGCTAATACATCTATATTTTGAGCAATTAATGAACACCTAAGAATTTACAGGATTGATTAACAAATTTTGAAAAATAAATGTATTGTTGACTTAGGGTATAAACTTGTTAACTTCTAAATACTTATTTTATGAGAAATATGGTCAAATTGTAATCTTCTCAAAAGATGCACAACACTATCTAAATGTTTATATTTTCTTTAGCTAAAAACGAAGTCTTTTAAAATAGCTGTATAGTAAAAACATTTGTCAGCTGAGTTTCTGCTCTTAAACCGTAAAAAACCACAAATTGTTAGTTTAAAAAAATTAACTTTAAATAAAACCACATTAAAAAGTAAAAATAGAGTAACATTTCCACTAAATCATACAATCGAAAATCAAAATTAACAATAAAAATAGAGGCATTATAAAAGTTAAGGATTTTGTTATTAATGTAATTTATAAAAATGTACAAAATGTGAGAATAAAGTTTCAATATTGTGCATGGGTTCTGACTTCAATCTGTGTTTAATATTCCAAATTTCAGTCTTTTCTGGTTCTTCAAAAGATAGCATATTTAGAGAAAAGTCAGAATCTTGGATGAAGATATGTATGTTATCAAGACTGCTTTCACAGTAAAGTTTAGATGAGAAATGAATCAGTTCTTGAATTATAATCCCCTTATTTGGGGTTAATGGTTCCCACTCTTCAGTCAAAAGAAAAATTAGAGTCTTTTGAACGGTATTCGTCATTAAGGATATATATTTCACAAAGATAACAATAGATAATCAATGAGGGCACATGTGAAGAAACATTCATAAGTGTTATGTTTATCGTATACCCAGTTTTAAAATACTATTTTTTAGCTAATCTATAGATATTAGGTCATCGATATTTGATGACCTTAGAGATAGGTATCATTGACCTTGTTTTTGGATGAATGTGAAATAAAATGTTGTATTGTAGTAAAAATTACGACACAAATTTTTTAAGGACAGCAAATATTGAGGCTTTTTTTTGGCTGTACGAACCTTGTCACCAGACCTTTCCTGACTTAGAGCATAAGATGCAACACTTTTCCAACCAGTGTACATAATGAATACAGCAGTGTGCAATCAGGGGAGTACTTGGAAATAAATAGCAGCTAAGTGGCACATTTCTGAAACTTAAGTACTTTTATGACATGAATCTTATTTTATAACCACACTTTGTTTTATATTCCTGTTTTTACAATGTAAAACTCAGCATTAATATTTTTTTAAACCTAATTAATAAAAAAGTAAACTTATCAATCCATTTTTGTTAGGTTGAAAAAATGCAGGTAATACTCAAAGAATATCGTTATGAAAATGTAACTAACTTAATACTACGATGCTACAAGTCGCCTCCTAACACTAGGAGATGATGCAGCTTGACTCAAGCTTAGAACATTCTCAATTTCATCTACAATAGGATCCGATAATTCGCCTTCACACATTGAATAGTCTTCATCACTTACTGAGGATGATTCTTGTAGCTCCATATTATCTGAATTTTTATTCAATCCGCCTAAAATTATACAACAGTTCATTAACAAAACAGTTCTCATAAAAATTTCAGTAAATGCATTTCAAATAATGATATTCTTTGTTTCAAAAAAATATTTGTTTATTGAGGTTTCATCAGAAAATATCCGACAGTGCTCGTTTATTCTTAGCAATCTTGACTCAGATAGAAGTTATAAATTTATTTTAATGTTGTGTGAAAAAGATAAGGTATCATTCTTCTTCTAGGTAATGGGTAAAAATTCAAAACAAACTAATGTTTTCAATTTACCATTAAATGCAAAGTTGCAAACTTAAAATTCTTCAAGCATCCTGAAGAAAAAATAAGCAATAAAATTGCAGTAAAAGCCAGTTGCCACACTTTCTATTTCCATGCACAACCAATTTGCTTGTGTAAATGTTACTGGAATTAAAAAAAAAAAAAAAAAACAGCGAAAAATGCTATGCAATGAGTTTGGATTCACATTGTGTAGTTTAAGAATTCTAATGATAACAGTCAAATTTATTAATATTAATAAACACGACTGTTTTTAAAAACCTTGACACTTGGATACATTTGCTCTGTGGCTGGCGTGCTCACATTATCTTGGAGATTTTAAGGAACTTCCTTTGAAACGGAAACATCCCCTATGGCAAATGCCATGAGACTGGTTTCTACCATTTTCTCTTATATTTTCTATATATATAACAATGGTTTATTAATTTCTCTATATATAACAATGGTACAATCCCCTTATCACATGCAAGATCCCTGTTCATGGGGTTGTCTCCATGCACAGATATTTTCATAAACTTTTAAGTCTCACTGTGCTGTGTCTATTTTTAAACTGTGCTACATCATGCATTCTGTACTTCATACCTTACTTTGCTAAATTATAAGCCCGTTTCGTTAACAGAATTCCTTTTGCAATATTTGAAGAAATTGTATTAGTTTAATGTATTTAGCACACTGAAAAAGCATACCACAGTAAAAAAAAATTTCGCACTGCAAGAAAAATAAATAAAATAGTTAAACATAAAAAAAACTACCTTCATGTGGTGAAATATTCTCAATTCCTGCACTAACACTCATGCTTCCAGGATCATTTCTTCTTCTGGTATCGAAACCTAGTTTAAGCACATCTGAAATATAGCAAAGGAACAAATGTATGTCATAATAAATAAATCTCTCTATATTAAAAAAAAGTTACAGCCACCACAGGATTGAAAACTGTGTTGTTTAGCTCGATTCTTAGACGGTTTCCCGAGAAAGTACTGACCGGAAAAAACAAAACAAAATTAACATGGTTTGTTCTTCATCGTATTCCCTGGACAATTATTAATATTTTTTTTTACGATGTGGCTATTAGTTTAGGGTTTATTAAGTGTCAAAATTGAAGAAGCGAAATTTCTTTCGCGAGTGAGCAAAACACATAGAAAATTTTCAGTCTTCAGCCGTGAGTATTTTTTTAAAAAGTACCTCTCAACGTAAATTTTTGCAGCTCGTCGAGTTCTTTTTTAAATTTCAATTTGGTTCTTGATATTATTTTTTTGAAATTCGGGAAAAATCGAGACATTTTTGTTATTTTTTTAAAAAACTGCCATATCTATATATTATTACTATTAGTTTTTAATTTTTAAAATATCGCAGTATACCTCAGAATGTACTCTTTCTTACGGTACTATTATTTTTGAAATCGGTTAATAATTAAATTGGATGCGATCAAAAGTTGGTCATACAAAATTCGGAATCTTTGGATATTTTTGCTACTTTCTGCTAAAATCGTTATATCTACAGCAAAAAATATATATATTTTTAATTTGAGAACATCACTGAATACATTACACTCTTTCTTATGGTACAATTATTTTTCAAATTGGTTAATAAATAAAATCGATGCAATTAAAAGTTGGTCATACAATTTTCGGAACTTTCAGATCGTAATTTCCGATACAAAACTAAAACTATCATATCTATATCGTATTACTATTAGTTTTTAATTTTGAAAATATTGCAGTATACCTCAGAATGTACTCTTTCTTACGGTACAATTATTTTAAAAATTGGTTCATAAATAAATTCGATGCAATCAAAAGTTGGTCAAACAAATTTCGTATTTTTTATTTCGCGGAGCAAATTTGCGGAGCTTATGAGGGTTGTATTTTTTACTATCGGGTTTGCCAGATATCAAATTTATCGTAGCAACAATTGCCATAAAAACGATTTCTTTTTATTTGGCGAGGAAAAAGGCTCGCTTTTTTCTCGGGTGTTGGCGAGCGTAAGCGACTTGGGGGCGGAGCCCCCTAGTTCATTAAAAAAAAAAAGACAACATTTTACACAAAGTTATGACATAAAAATCTTGTATTCCAGATTCTAGTTTATGCTTTTGGTTGTCTTTTACAATTTTTTACAAATTCCCTACCAAAATTCTATTATATCTAGTTAGAAGAACTAGTTAAAAAAAATATTTAATCAGTGACAACCAATACTAGATTGTTTTATTCCTACTTCACAAATTTATGTTTTGAAAATAAGTTATATCCAGGGCTCAAGCACTCTATTCAAAACATAAGGGATAAATATATTAAGAATAAACAAATGATATGGATAGTCTGTGTGTGGTGGAGCTGGTATTTGAGACACGTAGTTTCAAACAAATTTATTCGTAAGATTAGGTAACAGGTTAAACCTAAACAATCTGATTCCACAATTGGTATCATTAGAGTGGATAATGACATTGAGTTTATCATTTGGTGTTGTGATAAGTGATTATGAGTTGGTAAAACAGGCAATCACCATTTATCACTCTTATATGGCTGTCCTTTCTCCTGGCAAGCTTACAACCTATATAGAATTGAGTTTTCCCAAGGTCACATGCTTCTTCACTAGAGAAGCACTTTAACCAAATGTCTGAGGGTAGTAGCTTGGCCTGACTCATAAGGTCATATGGTTGCAAAATCGAAACAGATTTCTGTTTTTGACCAAAAAATAATTTCCCAATTTTTAGAACAGTTCTTTTTCCGAGAATTTCAGGTGCTTTAGATGATGTATGACACTGATTCAACCTAATCAGAATTGATAACGGTACACCTGAAGCACAAGTAATCAAAAAATCATGCCTTATCCTGGTGCATAAAAAAAGAAATTTCTCACAGCTTCTTGCCTTTTGGCGAATGCTGTTAAAAGGCAATAAACTTAGGTCCACATAAAGCATATTTTTTACATGGCAATCACTGAAAGTCGTAAATGTAAGGAAATAGATAATAAAAGTTCAGGAATGGCATGCGAGTGCAGAGATTTGACTTTCACACATGCTAATATTACATAGGAATATGACCTTGAGATATTTTATTACTAACAGGTGTTTTATATCTAGCACCTATAATTTCTGGTGTTTCTATCAAAATGGTAACTCTCAAATGGATCTATCTATGAATGAGAGTAGAAGTTTCATGGATGACTTTTTTCTTGTTATTTTACTAATGCTTCCATTTTCCAACAATACTATTTTACTATATTGGAGATAATCTATCTTCTGAATGAGATATTGTGAGACATAAGAGATATGTGATGATTTATTGACATGATACATATAATTTATTAATGATTCAATTGGGCATAGTAAAAAATAAAAAAAATCTGTGGCTGGTGAAGTAAAATAAAGAGCTGCTTTTAAACTAATTTCAAATAAAATGTATTTAATTTTACATGAAAACAGTAAAAAACATAATTCTACAGAAAAACATTAAAAAAACTTAAAGATCAGTAAATAATTTAGACAAAAAATTAAATTAAAAAAAAATTAACATTATGTGAAATAAACTATAATTTTACAGTTGGCAATTTAAGGTGATGCATTCTTTTTGAGTTTCCTATGAGTTTTACTTTGAGATATTTCTGTCACTTCTAAATCAAAATAAAGATTTAAATCATAAATTGACTGTCAAAATCTTAAGACTGTTAATTTTATTCAAACTACTTTGAATAAAACAATGAAATTGCAATAATTTCAAAGGCTGGCAAAAGTAAGATGGAATCTAATAATTATGGCTAAAATATTATCTTTTTGAAACATACGAATCAATCACAGGAAAGTTTATATGATTATGTAGGATTGAAAAGGTGTGAAGAGCACCTGAAAGCTACTTACGAGAAGGCTGGTATGTAAAAGCATGAAACACAATCACCAACAGATTACAATCACTTTCAACTTAAAATAATAAACATGGAATCAGAATCAGCTCTAAAGACATCAATTGTAGAAGTGATTTGTTTGCAATACCACCAGTTCTCTAAATTTAACTGAGACTCGTTCAAAAGCATGTGACGACTGCCAACTCATGGGAGCCTGACTATAACATTAAATCAAAACAAACATCTACTAATCTGTGCAGTAAACATAAAAACTAATTAATTGATTAATTAAAGGGCACAGTTTAGATATAAAGATTTTTTGGGAGGCAACAACTTTGGGAGGTTTGTTGCGCTTTTTATGTTGCACACGAAGAATTTCTTAGGCAAAATACCGTTTTTCTAACCAGAAGTAATTAGCTTTCCACTACCTTTCTTAGTTGAACGTAACTAACGGAAACAGTTAGAAAATAGTAGTTAAAATTATTTATTAAAAGAAAATCAAGGTATCTATATAAAGTAAAATTTTCCACAGATTTCTAATCCATTGAAATTTTCAATCCATCTTTAACGATCCCGATTTTACAAAAAAGAACTAAACAATGCCAGTCAAAATGTTCGTTGTGGAATCGCTTGAGCGGAGACTATGCATTCCCATTTAATTGAGAGCGGAAGGTGAAAAAACTTAGCATGGTTTCAAAGGCTAACATCAATAGTGACATGACCTCATAGGGGAAAATAGAAGAATTCCATTCTTTCTTCCAATTGTTGGAACGTGACAAAACAAAGTTCTAAAGGTGAAAAAAAACTATTAAATTCATTGAAAAATATTCTAGATTAAATTTTAAAATTCGTTTTGACCCTAAAATTGCAAAAAATATCGGACTACCTGTGTGCCAAATCCCATTACTGTAAGTGTCATAGATTCGTCAGGACTTTGTGGCCAAGAAACAAACACTTCCTTTTTAATAGTAGAGATATCCAAAAAAAATGATTGTCCTTTTAAACGTTTTCAGACCATTCTAAACTCTTTGCAATGAAAATTTCTAACAATTTCATAAATCTTACTGAAAAAATCGATTTTTTTAAAATCTTCACACAAATTTTTATACAACAAAACAAATAAACAGCTAAATAAAAATGAAATTCATACTTCCCAAGCCCAAGGTTGCCATACAAAGTGGATAATTGAAATGGAGATAGCCATAATTAGCTACAAAATGTGTGCTAAAATACGTGTACGAAGTGTTTCCACAAAATGTTTGGAACCAAGCTGTATCAATTTAACAGTACAAACATGGCTCTACTTCAGTTTTTAAATATTTGTATGGATAAAGAATACGTTTCAACAGATTTCTACCTTCCTTGCTTGAGAATTTCTCAGCTCGACTCTTTTGCCTTGACTGACGAATTTCTTCAACAAGATCTTTCTCTTTATCAGTCAGCACACTTAACTGGATGTACTTTTCTGCATACATAATTTGGCGGACCCAAATGAACACAATCATAACTGAAATAAAAAAGAAGTTGGATCCAATACCAACTACTGCTGAAAATATCGGCCAATAGTACATCATATACCTGCAAGGAATTGAAGATAATTACTTTAAAATAAACAAGAATTATTGCTGAAAATGTAGAAAAATAGTTGTTATTTGAAATACAGTTCTTGATCAATAAATTTAATGTATAAAATTTGCATTATGTATTTATAATTTGAAATGTAATATATATATTTTTTTTTTTGAAAAAAGAGGGGAAAATTGTGACAACATTGCTGAGTCACAAGTCTTATATTACATGAGTATTTATAATTTGCATGCACATAACGTAATTAAATTTTTTTCATTGGAGAAAAGAATAAATTGTCATAAAATCTTAGTCGAAACTATTTCAGGTCGTGGATATTCTTAATAAATTGTTGGCTTACAAGTGAAAAACAATAAGTCAAAATATTTTAGATGAATTTTTTAGTTTTTCGAGACTAGAATTCAGTGATTTTTAAACTAGCGAAGTAGTTCACTTATTTATGTTTTCTTTGTACAAAGATTAGATTTTTACTTGAGAAATACACTTAGAGTACAGCATAGGAAGAAGAAATGTTCTCCTTCCGTTTTTTCAGGACTATATCTTTTTATTTAGTGTTTCACTTGTATGCCGATGACGACCCCAAAAATACTTTCTGAATAAGCACCTGCTTTGTAATTTTTAATAGTGAAAATTTCCAAAATAGGGTTATTAGGACAGCTTCTATTTATCATAAAAGGGATGTAGGAATTTTTCCATAGTTTATAAGTAATATAAGTGTTTTATAAGGAATAAGCACAGGGAAGGTGGTGAGGGATTGTAGTGACACATGCTGGAGTACTTCATTTTTGGAGAAATTACTTCAACTATAACTTGCAAAATTTCATGTAACGGCAAATGCACTGTTGGTTCGAACGCTTTCTAATATATTGCATTAGACATTGACTTGATAGTTAAGATCTAATATTTTAATAAAATGATTCAAACTTGATTTATTTTTTGATTTATCTGTGGTTGGAAGTAGCAATTTGTGTGCTCCACAATACTAAAAATGACACATTAATTTTTTGCATATATAGTTTTTAGTGAAATCAATACTTAATCAAAGTTAGTGATCTGAGTTATGCATTATTAGTGTTGTATACACTCACCTTAAGCCAGTAAACTGTGCATGAATTCTTAGTGAGCATGAATAAATTTCAGCAAACTTAGCTTGAATTTCAACAAATGCGAAATATGATGGCTGATGCTTTAAAGAATAAACAAAAATCAAAATACATTAACATTAAAAATACAAGCATCAAATGTTTATCAAATAAAATTTTATGCAAGTGAAAAAACTTAATATGTTGAAATGAACGATGTGAAGAAGTCTTGGTTTAAGAATAGTTTAAATATTTATAGATTAGGTGAAATACCATCAATTAATATTTCTTGTAATTTTATTTATATTGTAGATGACATCTATGTCTTCAGTATGATTTGTTGATATGAAGGAAAGTATGAATATTTATAATTGCACAAATAAAATATTTTCTAGTGCCTATTTAAAACTATTATTGAGGTAACCACAATCTTATGTGTTCAGATTGTTGTTTGTGGACCAAAGAAAAATTTCAAATACATGCATTGGAATTGAATAATTAAACCTTATAAAAAGGCCCTAACCCAAATTTTTATACCAAATAATAGATATAGGAAAACTGAAGTTGATAAAACATTTTCAATTGAAAACTATTGACATAAAATGAACTGTTTACAGGAAAATATTAAATTGTTCAGAAATTCAGTACATATTGATAGTGCATTAGTATCATATCTATAAACAAAAAGAACTTTTTGAAATAGGGAATCCATCAAAGTAACCTACAAATGCAGATTGAGGTATGGTAAGTATCCATTGAGTTCTTCAAGTAAAAACAATAGGTTATGCAGAATGCTAATGAATCTGCACAATTACCTATTGTTTTCCTGAAAGCAAACAAAACATCTGACATTTACAGCTTTCTTCTTTCCGAATTTACTGCTCGGTGATAGCAGCAGTGACTTTTGTGTCTAAATATATAATTTAAAGTAGTCTTTGCAAGGTCTTATATATTTCTAAAGCAAATTACTAAAAAGGGAAGAATTATGTTTCTAACAGTAGAATTTGAAGTCAATCCTTTCCTCTCAGTGATTTGGAATACCAAAGAATAAAGGAGATTTGAGAAACAATATTACCAATCAGTGCCATAACTAGGAAGGTGCACCTGCACAAGGCCCACTTGGAAGAGGGCCCAAAAGTGATAGAGAACCCAAAGAGAAGAGTTAAGATAGTAGAAATAGATGAAACACCAGATGAAGGAAGTAACTTGACGCCCAAAGAATTAGATAAAATACAAATTTGCAGTGTTCTTGACACACTATTGTCTCAAATAGATTGGCTTTATCAAAAAATGAAAACTATCTGTGATGATTTTTGTTTTCTTTATGGCTTGTCTTTACAATACTTGCTGATTTAAAACAAAATTAACTGCAGATCTCGCTATTAAATATGTATGAATTCACATGTGAAATTGAAAGTTTTAAGTTTCGAATAACAACTCTTATATATAATATAGTATCTCCAATTAATATGATAAGGCTCTTCATGATTTTGGTTTAATTGAGTCTTGCCCAAGCATCAATGTCACTCTTCGAATATTTCTAACTCTTCCCAATTCTATTGCTTCGTGCAAAAGACGTTTTAGCAAGTTGAAAATAATAAAAAATTATTTAAGATCAACTATCAGACAAGAACGACTATCCAATCATTGTATTATTTTAATAGAATACATACCGTTAAAAATGTTAACTATGATGATGTAATTAATGAATTTGCTGAAATAATGCGTTAATTAAGGGGCCTAAATGCAAATTCTTGCACAGGGCACAGGAATGGTTAGTTACAGCACAGTTACTAATTATAAAAAATTTACCCAAAAATGCAAAAAACTTCATATTTTTAATTCTTTATAGCTTAATAAGTTTTGTGAGACTTTTTTTTTTAATCCTATGCCCAGCTCAAGGCTTTTAGGCCATACGCTGTCTTGCCGTCCAATATAGCGAATAAAGTCCTTGGGGAGAAGTATCCCTGGTGTCAATGTCCTGTAAACTAGAGCACTCCGCAAGGTGTTGTCTGTTCATAAAACCATCGCTACAAAGCGGACAGATAGTGGAGGTAGCCACCCCAATCTTATGTAGGTGTTGTTGGATAGAATCTCTTCCAACTAAACTTAGCTATTAAATCTGATTTATTTGTATATAAGTGCAATATAAAAGCTGTAGAATTTTATTAAGATTTATACAAATAACTGATTTGTATCAATACAAATTACTAGCCACAGAGTGGCCAGTACGGCATTGCATATGACAGTTCTTTTTGTGGGGTCAGGTGTGACCACTGCTCGCCAACCCCATGTGATTCCTACGCATTCCCATTTGATTTTCCTCCGAAACTAACACCACAGGAAACATCGTGATTACCTCAAAGTAGCTAATCTCTACTATTATAAAATGAAGTTTCTGTGTTTATGTGTGTGTGGTATATATGGGGTGCCCTGACGAATTTATGGCATTCACACTAATGAAATTAGGCACACATGTAGTACGAATTTTTTGCAATTTTATATACCAGCCCGATTTTTAAAATTTCATCTAGAAAATTTTATTAAAATTTTATTAATTATTAAATAATTAATACGATATTTAATTATTATTTGTTTTCCTCTGAATGGCACTTAACAGTCACACTTGAACACTCTTGAATCGGTCTTGCCTCTGATTCAAATTGTGACTGTTAAGTGTGCGTCTATTCGCACTGCTGACGCCAGTAAAACGGTAAACAATTTTATTAAATTTCTATTGTTTTTATTGCTTTTCTAAAAGCATAATTTTAATTTTTCTTTGTTTGTTATTGTTAATGTGTGTTTTATAGCTTTTTTCATAAAAGCAAAATAACATTTTTCCTTTGTTTCTTATTGTAATTTGAAATCGTAACTAATTTTTTATTAACGGTTTATTCTTATATATATCTTTTTCCTTTGTTTCTTATTGTTTTTGTGTTTTTCTTCATATTTTTAAGGCATATCTTTGTTTATTATTGTCATTTTGTAATCCTAACTATCGTTTTTAAAGTTATATATATCAACGGTTTCTAATTTTGGTTTGTTTCAGCGATTTTTTAAAACCATAATATTATTTGTTTGTTTCTTACTGTCATTTTGTAATCCTAACTATCGTTTTTAAAGTTATATATTTCTAATTTTGGTTTGTTTCAGCGATTTTTTAAAAGCATAATATTATTTGTTTGTTTCTTATTGTCAGTTTGTAATCGTAACTATCGTTTTTAAAGTTATATATTAACGGTTTCTAATTTTGGTTTGTTTCAGCGATTTTTTAAAAGCATAATATTATTTGTTTCTTTTGTCAGTTTGTAATCGTAACTATCGTTGTTAAAGTTTTCTTTGTTTGTTATTGTCATTTTGTAATCCTAACTATCGTTTTTAAAGTTATATATTAACGGTTTCTAATTTTGGTTTGTTTCAGCGATTTTTTAAAACCATAATATTATTTGTTTGTTTCTTACTGTCATTTTGTAATCCTAACTATCGTTTTTAAAGTTATATATTAACGGTTTCTAATTTTGGTTTGTTTCAGCGAATTTTTTAAAGCATAATATTATTTGTTTCTTATTGTCAGTTTGTAATCCTAACTGAACTTTCCAATTCATGAACGCCATCCCACAGTCGTTCATTTAAGCATCCACCTTGAGAATGGCCAGAGAGTCTACTTCACATCCGAAAATGCTGCAGAACGTGCCCAATCACCTCAACAAACAACACTCACGGCTTTCTTCTGACTTTGCACCTAAGATGACTTTGCGCGCACCCTTTTGTACAACCAAGTACCAAATTACTACACTTGGAACACCAGAAACAAGACATGGAACCGTCGAAAGCAAGGACAAGTTGTGCCCGAACAAGCGGGAATAAGGTTCAGCGACGCACTAGGCCGTGTTTGCACCGTCCATCCAACCAACTCGGAATGCTTTCACCTTCGACTCTTGCTGCATGAAGTACGAGGGCCTGTGTCATTTGCAGATTTGAAAACATTTGAAGGAAGAATCTGTACAACCTACAAAGAGGCTTGCCAGCTCAGAGGACTTCTGGAAAACGACGACCACTGGAACAAAGCATTGGAAGAAGCAGCTGCAGCTCGATCACCAAAGACTTTACGCAATCTTTTTGCCGTTATGCTACAAACATGCGCAATGTCTTCTCCCCATCACTTATGGATAAACCACAAGGAGAACCTTTCTGAAGACTTACTGCACCAAGCACGCATACAGCAACACAATATGGATTTGGACTACACTGATGACATATTCAACAAAGCTCTAATCTACATCGAGAATAAGGTCGCATTGTTGGGTGGATCTGACCTCAAAAGTTTTGGACTACCACAACCCAATCGAAACTGCGATTCAGTACTACCGAGTGAGGAACTCGCTGAAACAACCTATGATGCAAATGTAATAACAGCATACATAGAGGAGAATGAGCCAAAAATGGTACAAGATCAAAGGGAAGCATTTGACAACATTACAAAAGCAGTTTTTGATAGGCAGAGTGGCATATTCTTTTTGGATGCTCCTGGCGGTACGGGTAAGACCTTTCTCATCAATCTTCTCTTGGCTAAAGTACGACAGAGAAACGACATTGCCCTGGCTGTTGCTCCATCGGGCATTGCTGCAACACTATTGACGGGAGGCAGGACTGCTCACTCGGCTTTCAAGTTACCGTTACATTTGGCAAACGTAGAAAGTCCTACGTGTAACATTTCAAGAAATTCGACAAAGGCAAAGGTTTTACAGCATTGCAAGCTCATTGTCTGGGATGAATGTACTATGTCCCACAAAGCCGCATTCGAAGCACTTGATGTCACGTTGAAAGACCTCAGACATACCAATGAGATAATGGGAGGCGTCACTGGTGTTAGCTGGCGACTTTCGCCAGACACTTCCGGTTATTCCCCGCGGAACCAGAGCGGATTAAATGCAAGCCTGCTTGAGATCATCTCACATTTGGAATGGCATCCACATACTTCGACTCTCGACAAACATGCGAGCTCATGTAACAGGTGATCCCTCTGCCCACATTTTTGCACATAATCTACTTAAAGTGGGAAATGGTGCCATTGTTTCTGATAAAACAGATGGAAGTATACCAATGCAAAGCATTGCAAATATTGTTAAAACACAACAAGAGCTCAAAGACGCAGTGTACCCAAATGTCGCACTACACTTTACTAATCACACATGGCTATGCCAAAGGGCAATTCTTGCTCCAAGAAACGAAGATGTAAATGTTATTAGCAAGCAACTGTTGCAACAATTGCCTGGTAGTGTTCAAATTTACAAATCTATCGACTAAAACCATCTGGAGTACCCTTTCACATATTGGAACTAAAGATTGGGGCACCGATCATGCTTCTAAGAAATCTCAATCCACCTTCACTCTGTAATGGCACAAGACTGTCTGTCAAGAAACTCATGCCAAATATTATTCAAGCCACCATCATGACTGGACATGCCACAGGCGAAGACGTTTTCATTCCGAGAATACCAATCATCCCTTCTGATATCCCATTTCAATTTAAAAGACTTCAGTTCCCGGTTCGTTTAAGTTTCGCTATGAGCATCAACAAGGCACAGGGACAATCGTTGAAAGTTGTAGGACTCAACCTCATTAAACCGTGTTTCTCACACGGTCAACTGTATGTGGGGTGTTCGAGAGTTGGAAAAGCCAGTAATCTTTACATCCTAGCTCCAAATGGAAGGACATTAAACATAGTGTATAATGAAGCTCTGTATATATAAAATATCACTTCCAAACCACCATCAAAATTTTCCATCCAATGTTGTCCAAAGCCACAGGTGTCATCACAGGTTGTAAATGTATGTAATGTTAAAAAACGCCATCATACTGTTTCACACTTATTGGCACCACCAAATTAACCATCCATAGAACCACCATTAAATTTGTCAAAAGCCACACATGTTATGTCATGTCAAAGTCAGCCTCATTTTTTATATTTCTGTTTTTCTCTCACACAGGTGCAATGTGGCAACTACAGTAAAACCTCAATCCCATATCGGTTTAAATCCACCTTCAACATTTTACATGCAATCGTATTGACAACGTCAAATATCTCCAAACCCACCAGTGTGATGTGTGGTGGTAAATTTTGCTTTGCTTCAAACGCATCAATAATACTTCGTTTCAGCAATATTTCTTTTGTATCCATTTTATCATTTATTTTTTATTGTTGTGTTCTATTAATGTTTTTCGAATTTCAGTTAATTTTTGTTTGTAATGTTTTTTAAACCACTGTTATTTAGTGTTTTAGTAATTTTTTTTTCAGGATAATTTTTTTTTCTTCTTCTATTTTAATCTCTACAAAGCCACCTGTGTCATGTCTGGTGGTAAATTTAGGTTGTGTTGGATGTTACATTATTGTTCTGTTCAAATACAACAATAATGTTCAAGGCTTATTACCACCACCAATCTGTTCATCCATAAAGCAAAAGTAAAATCTGTGCAAAGCCACCATTCTCATGTTGGGTGGTCCATTTGCCATCACCAAAATAAAAAAGCAACACTGAATTCAATATGTGTTTGAAGTCACCATCAACATTTTACATAACATGTTATTGCCTCTGTCAAATCTTTCAAAACCGCCCGTGTTATGTTGGGTTCTAAATACAATATCTGTTGCAAAACACCGTCAATATTTCCACCAAACTTCAATGCCTTCAAGGCTTATTGCTACCAACAAACTCCCCTTCCCTAAATCCAACATCAAATGTGTCCCAGCCTACCCGTGTGATGTAGGTTGCAGGTGGTTACATGCCCGTGTCATGTACTGTGAAAAAAGTACCTAATTTTTTACATTTAGGTTCTGTTTAAACACAAAATTTATGTTTTTCTATGATTCTTCACACCACCAAACTTCAAGTCTGTGCAAAGCCACCAGTGAATGTTGGGTGGTAAATTTACCATCATTGAGAAAAAAAAAAAAACATAAATCTATTGTGTTTTAACCCACTATCAGCATTTTACATGCAATTTTATTGCAACTGTCAAATCTCTCCAAACCACCCGTGTCGAGTCGGGTTCTAAATCCAATATATCTTTCAAGCCACCATCAAGATTTTTAACAAACTTCAAACACAACGCTTTCAAGGCTCATTGCCAACAACAAACTGACCATCCGTAAAGATTCCATCAAATCTCTGCAAGGCTACCTCTGTAATGTTGTGTTAAGGATGTTACATGCCTGTATAATGTTATTTGAAAACGGGTCCTTATTTTTTACATTTTGGTTCTGTTCAAACACAATCTATACTCAACAAACTTCAAAGCCTTCAACAATTATTGCCACCAGCAAACTGCCCATCCATAAAGCCACCATCAAATCTGTCCAAGGCTACCCGTGTCATGTCTGGTGCAGGTGGTGACATGCCCGTGTCATGTCGTTTGAAAATAGGGCCTCATTTTTTACATTTAGGTTCTCTTCAAATACACAATACTGTTTCAGGCTTATTCACACCACCAAACTCCAAATCTATGCAAAACCACCAGTGTCTGTTAAGTGGTTAATTTGCCATCATCGAAACAAATAAACAACACAATCCAATGTGTTTAAACCCACTATCAGCATTTTACATGCAATGTTATTGCCACTGTCAAATCTCTCCAAACCGCCCGTGTCAATTCGTGTTCTAAATCCAATATCTCTTTCAAGCAACCATCAAGATTTTTACCAAACTTCAAACACAATGCCTTCAATACTCATTGCGAACAACATACTGTCCATCCGTAAAGACACCATCACATCTCTGCAAGGCTGCCTGTGTAATGTCGTGTTAAAGGAGATTACATGGCTCTATAATGTTGTTTTAAAACGGGTCCTTATTTTTTACATGTATACTCACCAAACTTCGAAGCCAACGCCTTTATTCACACCACCGTACTTAAAATCTGTACAAAGCAACCAGTGTCATGTTGGGTGGTCAATTTGCCATCATTTAAAGTCACAGTCCAATATTTATTTTTTATCTACATAAATCTGTCCAAACACATGTGTCATATCTGTTGGTACATTTTGTTTCCGTTCAATAGCATCAACAATACTGTTCAAGGCTTATTTAGGTTTGTATTAATTATTTCACTAATATATCTTTTGTATCCATTATCTATTTTTCTTACTTTTTTTCTTATTGGTTGTGTTGTATTAATATTTTTTTAATTTCACTTATTCTTTTGTTGTTTATAATGTGTTTTTAAACCACTCTTATTATTTTGTCTTCTATTAATATTTTTTTATTTTCAGGATTATTTCTTTTTTATCTATTTAAATGTGTACAAACCCAACCATGTAATGTCTGATCGTTAATTTTGGTTTTGTTTCAAACACACCATCCATATTCTTCAAAGTTATTGCCACCACCAAACTGTGTTTTATATTAATAGTACATTTTTTTTTCTATATTAATCTTTTAGCAATAATTATTTTTAAAACATTTTTATAAATTCAGGTTTTTTTGGTTTCTATTAATCATTTCTCAATTTCAGCAATATGTTTTTTTCTATCCATTTTATCTTTTATTATTATTATTTTTTTTCCCCTCGTTTTTTTTTCTATTCATATTTTTTTTTTCAATTCATCTTTTGCTGTTTATAATGTGTTTTTTATACCACTCTTATTTTGTTTAGTTTTTATAATTTTTTAATTTCAGTAATATTTATTTCCTATCTATTTTAATATGTACAAAGCCACATCTGTCATGTCTGGTATAGGTTTGGTTGGGTGTTCAATTTTGCTTCTCTTTAAACGCATCAACAAAAATTTTTAAGGCTTATTGACACCACCAATCTGTTCATCCATACAGCAAAAGTCAAATCTGTGCAAAGCCACCACTGTCATGTTTAAAGGTAAATATGCCATCATCAAAATAAACAATACTAAATCCGGTATTTCTTTTAAGTCATCATCAACATTTTACATGCAATGTTACTGCCACTGTCAAATCTTTCCAAACCACCCGTTTTATGTCTGGTTCTAAATCCAATGGCTGTTGCAATAAACCATCAATATTTCCACCAAACTTCAAAGCCAACACCTTCGAGCCTTATTGCTACCAACAAACTGTTTCTTTTATAATTAGTATTTTTTTTTATTAATCTTTTAGCAATAATTATTTTAAAACATTTTTATAATTTCAAGGTTTTTTTTGGTTTGTACTAATCATTTCTCAATTTCAGCAATATTTATTATATCCATTGTATCATTTGTTATTACATTTTTTTCTTATTTTTTAAAATTAAATAAATTTCCATTCACACCATAAATCTTTTAACTGGAGTCAGTTCTTTTTTCTATCTCCTACACCGTTAAAGATGGAGTAAAAATTTCAATGGATTTTAAATCTGCGGAAAATTTCAGTTTTAATTGTTACCTAAAAATATTATTTTCTATTAATAAATTTTTTTTTTATTCAATATATCTTCAACGAATTTTAAATCATCGGAAAATGTTACATCATATTAATACCTTACATCACGGCGTTGCCCGTGCAACACCATGGGCACGGGCAACGCCGGGCTAGCCACGCAGTGGCTAGTAATAAATAAATGCCAATATATTAATTTTAAAATATTTTAGATTAAAACTTAAAAATTGATCTAAACACATTCAATTCGCAAAAAATTATGACACTGGCATGTCGCCTCATTCCTTCGACCACAGACCCATATATGTGCGAGAGAGAAAATGTTAGTTTAAAGAATGAGGCCCACCCAAGATGACGCGGAATGCCAAATTTCATTATGATAAAAATGAAAAAACAATAACTCTCACCAACCTTGGTGATTGCTATGCAATTCCAAAAACAACTGCAGTAGTCCTTTGTGTAGGTCTAGTGCTACGTTAATTAAGTACCTACCTAACAAAAACAATCGTGAAGATGATTCCAAAGGAAAAAAAAAATCAAGACGTCATTGTCTAATGCCCCCATATACGTATTGCAAAAATAAAAAAGTTAGGATTGAAACATTATTTATTTAGAGAAAATCAAATCGTAAGGTATCAATCTGGTGTAAAATTATCCGCAGATTTAAAATCTATTGAAATTTTTAATCTATCTTTAACGATAGCAATTTTACAAAAAAAGAACTAGACAATGCCAGTCAAGATTTTTTATTTGTTTTGCGTTATTTTGCTCAAATAATGAATCTGTGATTTCTTTAATGATCGCAAAGGCCAAATTTGTATTGGAAAAAATATAAAAATTAAAATTGAAAAATTATTTATTTAAAGAAAATCACATTTTTAGGTATCAATCTGATGTAAAATTTTCCGCAGATTTCACATCAGCAGAAATTTTTACTCTATCTTTAACGATCCAGGAGATAGAAAATAAGAACTACAGATAAAACTGTTCATCTGTTTTATTCATCTGCTGAAATCATTGCTCAAAAAATGAAAGGGAAAAAATACATTTAGAATCTGTGATCTCTTTATACTGTTGCCATTTTTAGGAAAACAATAATTAAATGCCAATAAATTAAAAAATGTTCCAGATTAAATTTTTAAATTCGGACTGAACATAAAATGTGCAAAAATTAGGACTACCTGTGTGTCAAATTTCATTATTGTAAGTGCCATAGATTCGTCAGGACACTGCATACATACAAACACTTTCTTTTATAATAGTAGAGAAGATAATAAAAATTGCAATACGTACAAAGCTCTCCTCATATTTCTCAAAAAGTGGAATAGATAGAGACTGTTTTTCTTCACTAGTCCCAGCAAGTAAGGCAGGAGCAAAGAACAATGTATAAATCAGTCTGAATAATGGAGATCTGTGACGCAATATTGCCTAAAAAATAAACATAAATTAAAGATAAGGTTTCTATAAATTAGTAAAGCATTTTATAAGGAATAATTTCAAATGATTGATTGACTTTCAAATGGTCTTTTTTTGGAACAGTGACAAAACCATGGGCATCAAACTCTTATGAAATAGCAGCATACTTTTAAAGAAACAGTAAAAAAAGTCTCTCTTTAAACCCTATTTTAGTAGCAATTCTGGTTGCTCAAATACAAAATCTGCTAATTATCGTATGAATCAGATGTTGAAGATCTGGCCAAAAAAGTCAAAAAAAAAAAAATTAAGTTACTAAATACTTTCTTAATGAGTTTTACATGACAGTTTAGCAAACACAGATTCTGTTGTTTTTCGATTATGGCTGTCACAACTTGGCACCAAAACATTAAAATTGGTGTCCCTTGGAAAACCCTAAAGATCCTTTTAATCCTAAAGAAAAATTGAAACAATATTTGTTCTGTCCGTGTTCACTTTGCGATAGTGCACATGAAATTTGGTTTTGAGTGGGCGGCACAGTGGAAGGGCAATATGGCCTAACCACAACCAGAGAACTTTGCCTCAAACGTAAAAGGTACAGCTGAAAGGGCCCTGGCCCCCAAAACATGCGTAGCCTTCCATAGCCTCCAAAAAGAGGTCATTTCACATCTCTCCAGTTCTGATAATTCCCATTTCACAAGAATGTGTTTCTTTAGAAAAGCTTTAAAGCTGGTTAACCCTGTAGCACAATTTAATACTTCTAAGAATATGTGAGATGGGAAAACCATTGTTAGAGTGGGAATGACTGGTTTCATTCCGAGATGAGATGAAAGAAAGATAATAACCCTGGATGCTTTGGCAAGTGGTAGAGGGATTAATTTTGCCATTTTTGAGTCAGCCAGAAAACATTTCATGCTACAAATTTCCAAAAGGATAACATAACCACAACTCCCTTTAATTCATTTCTTAAACTAATCCAGAAATAAACCAATGCTACCAAAGAAAGTAATCCAATGCAAACAGCTGATTTCGAAAATTAATCTTTCTAATAAATCAATTTTGAATAAATTAATTTCTAACTAAACTTTGGAAGATAAGAAATGGAATGCATTTGAATAAATATCAATGAAAATGTAATACAATTACACAACATTTAGTTTTTAATTTTTAAATTATATCACATGCAGAACATTTCAGAGTACTCACAGGCCTGTGTGATGACCTCAATAACACACCTTTTTCGGATAGCATGTCTAGTCGTACCATAAACATACCTGAACAAAACAAAAAGCATAATGTGAAACCTTATAGAATAACCTCTCTATTTTAGAAATTCCTCTCTATTCTATATAATCTTAGATTTGAATATTCTTTGACAACTTGTAAGATAAATGGAAGATAAAAAATATAACATGCTAGCATTGTATTAAAAAATTAATGGAAACTAGTACTAATGTATGCTCTACACATATTTACACCAATATTAACAAATTAAATATTAATCATTACTTCTAAATTAAAATTGAGAAAACTAACACATTTATCACATTGTAAGTGCATTAAGTATCTAGGGTGTTATTAAAAAAAATATTTCAGATAATGTAGTTTAATTTTTGTTACAATAATGTAAAGAAATTTTAAAAGGCAACTTTACCTTGATCTATATTATTATGTGTTTCAGGCATCTCTAAAATTAATTCTATGGCATAACCCTGCCCACGTGTCAATAACTGAAAAGTAAATTCAAACATCTTAGAGATAATCTCAAGAAAATTAATGTAAGTAAATAATTTAATTACTGAAGAGACTGAAAATCTAGTGTAAGCAGTGGCCACAAAGTGAAGAAAAGTTTAATTAATCCTGTTGTATGGTGTACATCCATGTAGAGTGCCTATGTCCATGCACTTGTGAAAATTGTATCTACCACTTTGAAACAAAATTCAAATTCATTAGATGTCCTTAGAGTTGCCTCACGAGAAAGTAATTCTAATACATCTTGGCGCAAAACATGTCAATCAACACAAAAGCATTTTCGCTATAAAATGATAGAAAATCTTTCTGAGCAAGTAAAAATTCAGTTAACAAATTGAGTAATTATTTTCATGAAGTGTGTCAGAGCTTGTTTTTTAAAGTGTCTTTTTTCCCCTCATTTTCCTGACTAACGTGTATTTAATATGCTAAGGCTTTTTCTAATTAAATATAAATTTGAAAGTTTTTGTGATTGGCTTTTATGATGCATCTGTCAACTTTATGCATGGAATAAGGATTTGAACAGATAGTTAATGTTTATAAAATTAATTATTACTCTTTTCTCTGTTAAAAAAATGGTAAAAAATGTAATAAACAAACCCATGCACAAAAAAAAGAGAAACAATTCAAGGAAAAGAAAGAAAAAAAGCATTGAAAAATATTTAAAATGTACAGTAGTGAGAGTTTTGAAAAAAATATATAATTTTAAAATTATTGTTCTTGTGAAAACGATTTGTTGTGTGTATTGAAATAAGGTATTCCAAAACATTTTGCTGTAAATGTAAAATTATTCAAATGATACTATCACTTTAAATTGTGACTTGCTTGACTGATGCAGGACATTTATAGAAAAATTATGGTAATTTGTATAAAATATTTAAAACCTAGATATGAATGTCACTCTTCTTAGGGGATTTAACACGACAATGGAAATAGATTATTTCAGTCTAGTACTTACTTCATATTGATCTTTTTCAACTAAAGTGATATTATTGTGAGGAAATATGCATTTCTCCTTCTCAAAGCAAGATACACTGTAAAAAGTAAATGCATTAATTCATGTGACTTTCCCTATATGTAGAAATTGAAAGTAACCTATTTTTCACAAAATAAATTTAAAAGAAAAAAAATTTAATTTGGATTTATAGCTTTTAACTCAATTAACTCTTGAATATGCAATCTTCCTGAAGATTTATAGATTATTTCTCATTTAGTAACATAGTTTTTGTGTAAACCCTGATGCCAAGTATCCTTTGATAAGAACTAAATAAAATTTGGTTACACAATGATAGATACAATCTGAAGCAAAGACTGATTTTTATAGATAAATCTGAGTCAGAAGTCACTTTTGTTCTACTGTTCGTGATTTTCGCAAGAAATTAACATGGGACTGCACAGATGTTCGAACATTTCAGCTTCAAATGGTTTCTTAGTGATTGCTTAGTGGCATTTACCAGGTACAATGGGTACCTTTGGAACAGACCTTTCTCCCTTCGCCATGTCCAATTGAGACTAGTATCCAGTCGAGATAATAAGCACAGTTGGACATTGCATAGTCATTTCTCTGCTCAATTTCCCATCTTTGCCTTCAAGTTTTAAGTATTTGAATAATCTATAAGATTGCTATGATGACCCCCTATGAGAGAATAGAAGTCAATGGACTTAGGTCTGTCAGTCTCAATTCATTGCTGGTTGAAAACTTTGAAACCCCAAAGGAACAAAACATTTGGTACAAACATATTGTACAAACCAATAATAATAAAACAATAACACAAGAGCGTATAAATACAAAAAAAAAACATTTAAATTAACACTGTCACTTTTCAGGAAGAGTAGGTACTTAAAACTCTGAAAAGTTCAGATAACTTTTCTTAGAATGTTTTTCTAATGCACAGCCAATTGAACATTCCTTATTGTGACACTACAAGGTAAATCTGCAAACAACTTTGCCTTACCCTGGTGTACTATGGGGTGGGATTCCATTACACCCGACATGCATGATGGTTTACCAAAGTTCTTCGATACCTTCCCAATAGATATGAAATAGTGATAATTTCCACTCAATTTTTCTTACACCATAAAACCAATATAAATAATACATGTTTAAGGTCAAATGTGATTGATATTTGGTTTAGTGGGTGTAAAGGAAGACCTCTATCAGATAGGTATTCTTAAAATTGTTCCAATTGCTTGTCAATGATTTTGGTTTTGAATATATAGTCAATACCTATTGTTCTACAATACAAAATAAATTGTGTAAAATATGAAGCCTTAAGGCAGGCCTTGAAATATATTTTTTAATACAGGTGCACAAGGTGCATCTAAGTTTTTAAATCAGGTGCACAGGTGCGCCTAGCGGGAAAAAATTAGGTGCACAATTTTATTTTCATGTGCACAGTGCACCCGGGTATTTCGAGCCCTGCCTTAAGGTATCCGACAACTTTCAAATAAGATTTTTTTAAATAATTTGAAATTTTACTTTTATTGTGCATTATATTATAGAATATGGCTAAAAACTTGAGAGTAACACACAAAAAAATTAAAGCAAACTTTAAAGCCTTTTAAGGGTAGGTATTTAATTGACGTCCCACTGGAGCACCATAAAGCTAATGGCAACGGTCAGGGATCAAACACGAATTAAATATTCAAGGTCAATACTATTGAATTTTGAGCCATGGTCAGATGAAGACGTTACACCTCAGCTGGCACCCCACAGTCCAAACTTCTACGCCAAGCCAATGCTTTTTAAGGGCCCTAAAACTAAGATGAAAATTCATACCCTTTTAAGGCCTGTGGATACCCTCCTCCACCAATACATGTTTATAAGAAAATCAACTGAATGGTGAATCCCCTATATTTCTCAACTACCCCAAATCATGGTGAATTTCTCAAGTTCAAAATATTCAAGTATGCAAAAGTGAGAATTCTATTGCAAACGTTTGGTGCCATTTTGCTGTTAAGTATTCTCACATCAGAAACACCCAATTATACTCCAAGAAAGATTAAATTAAAAGTAAAAAATTCTGTAATCAAATGTTGCTTTTGAGAAAAATAATATATAGGTAGACTATCAATAAATTTCGTAGAAACTATACACTCAAAAGCAAAGAATTAGTCCATTTCACACATTCTATTTATTTCATAACATTTTTCTATTTCAAATCAATTTCTTAAGAATAAACCTACCTATACATTTTATAAAAGCAATAAATTTAAATACGTTTTCTAAAAAAAACAATGACGAATCCAAAATCACATTTGATGATTGTTTTGTTTTAAATTAAGGCAAAATTAAAACTTGGAGAGAAACCAAATTTCCCATCAATTCTTAATACAAAATAATCGTCCCAATTGCTTTCATTTGACAAATAGCAGTCTACTCATAATCAATCCAAACAATACCCAAAACCTATGGAGGGTATTGTTTTCTAAACTTCCTGAAAATCTAATTTGTATATAATGCTAGAAAATAAAGCTACATTTCAAACATGATCTGAGAGATGTAATCAAACGAAAGAAATTGGAAACAATGAACTTCTGATTATCGATGCTATAATTTTAAAATTCATGAAAATTTTAAATATTTTGAAGTAGGTATAATATTTACTCGTATTTCAGATGGACAGGTTTTACATGAGCTACGGCAGGAATATATAAATAGTAAAGTAATGCGTATGAAAACACAGAAAACCACAGCACAATACAGAAACCTAAGAATACAATACAAATTTTATAAAACGTTCGTTTGATATCAGATGTGAGCTCCATTTAATAAACAACATAGGAAGTTTTGAATTGAGGAAATTCAAATCATTTAGCAGACAAGATTTCTTTATGTACAGCCAGTTTCATAAAGTAAATTTAGGCGTTATTAAAAAAAAAATACCAATTATTATTATTTTTTTAATTTTATGAAACTCAATTTTATAAGTCAGAAATGTTTAAAAGACCCAAAAAGTTTTAATTGTGAGCCAACAGAGAAAAACAAACCCTTTAAGTGATGGAACTATATCAACATGCATAATCTGAAAATGCAAAATTCGTTTCGTTCTTTTCTTCAACGTTGAACAAGGTTTTCAAATTGTTTGAAAACTTCTTTCTGATTTTCAGTATTATTCTTTCAAAAGTATTACTATGTCAGTAAATTCCGTCAAACCTGACCTTCAACTTTGCTAGGTAGACAAGTTCAAGGGTGTGAAGATTAATTTTTTGTGTTGTTTTTATTTTGAAGGTGAACTATGACTGCAACTGTAACTATTGACTGAGTTTCAATACTTTCATCTGCCGCCAGTAATGAACCCTGATGATCTGATTGGTCCACGTGACATGGCAGTAGATTTTGGCGATATCACTAATTTTTTCGATATTCAAGTTCTGTCGCCAATTAAATAAGCAACCCTTGTTGTAGTGGCGCGTACCGCATTTTTATTTTGGCAAAATGGTTTTCATTTTTCTCGCAGAATGTGTTCGTTCGTATTCGATCTATTGATTCAACTTCGCTATCCAGATGGAGATAAATTGTAAGCAAGGATTAGATTCAGGTAAGTAACCATGTTTGCATCTGTTTTCTTTACTATTTTCATATATTTCTATTTCCTACTAGTTTTCCAAATGGTACATTCTGTTGAGTCTGCTTGATCTGGAATGCTACCCAGACTTCGAGGTAGGTAACTAAAGATATTAAATCATTTGCTTCTATTTATATGCATTATTCTTTTGATGATAGTTCATATTGCTTTTTGAAATGCATAAAGATCAATTCGCTTTAGCTATTTTTCCTACTTCCATCTTAAAACAGAACAACCTTATGATGAACGCTCTCTTCTTGTCAAATGCTTATTCTATTGCTATTTTGGTCTGGATTGCTGATTAGATTGGTTTATGTGGCAAATATATGAGCTAACGACCGTAAGGCTTAAGAGACACATTTAAGGAATATCTAGGTAAGTGACAGCATTTGTAACATTTTTTTCTGGTAATTCATATTGTTATACTAAATGCAAATGGCATGCAGTGCTGTTATTATAACTGTTTTATCTGCTCTTGCATATTGTGTTTATCGTTGGTAATGCATATTTTCTACACACTCAGCTTCAGAACACTACCCTTAGGCCCTGTTTGTTAATGTGGATGTACCTGGAAAATATGAACTAAAATTTAGGTAAGTATCTATTTTTGTATCTGCTTTCATTTATAACTTGATACACTTGAATTTATACCTTGACTGTTCTTATTTCTTAACTGTCCTAACTAACCTATTTAGGTACAATACTGATGATTTTTCTCTTTACACACGCATATTAGTATACGATTGCTTTCTTATTGTATGGTCAAGACTAACTCACTTAATACAATCTAAATTCTAATCCTCATCCAAAAGTGTATTCTAATATTTACTCAGAAAGCTGGTTGTTCTAATCAATGAATAAAATTTCAAAACTTAAGTGTGTGTGCACATGCAAATGGATTCTTTTCAATTATCAGAAGCATTGAGTGACTCCAAATTGTAGATTTATTTGTGAAAGAGAGTGGAAAAGAAAGAATACAACTAAAGATTCTATAGATAAGAAATAAGCTTGCCAAAAAAGAAGCTACTGCTGGCTTAGAAATAGCTCTGCTTTTGTTTTAAAAGTTAAAATTCATCTGCTCAATTGTGTAATCAATAATCGACATTCACTTGTATAATGTTTGGGATGAATACAATTTAATCTGTGAGCCAAGAATTGTACAGTACCTAAGTAATGTAAATACACTAACTACGGCTAATACAAATTATTTTTTCTGTCCCATGAAGTTTGTCTTAACAAGGTTTGACTACCTATATTTATGCTCTTGTATATCACATTTATGATTCGTAATCCATGTTTTCTGCACGAGTGTATTTTCAGCATAACATTTCCCTTGAGCCAGTTTTACAATGATGGAGAGTGTAATCAATAATCGACATTCACTTGTATAATGTTTGTGATGAATACAATTTAATCTGTGAGCCAAGAATTGTACAGTACCTAAGTAATGTAAATACACTAACTACGGCTAATACAAATTATTTTTTCTGTCCCATGAAGTTTGTCTTAACAAGGTTTGACTACCTATATTTATGCTCTTGTATATCACATTTATGATTCGTAATCCATGTTTTCTGCACGAGTGTATTTTCAGCATAACATTTCCCTTGAGCCAGTTTTACAATGATGGAGAATTTCTATTTATATTGATGCTTGTATTGCAGAAAAACCTCAACATAAATTACCAAGAGTGGGATCACCTTTTATCATAAGTTTTATCCCAACAATCTTCAGGATTTTCAACTAGTTACCACCGTCCCAGTCTAAGCCATTCAGTGTATCGCCACGTAATTTTGAACCATGATCAGATGACAAAGCAACATCTGGAATGATACCCCACTCTCCAAACTTCCACACCAACCCAACGTATGGACTTTCGACCACGACAGATTTAATGTGCACCAGCCGCCTCTACACCATATGCTTACAAACATCCAGATTCGAACCAGGAACCTTTCAATCTAGAGGCTAACATACACCTTAACCACTATACCGGTTGGTCGGCTAAACAATCTTCATAATATAAAAATCTGTGAGAACAAAATGTGCATCCACTTTTATTAAAATGCTAAATTTTCTATTTTGATCTTTAAACATGTTTTGTTTTTTTTGCACTTAAATCAAATGGTAGATTTTGTTGAGTGAGCATTTTATTGCATGCTATTCAATAGAATTTACTTTTTGGTTGTTAAACAAAAATTTTAAATAACATGGCTTTTTTTTAATTTATGAACTGTTACGTATTCTTTTGAGCAAATTTTTTTACCTGCTGAATCTCAACAATAGCAGGTGATAACAGTATAGCTCAGGATATAAACCTAGGTAGATAACAATATTTGTACCCATTTACTCGTATTGTATTTATATTGTTTCGATTCTGATTCATAGTGCATATTTTATGTTATCGAGAGTCAGATTCAGCTAGGGTTTTTCCTGTTGCTCATAGAATATGCTCTCTCCTCTGGTTGGTAAAAAAGAGATTTTTGGTAATTTGCCTCCATTTACCATTTAAAGTATTAATGATCTTTTATATTGTGTGTAATGCGTGTTCTCTTGTGTTTACGTCTGTAAATAGTGGATTTGTTTGTGTTATCTAAAGAAATAACTTTTTGCTGTGAAATAAAAATAAATTTGTGCTTTATAAATTTTGTTTCTGGATATTGCTCTTTTTATTTTGAATGCATACTGATTTTATCCATTAAAATGGTGGATTTTGTTATGTTCAGCCACATGATAGAGGTAACTTACCTTTAACTTAATAAAATAATCAAATATTCTGTACAAAACATTCATGTATATGAATTTTGCAAGAGGATAGTTAAATGAAAACTGCAGTGTCTATAACTATCAAATGCAGGCTCTGGTAATGTATGAAAAAGAAACTTCTATAATGAAATGCTTCATCCAAGATGTATGCATCATTTATTTTATATCTGATTTAAAATTTATCTTCAACTTTTTGAAGAAATTTCACCAATGTTGCTGTTAAGCCTATTGGCTCTACCCACTTTATATAAAAACATTTAACAATAAAAATAATGTAGAAGTTCTTTGTATTTCAGCAGAACAAATAATATATAATAGCTTTGGAAAGGCATACATAAACAGGAAACTTTCTAAATAGCCTCATGACTCAAAATAAACAAGAGGGCTTCTATGATCAATTAAATATTGACACTAAATTTTTTACATTGCAAAACATTTTGAAGAAATAAAATAAATTTGTGTTATATTTTCCATCTTAACAAGATTTGTAATTAATGAGGCTGCTTTTGCACACTACTCTACTGCCCCTGATCCTAGTTTGTTAATTGTAACACCTAAATTACCATTAACTTAAAATTTCAAGTTGTGTAACTGTAAGGACTTTGTCATGCATTTTTTGTAACTTGTTTAAATATTGTATTCGATATAAAATACTTTTTTAAATATTTGGGTAAATTTAAAAAGTAGAAACCTAATGATGAAAACTTTAGAGTTTGAAAGATAACAAAACAATTTAAAATCTGGACTTTTTTTAAATTTTATGCAAAATTGTCCAAATTTTAAATCTATTATAAAAGGAAGTGCTTGTTTCACGGCTGCCTAACATCACCTTAATACCTTACATCACGCAGTGGCTAGTTTGTTATAAATTACACGTTTTTATTAGAAAATAACTTTATCGTTAATGAATTCACAATACAGAAGACAATACCTATAGTTTTATGTGTACAAAAGATTAGTTCTGAAAAAAAATCTGAGAGTACCAAGTACGAGTAAGTGTAACAATAAATAGAACGAATTTTACAGACACCTGTTGAAATTTCAAAGTTTTATGTCTTATTGCAAATTTATCATTCCATATTGGTATGAAAAAAGCATGATTTTTTTTAATTAAAATAATCGAATTTTATGGTTTTAAAATTAATTCCTTGCCTGTACAAGTCTAAATTTCTTGGACCTTAGGTAATGAAATCAGTTTAGTTTCTAGGTAGTTTTGTGATTTTTATGTTAAACATTAATAGTATATATTATCTATAACATTATTGTAATAGGAAATATAATTGGACACATTTTTTAAAGATTAAAATGCAACAGAATTTAGCATAGTAAATCACATAATGGAACCGCGTAAATTGTTTCATCTGGTTCTAAGCCAGTTACTTTGATTGTAACCCATAACCAGTGACGTGAAAATTTTGAACTTAGATAAATAAGTTTGTTGGATCACAGACACCACTCATAATTTTTATTCTTCTGTATATTAAAAAGAAGTTTCTACCGCAGGAATGAAAACTCGCTTTTTATGCTCAATTCTCAGATGGTTTCCCCCGAAAGTACGCATCAGAAAATTGCTAAATTGATAAGGTTTGTTCAAAATTGTACAGGGAACTAGATGGAGAATAATTTTTTTTCTTATGCGGCTATTACGTAGTTTAGGGTGGATTAATTGTCAAAGTCGAAAAAAAGCAAAATTCTTGCGAGTGAGCGAAACACGGTACAAATGTTCAGTCTTCAGCCATGAATTTTTTTTAGAATACCTCTAAACGCGAACTTTTACACATCACCGAGTTTTTTTAGAAATTTTAATTTGGTTCCTGTTAATACTTTCTTGAAAATCAGGACACTTTCGTTAAAACTGCCATATCTATAGCTTATTACTATCAGTTTTTAAATTTGAAAACATCACTGGAAACCTTAGAATTTACTCTTTCTTGTGGTACAGTTATTTTTTAAATTGGTTAATAAATAAATTCGATGCAATTAAAAGTTGGTCATACAAATTTCGGAATTTTTAGATAGTAATTTCCGATACAAATTAAAACTGTCATATCTATAGCCTTAATACTATTAGTTTTAAAATTTCAAAATACCACATGAAAGTTTAGAATACGCTCTTTCCTATGGCATAATTATTTTTACAGTTGGTTCAGAAATAAATTCGATGCGATGAAAAGTATAATTTCGCGATCGTGTACACATTTTTTATCGCGGAGATGAAACGTTAGATCGTTTTATCTGGTTTTGTGACGTCATGGCCCAGAAAGACGCTTGCAAAAGGGGCGTTGGTTTGCGAGGCAAATCAAATGGGATTGCGTAGCAATCACCGGAGATTGGCGAGCCGGGGGCGGAGCCCCCTATTGTGTAAAATATTTCAAATCATACACATTTCAGAATTGTTCATGCATGTATTGATACATGAATATAACATGTATGACATCTCCTTAGTTCTTTTCACACAAAATAATTAATTTGTTCAAATTTACTAATTCAGAAAAAATCAAGTCAGTAATAAAAAATAAAATTAAAGGAATCATAAAAAAAATTCTTACTTTTCATAATTATTTAGCTTGTAAAAATAACGCTATTTGAAAATATTGTTATTTGTGATCAAAAATATGACAAAATATAAAATGAGACGAAACACAAAAACTTTCAATCAAAAATGCTTAGTTTTGAAATTTTCTGAGCATTGACAAGTATTTCGTATACTCCTTTGCACACCAAAAAGGGCTTATACATAACATAAGTAAGTGAAGTTTTCTCTATGAACAGCATAGAACAAGTGTTATAGCATCCCCAGAACATGCCAGTCCAGTGGAATTTTGAACTTGCAATAAAAAATTCATCATTGCAGTTTTTCATCACAATTAATCCAATAAATGTTCACTTCAATCCATACTCTATTTTATCAACATACTCAATCATCAGATGAGTGAATTGGCTTTTGACGTTGAATATGTCTTCCTTTCGTAACCGGTATACCACGCTTTATTTTTTAAATTCACATAAAAGCGTAAATGCGAAAAATTTGATAACTTGAAAGGAGAAGAAAAAAATGAAAGAGATCACGTTCAAAAGAGCATTAAACAAAGAATGTTGTAAATGTTCATTAATCTTGCGCTGACGTCATCCGATTATGCACTGCGTGAAGTTCACGAAAATGCGCACTGCCGCTCACATTAATTTAGTCTAATTCTGGCCTACTTTGTTTGTTTGAGGTGTCCTTTGCTACGTCTCTTTGCATTTTATAAATAATAATAGAAACAAAATTTTAATATTTAATACTTGTTTAGATTTTAGACTTCAAAGTGTGGAAATTTCGAAAAAATTTCAAAATGTCCCCCCCCCTCCCCCCTAAATTAAACACAACAAAAATTATAGAAGTGTCTATAGAAAGAGAGATGAAGAGATAGAGAATCCAAGATAAAAGTTCTGGAATCCGATGCTGAGCGTCAACGGGCTCGGAAGGAACGCCTTAAAGTTGAGGCTTCGTGCCGCTCACATTATTTAGTTTAGCTCCGTCCTCTTTTGTGCGAGCACGACGTTTGAGATGTTCGTTCTTTCGTCTATTTGCTTTATACATGGTAATAGAAATAAAACCTAAATATATTTAATACTTGTTAAATATTTTACCAAAGTGTATAATTTTTTTTTTTTTTAAATATCCAAGTATATAATAACCCCTTGAAGAATTAGAGGGAACGTCAACAGGAAGAGGGATGAAAATCCAAGAAGTTCATTCAATGCAATCCATTCCATGAATGCAGAATGATTAAGCTAGTAGTGCAATGGAATTCCAAAGGATCAGTGCATAAAATTTAAATTAAAATTACCAGAATATATTCAAAACATAATGAAAACATTAACATTGTCGAAAAAAATTTTTGTGCAAAATTGGAATGGCTTTTGTAATACTGCCAGAAAACCTTTTCGTTGTGACTAAGTGTCTTTATTTTTTCATGAACAGATTACAATACCAAATAACATTAAATGAATGCAAGTTACAATTTGAGTGAGTATATATTGAGCTTCTTCACCTATTTGTCGATTTTCAGAATAATTTTTTGTGTGACGAGCAAATTCTTAACATTTGAAAAAATAACATGCATTTTGATCATAGTTATTTCATTTTCAATATTATCAAACACAATATAGGAAGGAAACTTGATCACTTATCACTTGATTGAAATCAGCTGATTTAAATTCACGTGCCTGTTTAATGTGGTCAGATGAAGTTTAATGGACAAGAAGAACAAACTGGTAGCCAAGCTCTGGCCTTCAGTTCAACAGGCTGTGTTCAGATCAGGTCCCGTAATAGGCATGGATGTTCATAGTAGTTGACAATCCATTTTAGCCTATTATGGTCCAATTAGCTGCAGTGCCGTATTTCTAAATAGGCTAAGTAGGCTGCAGCCTAGAGCGGCAAAATTTTCAGGGGCGGCAGTTTGGCAATTTATTCAAACGTTAAAATGAAGTATTTCAGACGTTAAAAATATGATTTAGTCCTTCTACATAGCCTACTTTCTAAAACTATAACAAATTATAAATTCACAGCACGTAATCTTGTATTATAACTTTCTTGTAGTGCAATCTAATTTGGTTTGATACTATTGGCACAAGCGCAGCGATTCGATCGGACAACACTGTTGGTGGAAGGCCCAGTGGCTCCGCTGTCAGTAGTGTAGTGTCAGTCTAGTCTGTCTGAGTCTGACGCTGTCATTCGTCTATCGGTGTGCACAACGGGATGGTTGATGATTGTGTTGAGCAAGGCGTGTTCGTGTTGTTTGTTACGATTTTGCTTTATAGTTAAGAGTATTCCAATACATAACGTAAAGTTTTTAACAAGTAGGCTACTCCCTACTAGCTACTATGAATGACGGTAGGTAGAGACTCAGTGGCGCTGAATACAAAAAACGAACAAAACTGAAACTTCAAGAACAAGAACGTGTTCTGAAACAAACAAAAAAACTATATACGTTTTTTAAAACTAATAGTTTGCCAGTGGAAGAAAAGAACGATAAAGAAGATAAAGGGGAACATGAAAGTGCTCGAGCTGTTTGTGATGGTTCTGTTGGGGACGACAATGCTTTCTCTGGAACGAGTTGTTCCAAAACAGCCATGTTGTTATCAGAACCTACTGAAATACAAGTAAGTTCTCACAATCAGATTGTACCCGATAGATTTGATGTTAAAAGTCAATCTTTAACAGAAAATAAAGAGCCAACATTAGCAATTTCCTTAAATAAGGATCCAGCTTTGTGGATCTTAAATGATGCTACTAGAGATCTAATAGCAAAAAATGGCTTTGACTAAAACAAGAGATGACGAGTGCCAAAGTTTACGAGAGTCTTGGGAAGAAGTGTACATTGATGTGACAGGAATTTCAAATGACACAACAGAAAAAGCAACGACTAGATGTGAATCCCGAGGAATACTTCGAAGATTAGAACGTTTTGGGACTGCGTTTATGGTGTGTTTCTGGAGCACAGTACTTCACAGAATCGATTAAGTTAGCAAAGCCATGCAAAGTGGAACTGTGGATGTTTTATTGGTCAGAGATTTCTATGGCTCTCTTGAAGAATATTTTACGGAACAGAGAAACAACTTTGATTACTTTGAGGAATTGGCCATGTATATAACCAAAACTACATTTTATGAAAAAGATAATAAAAGACAGCCAAAAAGAAAAGTTTGGCCTGACGAAGACCGAAGTGGAGAAGTTAACTTTACTAGCAGGGATGACCTTAAAATAAATACGTTGTTACCAATTGTAGACTCTTTTCTTTGTGAATTCAAGAAAAGAAAAATGGCCTATGACGAGTTTCAAGACCGATTCTACTTCTTAACTCAGTTGTGTGATAACAATACAGATATGGAAGAGGAACTGAGAAAAAAGGCCACCAACCTTTACCACGTCTACACAAATGACTTGGATTCGGATTTCACTGAAGAGTGCATCCACTTTAAAAATCACTGTGCTGTGGGTAATAATCACCCATCTGATAAATCGTTGGAAGGAATTTCGAAATTTCTGAGGTGTAATTCCTTACAAGATGTTTACCCCAATTTGGACATTGCTGCAAGGATAAGTTTGTGCATACCTGCTACAATCTGCGAACTAGTATTTCTGAAATACGGTTAAACTCACTTTCATTACTTTGTATTGAGGCAAATACAACAAAAACACTTTCATATGAGGACATTATTAACGAGTTTGCCATTAAGGAATCTCGTAAGAAAGATATGTAAATTTGAACATGAAGATTAATCTTCAATTATAAGATATGTAATTACGTGGGGTGAGTTGTTTTAGAGAAGTTTGTATATTTTTCAACAAATAAACCATTAATTAACTACATTTTGTGTAATTACATTTCCGTGTAGGATAACTTAATTCAAATTGAATACAGCTCTTCAATTACGCAAAAGATAGTCATTAGTATTAAAATATAAAAATATGTTTAAAATAGTGATCTCTGATCTCCAAGAACAAATGAATTAATTAAGTTCGAAACCCATTTCATTTTTTAACGAATCTTAAAAGAAGCAAGTAAAAAAACCGAAGTAGATAACTAATTTGATTATATAATTTATTATGTAAACCATTAAAATTGTAGTTTTATCTAAAATAAATGAACTTTATGTTTAAAAAAGATGAAAACATGAATGAACTCTATCCTTTTGTAGTATAAAACAAATGTATTTAAGCAAATATGAACTATAGAGGGGGCGGCAAATGGATTTTAGCCTATAGGCGGCATACTCTTAAATCCGGCCCTGATTAGCTGTTGTGATGCAAAAGATTATACAGACGATCTTTCTTACGAGACGACGACGAACAGAGATTGTAAAAAGTTTGTGTTTCTCAAACATTAAGATTTTAAAAACAGCATTTTATTAAAAAAGCACGGCATTGCCCGTGACAGTTGTTTTCGTGAGGTCATGTGTAACTACTGCTCGCTAACCCCCGGTGATTGCTACGAATTCCCATTTGATTTGCGAAGCAAACCAAATGGGAATTCGTAGCATATTCGATAACAGCCATCATGGCGTTGCTCGTGGTGTTGGTTTGCTTCGCAAACCAAATAAAAATTCATAGCCTATTGTAATGAATTCCCATTTGATTTGCTTCGCAAACCAAACTATGAATATTATAGTTTGTTGCGCGGAATATATTGGTTTGGTTTTCTAAGCAAACCAACACAATGGGCAATACCGTGATGGCCACGTCATTTTCAAATGCGACCAAATTCGATAACGGCCATCATGGCGTTGCTCGTGGTGGCTTGCTTCGCAAACCAAATTATGAATTATGCCTCGTCATTGTCAAATTCGGCCAAATTCCAATTGCGAAGAGATTCAATCGGCGTGACGTCAGAATCTCTTGGGAAAATAGAAATATATTTTGAAAAATTATCTATTAAAAGAAAATGAAATACAAGGTAAATTTTCTAGTGTAAAATTATCAGCAGATTTCGAATCCGTTGGAATTTTCAAACTATCTTCAACGATCCCGATTTTACAAAAATAAACAAAACATTTCCAGCCAAAATGAATTTTTTTTTTAAATTTTTTGCTGAAATTGTAAGAGGGTAGGAAATGTTATCTGTTTATTACTTGAACGCGAAGTTTGACGTGCCGTCACAATCTCTTGCGAAAATATAAGAGATATTCAGTTAAAACAATTTTTATTTATTTAAAGAAAATCATATTTTTAGGTATTGATCTAATGTGAAATTTTCCGCAGATGTTAAATCCGTTGAAATTTTTACTATATATTTAACGGTCTAGGAGATAGAAAAAAGGAACTAAATAACTCCAATTAAAAGTTTTTGTTTTTTATCGTCTGCTGGAAAATCATTCCTCCGAGCAAAATGATTTCATTCATGCTGCATTCAATAATGATTAATTTGTACATTTTAAAATGTTCTAGATTAAATTTTAAAATTCACCGGAACTCAAAAATTGCAAAAAAAATTGGACTACCTGTGTGCCAAATTACATTACTGTAAGTGGCATAGATTCGTCAGGAATTTGCGGGCAGAAAACAAACAAACACTTCCTTTAATAATATTAAAGATATTCAACTAGTTACCACCGTCTCAGCCTAAGCCATTCGTTATTTTGAACCACTGTCAGATGACAAGGCAATATCTGAGCTGACACCCACTCTCCGAACTTCCACACCAACGCAACGTAAGGACTTTTGGCCACAACAGATTTAAGGTGCACCATACGCTTACAAACATCCATGACCCGGATTCGAACCAGGAACCTTCCGATCTAGAGGCTAACACCGTGACCTACTTCCTTGTATAATATAGTAGAGATAATTATAATAGAAGTTAAGTTCGTTCCAACTATCCTTAAATATTCCTACACTTAAACATTGTGTACACAAGAAATGCAATGTTATAATGGAGTTCCAAGATTGTTGGTTGCTATGAGATTATTAAAAAATTTAGTGATTTTTTTCACAAATGTTCCTATAGGTATTCAGTATTCCTGTGTTCACTGCTATAGCAGTGAACACAGGAATACTGAAACCTTTATGTTCATAAATTTAAAGAACTCTTGAATAATCAGAGTTAATTGGCGAGTTTTTGTAGGAAAAGAAAAAATAAGTTGTTTAAACGTTCTATAGTTTAAGAATTTTCAACAAAAATTAATTTTTTAAACAAATTTTGTGCAGTTTTAATTTTTTGTTTTAAATTTCACAACGTGACTATTGAAGCAGATCGATTATGAAATTTTTGACATGAAATTATTCTCTAGAAATGAATTTATTAGTATTTTGATGACCAATTTGTCAACACTCCTAAAGAAAATATCCGAGCGTATTAATTTTCGTTTGCAAAAATTCAAATATCGAATCAAGTTAAAAACTTTCGAAGTTCCTATTCTTTCCGTGAAAAAAAAAAAGGGGATATATCGAGACCCCTTCTCTTACCACAAACAAAACTACTTTTAACGGTGGAATACATTTTCCTCTTTAGTTTAATTATTCAATTCGTTTGTTGTTTTATGCGTTTGCATCTCAAACCACAATTGAGTCGCGAGTACGAAATGAAAACAAGATTTTGAAAAGGCGGGAAACGGATGAAAAGTTTTATCTTTCTTATACCTCCCATACCCCCTATCACAAACTTAAACTCTTCTTCCTAACAGAAAAGACTACTATTTTTGGCAATTTATGGCAGATTCAAATCACAAAACAGTCGCCATTGGAGTTCATTTCCAAGTGTGCGCTTGCGCAGTTTGCTAGCTCTTAAGAGCCAGACTAGGCATATACCCAAATGGACGGTTCATTACTGGCGGAAGACGCAAGTGTTTCAATTAGTGATGGGCAGAATCGAGTACTTTTGAGTATCGAGTACTTAGTAATCGAGTACTTTCAAGTATCGAGTACTATTCGAATATACGAAAAAAACGATTAATCGATATAAGAATCTGAGAATTACGATATATGGCTTTTATTTGTAAAAAAACTTAATATGTCACGTGTTACTTGGTATAGTGGTTAGAAGCACGGATTTGGAGTAACACGGAACGCGGTTCGAATCCAGATCTAGGACTGCGCTTCCTTAAACAAAAAATAATAAAAATCAAATTAGTTTGATTTTTTTTGCTTTGTAAAAGGATTGGGTTTTTTTCTCTCACAAAACTCTGAATGTTTTCTAAATTAAATGTTTGAACATTTTTTTTCTTCCGATTTATTAATATAAATTTTTAAAAATTTTGTTTAAATGAAAATTACTATTATTTCTCTTTTTGAACTTGTTAAAAAACAACTGTATTTTGCAAAACCAAAATACAATTTACAAATTGCCGAATTTTTTAATTTTTATCTCGATTTTACAAATCATTTTTTTAATTTAAGTTTTTGCATTTTATGGATTTGGTTTTCTACTATAATTTGAGGAAATAATCACTCAACAGGAAACAAGACAAACTTTTATTTTGAAGGGAACCCCAAATATAAGAACAAAAATTCTTTTTCTACAAAACTCTAAAAATATTTTAAAAGATGTAAGAGTGTTATTTTTAATACCAGGATCTGAAACTTTAAAAATATTTCTGTAAACTTAGCCCTTATTTCGATTCTTAATTTTTTTTTCAATATGGTATATTCACATTTAATAAGATTAAAATCTGCTTGTTGAAGTTCAGACAATTAAATTAATACATATTACACTTGCACTGAACTAGTAAAAATTTGTAATTCCAATATTTAGGTAGTAATATTAATAACGATATACATATTAAATTTTTATCATGTCAGGATTTTTGCTTCACATACTGAGCAATATAGGGCTCTTACAATGACAAAATAGGAGGGCATTTATCATCGTTTCATAACTTATTTCATAGTTCAGAAACCTGTTCGGTGAGACGTTGAAAATTCAATTAAAATAGTAATTTATTTCTAGTCCTCGTCTACAAGTTCTCATAATGGCTTTATTTTTATTCCGTGCTTTCTTTGAATATTATTTCAAATCAGTCACAGTAATACTCCCAAGTGCTGTGTTCGCATTAAACGTCAGGGTGGTCATGTTCGATGAGATTTGTTTCATTAGCAAAACTGACCGTATCTTGATGCACGATATATCTCATAACTAGAGGAAAACTGACCCAATCTTCATCTTGTAATCAGATATTTTGATGTTTTTCGTTGCAACCACTAGGGTGGTTAAACTGAATTCTTATTAAATTTGAAATTTTTAGAAACTTTAAAGCTTATTATTGTGAACTTAATGTTTCTTAACTATATTAATTTCAAATTTTTAAAATACCATTTGGTGTTAAATTTTGAGTAAATATTTTTATTCCAATCAATTGAATAAAAACACCCAAGCTTGTAAAATCTATATATTTTAATTGGATTTGCTTAAGTGTAAAGAACCATAAATTAGTATTTTTTTGTTAAACCCACAGATCTTAAGAACATGTCATCCACGGCTGAGTGTCAGTACAATAACCAACTAATTAATGTAAATGCCGAGAATGGAACAAGTATTGTTCAGGGGCTGTTTCTTCTGGTGTCTAATTTCTCTCTCTTCCAAGGAAGGCACTTTGGACACAATTGTCTTGTTTGAGAATTTTTCTGCTACTAACAATACTCACTAATGTTACATAACAGGGCACCGTTTATAGGCAACGCCATCTACATTTTTAATAAGTATATTTCAGATTGAATACACCAATTTGATGTTTTAAAAGCTATTACAATTATATTTTGTAACTTAAAACATGTCCTAAAATGAACGATTCCATTTCCACATCACCCATGGGGTAGGAATCATGATGCACTTTTTTTATAGAGGTATCGCCAAGAGCTCTAATCCTCTTTAGCAGAGGTTCTCACCTCTAAATTTAATAACCAGTTTACGATGTAAACTGATTTTTCCTGTAGGAACCCTAGATATAGAATGCATGAAAAACTAAATTTAAAATTAGGAAAACTGCAAACATTTAAATTACTTTACAAACTTTAAGGAGGGAAAACACAAGAAAGATCAAGCTAGAGAGGAAAACCACTGCTCTTCTTCAGATTCCAAATACCTAAAAGAAAAGAGAAAGCAAACATAAAAACATGTGTGCCGAACTTAGCCACCACTAAAAAAATTAACTTAAGTTTACTAGTATATATAACTAGCAGTGTAACTCTTCTTTACTTTTGGTAGATACACGCTGCTAAACATATAATGTTTAAGAACAGTTCACTATCGGCAATCTTCAAGCAATTTAATGACTGATTGTCAGGACGTAAATGAAACCATGTATCTTCTTGGCCTCGATGGTGGACACATCTAATCTCGCTTCTAATTTAAGAGCCTAAGTTGTGTCTAAGATTCAAGTGAGACGAGAATTAACCATCTTTTCAAAAAGTTAGCACATGCAGCTGGTGAGTGTGATTGGCTTATTGTTATATGCATTTGTTGGATCTTTACAGGTTTTTGAAAAGGTATAAAAAAGGAGTGTATCCAAGCCAAAGGGAAGACATGTTCCTCCAATATGTGATGATACAGATGTAATATGTTATAAAGTGAGTGACAGAGGAAAGATGTATCATTAGATATACAATGCCATCAGGACAGGCACAGTTTTTCTGGTCCTTTTTAAAGCATCACATCAATCCTTTTTCTCTGAATTGAGTTATACGAGAGTTCAGATCAAGAATGGAAATTAATGCAATGGGATTATGCATGTTTTGTGCGCTGAAATGTCTCTGGATAGGTGTTAAAACCGGGAGCTGCAGAAAAAGCATGTGAAATGGCATTTACTATCGACAGGCTCTGAGATATGTTGCCCATTTGCTTCAACGAAGGAGATCGAATATAATCTCATTGCCTTCCGAAATCTGTCCCATAACTGTGTAGGAGCAGCAGATGTTATGCTAAAAGCATATTTTTGCCAAGATTCCCTTAGGCCTTTGTGTCGCACTCTTTGAGCATTGCCTTTCACTCGTTACTGCATAAATATGAGCACTTTAGGCGCTGAATATCACTTCTTGCTTCAGCGATCTAATGTACATCATGCTTATCTTGTCTCATATAGAAATCTTTGTCATAATATGAACACTTACGTTTTTATTCTTTTAAACCTGATCTGGATGACTCAGTTTCAAATATATCTTGGTAATGGGAATTTTAGTTAACGTCGTATTAAAGCAACACAATGGGCTATTGACGACCGTCCGGGATCAGTCCCTTAAGGGAAAGATCCATGGACAACACTTCATGATTTTGAACCACGGTCAGATGACGAAACAACACCTGAGCTGGCACCCCACTCTCCAAACTTCTACACCAACCCAATGTGAAGACTTTGGGCCACGACAGATTTAAGGTGCACCAGCCGCCTCTACACCATACGCTTACAAACATCCATGCCAAGACCCGGATTTGAACAAGAAACGTTCCAATCTAGAGGCTAACACCTTAACCACTATACCGGTTGATCGGCTCAAATATATCTTGACATATTTAAGATTCATACACACGATGACATGCAAAACAGGGAAACATATCGAAAACAATATACAAATGATAAAGCAGTTGCAACTAATTCAAGAGTTTTACTGGATTATACTAGATATTAGAATCAATTAAATTTTAGAAACATTAATTTAAAACATAAATGAAAACAAATAAGAACTGAAAGCAACACAACATTTACTCAAATGCAAGAAAGAACCCAACATACAAATGATAAAGCACTTGTAACTAATTTAAAAGTTTTACAGAATATTCTAGATTTTAGAATTAATTAACTTTTTAAGCAATAATTTTTAACCTTTATGAAAAAGTAAACAAGAAATGAAAGAAACATTTAAACTTAATAATGACCCCAAGTAACTTTGTTAAGACTAATACTATCACTTAAAAGAATTAATCTAGAAATTAAAGAAACGTAATAGAACTGATAATACTTAAGTGATTTTCCTAACCGACAGCAAATTGTTCTTGTAGAAAATAAAGGGCATAGCATGTGTACTTCACTGATAATCCAGCCTGTCTATTCGGGAAATTGCTTCCAGAAAATTTTAAATCCAATTTCTTAATCGATGGAACTTTTCAGCATTTCATGCAGCACATATTTTTTCAAGATAGCATGTAAAAATTGGGAATTTGTAGCCATTTACTCTGGTCAGGTACTTTGAAGAAAGTAACAGCCATCTCAAGAATGAAATAATAACGTTATTTTACTTGAAGAAACAGAAAAACATTTTGAGCATAAAAGTATCTTATTTGTATAGATAATTTTAATACCAGAAATAGTGCCTGAAAATTAAAATTTTAAAAAAATTGACAAATTTAAATACAATTTTCAACAATAAAAGGCAAACTCAATGTCTTTTGCAAAGAAATCCAATCTCTCAATCGATGGAATTTTTCGACGCTTCATTCATCACGTGCATTTTCAAGATTTATAAAATTGGGAAAAGCAAAATCGAGACAAGAAAAATAAAACTAACGAGAACCATAGATATCCATACTTTTACAATATGACACTTCTGCTACTTAAGAATACGATGAATTCTCAGGTGTTCGAATACGCAGCGACATACTTTTGGTATTTGAACAGCCAGCATGAGTACTCTTGTATGCGAATACCTTTGATGAGTACTTACTACTTTGTATGAGTACAGGAACTACTACTAGAGTACTTCCGGTACTCAAATGAATACTTTTGTAACCGATACTCCTAGGATGAATACAACTACTTTAGTACTTCCTGTATTCATGAATACTTCCTGTACTCATATGAGTACTTTTGTAACCGATACTTTGGATGAATACAACAACAACTACTTGAGTACTTCCGGTACTCATATGAATACTTCCGGTACTCACATAAAAGTATCGAGTACAGCGGTTACTTTTAAGTATCGAATACATGAGTACTTTTGTATTCGAATACTCCCATCACTAGTTTCAATGAAAGAAGAAAGAACCATGGAATGAACGATATGTTTTCATGTCAGATAGCAGTATTGTTGATAAATAAAAAGAAAGAATTGACTCAACTTGCATCACACTATTATCAAATCAAAATTTTTTCTGATATCCAATGATATCTGAAATTCTTTACGGGTAAACGGTTATCTAACTACCCAACGAACCTTTTTGATCACTACTGTGTAATGAAATAACGTGATTATTGCTGTTTTATTTAATGTTTTTGTTCTTTTAATCCCGGTTTGAACATATTGCACTTAAATATAACACCAGGTAAGCATTGTTTTATTACTCATTTCTGTGAAAAGTAGATATCTACCATGTTTCTGCCATACCAATCTTCGCTTCAATTATAAAATAATTAGACGATATTATTTCAATGTTCCATTGAAATTTGAATTCGCTAGGAAATTGAGGTTTTTTTAGTTTCACTTGCTCTTTGTTGTAAAACTTGTAGTTCAGTTGTTGCAAGGTATGCCGGTAAAATTCCATCTTACACCTTTTACTCTATTAAACAAACGTATTCTGTTTCAATCTTTAGATAAATGGTGCTCATGGAATTTTATTAGATTACAAGCTTATGGGTTTTGCGTGATGACCATTTTCTGGAAATCATAAATGTATTTTTCCCCTTATTATGGTAGTTGTAAGTATTACAAGCTTTCCTGTATTTTATTGACTATTTTAAGCGTATCCATCAGTTAGCTGTCGAAATTATGTTTAAAAACAAATTTAACTTATAAAATGTCATGGAGTGTCGAATTTGAATTGGGGATCACTTTTCCAACAATTTTAATTCCAGTTGCATCAGAAATGGCTCCATATGGGTCTAGCTGCATAGGATTTAACAGAAACTAGTGGAGAAAATCTGTTATTTTGAATATTAGAATAACCTTGTGCAAACTAAAAGTTTTTTGAATTGGCTATAAAATACCCATATGTTTATTACAAGTTGAATTCTGTTACTAGTTTAGAATAGATGAGCATTACTTTACTAATTGGCCACAATTTTTTTTGATAACATTGAATTGTATAAGTACTTGTAGAAATAATTTAGTGACGAAAGGTATTTTACATGATATTGTCAGTAACATTTAAGATTTTATGAACTAATTCATTCATTCTATCTATATCTAATATTAAATACAAATAAGCATGATAGTGGTTATTACTGCAGTGTACCGATTCAAATCAGCTAGTTTTTATTTTTAAATCATTAATTTAACAACATTTTAAATTTAATTTTCCCTTCTGTGTTAAGTTTATAAAAATTGAAAAATGAAATAACTGAACAGATTATATCAAATAAGTAGACAAGTCTGTTTATGAAAAAAAATGCATTTAGTCACAATCAGAAAGTTTTCTGCTGTATCACAAAAGCATTCCCATTTTCCACATGACTTAAAATTGGGAATTTTACTATTTTCATTTTTTGTGTAATGTTTTTTATTTGAATTTAATTGGGAAATTTTATCCATTGAGCCCTAGGAATTCTTTCATCTAACTATTCTGTATTTATGGTAATTGAAATTCAGAATGTAAAAGTTTATACACCTGAAAAAAGTGATTAAGTTAGTAAATGTAAATTATGGATTGAAAGAAAGCTATTTTAGTGATTGTAAGGATTTTTTCATTCCAAGTTCTGAATTCTACTCTGAAAAAAGCTCCATTTTCTTGTATGTTATGTATTAACCCTTTTTATGTGCTTGGAATATAACTTTGAAATACTTATCCAATGCTCAGAAAATTTGAAAAATGGGCTTATTTGAATTCAATTTATGTAAACTTCTGTCTTGTCTCATTTTTTACTTTTTCTAAAAGAAACATTTTTTCAGAAATAAGTACCTACTTTTTGCAAGCGAAATAAAAGGGGGAAGTATGAATTTTTTCATGAATTTGGTTGCAAGTTTATTTTATTTCTGTTAGTGACGTAATTTTTTCTCAAAAACAAGTCTTTTACAAATCAATTGCTTAAAATAAAAATAACTAAAAAAATTCTATAAGTTGTATTCAGTTATGATAGATATATAATGTAAAAATTCTGAAATGTGTCTGATTTTCAATTAATTTTACACAAAAATATATAATAAGGTGCTAATGGGCTTCCCCAACTTTATTTATCTAGTTCCAATAAATTTCATGCCACTGTTCATGGGTTAAAATCAAACTAATCTAAACTGCTCAAGAACCAAATGTGAAAACACTGCTTATGAATGGCATTTATCGTACTATTCTGTTTACTCTATCATATGATTAACTTAGCTAATTCCTGTATCTCAATTTAATCTTTCAAAAATTTCCATTGCATTTCTTAATGCTTTAATGTTATTTCTAAGTATTAATGTTTGACTCAAAACTATCTAGAAATTACTGATTTATGTCTCATGTCCATCATTCTTAACTTTGTACTGGCAAGGCAATTAATTAAAATCATAAAAATTTGATTTAAATAAAAATAAATCTAATTTTTATGATTAAAAAAAAGGCTTTGTTTCTTCATAGCCCCCCTCCTGAAAAATTAGAAAATTCATTGGTAGCTCAACGTTCAGTTCATTCTGCTGTTCTACGCTATGGTATAGAAAATATTAATATAACCACAGGAATGATTACAGCTGTTCGCAGTGCTTCCGGAAAAAGAACTGAGTCCTTAAAACAAAAGATTGAAGCACAGAATTTGGAAGAATTTAGTCATAAGGTGTCTGAACTTAAACAAATGAAAAAAAAAATTTAAAACTGCAAATGATGAAATTGAACAATTAGACAAAGAAATTATGCAAACTCAAAAGAAAATGAAGCTGCTGTAACTTCTCCAATCCAACCACATTCGGAGACAGTTTTTTTTTTTAATACACGAATTGATGTATAATTTTTTTACCAACTTCATTTAATGCATAAAATAAAAAAATTACATTACGAAATGTTTTTAAAGTAATTGTTGACTTTTTTCCTTCAATTTTTATTAAAATTTGAAGTATTCCTAAAACAAAAACAATGAATGTAGTTTTGAGTATTTGTTTAAGATGTTCATCTTTTATACTTTGACATGATTTATGGTTTGTCTATTTTAAAATTTTATTTAGAAAACATCTTATTAAAACTGAAATTTGATACTAGGGTCCTCTTTTCTCGATTGACTCCTTGATTAGACTGTAAGCAATAAAAAAGTGTAATTTTAAAGTATAATTGCATCTAACTGACCCACATAATCATGTTAAATCAGATCCTGCATTTATTTTAGAAAGTCCCTTAAAGGTCCCCCAAATGTCCTGAGAAGTCCCTAAATGAACCTACAGAAATGAACACTTTCTTCATAAATTAAAGAATTTGCCAAAACTATTTTATCTCATTAATGCACATCCAAATTGACCAATATACAGGGAATCCATAAAGTCTCATTACAATTTCAAAAATTTATTACAAATACAAATGAAAAGACAGATATACATAAATGGAAATTATTACAAAAGGAGACATGTATAAGTTTTTAGTCTAATTTAATACACCTTTATATGGGCACTATTAGTTGCACGAAGCACATCAAGACGGTACTCTTTCTTGTCCATGTTTGCTGTAGCGTACCCTCATCAATGGTGGCAATGGCATACACGATATCTTTAACATAAACCCTTAGAAAGAAGTCGGGGATAGTGATATCTGGTGAACGAGGTTGTCAGGGAATTGGGCCACTCTTTCCAATCCACCAGTCTGGAAACGTTTCATTTAGTAACCCACGAAATTGCTGTCCCCAATGTGGTGGTGAATCGAACAAAGGTATGAGATCACCAATCTAAAATCGAGGATCATTGATGAGGGTATGTTACATACCCTCATCATAGTATATGGGTTAAAAATCTGGGTGGTCCGTAGGATCAGTAGCTATGCGAAATCGAATGCACGTCTTTTCTTTCAAAATAAGTTTAAAACTCCATAACCTTAATTTTGACAAGCTGTCAAAATTTATTTTGGTCACATAATTGAGAATTTCGTAATGTTGTATACTGGAGTCATTTCTGCCACCGAATTGCAAACACAATAATCAGCATATGTCGAATCATTGGCAGGTCCTAAAAGAAAGTATGCTGCAGAGGTTTCTGGTCTCGTTATCGCTATCAGCAGGTACACTTATTTTTTTTTATAATTACGGCAGGCACTCGATTGTTAATCATAGGCCACTGCAAGGCCGGGAAGCGATGGTCATTTGTGAAGGGGCACCCAATGGGCGACCATCACTACCCCTAACTAAGGACAGCACAATTACATCCATGCCCTGACCCCGGATTCGAACCAGGAACCTTCCGATCCAGAGGCCAACACCTTAACCACTAGACCGGTTAGACTTGACCACAGGGTTTCTCACGCTGTTCTCTTGTGATGGCCGGCTTGTCCGATTTATGAGAGTGGGGCAGTTGTAATTGATCTGAGCCTAGCCAGACCAGTAAATTTTCGTATACACTGATCCTTGGGACCAGTCACTTGTTTTTATTTTCTAACACTGAAAACTCTAGAATCCTAATGAGTTTCCTATTCAAAAGGGTATTTCTGATATACAATGTTTTGGCAAAGAGGACAGTAAAATATATCCTTTTTCACTTGAATTTTCATGATTACAGGCATGACACTCAATGAATATTTTGCTTTTGCAAGTGTTAAGACATTCTTTTAATTTATACTTAGTTGCTTGTATTCAGGAGGGTTAATTAAATAAGCTAGGAAGTAATGAGCACCCAGTGATTATCTGTAACGCACTGAAAACAAATATTAATCAGTGCTGAATCCCTCCTTTATCAGAAATTTTAAACTAACTCTTGAAAGGGTATCATTTTGAATCAATCCAACCTTTCCATGAGAAAAAGTTCAAAAGCACTTAATCCATCATTTTTTGTGTACTAATGTTTGTTTATTTTTGTTATTTGAATTTAATTGAGAAATTTTATGCATTGAACCTTAAGAATTATTTACACTGCTAGCATTTAACTATTCTGTATTTATTGAATTGAAATTCGGAATGTAAAAGTTAATTCACCTGATAATAGTAATTAAGTTAATAAAAAAAATTATGGATTCAAAGAAAGTTGTTTTAATGATTAAATGATATTTTAATTGCAAGTTCAGAACTCTACTCAGAAAAAAGCTCCATTTTTTTGTGTATGTTATGTATAAACCCTTATTTTAAAACACACATACTGTTGCATGTATTGACTGGCCTCATATCTGTAAAACTCAGTCTCTGTTGAAAACCTATTTGTGACTGACATGTTTTCAGTAAGCAAAAGAGGCATTTTATGAACAGCTATTATCATATCAACATGAGAACCCACTTCTAGGGGTTAAACACCTTTCCCAAAATTAGAAAGGAAAATATTTCCAACGAGTAACCAAACTTTGAAAAACATCTACATGCCTTGTCATAGGGACCTGATCCCTTGGAACCCATTTATTTTTTATGGTTAGAACTTAAGACCCTCAAACATAAGGGATAAATAGTATGAGTAATTAAATATGCTGTGTGTCTCAATTGACTGACAATCGCCAATTGCTTTCAAGTAAATAGGATAAAATTGAAATAGACCTCCAGAAGCTAACTGGCGACATAACTGAGGTTGCTATGAATTTTTACATGCACTGTATGGGAAATAAGATCTAATCCCAGAAATCAGTACGTCAAAAGGTGTTACATTTTTTTGCTTAATTTTATTCTATTTTGAGAGTACAAAATATGTGCATATCCGAGTGTTAATTTCAATTATAAACAGATTTAAATAGGGCATGAAAAATGCTTGAATGATAATGCCATCAATGGATATAATATAAGTATAAATTTCAGCACAGATGCTATGCGCAGGTCATCTCTAGTACACATTAATGCCATGTAGAAACTTCACTGATATGCATGTATCATTTTCAAAGAGTTTCAACTTATAGAAACACAACAGTAAAAAAATTATAAATATCCAATTTAAATGGGAAAAAATCTAATTCAAATAAAATAAATCCAACTTTTAATTTAAAAAAAACTACTAATACTTTTACTGTTGGCTTGTCTAGATATTTTGAAACTGTTATCTATACTCATTTTGTCTTGCTTTGTCCTTTACTGGATTTTTCAAAATAAAACTAACCAGTCATCAGAATGAAATCATTGAGATTCATTTCAATGAATTGAATTTATGTTAATTTATTATAAGGCAATGTATACAAACAGGCATAATTCTGTGATTAAATTGTTAAATATAGAGCTGTTTTCATAAAAAAAATTTAATGACATAATGGAATTAATGCTGTCAAAATTACATTTCATACCATAACACTAACAAACTTAGCTGTATTTTTCACCATATGTTTCTGAATTTAATTATCTTGAAATTTGTCAAAACAATTAGCTTGACTTACTTGTCTCGTGCATTTTACTTGAATTTAATTATATTTGTGTGTCTAAATTTATAACTGCAGCAAGCATTAATATCTAAACCAACCCTTTTCAAAATGTTTTGGTCTGCAACTCTTCGCATAATTTCTAATCTCGGCACTCTTGTGTAAAAAAATTGCATTTGAGTGAGTGGATTTTATTTAAATGAAATAATAAAATTAAATTTTAAGTCATTAGGCCGATATAATTGGATTAAATTAAATACACATTTGGATTAATTTATAACTTTAACCAATGCGTAATCATTGTCTCCTTTGGCACAAGGAGTTGACTGAGCTATTTGTGAAGCCCCTAATGGGAGAAATGCCCAACATCTATTTATTAACAAATTACGTTTCGAACCCAAAATGTACTATTGCAGAAGATAAAATGCTATGCTCAAAATTACCAGTTAGGTGGCTTTAGCACCCAGTTAGTTTTATAAATACACTAGCAGACCAGCACGACATTGTCTGTGACAATACTTTTCGTGTCCACAAAATTCAAATTACCTGAGATATCGATTGGGTGTAAAATTTTCTTCAGATTTCAAATCCGTTGAATTTTTTACTATCTGACAATAATGAAGATTGAAACTTGGCCAAAAGGGAAAAAATCCAGTCAAAAATTTTAATTTGTCTTGTTTTGCTTTGCTGGAATCATTTTTGCTCAGAAAATGAAAGGGGAAAAAAAAAATTTTAATCTGTGATCTCTTTAAATTGTTGCCATTCTAAGGAAAACAAATAAATACCAATAAAGTAATTAAAAAATGTTCTAGATTAAATTTTAAAATTTGGGCTTTGTGAGCCATTTAGTCACTTTTAAGACTATCTGTGTGCTAAATTTCATTAATGTAAGTGCTATAGATGGATTTAGACACTTTCAAATAACAAAAAGACACACATACGTACACAGACTTCCTTTTATATTGATGAGATGTAATAGTAGATATGTTATAATTTTTAGAGTTAGTCAGTAAAAAGAATGAGCTTGGTTTGTTATCAACTCTTGGTATCAAGAAACAAGTTTGGAAATTGCGACTTGCAAATTTTTCTTGATATTTTGATGCTATCTATTTAGTTTTGATAACTGCACTTCTAAAACCATGAGTCACCCAAGTATGATTTTGCAAAAAGTATCAAAGATGATTGGTTTTTCCTATTTCTCGATAGTTTTGCTTCACCAAGCTCCACAACTAAGGTAGTGAGGAGGAAAGGAAGTTTGATCATAATGTGGAGTGAGCAAAAGAAATAAAGTAACATTTACTTTTTCCTCCCTTGCCAACTTTACCCCAACATTCATAGGTTTATAAATGTATGCAACTTTTATAAAAATAGTATAAGCTTAGGATTTTGTGATTTGCTCTATAGAATATATTCCATGGAAACACACCTAATCATATCAAAGAACATAGTTAAAAACAGTCAAATTTCTGCAGTTCTCCTAATTAAAGGCTTCGATTCCCTTGTTAATTCTGATTCATAGTTTGAGTATTTTTATGTATTAATTTGGTACACATATTTAGATTAATCTTACTGATTTATATTTTGTCACTCAAGCATATTGATAGAATTATTCAACACTTGTATGCTGTGCAATGTTGTACTCTCTTTTATCTTTAAAAAATCTTTTAATACATTTTTAACCCTTTGCACTTTAATTAACTTCTGTAGTAAAAATTTAAGACATCCTAATGCAAAAGTTCAACACCCCTACAAGGTTTCAGGCTATACCATTGATCTGTATTTTATAATATCTGTATTTTTTAATATTTTTAAAATCAATGAAACGGTTTTCATTAACCAATCAATGTTTAAAATTTTGTTTGGAACATTCTAGGCATGTTTCATAAAACTCTAGCATAAAATATTGTTGCTGAATAGGAAGATATCTATACTTGTGCAATATTTTTGTCCATAAAATACTGACTTTTAAATTAGGAAGCTTACTCGTATAATCTTAACATATGTATCCATATGCATGAAAATATTAATTCATGTTTTTAGTTTTCTCAAAGTGTGACATTAATGCATATTTTATTTTTTTTAGTGATGGATCTGTACAGAGTTCTGCACATTACTAAATGTTCTCTCAATGTGTGTATAATTGTAATCACCAATCTGTATTGCATTCCCACATATTTGCTATGGATGTGGGGCATTCTGCTTCCCTTTCGACTTCTTAACCATCCAGGATATTGGTATGTGGAAAGAATCATGTACAAGTGGTTGTTAGGGGTAGTTGCGGGTTGGAGTTGGAATTCACAATTTTATCGTAAGTTTCTGTGTTTGCTTGGTTCAGTGTGTGTTTAAAATTTTTATCTAAGAGTGAAAAGTTTGTGTAAACCTTTTAAAAGCACTACAGTAGGACCCTAGGACCTCATTCTAACGAACCCCATTAGAACAGACAATGAGCAAAGTGAAAGACCGTTTAAATTTTGTTATATACATATTTTTCAATTCGACCTATGTTGAAGCGTGTTTTGTATTTGATACATAATGAACACTTTCTATTACTAACTACTGTACTTTCATTAATGTACACCCTATTGCATTACACAACTGTAAGAATTATTTGTTATAAACCAGACATTCGTTAAAACTGACAACCTTCAGCCCCTATTAGTCCGTTATAATGCGAGTCTACTGTATATTTTCTAATCTTAACACTTTTTTTATTTTGTTATTAATATTGCAAATTATATCGAAATGTTTAATGCTAATACAGAGTTGCCAAGTGCTCTGGGACTTCTGGAGTTTCTCTGCTAAAAGCATCAAAAATCCGTAACTCAGCATATTATATGGTTCACTCCAGAAATCGTTTTAATGCAGGGAAATTATCCCTATGTAAAAAGGAAAAATTTCCACTTATGTGGGAAATTTTTTTCAGATTCTTCAATTGGATTGCAATATTTTTCTTATGAAAAGGGAAAATTTTTTCACTTTCTGGGAAATTGTGTATTAGATGTTTGTTTCTATAATTTAAGGATAAAACTTTTTATGTATACATGTAATTTTTTATCATTTATATATGTGCTGAAAGAAATTATTTGTAATAGGGAATTTTATGACTGTTTTTAAAGAAAAATATGCCAGTCTTTCTTTTTTGTCCCTATTTTTGCGTTGTTCCTGAAGCTGCTCAGAAAATGTTGGCAACCCTGCTAATGAATTAATTTATCTATCAAAATACGATACTTGTACCTGTGCACATTAAGGAGAATTATCTAACTAAATTTATGTCAAATAAGCAAAAACTAACAGGTAAAAACATTTATATCAGTAGCATTTTTGTCAAAATTAATATGAATGCGCAGAAAAGCTCTGAAGCTCATTGCACTTGCTTCAAATTGTCAAAATAACTAATGAAAGGATTTCCAAAACATACATGAAACAATTAATACTTTCTGTGTTTACTTGCTTCAGTAGGTGTTAAATGTTTTTATCTAATAGTGAAAAGTAAACCTGAATATATTTTTTACTATCTGGTGAAAATTCTAATTAAAAAATCCATCATTTGGTGATTTTGTTAGATCTATTTTTCTGATTTGAGATTAATATTGATACATAATAAAGAAAGCCTGCACCAGTTTTTTTTTAAAAACCAATTTCACAAAATCCAGTAATAAAGATGATTATGAAACAGACTTTAGGAAGCTGCTTTCTGGGCATACTTAACAACTTCTTTTAGCAATGCATCCTAGAATATCTTCAATGTATTGGGTACGAAGTATTACAAAAATATAAGAAAATTTTATTGAATCACATAAGCCTCATTTTGTTCTATGACTTTTTGCCATCTTTCTGGCCGCTGGAAAATTCCTTTTTAAAATAATCATTAGGCTTATTTGTAAAGAAGTTACTGAGGTGCTGTTTGACAGTCTCCAAAGAATTGAACTCCAGTCCGTTCAAAGAATTTTCAAGTGCCCTGCAGAGGTGAAAATCTGAGGGGGCAAGGTCTGGTGAATATGAGGGTGACAAAAAACATCCCAGTCATACTCAATAAGTCTTTGTCTGACGTTCAGCAAAATGTGGGGCTGAGCATTGTCATGCTGGAAGACAACACCACGATTGGTGAGTTCTGGCCTCTGCTTCGATTTCTACTTTTAATCCTGCCATTTGAGAACAGTATTTTTCCGAATTTGTTGTCTGATTTTGTTGCAACAATTCATAATAAACAATTCCCTTGTGGTCCCACCATACAGAAAGCATTACATTTTTGGGAAGCAGTCCCCCTCTCGATGTTAAGCGGGCATCATCTTCGAGGCTGAAATTCCCACTCTTAAATTTAACTAACCACCTTTGAACTGTGACCTCAGAAACAGCACTATGTCCATATACAACACACATTTTACAAGCACTCTGACTAGCATTTTTTTCATTTCTTAAAATAAAATAGCATAATATGACGAAATGAACTTTCTGGTTCTCTATTCTTAGCACTGCAGTGAAACAAAAATTAAGCTACAACACATGCTATGATTCTGCAGTGTAAGCAGAAAAGACCGAATTTAAACATCTGCTTCAATCAAGGTCACTCCTTATCAGCGGTAGCAAAATAATAATAAAGCTAGCTTCGATTTGAAAACGCACAGAACTTTCCTGATGACCCAATACTATAGTCGACTTGTATGAGAACAACACATTACAATTTAACTTTTAAGATTATGTAAAATATGAATCATGGGCTGTGCTATTAGTTTGTAGTGTTGCTTATCCAAAATTTTTAAGCTTACGAGCTTTGGTTTTTAATAATTATGAAACTACTAGATATTTACAAGATTGTAGTGTTATCCAATGCTTCTTATTAAAATTTCAAATATTCTCATTAAAAATAATAAATGTGATTAAAAAAAATTTGTATAGTTGATGTTTTGAATTTATTAATTGATTAAATCCTTCATTTTCTTTGAAAGCTGTGTTATTCCTTTTCAGTCATTGAATCGGGAGATGATGTGAGCTCTTATACAGATGATAGGTGCCTCTTTTTGGTGAATCACCAATCCACAGCAGATGTTCCTTTATTAATGCAGGCATTTCAAGAAAAGGGTCATGTTCTAGAGTCTATAATGTGGATCATGGATCGTATGTTCCGCTATACTAATTTTGGAGCTGTTTCTGTTACTCACGGAGATTATTTTATAACTCAGGTGAGTCTACTGAGGGATGCACAATATATGGTCTTACTTGCTTATTTACATTGGACTATGCTAGATAAGCTATTTCAATTGATTCAAAAAAGTTTAGTGAGCTAAATTTTTTTAAAGTCTAACTTGAGGATATTGTCAAAATAGGAAAAAAGTATAAATTGAGTTTTAGTTGAGACATTATACATCTAAAAAAGGCTGACTTCCTAGTAGACTAGACTTTCCAACTTGAGATCAGTATCTCAAACAAGGTATGTACCAACATCCAACTAACTGATCTTCAAATTTTCAACAACTTATAATTCAAAAATTTTAAGCAAAATTTCTTAACTGATTTCAAGAAAAGGCCTAGAAAAAACATGCTCTGACCCCCCACCTGCATGCGCAAATTTTGCGTTTGCAATAGTAAAATAGCAGATATGTAAATAGGAATAATTTTTTAAAAAAGGGAAAACCTTTTCAATGCAATGCAACAAATTTTTCTTGCAAATCTAATTTTTCTGTGTGGTATTTACTCTGAACATGACCGTTATTTTGTATTGTTTCATCAATTAGGTCCAGGTTTAACTCCTTTAAAAATTGTTGGTAAGATGTAAAAAAGTGAGAAAAACAAAAAGACACCAGTTAGAAAAAGTCATGATTTTGGACAATTACAGATATTGGATGTCCGGTTTTGGGATTTTGTACTGTACCTATGTACCAAAATAACTGAATTATAGACTAATTTAAAAAACAGGAATTTCAGACATCTTGGAGATTTCTACAAGTTTGATTCCAAACAAGTTTTAGTGAAGAAATGTAAAATGTCACATTGATGTTAAAACAAGCAATTTCTTTAAAAATGGATTATTGTTATAATTTCCTTCCTCATATTTAAACTTCCCCCTTCAAAATAATACTAGCGGCCTGCTTTCTTCGCAGCACTCTGGTCTATTGTCTGTACAGCTAACTAACCATTTGCTCTCGTTTCAATGATTAACCATTAAAGAAATATCTTGTTTTTATGCAGTGCAATTATTTATTATGTTTCTATTTTATTTTAGGGCAAACATGTTCGTGATTATCAGATGAAGAAACTTAAAGATCATTTACTAAACGTGTATATAGGTCGTAATCGAAGATGGATTATATTGTTCCCCGAAGGTGGCTTTTTATCAAAGCGATTAGAAACCAGTGTTAAGTAAGGAGCTTACTCGAAGCCTAGTAGATAAGGCTGTAAAAATACTCTTAAAATTTCTATGTCACTTTAGAGCAGTTTTTAAAATAGTGAATAAAAATTGTCAAATCTGAAGTTGTAAAAAGTTTGATATTTTCATTCTAAAATGTTACAATGAAAAGGGAATTTACAATGACTCCTACACACCAATTCGAAGTACATTAAGGTTGAAAATTTCTTTTACTTGATGATTAATGACTACTAGAATTAAAATATTGGATTTTTGAATCTAATGATTCTTATTTTAAAAGTGTATTATTGTGACTTGTCGAAGTAAAACGAATTTTGGAAACCTTAAAGGGGACAAAATTAGGTAGATAATATACATGTTTCTTAAATCTGGTTATATGCTAGTATGCTCTGGATTGCCAAACTGCTGTTTACTTTAAGGTTGCATGATTTTTATGTTCACAAAATTATAGTTATGTTCTTTTTAATTCATAAATCAGTGGATTTTTATTTCTTCCTTTCCTGAAATGATTTCATGTTCTGAATAATTAATTGGTATCTTTTTAGATATGCAACAAAAAACAATTTTCCCATCCTGGAACATGTGACACTTCCAAGGATTGGAGCAATGGAAGTTGTCTTAAAAACCCTCCATCCTGAAGGAAACTTAAGAGATGTTATCGATGAGGAAGTATCTTTATTACAAGGTATTAAATCTTAAAAGCAATTTTATCTCACTTCACAATTACTTTTCTGAATTCTTCATAGGAGTTTGAAAGTCCAATACTGACAATGTCTAATTTCTGTTTACTTTTTCTTAGAATGTAAGGAAAATACAGGATTGAAGCTTTTGGTATTTTGGACAGTTATTTATATATTAATGTGGGGGGTTATTTTTGCATAAAAAATTTAATACATAAATTACATAGTGCAACTCCTGTAGTTAAACAATACTACAGTAGTGAGTTGGTTACACTAAACTGGTATGCTGATTTAAAATTCAAGGTAGGTAAATTTATTGAATAAGATAAATCATTCAACAAAAAGACAACTCTTTCCTTCCCATTGGCCTAAAGAAGGCCTGATTTTTCTTTTCAGTTTTTAAAGACCCTTAAAAAGCTTTATATATATATATATATATTTTTTTTGAAAAAAGCACTTGCAAGAACATTTCATTTCACCTGCATTCGAAAACCAAAATCAATAATACACATACAAGGTCAAAGGTCATCAAAAGTCGATGGCATCATACAGGGTGTCCCGGAAATTCGTGTACAAACTTAGAGGGGAGGTAGAAAAGATTGTTAGGAACCATGATTACACTGGAAAGCATGGGCGTTAATCAATAGGTGGCACTGTGCATGAGCTCTCAAGGTCGGCACGTGTGGCTTCCCCATTGTAGACTATGTGCGATCGACATTAATCGTTTCACTAACGCCAAGTTGACAGACATCCACTTCATCTATGGCCTAGCCAGCAGAATGGACGCGCTGCTGTTCGTTTGTATCGGGAAATATTCAACAAGGCGCCAACCAAATCATCAAATGATCGCTCGTGTACATCAGAACCTTGCGGAATGTGGTTTCAACATGATGGGGCGCCATCTCATTCCACAAGGCGTGTACGTGACCATTTGGACCGGACATTTGGAAACAATTGGATTTGGCGTGGCGGTACCGTCGCTTGGCTTCCAAGATCACCTGATTTATCTCCTCTTGATTATTTTCTCTGGGGTGCCATGAAGAGCATCGTGTACGACACGCGCGTAAATTCTGAAAGGGACCTGGTGGCACGAATCTCCATCACTGCTGCTACGATCAACGAGACGCCAGGTATCTTCGAAAATGTTTGCCAATCCATGTTGTGTAGGTGTCGTGTGTGCATCCATGCCAATGGGTGCAATTTCAAACACCTCCTGTGATGCTTGTAAGTCATATATTGTACTCTTTTGTTGTGTAATAAAGCGTTTTACACTACATTCTGTGTTGTGGCCTTATTGTGTCTCTTTATCACATGAGGGTGGCGTTTCCGGCCAAGCTTTCCTGTGTAATTATAGTTCCTAACAATGCTCTTTACCTCCCCTCCAAGTTTGTTCATGAAGTTCGGGGACATCCTGTATTTAAGGGTTTGCAAAAACTGATGTTTTTAACTAGGTCAGCAAGTCCCAAACGTCACTCATGAAAGTTAACATGGGCTCTTGCGAGCTAATCTATTACAATTCATGTGAAACATAACCCATTAAAAATGCCTTAAAATGGCATTCATTTTTCTTTTGCTTGAAAAGCAGGCTTTGGAGAAGTTACAGCTAACCAAAGTGCCGTTAAATTCAAAGAATCTTTTAATAACAAGGTAGTTGAACCCACCAATACTTACTATAAAAATAATCAAACACTTAAGTTCCTGAAGAATTATTTAAATTGTAATGTGTAAATACTATTATATTCTAAGGGTTATGTATTTTGATTTTTAGGTACAGAAAAGGAGTGTGAGCCATTAAAATGGGTCATTGACGTCACAGTGGCATACCCAGAGGTTCAGAAACCTATAGACTTGCTTGCCATTTGTGCCGCTTCCCGTCCTTCATGCCTCACATACTTGCACTACCGCCGCTATTCAGTAAAAGATGTGCCCATGGACAGTACAGAAGCACTCAGAGATTGGGTGTATGCGCGCTGGTCGGAAAAAGAAAAACTGTTGAAAGAGTATTACGCCACCGGAAAGTTTCCCCACCCACTCCAAGTCGCGGAGGGGGACATGTCGTCCAGTGGAAGCAACCAAAGATCCCACAAAGTGCTTATGACCACTGGACAGCTTATATTTCTCCATGCCTTTTTCATTTCATCTACTCTACTTCACAGTTATATGTTGTGCAAGCTGTGGGGGTGCGCTCAGTATTAGAAGAGCCAGACGCCGAACATGTTGCCTTAAAACTTCGAGTTTGCATCGTCCGTCTCACGGGCCGGATGCTCTTGATAACACAGAGAATTACTGAAACTTGTTTTTATAAGATATTTTAATTTTAAATCACAGTGATTAGTTATTCTCTACGTTTAAAATGCATGATTTTTTATATTAATTGTGGAGTGTGTCTTACGACGGAAACCACTCACTTCGATGTACTAAAGCATATTTTTTATACGGATGTCTCCTTCTCAATATCATTAGTAATCTGTTCTGGAATTGCTTCATGTTATTTTCTCACCCCTGCCCCATCCAATGAAGTAGCTTTTCTATGAAAATAAAAACGGTGTATATTATATGTTGTGTTACTTGAATGCCATTTTCGGAAATCGTATCTGTTTTGAGTGTTTTCGATGGTGGCATTTGATTGTTATTGTTTGTACTTGTACCTGTGATAATTCTGCACATACTAAAAAAAATCTGTGATAATAGCAGTAACTTGTTTAATGATTTCAACTTAGCTGAATAATTATAGTGTCATGCTGTCCATTTTTTTTTTCTTTTTAATTTACTGGTGATTTTAGAAGAAATTTCTACACTTTAGTTTGTGTTTGAAATTAAATTTCAAAGCTTGAATTGCTGGTAGGGATGATTTTATTTTAGATTCCAAGACTTTAAGGGCTCCATCTGGCCACACGTGGGTTGTATTTGTGCTTAAAATGAAAAACATCTTAATTTAATTTAAAATTGGAGATGAAAAGTTTGAGCAAAATTATATTCTTGCAATCCAATGATAGGGACTAAAAAAGAATAAAACCATTTTTGAGTAAATGATTCAAAATTGGTCTTTTGTACTTGTTTATAAAAATTATCTTGCATAAGAGGAAGAAAATTTTAAATCGAAGATGAAATCAATTATTTTAGCAATACTATTTATCTTGTAATACTTTATTTTTGATTGGGAAGAAATTCCAGTACTCTCCAAAAACTATAAATAAATTAACGAATGAAAAATGTATCATTCATACCAAAAAATTATGAAATGTTTAAATTATAGCTTTTAAATCAGTACAATATGAATGTGTATTTATATGAAGTTTCAAGGTCACCTTTAAATATTTTTAAAATCTATTTTTGTGTCTGAAAATTAATTTTAGGTGCATTGTTTTAGTTTTTAAGTACTTTCTAAACCATATACTTTATTCCTGTTCTACAACAGACTTAATTATATTAGGCATTGCTTATTAGACTGTAATATATGTAGATCATTTTTATTTTTATGTTTTGATTTATTTCTGAGTTTACATTATATACTAATTAAGATCTAGAACATAAGATAAATATTAGCAATGTGCCATTTGAAGGTTATTTTCTCATTTATTTATTTCACTTGGAAATTGATAATCGTTTTCAATTCAAGTATTTGACTTGTTACGTTCAAACCATTGTTTGATGTGAACTCTGTAATTAATTACATTAATTTTTAAAACTAACTTTTCCAAGATATTCTTGTATCTTAAAATATTTTTTCTTGATTTTTAGGTTATAAGAAGTGAACTTTTAGTTGTGAACTGCTAATTGTAAATGAAAATATTTCTTTATTAATAAATTTGTTATAGGAACATATACTATGCATTTCAATTATTTTATCTGTGTTGTGTTTTGTAACATTTTGCAAAAATATTTTGTTATTTTGCCCAGGTTGGTTGAAATGATTTTTTTGTTAGTGTAAGTGTCGTATCTTTGAATTCATTAAATATTCACTATTTTCCAGTTTCACTGAGCACAAATATATTTTTTTTAATTACCATTACTAAAAGGACTAGTATATTTTTTCAAACTTTTGTCGGACACAAATTAGTTTATCATTGGAAATTGCTGTTTTGCTATTCATGCACCTTCTGTTAAGAAGATATTATCATTTTTGAGTATTCTACTTATTTTTATTTATTTATTTTTTTGTAGAGGAAAAGTACAATTTTGTAAGTAATTTTAATTTGTTAAGTTTAATTTCCAGACCTCTGTATCTCCGAACTGTTGTATGTAAATGTTAATAAAAGTTTTTATCTTGGAATTCTTAAACTTGCAATAAAAAGTTAGGCTATCAACCATAACTGCTACTTGAAAATTTATCATATTTCTACTTAGTTTCCTAATATCCTGAAAACAAGAACTCAGTTTATGTTTGTATGTGTTTATTTTCTACAAATTTATTTGCTATACTAAGCCCATCATGCTATTCATTGACACCTCACTGAAAATCCATATGTACATGCCTCATTAGTTTAGTTTTAAAGGTGTCAACATTAATATGTATTACAATTATTGTTGCTTGCTGTCTTGACATTTTAAATATACAGTTTGTGGAAACATTTGTCTTGCTTTAATCTTGACATAGCTTTTACTAAATTTAAAGTTTTCTAATTAGCCTGAATTTTTCACATCCCCTTTCTACCTTTGTTTGAAGCATTGAGATAACAGGAGAATGCACGAAGTAGGAATCCCTCTCATCTGATTTATTTTGGCTGAAATACTTAACTAATTCATTTTGGTTCAATACAGTTAACTTGTTTCTGTAATTTTCCCTATTTGAGGTTTACCAATTTGACCTTAATAAATATTTATTGCATTTGTTTTAATCTTATCCCACCCAGTGTTCCCATTTCATATTACATTAATTTGTATAAGGGGGTGGTAGTATGCTTGTCCTTATGCATCTCACAAATTCACTATTCTTTTTATCAATTATTCTAAAAGCTGTTTATGAGATTCCTTGCTTGAGGGCAGTGGTTTTCAACTTTTCTCATCTCGTAGCACACGTACAGTAGTTAATTCTGCTAGACACCAAAAAATGTCATTTTTGCCAAAAATAGGTATAATTTTTTCAGCTTGATTTACAAGAAAAATATTAATTACCTGCCCTTTAAGCTCTAAAGTGGGCTTAAAATGTCATAAAACCATTTATATTTATGTTACTTTGTAATAATACTGATACTGGTATTAAAATAATTTTTTTAATCAAAAGTTCGAAATAAAACCATTGAAATGAAGTAAATCTTAAACATTTGAAATCATTTCGTTATCCATAAGGCACATCAGTGGCACGTAGGTTGTAAATCGCTGTTCTAGGGAAAAGGGGATTGAATCCTTGCCATTTCTTTTCATTCTTGCCTGGTTAGAAATACTGTACTCCTTTGATTTATAAAGTGTTCTGCTATATTGCTCTTCTACTTGTACCCTGATGAAATTTTATTTACAAGCAACAGAATGTACAAAGGCTACTTGTTCCAAGAAGGTATCTCAATTGATAAAAAATAAAGATATGGGTGGAAAGAATATTTATATAATCGAGAGAGGAAGAATATTTATTTAAAAAAATATATTTTTTACTTATTAGGCATTATTTTAAAAGATTTTTCCATCAATATTTGGTTTAACATGTAATTTTGCATGATTATAAATTTTTTTATGCATAAATTAATGCACAATTGTCTTTTAATTTCCTCCCTAGCATTTCTGTTTGCCCTTGCTATATCACTCCCTTCAGTATATGCTTGTGTTTCTTGTCTCCCAAGAGGCATGATATACTGAGGAGGTTACCTATATCAAAACATTGACATCGAAAATAAATGAGTTTTGAAAAGAAATGCTTATATTTTTAAAATTAGTTTTTGTATTTTAGAAGTGGAAAAATTGAATTGTAAATAATATAATCAAATCTCGATTAAGAAAGATTTGAATTGCTATTTTGAATCAATGAAACTAGCCTAAGGTTACTTAGATCTGTGAAATCTAAATTTGATCTAATTAGACTTTTAAGGAAGTATTTGCAAGTAGCAAATCATAGTTGTAAACATTTAAAATAGCCAGTCATGAATATAGCCTCCATAATAATTAAAAGTTCCCTAATGTTTTGATCAATATGTAAAAATACACTGAATTTAAGGGTGTGTTTTCCAAATTTTGATAACTATTAAAAAAGAATTTGTTAGTTTTCAACCTCTCAAAAATGTTGTAACTATTGTGAAGTTAATAAATGCCCTTTAATATAAAATGAAAATAGACTTTGGACCTTTTTTAGCACTCATGTAAAAAAAATTGACAGTAGATGGTTTAACCAAGCCTAAAAGACTTGTCATTCCTATATTTTTATGTATGGACTTGTTTTGTGGACTGACTTGCCTGTGTAACATTTATTTTGCTTTATTACCCTACCTTAATTTTGTATTTATTTTCACGATTACTAGCAAGAAGATTTTTTCTCCTTCATCATTTTCACTTCCTTTGTTATATTATGCCCTTAGTGATAAACTTATATTACTAAGGCTATCCTGTTACTCTGAATCTTATTCCCATTTTGATTAGTCGTGTACTGTTTGCAATCATTTGTGCAAAACTGCAAGCATATTAATGTTCAAATGAAAATATTTTTTGTTAACTGTAATGTATACCAAGCTTAATAAGGTTTGTTTAATTCACTGTTTTAATATTTTGTGTTAGAATTTTTAATTTGACGAAAAGACAGTTGGATGCAATAAATGATTTAGTCAAAAAAATAATAATTATAAATCTTTTAACCTCAAGAATGTTTGACTAGACTGCCATGGCCGTAAGGATTTTAATTAAAAAATTTCGTTAAGTAGACAAATCTGCTAAAGTTGAATTGCAAGTTCTAATACTTATTGCAATAATAAGTATTTTCACCACCTTACTCCTAACTGTTTTCCAAGCATTTTTTATATGGGAATTTGCTATATTTAATCTAAATAAAAGCTGTTACTTGCCACAAATAATTTTTTATTATATTTTCCTCTATTTTTTAGTGCATACCATGTATCATTATATAGTGACTACAAGACTGGTTGTCATTCTGCCTCTTTGGTGCAGAATGTTATGGTTTGTCATCAACTAAGACGAAAATATGCAATTTTACTAGTAAATCCTAGTCCTTTTTGATTATCATTAATATGTAAAGGGTTGGAAATAATTTTGCTTTGCAAGATACAATATCTCCTTTACATCACCACCTGATTTGCCCTTTTAGACTAGTCCAATGCTTTAAAAGTAAGTTCTTGTAATCAAAAGGAATATTAATGAATAACATAATATATAGTCCTTGTTGAAATCAAAAGTACTCGTTAAAGCGTATTGGGAAAAAAAAATCCTGTAAAAGTGATTATTTTTACATGTATTACCATAGGACCTTTAAAACTAGCATTCCTAAATGCCAGGTATAATGTGTGTTCTTGTTTCTGTAAAATATTTATGTAACTTAATGAATCTAATAATTTATTAAGCTATTATTAAAATCTGTAAAAATGATTTTTGTGTATGTATTATGAATATGACCTTTAAAACTATGTAGCATTCCTAAATGCCAGGTGTAATCTTGTATTTATAAGATATTTCTTTAGCTTTAATAATTCATATTTATGATTAATTTAATTGAGCTATAATTATATTAACTCTGAATTGGAATTATGAACTTCCCCTGAGTTTTGATTACCAGTAATTAGGTTGTTTTATTGTACATGACCTTTAACGAGGACTCATTTGTGGTGGAAGGAAATTGTGGATAAAATTAACTTGGTAGGCTGAATTAACCCTCATTTCGCAAGAATTTACTATTGAGTAGACTGACCATTCATTTTTGATTGGGACAGTAATGTTTTTACCCCATATTTTGTTGCAGTCTGTCATTTTAATAAAAATGTCAATTTTGTTATTGTTAATATGAACTAAGAATATGCATTTATATTAGTCAACCATAAATTATTATTCATACCGTATAATTGTAATTGAGGGTTTTTCTGAGTGTTAGACAGAATTGTACCATGGGGTATAAGATGTTGAAAGACAAATTTGCTGGGTGTGGTTATTTTACTGGTGGGATATTCAAGGTACAATTGCGGTGAAGTACAGTACCTTCTATGTCTACCTATATTGTTATAAGGATTTTGTTGCCAAAGAATAATAATGAGGTGTATTTAAACTTTTTCATTGATACAAAACATTACAGACTGTTTTTGCCATCTCAATGTCCTGCTTTTGTCTCAAGAAAATACGGTCAGCTTACAAGAAGAGTCAAATCATGGATTGGTGGATGAAAGGTTATTTCATAAATTATTTCTCGAAGTTTGAGACATCTATTGAGTGAGTTTACGAGAACTGTGTGGGGAAATTATATTAAATTAATTTTGTGATGGTTTGAACACCTCAAGAAATGAGGCTCTTAAATTATGAAAACATTCGCCATATTTTTATCAGTTGTGTTTATGTAAATATAACAGAAAGCTTCATGTTCACTAACCTGAGCATTTGGTTTAAATGTTAAACCAACTGGCTATTTCCAATTTCTTGGTGGAATATTGGATAATCAAATTGTGTAATACCCATTGTTACATTGTTAGTTAATATCCTCATTGTTTCTGTAATATACTTCAATCCTTAACTATGTAACAAAAGGTATTGGATGGTAATGTCGAGATATTTTGTGTAGTTTCAGCAGTAAAGTTTTTCTTTTCGTAATATCTATGGCATAATCCTTTTCTATGTGTACTTATATGTTTAATGAGTGTGCGCACATGTTGCCTTATTAAAATCTGTGATTCTGTTATGCATTTGTTATTGCCTTAATCGTATAAAGTTTGTACCAGTGCCATTTAAATCTTTTCACCAAATTTATTATGCCCTAAGGTGTAGATTTTTCTTCGTTGATTTTGCATTTCATTGTCTTCTCAGTGTTCCTTATTGCTTGAATATTTAACGAGCATTACTTAGCATGTAAATACGTACCCGATGCTTTATTGCCTAAGTTTTTAGTTTGTTATAGTCAAATTGCATTATTACCTTGGTGACCATGCAGTTATGCAAATATACTTATGGGGCATCTGTCACTGTAATATTGAGACACTGTATGAAACGAAAATCAAAGTACATTTTATAATATTTTGTAATGTAGGTGGAGCCGTTCAATATGTGTGTGGCTAATGTAAAATCATAAATTTGCATGTGAAATAACCATAAAGGATTGACCTATACTAGAAATATACTTGCATACAAATAAAGTATATGTTTGATCTTGCCTTTAATTTATAATGCATACATTTTTGTTATTGATGAATTAGCATCTTTTTAAATTTCATGCTGTATTATACTGTTTGCATTCAAGGAATGTTGAGATATATAACCAAGAATTATATAATACATAATCAGGCCTTAGAGAACCTCGAAAGGGTCTGATTTTTTATTTTAACTATGAAGGGCTATTAAAAATTATGCACATAAAAACATAATTTTTTAAATCCTATTTTTTACAATTATAATGCATTGTAGTTCACCTTGCATTCACAAAAACCAAAATCAATGACTTGACCTAGGTCAAATATAATTTATTTTAGCTTTAGTGGGGATTTTTTACCTATTTTTTGTAGTACCTAAATTATTGGTTGTAAAATATTGTTAACTTTAAAGTTTTGTTTCACCAATTTACAAAAACAAATAAACTTGAAATCCTGAACTTTTATTGATCTAACTCAGTAAGAGTAGTGTGATATTTCAAAACGTTGTTTAACTTTTCTAGGGCAGGGTACTTTATTTCGAATCCAGTGATCTTAATGTATCCTTGAAAATTGAAGAATATCCATTAAAATGTCCTATTTTTTGTTGAAGAGTGAGAACCATGCATAAAACAAATGGACTGGTAAATATTAAGCAAATTACATGTAAAACCCATAAAAATCCTTTATCAATTTAAATCATCTTCAAACTTTAATTTATGCTATTTCTTTTATTTTTCTGTTATAAAACTGAGTGTAACATGAGATATTTGTTAAGAACAGGTGAGAAATTAAAAATTCAGCTTTGAAAAGTGACACCTCATAAAATCAAAGATTTACTCTGCAACTGTTTCTTATACTCACTACATTGTGAAAAACATTTTGCTGTTTAGCTTTAAAAAAAATGTATGTCTTATCCGATTTTGCTTTTATTCTATAAAAGAGATAAAAAGCTGCTGTAGACGAAAAAACATCATGGAAATATTCATTTTTTGTGTATGAAAGTGTGTTGAACTTTGTCAAAGGTCTTCACCATGGAATTTTTAAATTAAAATTTCTTTAATATTCCAACAAACATATATACAAAACTAAGTGGATACCCATACAAACTTATTTACATAAAGAGAAACTCAAGAAAACCATTTATAAAAATGCTGTGTATAAATGTGCCTGTTCACCTTTGTCAATGCAAAACATGAGCAGTGAATAGTTTACATTGATCTTTTTGCATCGTTATTTGTTATTTTACCACTAAAAAAAATCAAAAATCTTGATATTTTTTACAAATTTTAGAATTGCTATTGTTTTTGTGTCAAGCAATTTCAGTTTTATTATAAAATATCGTAACATTTTAATACCTTCAAATATATATCACTAGTCACTGCGTGGCTAACCCGGTGGTTTGCTCCGCAAACCAACACCACTGTATTAATCTGGTGTAAAATTTTCCGCAGATTTCAAATCCGTTGAAGATATATTCAATTAAAAAATTATTTTTTAAAGAAAATCATATTTTTAGGTATTAATCTATACTGAAATTTTCCGCAGATTTCAAATCCGCTGAAATTTTTACTCTAGCTTTAACGGTCTACGAGATAGAAAAAAGATCTGACTTCAGTTAAAAGATTTATCGTCTGACTGGAAATTTATTCGTTCGCGCAAAATCAAAGCGGAAATGAAAAAAAAAATTTTTATTCGCGTTATGCGGATGAAAAAAAACTTGGCATGTTTCCAAACTCTGACTGCAAGGTCACACGGGTAGAAAAAGTACTCCGCGTTTGAAAAAGCGATGGAGAATAAAACTATTAAATTCTTTTAAAATCAAAAATTGAAAACAATTCGGACTACCTGTGTGCCTAATCCAGGCATGAGAATCTTCCGCGGATTTCCGCTTTTTGTGTTTTTTTCCATGTTTTTTCCGCTTTTCAGTAATTTTCCGCTGTTTTTTTAATGTGATTTTGGTCGTTTTTAAGAATATGACATCAACAGTGTTTCTTAGCCAATGAGAGTATATTTCAAGCTTTGAAAACCGAATGTTCTAGAGACGTTTTTATATACTCAGAGTTGCCAAGTGCTCCGGAATTTCTCCGCTAAAGCATCGAAAATCTGCATCTCCGCGTCATATATGGTTCACTCCTGAAATCGCATCGATGCAGGCTCGGGCATGAGAATCTTCCAAATTTCCGCTTTTTGTGTGTTTCATGTTTGTTTTTTTCCAGTAATTTTTTCGCGTTTTTCTAACGTGATTTTGGCCGTTTTTAAGAATATGATGTCATTAGTGTTTCTAGTAAAAGAGAGTATATTCCAAGCCTTGAAGAACCGGATGTCCTAGTGACGTTTTTATGTACTAAGGAGTAGGCCTGGTCCATGTATCGATACATCGTGAAAAACCGGTGTGAGGTCCACATCGGTTTCGCGACATCGCGATTTTTTTTCGATCTCACACAGCCATCCCTTGTAGCTAGCGGAAGTCTCGCGGTCATCGTGACATCGCGATTTTTTCCGATCTTACACAGCCATCCTTAAAGCTACTGTTTCCTATGAAAGCGGAGCCGTTATCTAGCAGCTGTGATACGTCATGATGCCGCAGGCATAACTAGGCGACCGTCTTAACAGAACATAGGTGTCAACTTAGACGGACAAAATACGGCTGGCGTGGTAAACAAAACATAGCTTTTTTATTCTCTAGTCCAAGTTTCTAGCTTCGGGATCGTTGAAGATAGAGTGAAAATTTCAACGGATTTCAAATCAGCGTAAAATTCTACGCCAGATCGATACCAAAACCAGATTTCTGTTTAAATTATTTACCATTTGTAAAATAATGAATTATTTATGTAAAGAAAATCACAATTAAGGTACTGATATGTAAAATTTTCCGCAGATTTCAAATTGTTGAAATTTTCAATCTATCTTTACGATCATGATTTTTAAAAAATCTAAACAATGCTAATCAAAAAATTTTGTTTGTTTTGCTTCCCTCCGCTCGAATTGCTTTGCGCGGGAAATGAAATGCTGCCGCTACAGGAGAAAAAACGTTCCCCAACTGTTTGAGATCACTTTGACGATCGTCATGGAAATGGCATCTCCGCTAATTTTCGTTACGCCCACAAACAACGATCCCTAGGAAACCAACGCCATCTGTTTGTATAAACAACGTTTTAGTGACGTCATCCACAGCTAGATAACGGCTCCGCTTTCTTTTGAAACCGTAGCTTTAGCTGCCGCAGATCTCGCGGTCATCGTGACATCGCGATTTTCCCCGATCTCGCTGTTTTCCGGTGTCACGATGTTGTCGCTCAGCGCCAACGATTTCGATGCTATCTTAGCGCATTTTTGATATCTGAGTTGCCTAATCAGTATTTCCAGCAGAAATGTCGTATTTTTTAGCATCATTGGGGGAAAATTTAGGTCTTAGTTTTGGTTTAGATCGACACAACAATTCCGATGTTTATTTAAGCACATGTAGGATTTTCCACTATGGTACTTAGCTTTTCGATGCCGCGATGAAAGGCTTACTAATGAGAATCTCATGTGACAGTTAATTTTTTTTTATTTCGGCGCTGTTTTTTTTTTTCGGGAAAAACGTTACAGGTCACACATATAAAGATTGAAAATTAAAGTTTCAAACTGCGAGGGAGCGAATAATTCTTCTCTACTTGCTGAATTTTTTCTATGTTTTTTATTACATTTTTTTAAATTAGTTAATTTTTTTTCCTTTTAAGAGTATTTAACAACAAAATAGTTTTGCAAAATCTGGGATTTTAACGGTTTCATTTCTTTGTAAAAAATGAGGAATTTCTCAAAAATACCATTTGTATCCTAAAGATGACTTTCCAATTCCTTTTTTCGTAAAATTTAAATTCAGTATAATTTAAAAATTTCAAAACAAGAGTAGATTTTTTTTTTCAATTTTAAGTTGAATCCCAAAACCCCATTATTGTTTCTTGTTGTTACTATCAATCAGTTTGCATCCTTTTTTGTTACGAACTTCTGTCAATCTAGGTCATATATGCCGTCATCATTACTTAGAGGAATCAAATGCCCCTTTATTTCTATTTATGCTGAAGTTTTTCTTTTTCTAAATAAGCTAATTTTTGAATCTCTACTTGATCATATATGGTGTGTGGAACACGCTTACATATATATGCAAAATCTTGTTTTAAATCATCCTTGTCTTTACTATTATAAAAGGTAGTATTAGTTTGTTTTTTTCGCTGCCGCAAAATCCTGACGATTGTATGGCATTTTTATTATAGCTATGAGATTTGGAACATTAGTAGTCCACATTTTTTGGGTCGCGGCGAATTTTTAAAATTTAATCTAGAAGATTTTTAAATGAATTTAATAGTTTTATTCTCTACCTGGTTCTTCAAACGCGGATGACTTCTCCCACCCACGTGACCTTGTAGTCAAACCTTGGAACCATGCCAGGTTTTTTCATCCGACAGAACGCGGATAAAAATTTTTTTTTTTTTCGTTTCCGCTTTGATTTTGCTTGAAGGAATAAGTTTCGAGCCAGTCGGTAAATCTTTTAACTGGGGTGAGTTCTTTTTCGTTCTCCTAGACCGTTTGAGATAGAGTAAAAAATTCAATGGATGTGAAATCTGCAGAAAATTTTAGTTTAGATTGTTACTTAAAATATGATTTTCTTTAAACAAATAATTTTTTAATTGAATATGTCTTCAACGGATTTGAAATCTGCGGAAAATTTTACACCAGATTATTTCTTAAATACACAATGCAGATTTTTATTTGTTAATTTTTTCCTACCACAATTTTCTATAGCAAAGGAAAAAAAGAACTTAAAAAAATTATATATATGGTGATGTGGAACAAGGTTTTGCTTTTACTATGTATAAAATGCATGGTTAACATCACGATATATCGTGATGTTAGAATGCCGATGTATGCATTGTAAAAATTTTAACATCGTCAGACTTACTAGGGGGTCCGCCCCCAACAACAAACCATGTTAGTTTCGTACGTATAAGCATCAAGCTAAAAAGGGGAGTTTTCAATCTGGCGGCAGCAATAAATTTTCCTCTTTTTTGAAATTTTGCATTCTCATGCCTGGGCCTAATTTCATTACTGTAAGTGCCATAGAATCATCAGGATTTTGCGGCCCCAAACAAACAAACAAACACTTCCTTTTATAATACTAGGGGGCTCCGCCCCCTGCTCGCTTACGCTCTCCAACCAACCCTCCTGTGACAGATGCCATTTGGTTTGCTTCGCAAACCAACATTACTTTCACAGAGTGAAACTATCTGAATAATTCGTATTATGCTGATTTCACTTTCCGGTTCATGACGTCACAGCGAGTTCGCTGCGTCTCGCTTACGCTCGCCGACCCCGGGGATTGCCATGCAATCCGTTTGGTTTGCTTTCTCAAACCAATACTTCTTTCGCAAGTGGTTTCACTTTTTTTTGCTTTAACACTTAATGCACCCTAAACTAATAGCCGCATCAGTAAAATATCTTCTGCATCTTGTTCCCTGTACAATTTTAAGTAAACATTGTTAATATCCAAACTTTACGATCTGTACTTTGTCGGTAAACTGTCTTGAGAACAGAGGGAAAAAAGCGAGACTTTTTCCTCGCCAAATAAAAAGAAATCGTTTTTATGGCAATTGTTGCTACGATAAATTTGATAACTGGCAAACCCGATAGTCAAAAGTGCAACCCACTACTGCTTGCGGACGCAGCTATGCGAACTGAAACATACGAAATTTGTGTCACCAACTTTTGATTGCATCGAATTTATTTATGAACCAATTTTAAAAATAATTGTACCGTAAGAAAGAGTACATTCTGAGGTATACTGCAATATTTTTAAAATTAAAAACTAACAGTAATACTATACAGATATGACCATTTTAGTTTTGTATCGGAAGTTACGATCTGAAAGTTCCGAAAATTGTATGACCAACTTTTAATTGCATCGATTTTATTTATTAACCAATTTGAAAAATAATTGTACCATAAGAAAGAGTGTAATGTAATGTATTCAGTGATGTTTTCAAATTTAAAAAATAATGGTTTTTGCCGTAGACAAAACGGTTTTAACAATAAGTAGCGAAAATATCCAAAGATTCCAAATTTTGTATGACGAACTTTTGATCGCATCCAATTTAATTATTAACCGATTTCAAAAATAATAGTACCGTAAGAAATATATTCTGAGGTATACTGCGATATTTTAAAAATTAAAAACTAATAGTAAATAGATATAGATACGGCAGTTTAAAAAAAAAGTAACAAAAATGTCCCGATATTTCCTGAATTTCAAAAAAAAAAAAAAACCGAGAACCAAATTTAAATTTAAAAAAAAAGTCGACGAGCTGCAAAAATTTACGTTGAGAGGTACTCTTAAAAAAAAACTCACGACTGAAGACAGAAAATTTGAGTGTGTTTTGCTCACTCGCGGAAGAAATTTCACTTCTTCAACTTTAACACTTAATAAAACCTAAACTAATAGCCGCATCGGAAAAAAATCTTAATAATTATCCAGGGAATACGATGAAGAACAAAGCATGTTAATTTCATTTTTTTCCGATCAGTACTTTCTCGGGAAACCGTCTAAGAATCGAGCTAAACAACACAGTTTTCAATCCTGCGGCGGCGGTAACATTTTTTTAATATAGAGAGATTAGAGATTTTCCCTTGTTTTAAGCTTCCCTGTAAGAATTGTGACTCGTGGGCACTTCCGCTGAAAATATGCTCGGTCACTCGGAAGTACAGACGAATAAAGATATTTTCCAATTCCTTCCATTCAGACAGCCCTGTAGCTCATCAATGGATTCGTTGCTTAGAATACTTAATAAGCGTTCCAATACGTACAGATCTGCCATCAATTTTTCTACATATGAGCCTTATTAAACTAGGATTTACATTAATTAAGCCAGGGCACCACAAATCCTGGGCGTCATGGCGCCTAGATTTTCTGTTTCTGTAAAAAACGTTTATTTTTCATGAAAAAAAAAATTAAGTTTTTAGGCCACAAAAGGTTAAAAATAGAGCAAAGTGTCCAATGTAGATAAATAAAATATTTTTTTTTGCCTCAGTTACACTATAAATCTGCTCAGTAGGCAAAATGTTATGTCACTTTTTAATCCTTCATGACAGCAATTTTAAGATTCAACATGTGGTTTTTGATTTATTACAATTTTCCCACCTTGTTTTCTCATAAACTGAAAGAGAAAGACTTACGACATTTTGCCACCTTCTAAACATCAACAAAAAAGTTTCCAGAATGGGACTTAGTCAATTTTTTGGGAAAAGTGACTTTTAACATTTTGTCATCTGAGCATAGAAATAGCATATTATTTACTTCGCGTGTGTGTAATGAGTTCAACAATATACTCAACGTTTGAAAAAATATTAGTTTTTGTATTGCAAGGGTCCTGGCTCCTAATTTTTTTTATTTTTGTCATCCCCTGAATTAAGCTAACTTCATTTATTTCATTACATCAAGAGCATTTCGGGTCGCTCTCACCATCTAAATACATCTCCCAGGTTTCAATACTCGTAATTTATTAAAATGAATTCTAGTTGAATCTTTCATTATCTTAAACATTTCAGTAGTATAAATAGTCATGGATAGCTATGTGTATCATATTTGTGTCTGTATATAGGATAAGAATCTCTTCCTCCGGTACATTGCGCTAAACCTCCGGAAATTGCCTGCTTGCCTCTTTCTATGTACATATCCTACCTGTGTCGTGTACTGCCACTTATATCCTCGCGTGAAAGGAAGATAAGGGCGCAGAATACGCTCATCCTTCTGTTAGGATGTCAACGAATCTAAGGCTCAGGTGTGCGATGTCTTTTATTATTATTAGCAGGTGTTCATTTTTCCATGCGGGAACGTGGCTTTCGTGACGTCACCCCGAAGTCTGCAGTCTACTGTTTTATCACAGATGCGAGGACTCGCAGATGTAGGAAATGAGAGAAGGAAGTTTCTACATCCTTTGAACTGCTTGCTGTGCTCTTTGGATATGAGTGATTAAATTGGAATGGTGTATTGGAAGCGAGTCCTGAAAGAGGTATGTTGCTTGGCTCTCTTTTGTTTATTCTCCTAATTGCAAAATGTGTTGTCTTCATTTGATTTAAGCCAGGGGTCTACAGACTGTTGAGTTGAGGGCCACATTAAGATATTCTAAGGCCGTATTAAAAAATGGCAAAAACAAAATGGACAGAGCCACCAGGAAATCGGAAATTCTCGGGAGGCCGTGCTTCTTTAGGTCTTTCAAAAAAACAACGTGACTTTAAACGGGGGAATTGGATTTATGCAGTATTTCAAATGCTTTTCCAATTCGAAAACCGATAAAATGTTAAAAAAGAATCACGGAAATATATCATGTCGTACCATACTATAAAAAGGATTACGTATAATTGGTAGCAATGTTGAAATAGTTAACTGAATTAAGCGGTCAAGGTGTGCTTTTGTTTATTCTTCTAATTGCAAAATGCATTGTCTCCATTTGATTTAAGCCAGGGGTCTCCAAACTGAGTTGAGGGCAACATTAAGATATTCTAAGGCCGGTATTAAAAAATGGACAGAGCCATCAGGAAATCGGAAATTCTCGGGAGACCGTTCTTTAGGAGACCCGTATGTCTTTCAATAAAAGTAACGTGACTTTAAACGGGATAATTTAATTTATGCGATATTTCAAATGCGTTTCCAATTTGAAAACCGATAAAATGTTTAAAAATAATCACGGAAATATATTATGTCGTACGCGACAATAGCAAGGATTCCGTATAATTGGTAGCAATGTTGATGTAGTTAACTCAATTAAGCGGTCACGGTGTGCAAGAAACCTTGATTCAGAAAAAGGAACTAGCAGTAGTGATATGCAAAACCATGTATTGGCCCCACTATTTAAAATTATATATTTCACTTTCGTACGTCGATTATACCAGCCAGTTCTTCACTGAATGCAATGCAATACAATACTATAATATAGTCGATTTACAAGTGTTACTAGATTTTAAAAAAAGCATTGTCCGTGAGCAACTCGTCCCACAAATATTCTATGAGGTATAGGTCGGGACTCTGAGCAGGCCAGGGATGACGTTTTACATCCATATCTTGATACCACTGCTTGATAGAGGCTGCAACATGACATGGAGCGTAGTCGTCCTGGAAAGTAACATTCATCCATTCCATAAAATGGCCAGAGCTTAGGAAGAACCTGATTGTCCGAAATGTTCATGTCGGCGTTCAATTGATCATGAACAACATGCAAAGATCCCAGGCTATACCACGAAAAAAAAACCACGCAAGTAGTCGGATTTTATGCAAATCCTTTGGCGTTTGATCCATTATTGTAGGGTTGTGTATATTTTGCTTTTTGTGTAAAAAGACTCCTTTTCCTTTAATCTTTCCGCGATCATTCATTTGGGGATACTTTTTTTAACTGAACAAAGCCAATTCCTACCCCCCCCCCCCTCTCCTGCATCGCAAAAGTACATCACGTGGCTTACAAAACTAAGTTGATTAATCAAAGAAACAGTGGAATATAAAATGTAACTAAAATTACAAGATATAATCAACTTAACAAATGAAAGGAAAACAGATTAGACAACAAACGCATTGAATTCCTCTAGCCATGGTTTACCCAATTTTCTCAAATCGTTTTGAACGCATGTCCTCTGGGATTAGGACAACTGAAACAAGGTAACAGGACAACTGAAAAGTAAGCTATCTATGTCTCAGTGACTGCTTTTTTGAACAATCGCACAGATCATTAGAAGATTAAATCTTTCAAAGCTTATGAAGAAAGATAATTATTGAGTTCAATACTGAATAATCGGGATTTTAATCGGGATTTAAGGAAAAACTACTATTTTAATAGGGTAATAGACAGTTGGAACGCGTTGCCAGAAAATATAGTTAATTCAAAGGGAGTGTACGAATTTAAGATACAATTGAATAGTCAGTGGGAATTGGGGAATTCATAAACAAAGGACCAGCCTTGTTGGGCTCGAGCCTGTAGCTGGTCGTCAATATTTGTATTTGTATTTGTATAGGTGGGGAAAACGTATGAAACTTTGTAATAAAAAATTAGCACTCAAAATTATTTATAGAGGCATTACTTTTAATTTTATGCATTATTTAATAAAATGATTTGTAAACACGCTTGTCAAAATTTAACAGTTGGGATCAAATAAAATTTCACTAACCGTAACATACACACCAGTGCCATTTTTGTTGCACGCGGGTTGAAAATAACTGATCTACCTAAACGTAAATATCAGCGGCTGTTTTGTATGAAAAATTTTACTTGAATAAATCGAATTTGTTGAACTGTTCAATTTAATTGCAATTTTAATTAAATGTGTCGCTTTAACAAAAATTATGGAATCGATAGTTAACGTCAGGAAACGAAGCAAAGAAAAATGTATGAATTGCAATGTCATCGTCAGAAACAATAAATATAAGACGATAATTTGGCGGCGATAATACAACCGATTTCAAAATGAGGCTAACATTTTAGAAATAAAATGTGAAACTAAAATAACTGAACTTTAATAAAAAAAAAACCACATGTAAGCAGTATATCTGGAATTACTTTGTATAGCGATGAATGATACCAATAAATCTATGAATATTTGAATCTTAAGTTTGTAATTTAACCTTCCAAATCGCATCTACGAGATATCTCTTCTATTCAGATCTGATCAATTTTGCCTAGTGACCAGATATCTCGTTCATTGAGATACGGCGAGGTTTGTGAATGATTAAATACCTTGTCAAGAGAACCATTTTAATTAACCATCGCAAATTATTAATCTCACGCCGAAAATATCAAATGTTTTATTTTTTTAAGGCTACTGGTGGTTTGCGCATGGACAACCAATACCTCAAAAATGGTCTTCGTTGTGTGCAGCTGTTTATTCGAAAAGTCAAGAACAATTACAGTATTCTTCAGAGTAGAGTCGAATGATTGTTTTTTTTGCTATTCCAGAAAAAAATGATTTTGCCCCGAGAGTTTATTCAATGCGAACCCAATTACTCCAACAGCAAACATAAACAGGGAATGAATCATGTGAATTGCTGGACATAAGTGCTCCTCTGCTTGCTTATTCTTCGGAAAGAAACCCATTGTGTATTTTAAAATCCATCCACCCCAAAACGGCAGCTTTTTGAAGTTCCTTCATTCATGCTTTTTTTTGTTCTCTGAATTTATTTTCATTTCCAACAAGATTTACGGCTCATAAAAGCCTAGGGTAGGTTTTATCTTTGAAAAGGCTAAGTAACACATGCGGAAGCGTGTGGAAAATATTTTGCGGTGTTGGATCATAAATCATATTTACTCAAGACAAAACAGATCTACATGGGTTCATTGCAATGCTGGTGCATTGGATAGGGCCTGCAATCTAAAGGTCGGCCGATGATAATTTTCAGAATCCACTGAACGTGATAGGTCTTTTCCTGAGTTTATTTACGTTCTTGAGGTAGTAGGCTGAGAATCTCAGCAGGATCCTTTCTGAAACCAATTGATTTTCTAAAAGAACGCCCTTCATTAAAACACGTATTCAGAAATAATTTTGGATGGTCCTGTCTTCTTTTTCCGAGTGTCTTAACTGCCGTAATATTTAATGATAATTTCGTTTAACAACTTTTTCGACAGCTTTCAATTATTTGACGTATATTTTTTACCCTAAATGCTGTTATATTAAATGGACATTTCGTTTAGCTACTTTTTTAAGTGCTTTCAGACTACTGACATATTTTGACGTTTATTTTTACGCGTATGATTTACAAGACTTTTATTTTCTCAGGTTCAGTTTTTTTTTTTCTAAGCTCATTGATTCCAAATTTGTTTAAGGAAGGATTCGAGCCTCATTAGCTCTCTACCCGAATACATCCCAGCTCTTTATGATCGCATTTTGAATATTCCAAGCTAAACAAACATATAACATGCAGATTTATTAGTATATTTTGTTATAATCACATAGGAACTGACAAAGATTGAATAAATATTAATCGAAGTAAATTTTTTCGAAAAAAAAAACTTGTATCCGCCGTTATTGTCACACGATAGAACGAAACACAAAACGGATAGAAGAGGCACTACATAATTTTATTGACAGCATGTGTGGCAAAATTACAGAAACTGCTCGAAAGAGCAACCACCGACGTAACGAGCGGCGCACTTTTTCAAACACACATGTTTCGGACGGCAGCAACAGAAATCCTCGCAACTAGGTCCTTGTCGGAGTCGATGGGGCTTTCGTAGACGAGACTTTTTAAATGGCCTCACAGGAAAAAGTGCAGACAGTAGAGATCAGGTGAGTGTGTCTGCCAAGGTGTGGACCAATCCATCGCCCTGGGAATTTAGCGTCTAAAGCGCTCCGTACATACAAGCTGAAATGGGGTGGTGCTCCGTCATGCTGGAAATACACATACGTGCTTATATGTTGTCTGCAACAGGTTGAAGTAAGTCTGACAATACCTGTTGTAAAAATGTGAAGTATGTTCTGTTGTCCAGTCGGAATGGCAGAAGGTATGGGCCGATCAAATGGTCACCCACAATTCCAGCCCAAACATTTACGCTGAAACGCTTCTGATATGCATGAGGACGTGTGTCGTACGGATTGTTAGATACCCACACATGAAGGTTGCCTTGCCTTGAAGGTTGAAAAATGCCTTCACGAGTAAAGGTGCAATCATCCGTGAATAACACATGAGCACTGAGATCAGGCTGCGATGCTAGCTGTTGCAAACACCAACGTGCAAACTCGACACGTGGCTCATAATCTGAAGGTATCAAGGCCTGCACTTTCTGTGAATGGTAGGGGTGTAATTCTTTGTCCCGCAGTACTCGCCAAACGATTGAGTGGGGCACATTACGCAAACCTTTCGTGTGCTAATATCCGGACCATCCTCCGCACTCTTTGCAGAATGTCCTCTACAACTTGTGGCGTCCGCACACTCCTGCCACGCTCTGTATCATGCATGCCGGTGACAAAGGATCCCGTTTCGCACAGGCACCGATGCAATCGCTTGAACATTTTTCGGTCTGGTTCGTGTCTTCTCGGGAAACGCTGCCTGTACAGTCTTTCGGCTTCCAGAGCATTCCCATTCGCAAGACCATACATAAAATGCATGTCCGCCTTTACCTGATTACTGTACGTGGCCATACCTTCTGAAACCCACGGTAGAAATGATGATGTGTAAGAAAACTCGCGGTTTAAGTTTTCCATTACAGCGTCATCTTGCGGTTCAAAGCTTGCTCTCCGACCATGCATTGTATGGTGAAAATTGCTTGTTTAGATGTTTTCTATCACCCCTTACATTTTTGCCCATGAGTTTCGAAACACTCTGTATAAAACCAATGAAAATTGGTTTCATATAAAAGGAAATTGAAATTCATTATAAAACCAATGAGAATATTTATGCACTTTTAAACTTGAAAACAGCTTACTTAATAGTACAAAAACTTTTCCGAGGGTTTCCTTAAGGTGACAGGACTTTCAAAACAAACTTTTACTGTAATCCGATTGGTATAAATTTTGTGGACAGATTGTTTTCTACTAAAAAGCATATATATAGTTTGGTTCAAAAATATTAAGTTGTGCTGAAGTTATAACATTAAACAGGCTTGTCCAACCCACGGGCCGCATGCTACGCAGGACGGCAATGGGTGCGGCCCAGCAAAAAAAATCTTAAATTTACAAACTTTATGAGATTGTAGTAATATGAATGGTATTTTTAGTCGCAAACACAACGTTAACATTAATTTATAAGAGATGAAATTTGTAATTTAACAGTTCTTAGCCAGTGAGATATTCAGAAAATCTTTCTAATTAATAGAATACGATGCAATTATCTCCCAAAATTTACGTACGTTGAAATATCATTGTACTGTATACCTTGAAAATTTATGCACAAAAGCTTTAACGATGGATGACGTCATGCAGATTGTCATCAAGGCTATTAATTTCATAAAGACCAATGTATTGAATCATCGGCAATTCCAGGAATTCCTTACATTTATGGATGCATGGAATATGGGGACATTATTTACTTTTCGGAATTACAATGGTTCAGTCGAGGTAAAATTTTGAAAAGATTTTATGATTTGCGAAATTAAAACAAGTCGTTTAGGGCAATCAAAACAAAACCTTGTGCCAGAATTTTACCATGAAATTTCGCTCAGATTTAGCATTTTTAGTAGACTTGACAGCTTATTTAAATGACTTAAACATGCGTCTTCAAGGTGAAAACAAACTGATCAGCGTTCTAAAGGAAACTGAAACTATTGCAGTCTCAAATTAAGGCAAACAATTTTATGCATTTTGACACATTGACTTTACAATTGGTACAACTACACTCTATATTTATGAGCGGTGGCAACGGCCTTGGCGATTCTTTTGGCACATTTCTAGTAGCTAGTAACGGTAGGTTAAGACAACCCATCTGTCTTTATGTTTGTTGTGGTTTTCATGGCAACCTCGGCAAACGGTAACTTTTAATTTTCATTTTGAATGTTGAAGAAAGTTAGTCGTTTGATTTTATTGGTTCGTTTGAAATTTTTTCTTTCCTTCCATTGGTTATTTTGATTTTAAGATATCCTTTGATTGCATTGGTCCTTCTAAATTTTTTTTTCTGTGATACCATTGGTTCAATTATTTGTATTTCGACAGTTGTGGAATTTTTATTTTATTGTATTATTTTTCACGCAGCGTTTAAGAGCTTTGTTGTTTTGCCATTTGTGGAATCTTCGTTTCTTATTATTTTTTCCCGTAACAATTCTGAGGTATCAGGTTGTATTATTTCTTACTTTTTTTGCTTTTAAAAATATTATTTTTTTGTTAGCCGCCTACTGTATTTAGTGTAATTGATAAGTTTCAGGGTATTCTTACCCAACATTCGCAGCTTAGTTTTTCTGCTGGTTCACAAATGTGTTTTGAAATGTGTTTAAGCTTACTTTTTTTCAAACTTTCCTTTTCCGTTGCAAAAAGAAAAATATTTTTGAAAGAAGAAGAGTTTTGAAATAATTCTTTCCTTGGCGGACCTTAGAAAATCGCCAAGATCGTTGCCACCGCTCATAAATGTAGAGTATAGCTGTACCAAACACGGTCCTGTGACCTTGCTTTTCTTTCGATTTGATACACTAATTTGAGAACAGGTTTCAAAATTTCTGGAAAAATCATCAATCTTTTGGTACAACTGCAACTCCATTTTCAATCGACATAAAAACATAACCTGCCACTTTTCAAATGGGATGCATTGAGCTACAATCTGACGTTCAACTTAAAGAAACATTTGATCATGTCTTTTTTATTGAACTTCTATAAGATGTACCCCAGAGAAAAATATCCCTCGCTTCACAATCATGCTTTTTTAATGTCATAGCTCTTTGGAAGCACCTACATTTGTGAGCAGCTATTTACAGGAATGAAGCACACGAAGAATTTATCTAAAACCAAAATATCTGATGAGCACCTTGAGAGCTCACTGAGAATTGTAACTGCTTCCATCGAACTAAAAAACGAAGTATTAGTGTCTCTAAAACACAATGTCAAACATCTCAATAATGTCATGTTTTACCTTTATAATAAAAAAAATCATGAATTAATGGAGTTTAAATTACTTAAACATGTTGACTATATATTCTATGTTTTTTTCATTAGCTATCGTTAGTGTCAGTGTAATTTAGGTGTGAGACGAAACAACTAATCTTCTTCCAATGTGGCCCAGGGAAGCTAAAAGGTTAGACACCGCTGCCATAAAACATGGTAGAAATTTGCAAAAGTTGATAGGTTCCGTGAGCATAAATTTTCAATGTAGCGTAATAATTTAATTCACATAATGGGTTATACGCACATAAATCAAATCAACTCTCATTTAGTACCCCATCTCTTATGCTACAAAAAAAAATAACTTCAATAATTCCTAACATATGGCCTTCTTGGTACTTGCAGCCTGCGTTTTCCAGGTGATGCAGGTTCAATTCCTATAACTTCCATTGGATATATTTATTCTTTCCTAATTCATAAAATTGCCCTAGTCTGAATGTCTCTCATTTGACGACAGTTTATAAGAGAATACAGAAAATCAAACACAAATGGAATTTAAGGTTTCTTCTTTTCAGAGTAAACATAAACAAACTTCTGCAAAATAAGGTTGGACTAATTTGCTCTTTCGCTGTTGCCGACCATCCTGTATAGTGGTTAAGGTGTTATCCTCTGGATCGGAAGGTACCTGGTTCGAATACGGGTCCGGGCATGGATGTGTGTAATCGTATGGTGAAGAGGCGGCTGGTGCACGTTAAATCTGTCGTGGCCGAAAGTCCTCACGTTGGGTTGGTGTGGAAGTTTGGAGAGTGGGGGTGCCAGTTTAGGTGTTGCTTCGTCATCTGACAATGGTATAAAATTACGAGGTGTTGTCCTCGGATCTTTCCCTTAAGGGACTGATCCCGGACCGTCGTCAATAGCCGGTTGTGTTGCTCTGGTACGACGTTAACTAATAATTACCAATTACCCATTTGGTAAGCATATCACTGAATTGTAAAACAAAATTTTCTAAAACACCTAAAAATTTGCAAAAATAATAGGTAAAGCAAATTTTAAGTCAAAATTCGGAATCAGGGTGAATTTCTCATTTGCTTTTAGATAAACTATACCAACAGTTGCGAGGATTTTACATAAGAAATTTCAAGGAAATCAACTGAAACCACTTCCGCCGGCAACATTTCGAAATCAGAAGAGTGTCAAAATATCTGAAGAGGAGAAAAACGGCGTTTTAGTTGTTGACATGATATACTTATCTGTTAAATGTTTTTTGTTGTATTGTACATGCAACTCCGTCAAAAATAGACGAAAGACAAACATCATTTTGGCTTGAATTCATTTTTAATATTTAAATTAAAAAATCGATTTTGGTGATTTTGAAAGTTTACTTTCACCTCAACTGGTTCCTACTACCTCGTACCATGTATTGGCGATCCTTCTGTGTGTTGCAAAGTAGAAATGGGTACTGCATGAGTATGGAAAACAAAGTGATTTGCTTACTTTAATGGTTAATCTTGCAGGCCAAAACGCTACCTTCATAAATCCATTAACGAAACGACTTAATTATTTTAAATCAATTCAGCAATCTAATACTACTGTTATTATATGGGCTAGTTCAGGGGTGTCCAATATTTTGATTTGTCTGTGCCATATTGAGTGAGGTGAAATTGTCTTGAGTCGCATATAAAATCTAATAAACGTAGTTAATGTAAATGAATAGAAAAATTTCTTTTATTCTTAATTTTTTTTTTAATATTATAAAACTAGTTACTGCTTGGATAGCCCGACGTTGCCCGTGCCTGTTTCTTTTTTCGGGTTATTGGTTTGGTAGAAAATGGGAATTTGTAGCCTATTGGATCACACAGGTGGTGTTACCCGTTTATGGTTATCCGTGATGTTGCTTTGCTTCGCAAACCAAATGGCCGTTGCAGTCCAGAATGTGGTGCAGAAAAATGTTTTAACGTTTAAATCTTAAAATTCAAACAAATTTATAATTTTTTTTATTTTATTAATCTGTTTAGTTAAATTATTAATTACATTTTTTTTAACAGATTAATTCTGTGTTCAGATGGCAAAATGTTATAAATCACTTTTTTAATTTTTCGTGACAGCAATTTTGAGATTCAACATGTGGTTCTGTGGTTTTTGATTTATTACAATTTTCCCACCCTTGTTTCTAAACAAACTAAAAGAAAAAGACTTACGACACTTTGCCATATTAACAAAAAATACTCCAGGACGGGACTTTTTGGGAAAAGTGACTTCTAACACTTTGGCATCTGAGCAAAAAATTATTACTTATAGTCCAAAAAATTGAATTTTTAACATGAATGTAAAAAAAATAATAAACATATTCATTGTTTAAATTGTGGTAATTAAAATGGCTGAATAGAACCGATTAGATGGGCTGGAAAGGCCGAACTCCCCGCTTTCCCGATATTTTTTGCTGTTGATTGGAGAAACAAATTTTATACATTCTGGTATGGTAGAGTCTTGAAATATGCTGCATAATTGTTTTGAATATGATGGAGCTACGGTTGCCGGATAATATCAATAGGTCGGCAGAATCGACAAAAGACCAGGTATGGAGAACCTTTTCATGTTAGTGAACCACAAATTAAATTAGCTGTTATCAAATAATCCACATTCAAGAAACTCCAATTAGGTATACTTAAAAATGTATATTATTTGTTAAAATATAATCAGAAATAATTTTTTTTTAAATGGAAACTATTTTTTTTAAAGTTAGCTAATTTTTAAATTGTATCCACTTTTTGTTGGAATGCATTTGAATATTTTTTGGTAACGTGGAGGTCCGCAGTTTTAGTTGATCTTCACGATGAGTATTCCGTCATTTGTGACCTTTTGGGCGTCTTGGTTTTGAGTTGGGAGAATGTATGATTCACAGCAATAAGTGGTTGGAAGACAAGAAAGCATTTTCAGGCATGTTGCCAAAGGCGTGGGTATTCCACTGCAATTTTACTTATTTCGATTGGATTTTTCTTAGCATCAAACCATGACTTTAATGTCATCTGCTGATAGCTGTATCAATTACATATGTAGTTTTTTAGGTACCTTGTTGAAATCAACTAAGTAAGTCTGAAATGCTTATTTGAGTGCGATGTCATGATTTTCAAAGTCAGTGAACCTTTCATTGTATTCTCCAATTAATAGGTCTAACAGCTGCGTGTACGTCAAATGATTCGCATGCATCATCCTGTTTATCAATGACCTGTATATCTTATCTGGGGAAAATATTCTTTCTGAAGAAGTGTTTTGTGAAAAGGATTGCTTTATGAAAAATGCTTGTTTTTTGCTTACTACTCAGTTTTGACTTACTTGAAACTCAGTTTTTCAGAGTAATATTAGGCCCGGTGCACACATCCGGTTTTTCAACGTGTCCAACTATGCACACATAACCGTGAAATGACGTAAGTACTCATTTCGCGCCATTTGCGATAAATATTCTATCGAAGAAAACTTGTTTATTTCGCTTACTTGGTGTACAAAAAAGTATATTTTGAAACACAAAAATAGACGTTACTGGATACAATCATTTATTAATTATTATTTATATTCCATTTATTTATGAAAATAAGGTATTTCAGAACGGAGACGCGTGTGCGGCGCCGTGAGGAACTGCGGTACAAATTGCACGCAAGTTGGACGTGCGTCGCCGCAGCGGCGCCGGAGGCATGTGTGCACTACTCCATTGGATCTAATGTATCTCAGATCGCACTTGCGTTGCGGCAGCGGCGCCGCACGTTGAAAAACCGGATGTGTGAACCGGGCCTTAAACTCGTTTTGATTTGTCATGATGTCACACAGAGATGCTACATTCCCATTGAAATCTCTCAAGAATTCACATTGCTAAATCTGTTCATAAGGTCAAGCGAGGAGAGATTGCGCGCAGCGACTCCATATAGTTGTACAACAACAGTAGTGGAGTGTCTACTTGAAAGTGCAGGTTGTTTGTTCCGAGCGTTTAGGATAAAACATCGTTATTTTGCATTGTTTTCCCAAGATAAGCGCTTGAACTTTCATACCTCTTTCTCTGAATTTTATAGAATGGCAAGTGCAAAATATTTTTTTAATTAAACGGTTTCTCATGAGGCTACTAACCTAGACGAACATTGCGAACACCAACGGTTCTTTCTAGAAGCGGCCATGTTTAAATAAAAGGCCGCGCAATCTCTCCTACCGAAATGGAAGTGTTTGCGCATCTGCTACTTAGGACAGCTGGCGTATTGTTCCCATTCGTTTTTATGCTAGGAGAGATTACGCACAGGCCCTGATTTACCATTAGGCCCGTGAGGCACGGGCCTAGGGTCCCCATAATTTAGAGGGCCCCTAAATTTCAAAAGTATCTAAAAATTTTAAAAAGGTTTTAATTAGTTACATAAATTATTGGGTATTTACGTAAATGTCCGTCGACCGTTTCCCCCACTATCACATTCTTGTAATTACATTAATTATCTAATTATAATGTTTTTGATTTTCATCTGTTTTATTTTGTTTTGCCAAAAGTTATAAGTGATGTCACGATTTTCTCAAACTTTTTGGTGGCATCTGTGAAACGGTCAACAGTCAAATACGTAAGTACCAATTATTGTTATAAAATTAGTTTTTGTGATGAACAAATAACATGGGGGGGGGCTTCCTGCGTGTTGTGCCTACTATACCAAATTTTCTAAATCGGGCCCTGATTACGCAGCTAATTGGAATTTTTGCATAAATTGCAAAAGATGTGTAAAACAAAAATTAATTAATTTTGAAACTTTGGAAAAAATATATATAATTATTAAAATAATTTTGGTAATAAATTAATTTGCTGAAAAATAATTTTGTAAAAAATAATAAAGTTGTTATTAACCTTTATTGTGCGGCAGATTAACTTTTGTTACCACTAAAATATCGCTTACACCGGCGGCCTGGAGGATGCTATCCCCCTTTAAGTGTAATTATTATTGTTAACAATTTAATTGTAGTTTTTATTAATAACAATCTCTCCATGTGCGCAATCTCTCCGACCCTATAAGGACAGATTGCGCAAAATAGCTTTCTTGGTTTTATCATAACTGTTGTATTAGATTAAAGCATAACAACAAAATAGCATAAAAATACATAAAAAACAAATGAAGTCACACTTATTCATGAATAGTTTAGCAAAAAATTGATAATTAGATTGTTTTTTATTATTGTGTCCAATTGTGCGCAGACTCTCCTAGCTTTACCTTACAATTTGACTATCTGTTCTCGATTAAATAAAGTTTTGGTTAACACCTCACCCTGGCGATAGCCAGCACGATCTATCTATATATATAAAACACTAACGTACGTGGACCCGAAATCGACGTTATTTGTGTATCGTCGAATGGCAACAATCAGCGTAAATAAAATAACCCAGATATTCTGAATTCTTGCTGTTTTCAAATAGCCGAGGTCAATTTCTTTGCAAAATAAGGAATTAAATTATAATATTTATGTTTGAACTGACTTTTTATTTCTTCCTTTGATGTAAAAGTAATTTAAACGTAAATTTGCTACCCGGTATCTGGCCACTTCAGAATTTATGTTTACTTTTTTAATTTGATTTAGAATTCCGTGTTTGGGTATTTGAGTTGACTGCGAGATGTTGCGGACATATTTGAGGATTCCCAAGTATTATAAATATGTGTTCTTTTTGTTAATAAATCGATATTGTCTTTGTCAATATCGTTGAAAGTCTTTTGTCGCATTATTCTATTTCAAAATATATTCAGGAAATCGAAATCCAACACGTTTGAATAGATACGTGCGTGTTTTTTTTTTCAGAATTGTGCATTTTTTCAAGTATTGGAATTTTATTTTTGTTTGCATTATGTGTTCCGGTATATTACCTATTGCAGAAATATTATTTAGGAGTTAGATTTTAATGATATGTCTATTTCCTGCAAAATATCACTAGACATGGGTAATTTTGTAGCGGTATATGTATATTTCAACCAACTTTCCTTAAATATTTGATTAAATACGCAATGATTTAAGGAATTGTTTCATAAAAATAAATAAAATATACAAATCAAAACATGTTAAATTACGGTGTGTAAAAAAGTTTAAAAAAAAAAAGCACTATTACACACCGCCGAGCGCTAGCCGGCGCAGCCCGGCTAGTTTATAATAATACGGTAAATCCACGCTGACTATCTCATCGTTCAACTTTAGCATGTTACGAAACTGACGATGATGTGTTGCATTAACACGGTTATAGTTAAGACGCGTTTACACCGGAATTGCAAATATTTTTCTTTTTCTTTTTTCGTGGAAGACGTTTTGCGACCGATTTTGGTGATCGTTTTTCTACCTCCTCCGTTGTAAACCCTCTCTCACCCCTTTTTGTAAAAGTAACAGCAGAGAAGAGTGTACACCCCTTTGAGTTATAGACAAAGCAGTAGCGATGAGGGCAAAATGTCACAGCGAGAGCGAACAAAAGACAGCGTGAGTCACGGGGCGCCGAAGGGCGGGTGATCGTAACACCGACAGGTGAAGAAATAGGAGAGTATTTTTACACCGAATTTGTTGTAGTCCTTTGATCTTTACCGACTCCTGGTGGAAAACAAAATTGGTGTTGCAAACACGCCCCACGCCGACACGAGATCTTGATACAAAATTAGCGCCGTTCCTCGTGTAAGGTGTTTCATAGACGGTGTACCATATGGTACTAGCCGACCCTTTTCTCTAACACGTGGACGCTGGAATGTTTCGCAATGCAAAAACAACTTCAGACTTTGCACGTGCGGGTTTTGACAAAATACCGAAAGAGAGTATTTTCTCATCGGCGGCCCGGCGTTCCGTTTGATCCATCGACACAGCTGGAGTTTCCGTCGGTTCCCTAATCCCATGTCTGGGATGAAGATTTGCTGTGGGGAACCCAAGTCGGTTACAAACGGTTTTTGCATCTTTGTGGGGGTGTCTTGAGAGGACATAAACATCTCTCGAGGGCTCGGAATTCACCCCCATCTCGTTCGCAGCTGTGCGGCTCTTCGGAACCAAGAGAACGTGGATTTTAGCAGAAGACTGATTCGAGATTCGACGAGAGACAGACGTCTCTGTTTGCGATTGTTACTTTGGCTCCAGGCAGGAGTTCGACTGTCGATGGCTGTGCCCTTAATTAATCTTCTAAATTTTCGTGTAAATGCTTAATTTAACTAAATAAATAGTTTAATTTTAAACCAGCTGTCCGTCTAATTCTTACATGACGGTACAACGGAATAAGGTAGCTGGATTAGACCGTCAAGTCTTTATTGGTTTGGAAGACACAAACACACATTACAGGAACGTACACCATTTGGACCGCGACAAACATAACATCGAATTAAAAGAAAAACATTTTAAATTTAGTTGAATACAACGTCATCAGCCGTCCCATCCACACTCGTTGTTCTTTCTCTCCTTTCGCAAAGGATTCTGGGCTCTCATGATGACGTAGGCCGTGACGTTACACTCGGAATGTCTTCGATGTTTGGAGGAGGACGTGTTTGCAACTCAGGTGTAAACGTGGCTTGGTCGCGTTTACCACGGAGTTGCAAATATCCCCCCCCCCTTTTGTGGTGAGGACGTTTTACGTTCCCCTATGCTGACCCCTTTTCAACCCACTCCGGTGTAAATGCTTTGTCGACTTTATCAGCAACACCAACGGGTGAGTATTCTTCTCATCCCGTTGTAGAGAAGAGGAATCATCATTCATCACGCCATTTTAATCGAATATGTCACTCACAGACAGATTTGCGGGAGATGTGGTCAAGGCAAGCGATGAGGGCAAAATGTCACAATGAGAGAACAAAAGATGGCGTGTGCGACCACGGTGTGCCGAAAGGCAGAGGGGAGCAGTGATTGTCAAGCAATACCGAAAGGGGAACGAAATAGGGGAGCATTTTTATCCCAAATTTCGTCTCGGAGAAATGTCTCCCAAAAGTTGAATTTCTTTCATCTTTCCCCACTCCTGGTGGAAAACGAAATTGGAGTTACAAACTCGCTACCCCGACACGAGATCTTGACGATAAAATTAGAGCCGTTTCACAGAATAGCCGAATTCGGAGAGGAAGAAATTAGCTGTACACTTAAAGTTGAGGTGCGTACTCGTAACTGGCGAACCAAATGGATACGAGAAAATACCAATAGAAGCGTCTCAATCCCATGATAGTACTTTACGCAAGTCCAATTTGATTGGCTAGTTTCACGGGCTTGGCTTCACTTGGATATCTCGCCAATCTGATTGTTGCAGTAACCATTTGATTTTGAATATGCGCGTTGTTTCGTAGAAATACAATACATACACAAGCGCCTCAGCGTACGTGTCCGACAAGTTGACTCTGATTTGCTCCTCATTTTCATATATATGTTGTATGGTTGTTGTTAGTAGTATTTCTTGCAAACTTATATTAAAGGGTACTTATACTTTAAAGAGCTTCTTTTCGTGTAGCAACGATGGCCTAACGGCTAAAGTCACCCACATTCAGATTAGCGTCGGCAGCGGAGGATGACTACCCCAGTTCGAACCCAGCTGGCGGAAAGCTTTTTAGATCCTCCAAATTATTTTAAAAAATTCAAATTTAATTCCTTTTCATTCAAATTTACTTTTCCTAATTTTTAATACCCTTTTTATATTTTCCCAAGCGTCCGTTGATTTTACATAAATAATCTAAGAACCACTCCTGAACTCACTACCAACTGATATTTTTCCGCCCCTCTGCCGTCCCCTTTGCTTTAGGATGATTGTGTCGTATCCACCGCTGGCTTAGGACCATTCTGATGTAACAAAAAGCATACATAAAACACTAACTTATATAATTATTAACTTTTTTATAAAAGGATACAATTTTCGGCTCCCACCTCTACCCACCCATAGCCATGGGTCTGAAAAGAAAAGAAGAAAGCACAAAGGAAGTGATAAATCGCCAACAGAAAAATTCTCATGACTACGTATCTAGGTCATGTGATCCGATTAGCCAATCAAGTTGGACTTGCGTAAAGTCCTATCATAGGATTGAGGCGCCTGTATACCAATACCCGCAAAGTACCCAAGTCTATTTTCGAAGCACTACAAAACTGATCCTAAAGTGTACCCTGAGATCCACTTATGATTGAAAGTTATTGTAACATTACCAATTACAGTAGCAACCGCCAAGCTTAGCTTCTCAGTACTATAACGATTGAAGACATTGCTTTGAAACACAATTAGAGAAGATCGGCTAGTGGGTTTGGCTTTGTTGCATGTACATTTTGATATTGCAATTTCACCAGTAACAATTTTAGATCGATTTGCAAATGAAAAAGCAGAAAGACTTGAGTTGTTATTGTAATGATAACTAGTAATCTATCGAGCGGGTGCGAAATGCAGCGCCCGAGGAGGGTAATTAGTGTGTGTTCATGGTAATTTTTTCTGGCGAGTTATCGCTATTTGCAACTATCATATTTCATTAGTTATCGCTTCCTTGGCAAATACTTTGGCGCATCTTATGGCTTTGGCTTTTTTGAGACGTTTTCTCATGGAAGTCATTAGTGTGTCATATTTTCCCCGTCTTTCGAAATAGGAAGAATTTCAGGGGAGTGGGGACGCACCATCGGGGTAGTGTTGCATCATTTATTTGTAGCATTGTGTGGGTTCATGTGTTGAAAAGGAGAAACTGTACAGCTCTCCATCTTTTTAAATTGTGGAGTGGACAAAATGCTACGACCCCCCCTGATTGATCAAAATACAAAATCCACTTTGCTCAGAATAAATGCTGACAAAATTGGCTTAATTTTGATTGTTAGCTGTCCAAAAACTTTCTTGATTGTAAAACATGCAATTCCTTTTTTTTTTTAATTTCAAAGATAAATTTACATGAAGGGAAAAACACTAAAACCAATTTTTTGCAAGAAGCAGTGACATCAGATTTTGTCACGGGTATGAAAACAGGAATATTTCCAGCCCTCGCAAGATTTTTGACTGATAAGAAAGAAAAATTTTATCAAGTGTTTTTCGGACAAATAAAACTGTTTGAACGTTTAAAATTCTAACATAGCGGGCTTATCGTTTTCGAAACTATTTTGTATTGCATTGAATTTGAACTATTTTAAACTGTCTTCACATATTTGGGAATGCATTATTTACTGAGATAAAATTAATAAATATGTCGAAAATTCATTTACTGGTGTATTCGCGTTTTGTAATTACATTTAGAATTGATGAATTAGTACTGACAATTTCAAATGTCGTGTCTCAAATTTTGCATAACATTAGTGTTAGCTGGTCATATAACAAATATTTCAAACGTTATTAATTATAATTATTTATAAGTTTTGAGTTTAGACACAGGAATTTTAGCATAAAATAGATAAATTTAATGTATCAAAAGTTGGAGTTTTAATATTTCATACACATTTTCCACAAATATAACGAATTACGGAGATAGTCATTATTCAGACAGAAATGGTCAAACCTCCATTGATTGAAAAGTACTAAGCGGTCGAATAATTAACTTTTTATGGCGTTTTAAATTGATTCAAATTGTTTTCACAAATTCCGAGATTAAATGTCCAATGTAAAATTCAATTCATTTTCCAGTGTATATTTACATAGTATAAATTAATAAATATCTTTATTTTCATGTGAACAATATTTTTTGATAGTTTAAATATTTGCCGTTATCATAAAAATAAATTATCTAGTCTTCATAAAAAGCACCTATTCTAGAACAAGGAGAGGCAATAAGGTCATGATCAGATACCAACTCTCTAAAATCTAATCTCTGAACAAAATAATTAATGAAACATTAAATAAAAATGCGATGCATAACCTCGAAGTCGAAAATAAAAGTTATGCATAATCAAGAAATTAAAATGTATTAAACCTGAGCCCATAAATTTAACTTGAATCAAATTACAAATAGTAAAATATCGATTAACTTTTTAATAATCTAAAACCAGTTCTATATATAAAACCACTTCTTAGTTGTCTCTATAATCTATATTACAAAACTATTAAATACATAAACCAATTCTCGTTTCTCTGTTCTCTATACAAATCTACACCGTTTGACCAATCCACACCAAATTTGCTATACTTGCTCTTTAGAACCCTGCGAGTAATATAGGCTACATAATAACCCCCATTATATTTCTCTTGTGCGTGCAGAGAGGTTAAAAACAATACGAAATCTCTATATTAATAATATTGAGTATTTTAACGATGCCAGACCAAATTTATACATTCATTCTTTAGAATCCTGCGAGAAACAGGCTATGTATGAACCCTCTATTTGTCTTGGGACGAGAGGGAGGTAAAAACAATTCATAATCCAAATAGGTAAGTAGTTACATATTTAAAGTAACATCGAACTAGAGCAACACAACGGGCTATTGACGACGATCCAGGATCAATACCGAAGGGGAAGATCCGAGATCTAAATAGAAATAATGTTCAGTATCTCTATCACAATTTAACCAATTCACAATAAATTTGTACACATAATTTTTGAAGGTTGCGTGTTCGAATCCAACAAAAACCATCTTGTACAAAGTAAGGTGAGGTAATTTTAAATAACGTCGAACTAGAGCAACACAACGGGCTATTGACGACGGTCTGGGATTAATACTTTAAATGAAAGATCCGAGGACAACACTTCGTAATTTTGAACCACGTTCAGATGACGAGGCAACACCTGAGCTGGCACATCACTCTCCGAACTTCCACACCAACCCAACGGGAGGACTTTCGGCCATGACAGATGTAAGGTGCACCAGCCGCCTCTAAACCATACGCTTACAAACATCCATGCCCGGACCCGGATTTAAACCAGGAACTTCCGATCCAGAGGCTAACACCTTAACCACTATACCGGTTGGTCGGCCCATACTGTACAAAGGGGGGGGGTGCAGGTTAAATCTGTCGTGGTCTCAAATATCGTCACTTTGGCGTGGAAAGTTGGAAGGTATGTATTTTAATTAACATCTCACTGGAGCAACACAGCAGACTATTGACGACGGTCCAGGATCAATGTGGACGGGAAAGATTCGAGTACAACACCACGTAAATCTGAACCACGGTCAGATGACAATGTGGAAATTGTCTGGTGCCAGCTGAGGTATATCCTCGTCATCCGACCATGGTTCTAAATAACAAGGTGGTGTCATCAGACCCCTCTTTCTTTCGGAGTTGATACCGGACCGTCACCAATAGCCCGTTGTGTTGCTCCAATGTGACGTTAATTAAAAAATAAAATCATAATTTTGTGTGTTGAATGTTTTCAATGCCAATGTTTTCGGATGACCAATCGCAAATGGCCGACTTGGAAAGGGCATACCTACCTTTTCAGAGACTTGGTACCATGCGGTGCCTGAGTTTGCTTGATGCGTGAGAAAAACGTTTAGTTAAAAACTTCAGGATGTCGATCGAATGAGCCAATTGAAATTTCATTTTCAATCGCAGACCCCTTCATCGGATTATTTAGTGGATCGAATTCGAGGCCGGTATCTTTTTCATTCCTGTCTATCAACGCTTTGAACAAATTATGATGCACTCATTGAGCAAATATTGTTTAAAAAGAACACATGGGAATGGCTGCAAAGGGTTACTGATGCAGTGAAACTCTAGTTTTCTAAAAGGGATGCTGATGAAACGTAGTCAATCTTGGTGCGAAGAACATTATGTTAACCTTTTCAATCGCAGAATCTGAACACCGTCTGTAGGATTAATTGGCTGGGTCGGAAATTGAATTCGAGGCCACTGGCTTCATCAAAATGGGTCGGTATCTTTCCCATTCAATTGACACCTACAGATTTAACGTGCACCAACCCCAATGCACTCTCTACTTTTGTTTTCACCCATGTCAAGCGATTGGTGACTCAGGTGGTCCGTGTCCAGATCAGGCCCGCCGTAAGCGGGCGTAGACCGCACGTCCAGGTGGGGGCAAATCTAGCGATCGATCACGTAATATTCAAAGTCATTGTCATAATACCCACCTTTAGCATAAGAAGTGTCATCGCATTGAGGAAAAAATCTGACCGGCACGCAATTACTATTTTATTTTATATTACTAAGGGGCTCCGCCATGACAAAACTGGCAAAATCTTTAGAGTACGGGTATCCGAAAAATTTCGGCCACTCTACTTTTTCCCAAACAGACGAGACTCTCCTATATTTCGGTCACTCATTTCCTATCCAACCTCTTGTTTGGCGTGTATCTTTTTCGTGGATCTCTGGGGTCACCGCTAGAGGTCAGCAGCAAATTATTTCTGAATAATTTGTGGACTAATTTTTAAAACTATTAAGTAGCCTCAGCTGTAAAGCAGTTTCTTGATCCATTATGTTTCGCAATCACTTTCCAAAATTCAAAGTATCTATTCTCCAAATTCCAATTGACAGGATGTGCCCCTCCGTAGGACAATAAAACCATCGTCCTTGGAGAGGGGTTTACAAAACCTGTCGCGTGTTGCAGCGCTCTTGAGAAAGATTACAATGGCAGTATGAAAACGGAAATTTCTCAGAACTGGGAATTTGGAAGAGGTGTCCCTTTCCACTCTCCACGTAGGGAGACACGAACGGACCGTCCGCGGTTCCAATTACCTCAGGGGACCTGACCATAGTAAAGATAAGGACCGGATGCGCGCAACAAAGGGGGAAATCTATTCTTCCATTTCTCCCGTCTTAAAGCGAAATCTGGTTGAAACCTCCCTGTCTAGAAAAGTCTAGGAATCCCCACAGAGCTTCGTTTCAGTTTACACACGCATTCGAACAGTACTATCGCACACGTTGCAATTATTTTGTTAATCTTCGTCTGACGTTGGTCTAGGTGTAATTAAGGATATTTTAACTTGGTTAGTGTGATTATAATTCAATGTATCATATGTCAGTGCAAAATTTTGGTACCTACGTTTATTTATCGGCTTATCATAATAATTGCTGCGCCTAGTAATCATCTGTTTGTAGCACATATACCCAATTAAATATTTACGAAATTTGAAATAAAAACCCGGCCAAGTTCGTGTCTGACCACGCACAGTGTAGGGTTCCGTAGTCAGTACAGGCTATACAAAATTCTTACAAAACATCTGAGCCAAAACTCTATGTATTTTAGAAATACAAATTTAATTTTACAGTTCATTTATACGGAATTTCTATAAACTTTTTACAGACTCAATTACGCGATTAAGTGGGTGGATTATTACTCGTAAACTTGAAAAGCCTACTTATCGCTGATAGCATAAATTCAAGACGAGTTCAATTTCTGTAGATCAATATTTATATGGTAACTAGCCACTGCTTGGCCAGCATTGCGTTGCCCGTGACAGTTCTTTTCGTGGGGTCAGGTGAGACCACTGCTCGCTAACCCCCTTTGATTGCTACGAATTCCCATTTGGTAAACCAACACCACGAGCAACGCCGTGATGGCCTCGTCATTGCCAGATGCGGCCAAATTCGAATTGCGAAGAAATCCAATCGACATGACGTCACAATCACACAGGAGGCGGCGTAATTGGTATTGCACACAGGCGTTCAAACAGTTAGCGGCGGGCCTGGTCCAGATTCATGTCAAGCTTGGCCTTTTATATTCCGTCGGGAAAAAATAAAACCTTTTTTGACCTTTGATAATAGATCAGATAAGACAAAAATTTGTCAAATAATTTTTCTTACCTTTTTGACCGACGGGCTATAAAAGGTCTCGGGTCCAGAAAAAGTTTTCATACCCTTTTATGATTTTGGCTGGTAGCTATACATTGTAGTTTTCTATAACTACTGTTTTGCCATAAACCCTGTTTCGCGGTTTTACCAGGCATCTGTCTATCCTCAAGGGATTTGCTTTGTGAAAGGCGATTGTTCGCTATTCAACAGTGTAGTATTCGTTTTTTTCACGATAAAATTTAATATGATTTGAAAATAAGAATCGTTGAAAACATAGCATGACTTTTTTTATTTGATTTTATTGCTGTATTTAATAAAAAAATAGAGCATCTTTTGTGCATCATATAAATAGATTATAATTCCTATGCGCTAAGTTCTTGTGTTTAATTAGCGTAGCACAAAGATGTTATTTAGTTATGTTTACACATATTTGAGTATGTATTGAACTAACAATTCATTGAACGCGATTAACACTCTATTAAGGACATACTATTTTATTTTAAAACAACCAGTTTGTAACTACAGATTACGTAGAGGATTTATTCTTTTAAAAAAATCAGGGTCATCGTAGTTGTTAACCTTTACTCACCATATGCAGATCCCTTGTGAAATATAAAAGGACAACTATACTAATTGGAAATAATTAACTACAGTATTGTTTGAAAAGTGCATGAGTACGAGTACTAAGGAACATAACTAGAGTTTTTATGAAAAACTACAAATTAGAGCAACCAAACCGCAGGAAGAGTTCTTAGACCGTGAATGGAAATATTCTACAATTAACTTTAAGTTTAAAGGGGCTTATCACAATTTCCACAGAATACCTAATGTGGCGTAGTGGAAAGTATTTTAATTAAAACAAATTTGAAGAGAAGAATAGAAATGAAGCACAGGTTGTATCTATTATTTCGAAAGTATCGCCAAGACATATTGTGAGGAGTACTAGAGTTTCGAGAGGTTTCCATTGAAGTGTGTGTGTGTGTTGAATTCTTGAGTTATTGGAGTCTTGTTTAGCGATTCATAGAAAATATAATCGTCAATAATCCATAAATAAAATTTTAAAACAATAAATATCAAAACTATATTTATTTCCTTTGTGGAGAAGTCAGAGGCGGATTAAGCGGTACGCGGACTAAGCGGCCGCGTAGGGCCCCGGATTACGAAGTGGCCCACGAGGTCTTAAAATGTCTATTCATTAGTGTTCGAGGAAAGATGTGACAGCGTCTTTACAATGTGCTTCTATAAGTTCAGTGAAAAGAGTTTCTAATATACGAGATGATCAGCAAGAGGGGCAGATGCTGTATTAGCTGTAAAACTTCGTTTCAACCATAGATGTAAAAGAGGCTTTAACTGGAAGTTGGATAAAAAACTATAAAAATATATAATTTACAAAAATGCATTGATGGTAGTACTTTTGAAGATGAAGTTGACAAGTTTTTAATATTTCTAAAAGGAAAACGAGGAGACCATAAAAAGCACACCAGACATCTATCGAGCCTTCAAAGAAATGTTTTGCACAGTTGCGAATGTTGAAATATTATTAAAATTTTTTTTAACAGTTCCCTTATTTGATGGGCGTTAGGAGAGAGATCGTTTTTTGTTTTAAAGCTTGTAAAAAATTAATACTATGGGAAAAGAAAGATTAATTAATGTGCCCATTCTGTAAATAGAGCAAAAAATTTAAAACCGAATTTATATCATCACCGAAGGGCCGTGATAGCCTGTTTGCTAGAGGAGCGGATTAGCAATCAAAAGGTTTGGAGTTCGAAACTAGAACCAACCAAAGGCTTCTTCGGAGGCTTTCCTTTTGGTTTGTGTCTGTTTGGGGACATTCAAATGAGAGAACAGTAAAGTGTGTCATAGTTATCGTGCATTCTCTTGAGAAGAACGTGAGAAAGTGTGATGTGAAAAAAACAAAACACTACACGAAATATGGCATTGGGACTATCATTTTTCCCCACGAAGAATTCATAAGAAAGCTAGCTCCATTTTGTTTATCAAATAATAAAATTCATGTGTTTACACTTTGTGTTTCAACACTCTTCCGAAATATTATGAACATCTCTTCCTAGACCGGGATTCGAACCAAGGACAAAGAAGACGTGCGTGGATAAGGGATTATTCCAATTTCCGATACAGTTACGCTCCTTCATTACTCGCCGACACTAGATCAGTTCTCATTTACGCACACACACAAAGAATTGTGTAATTTTTCAGACGTTGATTAATAAGTTTATAGTTTTGAGATATTATTCCACATTAGAGTATAGTGCTTAGAGATTTTGAACATTTGTTTGAAATCTCATACCCGGTAAGTTTAGTTTGTTTAAAAAATACTATAAAACGTCATTAATTGTTGTTTGTGATGCCTCTACCCATTAACTAAAGCAACTTCAAATAATAAAGGCGAGAGAAACTTTACAAACTAACCCTGTGGTTAGGATGGACATGTTTAAACCATTCATAAATTTCTATGGAAAGGGGACTGAGGGGAGGTGAATTATTAAATTATGAGCCAAGGTTTCTTTTATCATACAGAAAGGCGGCATATTACAGTATAGTCGGGGGGTCTCCTTCTAGTATTGGTTTGTTATTTTTATATTATTAAATTAAAACAATCAAGGCTTTGTAAGCCGTGGAATATTTTTTTGTAATGTGTGGGGTTGGTTGTTGAATTTACCTCGCACTGGAAGCAACAAACACACGGGTTATTGGCGACAGTCCGGGATCCATCGCAAAGGGAAAGATCCGAGGGCGATACTTGGGTAATTTTGAGCCACGGTCCGATGACGAGGTGAACACCTGAGTTTACCCACTCTCCGAAGTTTTACACCTAACCAAAATTCGAAAATTTGAGGCCACGACAGTTTTAACGTGCACGAGTCCCCACCTGCACGACGGTCTTTTAGTTAGTTGGAATTCCCAACCCTCCGTTTGCTAATCCGCGACTCTTATCAAACAAGGTTACCGCGGCCCCTACAAGGCGGGCTATGATAAAGAAACTGTGTGTGTGTGTGTGTGTGTTTCTAATACTTTTAAAAACCTTCTCGTAGTCGCATGGTTAGCCGTGTTACACATTTCCAATGAGAAGACAGATAATTTGTTTTGGCATCCCGTGAACTCGACAACACTAGATCAGTTCTTGATTACGCAAACTCACAAAGAATTGTGTAATTTTCCCAGACGTTGAGTTATAAATTTAGTTTTGAGATTTTATTCCACATTGAGTTTTGCTTAAAGATTCTGTACATTTGTTTAAAATCTTACTTCCGGTAAGTTTAGTTTTTTTAAAAATACTATAAAACGTCATTAATTTGCGATGTCTCTACCCCTTAACTAAAGCAGCTCCAAATAATAAATGCGAGAGAAACTAAACTTAAAAATTATTCCGATTGAACGAAAGTATAGTATGGATAGTTGTTGAGACATTTACTTTTTTCAAATTAAACGTAACGTCAAATTATTTTAACAACAATCATCGAATCGGTCAAGCTCTTGCACATTTTCTCAGACGGTTGTGAGGCAAACACAAAAAAATCCATTCCATTGTTAGCACGTGCTTTGCATTAGTTTCTCAGAGACATTCGTTTCTACCTTGTGACCGCGATTTCGCAGTTCCGTGTTGCTACCAATGGTCACTTACGCTAGTCCTGTATGGGGATTTCCTGCGCTGAAACTCACGTGAAAGAACAGCATCACTCCAAAACATCACCCTTCGAATAGCTACAGACAGCCCATTATTCTACCGCAATATAAAAATTAGGGAATAACTAAATATGTACGCGAGATCAGAGTTTATAATTAAACTCAATACCAATTTCTACGCAAAACTCTCCAACCATAATAACGAAGCTATACTCCAAATCCCAGATACGACTACCGCAGAAAAAAAAGTTGTTCAACAAACGAGATCCACTCTAAATAAATTAAATTGATGTTTGTTCATTCCTTTTCCTTTTCCACTCCAAAATTGATTCAGAGTATGCCCTGATTTTTCACGTTTTGCCCCTCAGGGCTCAGTAGCACCGACCGGATGTACAATTGGAATCTTTCCCAATGGGGGTACAGAAGATTTCTCAGAAAAGTGTCTACTTAGGTCAGCCGTCCAGCCTTTTGTCAAGACAGCTGCGGACATCCATCCCCGTAGGCAATAGCTCATTCTTCCTGCACAGAAGTTCCAAATTTCGTGTCCTCTAATGAGACCCCCCCCCTTATGTGAGGGGTCCGGATCTTAGGAGAGATAAAGATCCCAATCCCGGCATTCCTGTCTTTGTTAGCTCTAGTTGCATTTGCTGCTTTGCACCGGGATCGTCTAGACTAGATTAGAATTTAGGTTGGTGGTTAACTGGTTATTATAGTTGCTTGCTCGTTTTCAACTACGTACGATGCGAACTGAAGCGTATGTAACTAACGGTTAGATAAAAACATAAAATTGTTATGTATACATCAATTTTATACATAATTATACATATGGTTTATACACTGGGTTGTACTGAATAAAAATAATACTGTCAATTTTTAATTTCTAAAATGGACAGTTAATTTTTATGACTGTTTTCAATAGTAGTGATCAATTAACAAAATTTTGTATTATAAAACCAGTTACATATAAACAGATGGGGCATTAAATTTCGTTTTTATTTAATTTTGGCTTATGAATGGAAGAGGATTGGATTGGATGTTAGGGCTTTAAGACGCAAGGATCATATTTGTCCAGACAACATCAAATAAATGAAAGTACATGTGAATTTTTACAAATGCAGATGAAAGAAATACTCCCGGAGTAAGTTACAGTAATCAAACCAGCACCGCCTACAACTCGTAGTTTACAAGAACAGTGGGTAAATTACTAAGCCACGGTGGAACTCAAGGCTATGGAAGGGAAAGGAAGTCTATAGGCACAGAACACACAAAAGAGGCACAATAAATCTGTGTCAGAACTGATGAAATATCAAAACTATATTTGTTCAAATTCAATTCTAATAGGTTCTTCGAATTCAATTTTAAAATAAAAAGTATTTCGATAATTTAAGAAATTTCTACAGAAATACTATTAATGGATCAAAGTGTTGCATATTTGAAGATATAATGACAGTGATTGGAAATTTTCCTTCCCACTCCCTCAGATTTCACTATTTGTTTTTGTATAAAATTATAGTGTTTGGGGGAGTGCTTCTTAGACAAGCTAAGATGTTTATTTTGGATTTCATTTCTTCATGGCCATTGTTTAGAGTGTCCACAGACAAAGTATTGAAAAATCAAAACAAATCCTTAACGGCAATACTTAAATGTTCGATGCCGTCATAGTAGTGTTAAAAGTAAACTTCTCCATTTGAACAGCTGAAAGAACATCGGATTAGCAATGGAATAAATAGAAATTAAATCGAAATCAGAATATTTAACTTCGAGAGTTATCGAAAATAAGTATCAATTCGATTTTTATTTTGAAGTAGTGATGCAGTTAGTTTATTTCTAGTCAAGATACCTTTATCTTGACCTTTAGGTAACAGTTAAAGGGTAGCACACGTTGATGGATGGTCCCAACGTGGGAAAATTATTAGGGAATCCCAAATATATATATATATATATATATATATATATATATATATATATATATATATATATATATATATATATATATATATATATATATATATATATATATATATATATATATATATATATATATATATATATATATATGTATTTTGTAAGGTGAAGCTATGTAGAAAGTGTGGCCACTGAATATGACACAGTAAAGCCTGACACCTGCTGAAAATGTTTGAAGGGGTCCTATAGATTTAACATTTTACATTTGAAGGTAAAGACACAGACCAAAGAAAAGCATATATGAAATGATACGCTCTTGCTCTACTCACAATACTATTTCATTGCAAACAGCCTATGATGCCTCATCTTGAGGGCGACCCCATGAAAAAGCATGGGATTCAAATTTTATCAATGACAAATTTGAACAAGTAACAGTGCAAATAAACGATCTGGGAGTGTGTACAATATAACATTTTAAGTAATTACTGGGACAATAGTAGTTATTTTTTGTTTAACCCTCCAAGTGTGTGTGTGGTGGGGTTTCGACGAGATATCTCGTTCATCATCAAGAGTTAACTAATTTTGCCAATGACGATAGATTTGACAAACTGACAGATTTTGAAAATGACGCCTTCAACAGCTGACCACTTTTTCTAGTGTCAAGATACCTCGTCCATCAAGAGCTGATCAATTTTGCTAATGACAAGATATCTCGTCCATTAAGAGCTGACCAATTGTGCCAATAACGAGTTATCTTGTAATCAAGATATTGTATTACCGATATTTTTGGATAGGAGATCAAGATCTGAAGACTTTTCTTACAATGATGAAATTTTTCGTCCGTCGGTTTTGCTACTAACGAGGTACCTCATTGAGCAATCGCCAGAAGGGTTGAGTGTGTACATCTCCCTACCCATGTTATCCATGCCTTTCTGCATAAACTATAAAAATATTGGGATTGGGCAAGGAGTTTGGACCTCTTAAATTTGTACCGCTGTCGCCGGATACAATGGCTTTACGACCTATTGAGTAAAGTCTTCTCTATGTTTGGCTATTCATATTACCCGTATATTTGCAATACTCATTTATTTCATAATTAATTTGATGAGGCCGATCCCATCAATAAAAGGTAGCCCTGTTGGATAAGCAACGGATTAGCAAACTTTGAGCTGCGAATTCGAAACTTGTTCCAGTCTCAGACCGTCATCTACACGTTAAATCTATCGTGGCTGAAATGTCCTGGCTTGGTATGGAAGTTTAGAGAGTGGGGTGCCAGCTGAAGTGTTGTCATCATTGCAAGGCGTTATCCTTGGACTTTTCCTTCGGGATAACGGCCGGACCGTCGCCAATAGGTCGTTGAGTTGTTTCAGAGGGACGTTAATTAACTACCCACCTATCCATCCATAAAGATATTGGTGAGGCAAAGGGATAGGGTCCCTAGGGTAGGCATCCTTGCTGTTGACGTAATAACATCAGGTCAGATTTGATCTAAGCGGATTAACAACCCGAGGGTTGCGAGTTCAAATCTCTATCCAACTAAAGACTAGCGAACGTAGGGGCTGGTACATGTTAAATCTGTGGCCTCAGATGTCCTCACATTGGTATGGTGTCTTAGTTTGGAGAATGAGGTACCAGCTTAGGTGTTGTTCTTGTCTTCTGACCGTGGTTCAAAAGGACGAAGCGTTGTCCTAGGATTTTTCCTGGAACATCGCCAATAGTGCGTTGCTGAAGTGAGACATTAATTAACCTCATATTAGGTTCATATGTCATATACAAATTGTCGAAATCTCTCTCGGGTGTATGAATTGTCAAATTAATTGTCGTCATGAAACTCTAGACATAAACATTTGTAATTTTTTCATTGACGAATTCTTGTTTCATTCTCGCAAAAATGTTCTGGTTTTTGGTTTAAAAAACAAAACACACACACACCAGTGCTGTTTATAAAACTATTTGAGACTTGTGGAATGTGCTTTACTTCCATGTTGCGGCGTTCCTTCTGAAGTAACAGAAAGTGTTTTGGAATCAATTTTATATTTAATTTCATGTTAGCTGCCTTTCTGGCTATTCAATAATGACCTGAAATCAAAGAAAATAAAACTGATTATTTTCTCGCAATTTTTCAAGAAATAGAAATAAAACATTTAATAATTTAGTGGATGCAAAACATATTCATACCCCAAAGAAAGCATGTAAGGTGTTTTTTCAATATTAAACACTTACCTGTCCGATAGTGAGGCATAAGTTAATGGAGGACTTACATAAGCGTTCTTATAAAACTCGCGATTTCTCGTTATTTCTGAAAATGAAGAATTTGGTCTGATTAAATAATTGTATCGTTTCTTAACTCGTAGCACCGTTTGAACACAAAACGCAAAAAAAAAAGGGATTATAATCTACTTATATAAAAAAAAGGATGTGTTTGTGTATATTTTCCAAACAAATCTACTCCGTTTGACTAATTCACATTAAATTTGGCACATTTATACTTTATAGTACTGAAGATAATGAGACGTTCCACCACCCTAAAAGTATTAACATTTTTACCAGTCTTATACTAAAAACTTATGCTAATGACCTTTAAGGAGTGATTAAACCAAAAGCTGGTTCGTTACATACCTGTCTTTAAAATTCTTTAACAGCATGCTAGCAGGTGACTAAATTTTTAAAAATCTGAATTCCTCAAATCAAAAGTGTAAGCTTTTTTTATTTTATTTCTGCCATATACTACCATTTAATTATAAACATTTCAGTTTCAGATAAGAAGCAAAATATGTTTCAAGATAAATTTGTCGCATAATGCCTCAAGGGGATACAGCAGAGTTGACGTCTCTCTGTCCTCTACGATACTTATACAGATCTACACGGTTTTGACCAGTCCACTCCAAATTAGGAAAACACTTATTCTTCATAACTCTGGGGGTAACGTAGGCAACATATTAACCCCAGTTCTATTTGACCTAGGTGTTCAGTGGGATTTAAAAACAATTCGAAATCCTCAAGGGAATTACATTTTTAGATTATTTTTACGATCACTGAATAATTCACACCAACTATATGGTAGGTACATTCATCCTGTAGAAAACATTGGCTCTTATATATTAACCCCTGTTCTATTTTTCTTAGGTTTTGAGAGGGGTAAAACAATTCCGTGATCCAAATTGGAATAAAATATTAAAGATATATATATATATATATCACAATTCGACCAATTCACAACAAATTTGGTACACTCATTATTTGATTACTGTGCTTAACACATGCTATATACAGTTGCAGATTTAGGGAGGCTGTAGCCAAAAGCTGCTATAAGTTTACTTTCTAAAATAACTTATTCAATTTGAAGCTTTGCACTATTATGTGATAAATCATTATTGCCTTTGTATTTCTGAAAAGGTGCTAAATGCAAAATATAAAACCTACCGAATATACCACCAACTAATAATAATCAGTAAGCTGTCTGCTCCCTTAACCAAATGAGGAAATAATATTTTGCCGAGTAGTATGTAATGAGTGAAATGATCAGATGTTTATCAATGTTGCACTTCTATTATGATTATCTAAACCAAAAGAAATTCATTATTGATGACATATGAAATGATCACCAAAAACAAACATCATTTAGTTGGAAACATAACAGTTGTTTTAATGAAAAAGTCAACAATGTGAATTTATAATCATGGTGCAGGGAAATTCTTTACAGGCTCAGGTGAATTGTTCCTGAATTTGCAAAATCTTTTACTAGCCATCTTACGTAAAGGAAATTTATTATTCATAAATTCAATGATACAAAGCTCTGGAGTTGCATCCTGAAAAAGAAAATTTCATTCTGTTTACCCTTATCCTGAAAGAGAAAAATTAATTATGTTTCCTCTTGCATAAAAATACAAATTTTTCCAATAGAATTTTAAAAACAAGAATCGTTTCTTTTTACACACAGATTTTTTTTTTATAATTACACTCAAGTAGTTGCCATGTTTTTCACCTACCTGAATTTTAAGGGCATATCTTGAATGGCTACATCTCAAATTTCCCACTTAAAATCATAGCAGTAGTGAGTATTATGAATGTTTGAGATTACTTTAAGATAATTCGTATTCACTTCCTACTTATGTGAAATATTTCTTGACAATTTAATCCAACAATCTTGACCTCATTACATCTTATAATCATCACAATGCAAATGATTGGCATATTTTGAAATCGCTACATATCGAATTTTCCACTTTAATTCTTAGCAGTAGCTAGACTAAAGAACATGCAAGATTACTGTATCCATACTTATTTGCTGCTTAGTTGAAATATTTCTCGACAATTTTTTTAAAATTCAATAATCTTGAAGTTTTATTACATTTTATGATCTTGACAAAGCAAATTATTGAAGTAAATATTTACAACTAGAAGCTGTCTTGTATTCTCAACATTTAATTAAATTAATTTATTGCTAGATGGGTAATCAGTAGCTACAGAGTTTAGTTCTATCTGTCTGGTTAAAGTGAGGAGGGCATGAAATCAACCAATCTTCCAGAAGATTTAAAGCTTTACATTCAATTACGGAAAAATCAAATCTGTAATCTTTCTAATTTTGAGCAGAAGTTGTACAGCAGGGTTCATAAAAATGAAACTTTTCCAACCAATAGAACCCAGATTATTTTCATTTAAAGGTATAAATAAATATTCATTATGGGGAAATTGTTCTCCAGCCAATTGAGATAATATTTCATTAGTCTTGTAGATATAATATGTTTCTAAGCACCTGGCAGCTGAGGAATTCGTGCCAGAAAGAATCATAAAAATCCATCAATAACACTGTCAGGAAAATTTGAGACTCCTCAATCCTGGAATGCTTTGACAAAACAGTGATCCTACCTCCAGGGTTCTTACTACTGGAAGTTGGAAGACTATATTGTTACATTGAAAACTAGGAAGTTTAGTGAAAAAAAAAGAACTTGTTATCCAAGTCTCATCTAAAGAATGAATATGGAAACAATGTTACACATTTAATAATATTTGATGTACAATATTATAGAAATTAATACCTGCATTGAACAGAACCTTCTGTAACAATTGTAGAATTCAGTTCAACAGCCTTGGGCTCAGGTGGATCACAGGTTGAATTAAACTCTCAGATGAAGAATTGGGATGTAAACTGAGCAGCCTTGCCATACTACCTTTCCAAGTGACTGGGCCTTGCCATACTACCTTTCCAAGTGACCGGGCCTTGTCGTACCACCTTTCCAAATGACTGGGATCTACAAAAAGAAATATCTTGCTTCTTTTGGCAGTAGAAAAATAGCCTGTGGTTTAGAAGATAATTTTTTGTGCCATACTACCTTTCTAAATGACTGGGATCTACAAAAAAAAATATTTTGCTTCTTTTGGCAGTAGAAAAACAGCTTGTGGTTTAGAAGATAATTTTTTGTGTTCACTTTCTGAAGAAAAGGTCTCATAGCTTGCTTTTCAAGGGAGAGGTAGTTATCGGGAGATAATATAGCTGAAATCACAATGCCCGTCTCTTGATTACAGTTTATTATGTTTTGCAACAGGTCCTCAAATTTTGAGAAGCATTTCTCAAGGCAATATAGGTGTTATTGGTACTTACATGAACCAGAATCAAGTCACGATTCTTTTAAAGATGAAACCTTTTCTGTTACACGCTCAATGGTGATTCCTGGAAAAGCTAGAATATATATTACATTACCATGTCATTGTGATGGCAAATACTGATTTTTCCATACTGATTTCCGATTTTACTCTGTATTTGACCATCGAATCCACACCAGTAATTAAAACCTTCATAGTTACACTACAATTTTTGGACAATTTACAGACAGGAAGAGCAACTAAGAGAAGGGCAGAAACTAGTCAAAGAAAAAAAAAAAAGACTGCACCAGAAATGAAAACTGCACTCAATTTTTAAAATGCAATATGAACTCATAAAATAATTCAACCAAGAGTAAAATTCACGAAAACGAACAATGGAAACATAACAAAATGAAAAGCAAATAGTAAAAAAATTTGAGAACTGACAAACACAAGGAATACATATTACACAAAAATGAATACCATAAACAAAATAACTTTTAAAATAACGTAATATTTTGTAAAAAAAGGATAAACGATTCCAGGCAAGCTTCGCGATATCAAGGAGCGTAATCAAATCCACCGACAGGCACTGAGCGACGAGCGTCGTGAGCGACTGGCGTGATTTACCACTACAATGCATTCCAAAATCGAAATTGGCTTAAATCGAATTGGCTCCCATGCCAAAAAAGTTTTTGAGCCAAGACCGCGAATCTATAGCAACCTCCGAAATTCTATAGCAACCTAGTGTGCCCCTAGGCGCTGCATTTTCGCACCCAAAAGAAACTTTCGATAACTAGAGCTCGGATCGATATGCAAAAATGTGACCTGAAATATGTATTACAAAATCCAAAAATATGCACTAAAACCCCAAAATATGCGAAGTTGCAACAACAACAAAATTTCATTCTTACCAAAAAGGGTAGTGAGGAGGATAAAGTAAAAACGAGCCACACTTTCATTCAATGAATACACAATTTTATTTATTAATCGCTTCACCCACTGTCCTGGCGAACGTGTAGTGATTTGTTTTCCCAACTCACACACACATTACATAAATTAGGTATCGCCAGCAAGGGTCAATCGTCTCATCCACATCCAGATGGGGGAATTACCTATCTCATTTTTTATTCTTTTTATCACCTTCTCGTACACTGACGTAATGTAGTTCTTTCTGAGTGTTGATTCAGGAGGAATTTCTTTACCTGTGTACTTCTTCAAGAAGGCTCTAAACTGTTTGTTCATTCTCCAACTTTTAAAGAGCAATATTGGATTTCAACATTGCCTTGATCTTGGCACATCTCGTTCTTCTCCGAAGATTGGGACACTGATTCAAACTTTTGACGCGATGAAAGGCTGTTGAATATTCTTATTTTTTTGCGCCTTTTCTCCACTTTTTGTTTGTGAGTCGAAGTTGATTTGAATTTGATTGCTTCTGAAAACCTTCCTTCCAAACGCTCTGAGCAAAGTTCTTTGGAATTTTTTTTTTTTTTAAATGTTTAAAAATGGAGAAAAATTGTCCAAATATGCACAAAACATGTAAAATGGTCCCAAATATGCAAAAACATGCAAAATAAAATTGGGTTTTTTGCTTGCAAATTGCTAAAAAACACTCGATACGGATTTCTATCAACATTACGGGCTAAAAAAAGATGTGCAAAATCCGAGCAGTAATGATAAGCATATTTAGTGAAGTCTAAGATAGTCTTAATATAAATATGTTTCTTTAGTTCATATTCATTGTTAACCTTTTCACGTGGAATATACTCTTACTTGTGAATACTTTTGTGTTTAATACAGAATATAATTTATTTTCCTGCTTCGACTTTGTAGAAGTTTTGAAAAACATCCTTTCCTCCAAATATTATTTTCAGATAATATTTATCGCATTTTTTTTTATGCTTTTAAGCAAAAAGTTCGTTTTGTCTCGCTGCGTAAAGAATTTAAACAAAGTGAGAGATGAAGACGATAAAATATCTGCAGTGTTATGCTGTTGACTCTATACGAAACATTCTGGATAAAGTACAGCAAAGCTATATTTTATCTCATTGTAGATAATGTGATGTACCTAATACCCTTAACAGGGTTGTTATCAATGGAACACTTTAATTTAGGACTATTCATAGAATAATCGTCAATGTGATAAACCTATCAATTTCTCAGAAAAATCGAGATAATTTGCAATTTACATGGATTAGTACGACACACGATCAAAAGTATTTATCAATATCGCTTAAGATAAATATAAAATGACTATTTTATACTGGACTAAAAATATGCAACGTAATGAGAACACATTTTTAGTATTCTGTCTTTGTTGAACAAAAGTAAGCTTGCTATCAAGGTTTCAATATTCAATAGCCTATGCATGCGGTCTTTGTAGCAAAGCAAGTTACGCGTCTGAGTGCATGAAAGTCATTTAATCTAAAAACTATTTTTACTATGCAGGGTGTTTCGAAACTCATGGGCAAAAGAGTAAGGGGTGATTGTAAGCATCTTAACAAGCAATTTTCACCATACAATGCATGAGCGGAGAGTAAGCGGCGAACCGCTAGGAGCTATCCTCCGTTACTGTCACATGAAAGAACGAAACACCAAACGGATAGAGGAGGTACTAAATAATTTTATTGACAGCATGTGTGACAAAATTACAGAAACTGCTCAAAAGGACAACCGCCTGTGGTAATGCAGGCGTTACACCATCAAACAAAGAAAACTTCAGTATCAGAGGGATATACAAGGAAGGAGTTGGGATTGCCTGCTGATTAATGAGGGAACAATCCCTACTGATCTACCAAGAAGGATGAGAGTGGCCTGTTTCCGCTTGTTAACCGGACACAACTATCTTCAACAGCACCAACATAGGATTGGTGTGGCTACCTCCCCAATCTGTCCGCTTTGTTGCGATGGTCTTATGAACAGACAACACCTTGCAGAGTGCTCTAATTTACAGGACATCAAGGATACTTCTCTAGAAGGACTTTCTTCGCTATATTGGACGGCAAGACAGCGTATGGCCGAAATGCCTTGAGCTCTGGGCGTAGGATTAAAAAAAAAAACATAACATCTACGACACATAAATGCTGTCAACTAGGTCCTCGTCGGAGTCGATGGGGCTTTCGTAGACGAGACTTTTCAAATGACCCCACAGAAAAAAGTGCAGACAGGAGAGATCGGGTGAGCGTACCGGCCAAGGTGGGTGCCCACCCCCGACCAATCCATCGCCCTGGGAATTTAGCGTCTAAAGCGCTCCGCACGTCCAAGCTGAAATGGGGTGGTGCTCCGTTGTGCTGGAACCACATACGTGCTTGTATGTTGGCTGCAACAGGTTGAAGTAAGTCTAGCAATACCTGTTGTAAAAATGTGAGGTATGTTCTGCCGTTCAGTCGGAATGGCAGAAGATATGGGCCCGATCACTCACAATTCCAGCCCAAACATTTACGCTGAGGACATGTGTCGTACGGATTGTTAGATACCCACACATGAAGGTTATGCTTATTAGAAATGCCTTCACGAGTAAAGGTGCATTCATCCTTGAATACCACATGTGCACTAAAATCAGGCTGCTCTGCTAGCTGTTGCAAAAACCAACGTGCAAACTCGACACGTAGCGCATAATCTTCAGGTATCAAGGCTTGCACTTTCTGTGCATGGCAGGGGCGTAATCCTTCGTCCCGTAGTACTAGCCAAACAATCGAATGGGGCACATTTACGGCACGGGAAACCTTTCGCGTGCTAATATCCGGACGATCTTCCACTCTTTGCAGAATGTCCTCTACATCTTGTGGCGTCTGCGTACTCCTGCCACGCTCTGTATCATGCATGCCGGTGACAAAGGATCCCGTTTCGCACAGGCACCGATGCAATCGCTCGAACATTTTTCGGTCTGGCACGTGTCTTCTTGGGAAACGCTGCGTGTACAGTCTTTTGGCTTCTAGAGCATTCCCATCCGCAAGACCATACATAAAATGCATGTCCGCCTTTTCGTGATTACTGTTTGTCGCCATGCCTTCTGAAATCCACGGTAGAAAACTCGCGCGTTTTGCTTAAATTTTTGCCTATGAGTTTCGAAACACCCTGTATATGTAAAATCATATCGCGTGCAGGAAAGTCACACTTCTAATTCTAAAACATTCTATTCAGTCATTTGTGTTAATTTTAAGAATTCACTTGATCTAAAAGCATGATTTGAATTTTTGGGAAGTCGTAAAAGTAGTTACCTTTTATGCGTTTTACAAGTCATCAACCTATATATACCCGTTATTAATAAAAAAAACGAAATCGAAGCTAAAATTTTCTTGTCCTGCAAAACCATAGCACTATTAAAAACGAAGAACTGACTAAATAAGTGTAACAATGAATGTTAATAAAAAATTGGAATTTTCACATTTATTGGAATAAAAATAATAACCACTTTAATGGTATTGTGAAGGAAGCGGAGCAAGCGCTTGGCGGAGTAGTTGAAAGGATGAAAAGAAGCGTCGCCCCAGAGGTCAGGTCAACGCATGACCCCAGCGCCGGACGGGTGTTGAATCCGCGGTCAAGAGATTGGATTTCCGAAGGGGAAAGCGAATTGTCCTTTGTCACTATGACGACCGGCAAGACGCAGGGCTGAAGTTCATTTCCGCCGCTTCCAGGATCAGGGAAACCGCAGAGACCTTTTTGCCGCCGCGCCACCTCGTTTCCGCCGCTTCTACATGATCAGAGGAGACCGCAGAGATTTTTGTTCATGCCGCCGTTCCACTAATGAAGCTACCTGCGAAAGGAGAAAATTAACCTCCAATGGACAGCCCGATTTGAAACCAGCCAACAGCGAGAGGACAAGTATGTCGAATGAAACGAGAGGTCACCAGACCCGAGGGATCAAACTCATCGTGCTAAGTGAACACCCGTTCACTGTTTCCGATACCACGCTCTCTGGAGACGCATCGAGTCGCGACAGCTGTTCGTGGACTCGGGAGAAATTGCCCAAACTGGGATTACGTCTAGCAGACGTGAGGAAAGCTCAAACCTGAGCTGCTGCTCCTACTGATTTGGATCGGACACAGAACCATTTGCAAGGCTTACAGGAGCTGGGAATCACTAAACTTAGTGCCATTTAACGAGTTCACCCGAACTGCAAATTTCGTACAAGCGTGCGAGAATCCTTGGAGAAGCTCACCCGAGCAAGGAATCTTACTCGCCCGAGTCAGGACTGGAGAAGGGCTCAACGGAGCCGGGTAGTCCATTTGGAGTCCCGAGGTCAAGAACAATTCACCATATTCGGCAAAGATCTATCACCTGGACTCTGCCGGCCTGTACACGCTACCAATTAAAATCCGTTAAGGTTATTCTTTTGGGAAATAAAAACATTTTAGTCCAGACCGCTGCAAACGATATCATCTAGTAGACGACGCTACCATCCCCAATACGTTGCAGTATTATGTAACACATTTTATAGAATAAAAATCATTTTTATATAACTGAACGATAAGTTAAAAAAAACTTAAACCTTCTCATGAGTTAGAATCTTCGTGTGTAAATTTTGTTTAGGTAAATTTTTTTAAGAATGTAATGTTTGACGAACGACTTAGGAAATTTGCTCGAGACGATTAAATGTTAATAGTGAAATAGTTAAAAAATAAAAATACTTCTGTATCGATTTCATGCTTTAGAATTGTAGTAATATCCTCATAAAAGTTTCCCAAGCTTCGGAAAAATATTTTCGACTTGAAGAAACTTTTCTGACCAAATGGTTATTTTTAGCACACGTTTTTGCAAACGATAAGGATGTTCCATCGGGACAGTATATATTCTTTTTCAACGTCCGTGCCAAATTGAAAACTCTTATCAACTTTCACCGTCCCTAACTTTTATTTATTTCATTCGTATTTTTCTTTATGGAAAACTGGACAAGTTCCAGTTTTTCTTGTAGCTGTTGAAGATGGGAATATGCAGTATTTAACTTCGGCAATATTAAAAACGAAGTGCGGACTCAATAAGTAAAAAATGTATGATAATAAAAACACCGGAATTCACATTTATTGGAATGAAAATATGAACCACTTTTATGGGTATTACGTAAAACCTTTTGTAGAATAAAAATCATTTTTACAAAACCAAACGATCAATTAAAAAGCGTAAGCCTTCTTTTATTTAACACATTAAACTATATTTCTCTAAATTAATTTTACAGATTTAACCTGTTCAAAACTTAATAGTATTTTCCGTCTTATATCAATTCTTAAAAAAATTCCTTAAAAGAAATTTCTAAAAAAGAATAATTTTTCATACAATGCATTCTTTATAGAATATTATCTTTCGTCTTATTTTTTTCTAAAGTGTATGAAAATATTTTTTATTTTTGAACAAAAAAGACCTCCGAGTCATCCTCAACAAAGAAATAATGTTTTGCAGATTTAGTTTTTGTCTGGAATAAAACACTCACTGGCGTTTCTCCTTTAAGGTAGAAACAAATATAGGCGGGTAGAATAGGAAACAAAGAGGAAAGAAAAAACAGAATAAACAAAAAAATGCAAGATAAAAATTCAAATCCTGACCGGAAGCTTAATGAATGTGTACAACAATCGTATCAAAGAAAAGAAACTGGGCAAGTTGAACATTGATTTCTGTGAATACATTCTTGTATTACATGAATACTTGTCATCTAAACCGGTAATGGGTACATAATCTTACTTAATACTAGAACCAGTGTTGGATGATGTTCCCCAGTTAGCGGAGTGCATTTTTGGAATAATGAATGAATAGATGTATAGTATTGAAAAATATTATTAATTTTCTTGTGCGGTATGTTTCACTTTATGAAAAATGGGGTTAATTGCGATTTTTTATATAACATGAATAGCAACTACAGCAATGATTATCTTTTTTATGTTTCAGCTTTAGGAGATTCTTCCGATTACTACCAGAACAGTTTTGTTCCTTTCGTCATCCAACGGCTCTTATTCTGATCGGAATTCAAATATGAAGTTATCCACATCCATCTGCGCTCTAATTCTCTTCAACTTCTGCATCGTGAACAGCTTGGCTTTGAGCATCGGTAGTTTCTTCCGAAGCCACAGCAACCAGAAAGCTTTGAGTGAGGAAACTCCGTCCAGTTCTGACGAATTGCCAACAAACAAATTCGGCGAGAGTGAGGAAGACACGTTGTCGTATTCGTCAGAATCATATTCCGAATTCAGAAGCGATTCCGATGTACTATATAATTCTTCATCAGGTCAGGAGTTTATGGACGAACTTTTAAAGAATTCGTCTTCTGATAGCAATGGCACGAGTCAGTCAGACTCGGTGCAAAACAGCACATCAAACGGTGGTACGGAGGGACCTTTAACACCGAAGGAATCTTCGAGTTTCCACGCCAGTGAATCGAGTAGTGAAGTGCACTCATCGAGTGAATCATCGGATTCTGCTGAGGTAACATGGAATAAAGTAACGACACCTGCTCGACCTCAGTCTACAACGCTTGGACAAATTGCAGCTGCTAATTTCACGACTGAGGAACAAGAAGAAGTTGTTTTAGTCACAGGTGAAACTACCACAAACTTCGGCCCGAGTAAGTTTATACGTTTTCGTTGTTCATTTATTTTAGTATTTTGATTTTTAATCATATTCTGTTAGGCTGCAGTCTAAAATTAGGCGATCAATAACCGATCTCAGAAACTTTAAAATACTTAAAAAGGGGAGTTTCTGCGAATATTTATTTTTGCAACCGGACCTCGCAGGCCCAGCGCGCGTCTTCCCGGGTTAAACATTTACGAGGATTTCTTAATTTGTTAACAATTTTTAAACTGGTTTCTTTTTAAGTATATTGAGCTTGTCTTTAGTCTCAGCAGAAACGCCCACAGAGGTTTTCAATGTGAACAAACCGGACGGAAAGAAAGATTTTACTTCCGTTACCCAAATGATCTCGCATAATACATATGGGAGTGACCTTAAATTGTTGGTAAGTCACCATTTCGGTGACGTTTGGTGTTTAATCTAAGAGACATTGTCGAATCTACTATCAACACATGAATTCGGAAGTCATTTTTTGGAACTTTTATTATCGATGGGGGTATTTGAAAGCAAGTCAAACGACGCCACGTTCGTAAATAGTACAGGAAACACGTTTTACAGCAGTAACAGAAATCTGACAGAAAAAGCCTCTCACATCAAGTTCAATGACGAGTCCAAGTAGAAGTTGAAATTACATCGTCAAAAAATTATATGCATCACAAATAATCTGCTTACCTTGCACAGATGTATGTATAAATTTTTTTCTCTGTTCCTTTGCACTTATAGAGCGCAGCTTTAATATTATAAACACAATGAAAATTTATTTATCTTTTAAACTCACTCTCAACTCTATCATGGGATACAGACCCTACAGAGGGTTTGCTGTAAAATAAATTCTCTCACAACGTGTAAGAAGACTAGATTTGGACGAGGAATAAAAAAATTTCGGAATGCAAGTATAAATTGTGAGTTATATTTAAATGAACATGCAGACGCAAATCTTAAAAATTTTTACTGTGAGGGTTTTAGAGGTATGAATGAATTTAAGTGTCGGTCTTTTTAGGGAAAAAAGTTAAGGCGAATTAATTTGTGCCTATAAATGACGACTGAATTTAAGCCGGTCGCTACAGTTCAAACTCCCTGTCGGTCAAAAATTGCATGATTTGTACAATATATTTCGTTGTAGTAAGGGGTGAACGGTCGGGCATCATAGTGCTGTGCGGCTGGTTCCATCATGTGGAAATGAGTTGCGATGAAACAGGTGGTAATATAGTGGTCCAGGTCTGTTTCCAGACCAAAGATACAGAGATTACTGCAATGCATATCACAATATCTAACTTTTAAACTAAGAAAATGGACCACATTGCAAATAAAAAACATTGTACATTTCCCGGACCTTCATTTGTCCTGCCTCCGGTACTATGGAACCGACGACTACCCCTATATAGGAACCTTGTGACGAGATGAATTCTTCCTCTCTAAAAAATAGGTTAAAATAAGACACGTGTGGAATGGAAATTGCAAAGTACATTTAATTAATTCTTTCGACAAAACAATACAATAGGTTTTTTTTTTATTTATTTATTATTATTTTTACGACAGACACTTGATTACTGATCATTTGTCACCACAAGGCCAGAATCAATGAGCTAATTGTAAAGGGGCACCCAGTGGGTGGTCATCACTACCCCTAACTACGACATCACATTTACGTCCATGCCTTGACCATGGATGCGAACCAGGAACCTTCCGATCCAGAGACCAACACCTTAACCGGTTGGTCAGCTAATACTCATAGTTTAGTAAATTTACATGTAACAACCAGGGCCGTATTTCTAAATAGGCTAATAGGCTAAATTTTTCAGGGGCGGCAGTTTGGAAATTTATTTAAAAGTTGAAATAAAGTATTTCAGACGTTAATAATATTTTCCGTACGAATTTAAGAATACATGTAACTTAAAAATATGTTTTAGTCCTTCTACATAGCCTACTTTCTAAAACTATAACATAATACAAATTCACAGCACGTAATCTTGTATTATAACTTTCTTGTTGTGCAATCTAATTTGGTTTGACAACACTGGCACAAGTATAGCGATTCGATCTGACAACACTGTAGCCGATCTGGCAACACTGTTGGTGGAAAGCCCAGTGGCTCCGCTGTCAGTAGTGTAGTGTCAGTCTAGTCTGTCTGAGTCTGACGCTGTCATTCATGTCTATTGGTGTGCACAACGGGATCATTGATGATTGTGTTGAGCGAGGCGTGTTCGTGTTGTTTGTTACGATTTTTCCTAATAGTTTAGAGTATTCCAATACATAACGTACAGTTTTTAACAAGTCGGCTACTCCCTAGTAGCTACTATGAGTGACGGAAGGAAGAGATTCAGTGGCGCTGAATACAAAAAAACGAACAAAACTAAATCTTCAAGAGCAAAGGACGTGTTCTGAAACAAACAAACAAAAAAAACTTTGTTTAAAAAAGATGAAAATACCAATGAACTTAATCCTTTTATTGTATAAAACAAATGTATTAAGCAAATATGAACTATAGAGGGGGCGGCAAATGGACTTAGCCTATAAGCGGCATACTCTTAAATCCGGCCCTGGTAACAACCAATATATATGATTCATAGACTTACTTGGGTACTGGCAGTAATATACTTACGGTGGCACTTTTATGTGGTGATCAAAGTTGCATACCATCACTGGGTTATCCAGTTCTCGTACAGATGACGCATGGAATAAAAATGAGAGTGTACCCTACTCTGTGCTCATTATGTCTATGGATTGGTGATGTTTGAGTTTTATGGCGCAAGTTCCAAAAATTTTGGGTCCGCGGTAGCCCACGAGGATTTGCAACCGAAAGTTTGCGAATTCGAAACTCGATCCAACCAAAGACCGTCATGTCTGTGTAGTTGGTGCATATTAACCTTCGAAGTGGTTACGACGAGATATTTCGCCCAACAAGATTTGACCAATTTTTGCTAATGATAAGATACATCGCCATTAAGATACTGCCGATTTTTTATGAAAACGAGATCAAGATTTGGTCAGTTTTGTTAATGACCAGATGCCTCGTCAAGACAGTCACCATAACAGTCGAAATTAGATAGAAGCGTTAAATCTGTCGTGGATTCAACTGTCCTCACGTCGGTTGGCGTGTTGTGGAAGTTAGAGGAGAGTGGTGTCAGAGAGCTCAGGAGTTGACCTCGTCAACTGAACGTGGTTCCAAACACGAGGTGTTGTTCTTGTATCTTTCCCTTCGGGATTAATTCCAAACCATCGCCAGTTGCACGCTGTGTTGCTCCAGTGCTACTACCTACCTCCAGTGCTACTACCTACCTTGCAGTAAACTACCTACCTTGTGTGCACCCTTCTCACACACAATAGGTGCATTCCTCCTTGGGTGTATTTCTCTTTTCTGTGTGTTGAATTTTCAAAGATTAATTCAAAAACTTTAGAAGAAAAGTAAGGTTTCACTTGTAACCTTTCTTTATCGAATTCGCTCCATATTCTAATCCGAGCTGAGCTTGCCTATGCATTTTTTTTGGAGCACATCGAAAAAAAAAATCACAAAGAATTCAAATAATCCAAGAGTCTGACACAAAGTTAAAGTAATTTTAACGAGTATTGAACTGACTTGTACAGATAGATTGGGTGCGGAGTGGGATGAGAGTTGAAATTAAAAACCACCAACTCAGTATAATAGTAACAGTCAAAACAAAGTGCGATGAAAGTTCTTAAAGTTTAACAAAAGTTCTGAACTAAGGAGGCCGTTTTCGACAGTGTCAGTAAAACTTCCACTGTGCGATATTGTACGCCTTGTGTTTGGCGCAGCATGGCCAAATATGGCCGTTGCGCCATAAAAACCCCCAAGCCAACTAACCAACTCACACAATCAATCATAGCTTATGTACAATAAAAGTTAGAATGTTAATACATTCTTTAAATGACAATGCCATCGTGTTTTCTGGGGTTAACAGTAACCTTTATTCGTTCAAGAACTAATAAAAAAAGCACCTGTTTAAACACTACTATTACAATGTTTGGTTAAAGCATTTTATGCTTCACTCTGCCACAAAGTTCGTTTATGTATGAACTGGATAGTGCTCGGTTATAAAAATTCGACTGTATTTATATGTGCGCTCAAGAGTATCAACTACTCTCGAACCCTTTGCCCCATAATATTTTTATACTTGTTCCTCACAAAAACTTAAAGGATTAACTTGTATTTCACGGTTTAAGCTCGGGCCACGGTAGTCCGGTTGGAGGAGTAACGGATTAGCAACTGCAGGGTTGCGAGTTAAAATCCAACCGTCGTGTACAAAGGGAGCTGATGTACATTAAATCTGTCGTGGCCTCAATTGTCCTCACGTTTGCGTGGTGTGCCAGCTAGTGTGTGACCGTCATCTGAACGTGGTTCAAAATTACGTAGTGTTGTCTTCGGATCTTTTCCCTTCGGGTTCGATCCCGGACCGTAGCCAACAGCCTGTTGTGTTGTTCCAATTCGACGTTAATTAAAATACCATTTTACCATGATGGCAAGATCTAATACAGGACAGGCTTTGACATCAAAACGTGAGGGATACTGATTTCGAATAGAGCCGCTTGAAAGAGAGAGAGAGAGAGAAAAAACAGAGACCAATCAGATCTAGTGGTCAGGGTTATAGTTTCGGTATCCAAAGGTTCATGTTTCGAATTTGACACGGATGTATGTGTGGCTTCTATAAATGGCTTTTGCATAGAGAATATGGATATATGTTAGGTGTAAAGTGAACCCACTTCTGGTGTTGTACAAATCCCTATAATGCCATAAGGCCCGGCGCACACATTCGGTTTTTTAACGTGCGGCGCCGCTGTGGCACCGAAACCCAACTATGCACACATAACCATGAAATGACGAAGTACTCATTTCACGCCATTTGCGATAGATATTCTAACGAAGAAATCGTGTTTATTTCACTTACTTGGTGTAAAAAAAGTATATTTTGAAACAAATACACGTTACTGGATACAGCCATTTATTAATTATTATTTATATTCCATTTGTTTATGAAAACAAGGTACTTCAGACCGGAGAAGCGTGTGCGGCTAGCTGCGGCGCCTTAAAGAACTGCAGTACAAATTGCACGCAAGTTGGATGTGCGTCGCCGCAGCGGAGCCGTAGGCATGTGTGTCTCAGACCGCACTTGCGTTGCCGCAGCGGCGCCGCACGTTGAAAAACCGGATGTGTACACCGGGCGTAATAGTTCAAATAGGCCGCCATTAACAAAAACAACATTTTTTTTTTCCCAAATAGCATACCGATATAGTCAGCTGACAGAAATTAAGGAAGCCACATTTGTCAATATTTAATTTTGTATTTAAAAGCATTACAAATATTGCATTAATTTTTTCTATTTCTTTTCAGAAACCATTTTCCAAAAGAGCCTTGATTGGGTGGTAAGAAAATTTGCTTATCTTATTTTCTTTTTCTTTGTTCTCTACAGTAAAACTTCTTTGAACGAGACATTTTTGGAACGAATTGTTTGCCTAACATTATGTTAAATTAACCTCCACCAAACCATTGTATCCATAGAGCGACTACATATTTTGAGACGGGAAAACAGAATTTCATTTTTTGTCTCTATAGGAAAAATCTAAAGCTACACCACCGTAAAAATAAAGCTCCACCGACATCGATGTTTTAAAAATATTTACTCACCGATAATTTCAGGGTGTATTCAGAGAAGGCTCAAAGATCCCGAAAAAACACCGAAATGATAAAACAAAAAATTTTGAGTAAGCTTAATCGATGTAAATCAGATTTTGTAAGATCCCATAAGATGAACTCGTCATCCGAAAAAATTAATCAAAATTACTGATGTTGTCCTCGGATCTTTTTCTTAGGGGATTGACCACGGACTGTTGTCAATAGCCCGTTGTGTTACTCTTGTGCGACGTTAATTAAAAATTACCCAGAAGTTGAAAAATCGTGGATATGTATGAAAATATTCAAATATATTTGCTAACGCAATGTTCATTTGACTGTAGCAATTTGAGATCGGTTGCAAAAGCAAGAGAAAAATCATCTTGGGGATTTTGAATATGAATATAGGAAGGGTTGGCCGGTTGTATTTTTTGTTGCACGAGCCAGATTTGGCCAAGCTGTGTGAGGCATCGCGCAAAGAAAAGGCTGTGAAGCAACAAAGAGTGAAGCTGTGACAGGAATAGAAGCTGCTTTTGTTGTCATAGGGCGTCAGACAACTGTTGGAAGTGATTGGTTGTTCATCTTGGACATCGAAATGCGTGCCGATTCTTTCTAGCGCCATTTGATATTTGTCTTAAGCTTCCGGTTGGTTATTTTAAAGTGCGCGTTTTCATAACCAATTCTGCTAGTCCTCAATTTAACTAGACGTGATACAGTGCAACTTTACCAACCAAAGAGAATACTTCTTGTGCCAGAAAGCTTACATTGCTACTAGTAAGTTAATTCTAGCAGTGTCTAAGTTCACCGGACGTTATTAAAACTGGATGTACGAGGGTTGTTCAATAAAGAATTATCATATTTTTTTAAAGGTAATTTAAAAAGTCAAGAAAAATAAAATTCACATTGAACGTGTAGCGGGATAAGTGAAGAATAGATAGCACAAGTTGCACGGTCATGACGTCATTGCTGCATTGGTCATGAGTCCTTGGCAGCCGGCCAAGAACGCCTAGTTTTACTTTCGCCTACATCAAAAATGGATGTAACACGCGAAGTGCAATACACTGCATTGAACTTTTGTTTTCGCCTTAAAGAATCGTCAAATCTTTCAAAAACCAATGTCGTGTGTGTTCCCCATCCTCCATATAGTCCTGATGTAGACCATGCAATTTTTTTCTTTTCCCGAATTTGAAGAAACACTTCCGGGAAAAGCGGTTTTCATCATCACAGGCAGTGGTAAAAGTTGCGTATGCGATTTTGAAGGACCTGTCAAAAAATGGCTTCCGGCATGTGTTTGAAGACTGAAAAGGAGGTGGGATAAGTGCATTGCATGTAATGGGGAGTATTTTGAGAAAGAACATCAAAATTGGGAGGAAATTAGTACAGGAAATTATTTTTTATTAATTGAACAGCCCTCGTACTATCAGTAGTAATTTTATATGCCTGGTTATTTTATTGTGTCTATTACTGCATTTATTAACAGTTTTAGTGGAGCTAATATTGTCTTTTTTCTGTATGCAGGAAGATGAATACACACTCAGCATTCTACTACCAATATCTGCAGGAATTATCTTTGCCATTACAATAATCTGTACCATTGCAATGTGCAGATGCTTTAGAAGATGCTGTCGACGAAGACAGTTCAGGAAGAAATGTCTACCGGTAAATTGACAACACTTTCCTATTTCAAAACATTCCATCTAGTCAAATTAAACAATCCATAATATTAGGCTGATCTGTACCGTTTTGAACGGAACAATACTTTTTTTTTATATTTCACGGCTATTCCTACCTTTTAATAAAAATGTCAATTTTTTGATTCGTTGAAAATAAAAACTAGAAAAATACCTTTTTGGTCATGAATTGTTACTTATAAGCGTATATCAATATCCCTCACCCATGGATACCAGTAATTAGTAATCATGGACTCGCCATAATAAAGACACTACCTCAAAATAATGGACCGGACAGCAAGATGTGATTTTATAAGGGAAAGGATACATGCTTTGATATGGGGATGGTCCCACACGTGCTGCAATTACACTAGCAACCCTTCTGGGCAAACTTTCAACAAGGTTTTGATACACAGCTATGGGTATTTGTGTCCATTCCTGCTGCAAGAATGTCGCCAGCTCAGCTGTAGATTTCGAACGTGGTTCTCTGGTCCGTAAGCGTCGCTCCAACGCGTCCCACAAATGTTTTATGGGGTTTAGATCGGGACTCTGGGCAGGCAAGGGAAAACGTTTTACATCCATATCTTGATACCACTGCTTGGCAGAGGCTGCAACATGACACGGAGCGTTGCCGTCTTGGAAATCACTCGTCCATTCCATAAAATTGCCAGAGCGTAGTAAGAACCTGTTTGTCCAAAATGTCCATGTAGTAATGGTAATTTTCGTTAACGTCGTACTAGAGCAACACAACGGGCTATTGACGACGGTCCGGGATCAGTCCCTTGCGGGAAAGATCCGAGGACAACACCTCGTAATTTTGAACCACGGTCAGATGACGAAGCAACACCTGAGAATGTCCATGTAGGCGTCGGCGTTTAATTGACCTGGAACAACATGCAAAGATCCCAGGCCATACCACGAAAACACCCCAAAACAAGTGGTCGGATTTTATGCAAATCCGCTGGCGTCCGGTCCATTATTGTAGGGTAGTGTACTCTTTATACAGATTGAAGTTATTCGCTTTAGCTTGAGGAAATTCTACATGAAGTAAATTTAAGGATGCGTAAATATTTTGATGTTTTTTATTTCAGGATTCAGTGAGGAGTCTGAGTGCTTCGGATCGAGCGAGACTTCTTGGGGATACATCGGATGAAGAATTTTAATAATTCTTGTTTTCACGTGGAAATACATGGCGAAGCACTCGTTAAGAATGTTTGCAAACAAATCGTGGAGAAAGAGTGGAGTTAGAGCTTTTGCAGAAGCAAAATTCAGGAAAACTGCAAAACATGCAGAGCATTATAATGTCTACAACTTAATTTCTTCTGTTCCTTAAATATCTCGCTTATATTCTTGATTTAACCTTTTCGCTGAGGCGCTTAGATTTTTTCAATCGTCTCATAGAACGGCTTTTCTCTTGATTCTCCGAGCCCTCATACCTAACTTGAGCGATAGGGCCATAAGTGGCATTTACGACTGACTTTCCTTTCATAGTATCGTTTGGCGTTAGAAGAGATATCACCTGACGACTTTCTGCTTTTCCCAAAGCGATCACACCACACGGTTGGCAGAGTAGAGGGTCAACGAACAAAAGAAGGATCCTCTAGAACAGGGGTTCCCAACCTCTTTGCAACTGCGTACCACTTGAAATTATTGACGTACTACCAGTTCTATATTCTTTTAGAAGCATATATCTAATGTCAGAAAAGCTCCCAATGGCTTGTTTTATTTTAATTAAAATACTAAGAAAGCTTCGTATTTTATAATTAATGCACTTGTATTTCATATTAATGATGTTTTAATAAAGGAAAAAATAAAACGATTATTGAAAATTACAGTTTATTTTTTACTCACAGGTCTAAAAACAAATAATTATCTCTAATTATCCGTGCGTATTTCTCATACATGAAGATGAAGGAATTCTTCGTTAAACGATTTGACAGGGAGAGATATCAACTTAATTTCGCCGAGAATAGCCATTGAAGAGAATTAGATAATCAGCAACGAAGTTTCTCTTTAAATAATGTGCTACTGTTAGCGTCAATTATTACAATGTAATAAAAACGTCAATCACAAAATTGATTTCATATCATCCCATTTTTTCTATAACGTGGTTGTACATACTAAAAAATAGAACAAACTTCGTAGAATATTTGGGTCGCTCGTATCATCCTTGCGAACCATCTGTAACGCTGCCGCGTACCACCAGTTGTACTTGTACCACCGGTTGGGAATCCCTGCTCTAGAAGGTCAGTCGCTGACAGCTCGTAAATGGTGATCGACGCCAGCGGTCACTTAAAAGAGGGATAACATCCACCGTTACCATGCCGCTGGTGTAAGCGATATTTTAGTGGTAACTAATGTTTATCTGCCGCATCGCAAAGGTTAAGAAATGTTTGCTGGGTGTTTCAGAGCGTATATGAGGTACAATTTCAGATCATGTCAGTAAAATAAAAATAATTAACTATACATTTATAAGTACACACACAAATACGAGTTAAAAATATTGTTTGTATATCCAACAGTATGTAAAAGATAAATCTCTTGGGATGACCAATTTGAAAGCATACTATATTTTTCAACTGACGTTATTTTCCCAATTTTTTATTTATCTTACGAAAATCTCAAAATTTCTTGAAATTTTTAATAAACTAAAAATTTTTTAAGAAGTTTCAGAGATGACGTTTTCTAGCATACTAATAGTAAAAATGCGTGTTCAAGTTTGATATGGGGATGCAACAAAAATTATATGTTGTATTGTTACTAAAAATTCAGAAATTTACCAACATCATTTGAAAATTTTATTTCCTAAAAATAACTAATGATGAGCAACAGGATGACTAAAGATTTTATGGCTTGTGAATGTATTGCTTTTATTCTTTCACCTACAATCATGCTTGAAATATTTTAGAATTATGTTGATTTTTTAAAATTATATATTGATATGTATTTTTTTATTAGAAATTGATTTTGAAAATGTCAATCCTATTAATAGACAAAAATAATGTATAAAAATAAATGTCACTCCTATTCCGAATCACACAATTTTGAGAATGAATGTATACAAATCTTATTTCATACAAGTGATTTTACCCATTGTATTTTGCATTGCTTTTTTGTGTGTCTGTTAAATATATTTTGTAGAAACTGCACACATGGGTTATACTTCATAAATCATGTATTTGTAAATCATGTATCTATTTTCAAAAGCATTTAGATGCAAGTATTTGTAAAAGAAAATGAACATAAACTGTTTACATTTGGTGAGTCATTACTAGTCATAACATGTACATTTTACTTTTAAAGGGTTTGGAATAAAAAAAATGTAAGAAATAGTTTCCTTCTTTTTTCCATTATACATGTCATGCATTTTAAATTACAATTTACTCATTCCTGATGTAGATGCTTAAGGTACTTGTTTTGTTTCCTGAACTTTATAGAGCTCAAATATTTAAATATCTGTCGTGTCTCTTCGGAAAATAAACTACAGTAAAACTTTCATAAGTTTTCAACTGTGTATCAAGTCACTCTAGAATTTTAGATAAGTCAATATTCTTGTCCCATTTAGATACAATTAAACCTTCAATTACTCACTAGGAATTCAAATGCTATCTCTGATATATTTTTATGGAAGGTCTTAAATTATGCAGCGTTTGTCTATTTGCAACCAAAATGTGAGTAAAAATTGAGGACTTGGACCAATTCTTTGAAACCGTAAATGAAAGCGGATGTACTATTCCAAATATGACTACATAGATATCGATAACATTTTAGTGTGTTCTCAAGTGACCATAAAAGTTCAATAGAATTTTCACAAAAAAAAAAACACACATGAAAATGAAGAAATTCTTTCACCACCTAAAATAACACGTGTTCTTGAAGCCTTAGAAATAACTAGAAATCCCCTTACATCAGTTCAAGGAGTTTCCACAATGTAATGAATACTGTGATAAAAAGTTACATGATCTTAACAGTACTTTTTGTAGTTACCACGGTTAAGGAGTCAGGGTCATGGTAGACCAGATGGAGGGTAACTGGAGGGTTGCAAGTTCGAATCCAACCAAAAACCATCGTGTACATGGGGGCTGATGCACATTAAAACCGTCAGTCTCAAATTTCCTCACATTGGCATTGTGTGGAAAGTGAGGTGTCAGATCGGGTAACCTCATCAGACAGTTGTTCAAAATTACATGGTATTGTTCACGTATTTTTTTTTTGGATACGATTCCGGACTGTTGTCAATAGCCTATTGTATTGCTCCAGTGCAATGTTAATTAAATAGTTAAGTTGTCATTAAGACACCAAAATTTATTGCTCTTTAATGACAACTTGAGATTTTACATTAATTTAAAGGACTTTGAATGCTACATTACATTAAAAAAATATTCTAACTGATTGCTTTGCCTTTTTAAATACATGTTTTGGTGAAATTCATAGTAAAAAATCCAGAAATGCATTAAATCAAGAGCTAGATGAGACTGGGGAATAGTATTGTCTCCAGTTATATCGATTTGTGTAAGTAAAAATAACAAGTTTAAAAAAAAATTCGTCTGAAAGGTATATTGCTTATAAACATGCATCATAAATTAGTGAATCTTAATTGAGTGACAGAAAAGTAAACAATGTTTCATGCCTCTCTCTCCGATTCAAATTAGCTTCACCACTCAGCAAATTAAAAAACTATTCTACCAATATAAAATCCCATTTCATTTAAAATAATATTTGTTATATTGTAGATATGCACAAACGTTGTCAAATGAACTGAAATTTTCATCAAGTATACTTAAAATTAAAGTGATATTTTAGATTGTCTGATTAATAAAAGAGGCAATTTTAAAATTAGTATTTTATTTAAGTACTTCCATGTACATATTATTTTTATTCTTAATATACAACAAATTTATATGCTCAAATTCTTGTTGGAATTTTGGTTTAAAAAAGTCCACTTGTTGAGTAGATATTTTTAACTTGTTGAGTAGATAAAAATTAAGACTTCATTGGTAATTTTAGTTAAATCTATATTTTGTCACGCTAGAAGAAAAATTAAATTGTACATAACTATTATACTATCAGAAATTTATTATTACAACATAGTAAAATAAAAATTTTAAAATTAACAAAAGAAATCCATCCAAGAATAAAATTATTCTTCACATCAATGTTTTATAAACAATGTACACAAAGAATACAAATCATTATTCGCCTTGCCTCAGTTTTTATTTAAAAAGTTGCGGAAAGACATACTTCTAACAAAAAACAAGTACCACATAGCTATTAATATCTATAAGAGATAACAAAAAACACTTTAACAATCAACGTTAACAATGTTCTAACATTTTACATGGACCGTCTTATTACAAAAAGCTGGAATATTTTTAACTCCATTTTTATTCACTCTTTAATTATTGAATGTTTAATTGTCAGAGTTTATTATCGGATGAACATTGACAAGTTTTTCATCTTAAATAATGTAAATCAATTATCAATGAAAAATATACAAATGCCATAACAAAAAATGCTTATTTGCTGTATCTTGACCAATTAAATAATTTGATACACTGTAAGTACATTTATGCTACTGCAATTATTTTTTTAGGTAGATATCATCTATTTATATAATACTAAGTATAGCATCTCTATGTATTAAAGGCATATCACACATTTAACATAAATTATGAACAAAATCACTTGCAATTCACACATTCAGAAAAACAAATGTGCGATGATATTTGTCGAAACCTGTTTTCATAACCACCATGCAAATTTAAAAAAATCCGATTTGTTATTAAAAAAGCATGATGCTTTGGATTGTAAGATTAATCAGTATTAACCATCCCACAAAACACAAGTATCTGTTTTACATTTATATTCTTGAATATATACACCTCTATACAAAACCTTAGAGATCATCTGAATAATATTAACATCCATAAAGTTCACTATTAATGTAAAACCTAGAAGAGTATGTCATCTTCATTGTCATCCACAAGGAGATTAGGTGCTGAATCAACTTCTTGTCCAGCTGCTTTTAATGCTTCCTTGCGTGCATCACTTTCTTCCCTCATTTTCTTCTTTTTACCTTGTATCTTCTTCAACCTAAAATTATAAACACAAATTTTAATTCAGTAATTTTAATTTAGAATAATTATTTACTGTAATCCGTAACAAATTACCTTAATTTTCTATGTTTATATTTTTTCCAATTTTTGCAAAAAATTGCAATGAAAAAGATTTATTTCTTCAAATAAAATTTAAGTAATAATAAAAACAATGCAACCAAAATATCATGTTGGTTGGGTTTATGGCATAAAGGTCATATTTGGCCAAGCTATACCAAACATCAAGTAAACGAATAATGACACAAATTCCATTTGACTATGTTGCACCAAACACAAGAGACAATATCAAGTAATGTTGTTGTTGCACATCCCCCTGGTGTAGGAAAGCCTACACCAGGTCCAGAAGGCCCCGTCGTGCCAGATCCCCATATACCTGCAAAAAGTCCTGATCAACCAACAGCTGCTTATACGAAGCACCAAGACAGAGAAGAAGGTGATCAGGACTGGCAGGTAGGGAACAGGAACAAGGAGGGAAAATTCTCTCCCCGTTCTGAAATTTGATACTTTTAAGATGGCCACTTCGAAATCTGGCCATGGCCGATTGAAAAGGCCGAGGGCCACAGCATGTGATTGAGAGTCCAGGGTGATTGCCAGCATACCAATGGTGGGATGGCGTACGGCGCCACAAGGAAAGCAAACGTTGTTTTCCCAGGGAGTGGACCTCAGTGGGAGTGAGGCGATTCAAACAGTCCATAGGGAGATCACAGCCATTCTTGGACATACACACATCAGGAACGTTTTACTACCATAGAAGATAAATATATTCAGGGTGGAATCAAACCTACAACACTTTCAACTCACAAGTTAGCAAAGTGAGCAAAACCCACTGAACCACAAAGCCCCTGCAATTATTAGATCTGTTTCTGGTAAATGATGATTTTTCTATCAAATTTTAAAATTAATAAAATCCCATTTTGCAAAACAAAACCCAAAGATGAAAGAGATGTTTACAATGTTATAAAGCAGGGTGGTCAGCTACACTACTTTTGGAAGCTACATTTGAGGAAAGAATATTTGAAAGAGCCATTGATTTATCTTTGATAACAATCCAAACAATGAGAAACTGACAGAGACAACTTAGATTCAAAGCAAGATTCAGCATAAGAAATATGCCAACTGGGTGCTGGTTTGACAACATAACATAACGTTGCACAAGCCATTTATTTATCTTTGATAACAATCCAAACAATGAGAAACTTTTTTTATATTTTTTTTATTAATTACGGCGGGCACTTGATTGCTAATCATAGGCCACTGCAAGGTCGGGAAGCGATGGTCATTTGTGAAGGGGCACCCAATGGGCGATCTTCACTACCCCTAACTAAGGACAGCACAATTACATCCATGCCCGGATTCGAACCAGGAACCTTCCAATCCAGAGGCCAACACCTTAACCACTAGACCGGTTGGTCGGCACAATGAGAAACTGACAATTAGTTCAATTTTTTAAAGTTTACCCACAGATCCCCCAATTAGCCTGATTCATACCTGAAATACAAAACTGCATTGCTTTCTTAACTGAGACAACTTAGATTCAAAGCAAGATTCAGCCATAAAAAATATGTGAAAAATATCACAATATCGCTTTGCCGACTGAGCGCTGGTTTGACAACATAAGTTGCACAAGCCATTTATTTATCTTTGATAACAATCCAAACAATGGGAAACTGACAGTTAGTTTAATTTTTTAAAGCTTCCCACAGATCCCTCAATCAACCTGATTCATACCTGAAACGCAAAACTCCTTTGCTTTCTTAGCTGAGACAACTTAGATTCAAAGCAAGATTCAGCATAAGAAATGTGTGAAAAATATTACAATATCGCTTTGCCGACTGAACGCTGGTTTGACAACATAAGTTGCACGAGTCTCACATATAACAAAGCTCAAATGTAAGCAATTGTTGCTTTGTAATATCTTTTGCTTGCTTCAATATGAGTGTAAAAGAGAAGGGCAACTTTGATTTTGAAAGTTGTTTTGCTTCTCATTTCCTCCTCGAAAGAGAATAGTCAAGGAAACACTGCTGTTGGTACTCTCTCAAAGCAATTGTCCTAACAAGTCATCAACCAAACTTTTGGCAGGTAACTGCTAAGATGAACAAACATTTATAAAGCATCCAAGAGGAAAACTAATTAAAAAAAAATTTCTTTACAAAATTGTTTGATAGAATCAGAACAATATTTTTTAATAACATTTTTATTTTATGTTTTTGAATAACTTTGTAAATTTTATGTTTTTGAATAACTTTGTAACAAGAAATGAAACAATTATTTTCAGATATTGATCAGTTTTAGGTTACTATATTTCATTTGCATAAAACTGCACCACTCGCCTGAGAGCCACACATGGCTCCCAAACCATTTTATGGCCATCCCTGCTATTAGCGTCAAACAAAAAAGTGTTACAAATACTTTTATTATTCTTTTGATCTGATTTTTGCAAAGGATAATTTCATGTCAGGCAAATGATGCATTTCATAAACTGTATTTAAGAGTTAAATAATGATAACTAGTAACTTTTTAATTAGCATCATATTAGAGCAACACGGCGGGCTATTGCCGATGGTCAGTGATCAATCCCCCAAGGGAAAGAGCAGAGGACAGTACCACCTAATTTTGAACCGCGGTCAAATGATGAGGCAACACCTGAGCTGGCATCCCACTCTCCAAACTTCCACAACAACCTAACTAGAGGACTTTCAGCCATGACAGATTTAAGGTGCGCCAGCCACCTCTATACCATACGCTTACAAACATCCATGCACTGACCCGGATTTGAACCAGGAACCTTCAGATCTAGAGTCTAACACCTTAACCATCAGACCGGTTGGTTGGCGAATGATTACTAAAGTTAAGGACAAAGGTTTGGTTGGTTTTTTTATGATGCAAGGGTCATATTTGGCCAAACTACACCAAACAACGTAAGGGAAATGGATATACTTATACAAAGAAGGCGTTACCGAAACAGAAGAGAGAAATACACTCAAGGAGAAATTGAACGTGTGCTGCATACAACTCTCAGGTGGGTCATTCCATATAGGGACACCTAAAGCACCATAGTCATGGATTTTTTTCAAATTTTTACCATAGATAGACTTGACAGTAAAACCCTTAGATCTCAATTTTTTAAAGATTTTGTCCAATATTAGCCGAGATACAATAATTTAAAAATTGGTCAATTTTACAAAATGGCGGCCATCTTGGATTTGCCACACTATCTATACAGGGCCCTAACTATAGAACTAATTGTTCAAATTTAGTAATTTTGGTAACAAATGGAAGCCATTTATTTCAGGAGTGTACATAAAATACAAAACCAGTGGTAATTTTACATTTTAGTGGAGTTTTTTACACGTAAAGTGGAAAATTCATTTTTAAAAACAGTCGACTTTAAAGGGCTATAAAAAAAATGAACCCTTTTATTTTTCTCTGAAACTTTGTAGTAGTATTAACTAATATGTGTACTTTAATCTGAGAAAAATTCAGAGCGTGCAACACATTTTTCATTTTTGAATAACAGCTATTCTAATGACAGCATGGAATTCTAAACGGTGGTCATCTTACAGTGCAAAAATGACCATAACTTAAAAACAATGATCAAATTTGAATTTTTATGATGTACCAATTCAAAGCAAGCTCATATTATTTTATGTTTCCATATAAATACACATAGCAAACGAACATTCAAACACAAAATGTAAATTCTATTCTAAAACATTTGAAATAGTAAGATTAATAAATTTTATTTGATTAAATATATTATATTTAATTGAGAACTAAATTATCGTTTGATAAAATATATGTATAAAACAATTTTTACTCTTTTAAATAAATATTGTTTGCTAAACTATGTAGAAGATATTTAGGTCATCAAACAGTTGCAAAGTTCTCTTTGAGTTTTATGCTGGAGATAGAATGTTTTGTTTGCAAAAAACTCAAAGTATCATTGTGTACTGAGTTTATTTCTGTCTTTAAATTGTCTCATCATGATTCAGAAATATTAAAAATGAGAATATATCACCTAGTTCCAGATGAATAAATCTATGAAAGCGGAAGTATCTGCAGGTTTCACAAGGATAAATTTTTAAAGTGGTACAAGTTGAAACAGAAAACATGTGACCCCTTTAACCAACATCCAAACAAGATCAAAATGTGAGAAAACAATTTCCATGGATTTATCTTTGGCAAATCCTGAAATGCTTATTTCTGGATAAAAGTTATACAAAAATTGTGTTTCTTCAGTGACTTCATTAGATACTGAGGCAGTGATTCCGATACCTGACATGGATACTGATTATAGGGATCCGACAGTAGTGATAGAAGAACTGAACAAATGTGAAATTTTGGATCTATCGCCTGTAAAAGTGAGTAGGTATAGTTCTGATAGAAAAGTGACTTACATGCGCTCTAAAGTGAAAAAATTAACTAATTGTGTTGCTGCTAAAGCATCTGTAATAGAGTAGGTGTTGATATTATAAGTCTTAAATACCCACAAAATTAAAAAGATAACTGTTTAGACTGCAAATCCATAATGGAAAAATAAGTTTCTAATGCTTCATTTTTAAGGAAAAGGTTCAAATTCTTACATTAGTACCAGATTCATGGACATTACAGCAAACAAAGATTTTCTTTAACACCACAGATTATTTAGTAAAAATAGCACGAAAATTAAAAACAACTATAAAGGTATATTATCAATTCATAATGAAAGAAAAGTTAAGTTCTGATAGTGTCGAAAAAGTGATAACATTTTATTATGATAATAATAATAGTCGCATGTGTCCAGGAAACAAAGATTGCCTATATGTTCCTTCTGAAAATAGAAGAGTATTAAAACAAAAGATATTCGTTTTGCATAACTTAAAATAATTACACATTGCATTTAAGGAACATCATAATTAAAAAATAGGACTTTCTAAATTTTGCTCACTACGGCCAAGAGAATGTGACCGTTGGAAGTTAAGCTATTTATTCAATGTATTTTTGTAATATCATCAAAATGTTAAACTCACGCTTTATGCTATTCATGTTAATGACTATGTATCATTGTTAAAAAACTAGTTTGTACCATTGATTCAGAAATATGCATGGTGCACAGGTGTGATGAGTGTCCATCTCCAGAAATGCTTAAAGAATATTTAATGCAAAATGAGGAATTAGAAATATGCAGTGAAATTGCTTATGAACAATGGACAAAGACTGATGGGGCAGAATTAAAAACATTAATTACAAGGAAACTAGAATTGGAGAAAAACATCAAATAGCACCAACATTCCAAAATGAATAATATGTTGCATGTGTGAATGGAATAATGTATTGTTGCATGTGTGTATAAGTCGTGGATTGGAAAGATTTTGAAATGCTGTGAGGAATATAATGATTACAAAATTACGTTCATGCATCCTATACATGGCCAGAGCCTTTAGATACATGTTGGATTGCTTATGAACACATAATAATAGTCATATCTTATCCCGCAACTATAACAGGAAGAATATACCCCATTGCTCCTGATATTAACTATCTATCGTTAATTAATTAACTATCGTTCCAAAACTACAAGACAAACTGAATTATAAAGGAATAATGCTTTTTACTTTGTGTTAATGTGGGGACGAGTTTTATTTATGCTCAATATTTATCTATAACGACTAATGTTTTTTTTTTTAATTCAGTGCTCAGAAATTTTAGTTTTATTTTGTCAATTTCAAGAACATGATTAGATTTACTGTTTCTTTATATTGGACCAGCTTAAAATGTTTAAGTTATGTCAAAGGTGATAAGTTTTGTTTTTTGTTGAGCCTATATTAATCCATATCTTATGAGTGTTTGTGTTGTACAATTAGGGTTGTAAGTATTTTTGTATTTCTATAAAGACGAGAAACTATTAAGTAAAAGAATTTCACTGGTAATTTTGAAACAAGATATCCTAAGAATAAATGTAATTTTTTGTAAAATATTGTAAAATGCATAAAATTTTGAAAAGTACCTTTTAAAAATTTAAATAAATTAAAAACATTTTTCTACAATGCTTTTTACATGTACTTTTTGAAAAAAAAAACATGCTATGAAACAAATTTAAAATAATTTGATATTGTATTGATATGAAAACATGAAATAATACGAGCTTGCTTTGAATTGGTACGTCATAAAAATTCGAATTTGATCATTGTTTTTTAAGTTATTGTCATTTTTGCACTGTAAGATGACCACCGTTTTGAAATCCATGCGCTCATTAGAATAGCTTTTATTCGAAAATGAAAAATGTGTTGCACGCTCTGAATTTTTCTCAGATTAAAGTACACATATTAGTTAATAATACTACAAAGTTTCAGAGAAAAATAAGAGGGTTCTTTTTTTTTATAGCCCTTTAAAGTCGACTGTTTTTAAAAGTGAATTTTCCACTTTACGTGTAAAAAACTCCACTAAAATGTAAAATTACCACTGGTTTTGTATTTTATGTACACTCCTGAAATAAATGGCTTCCATTTGTTACCAAAATTACTAAATTTGAACAATTAGTTCTATAGTTAGGGCCCTGTATAGATAGTGTGGCAAATCCAAGATGGCCGCCATTTTGTAAAATTGACCAATTTTTTAATTATCGTATCTCGGCTAATATTGGACAAAATCTTTAAAAAATTGAGATCTATGGGTTTCACTGCTATGTCTATCTATGGTAAAAATTTGAAAACAATCCATGACTATGGTGCAACAACTTTTTCTTAAAATGGGTGTTTTCACATGGAATGACCCAGGTTGCTTGTACAAAACCCACTGAGCAACTAAGACCCCCAAACTTATCACAAGACTAATATTGTATATTACCAGTCTCTGGAAGTATGGTACTCAAATCAGATTGAATCTCAGAAGAATCAGACAAATTTTGAGAAAATTTTGTGCAACTGGATATGCAACTTTATTTCTTTATCATTTTTATCAACTTTATTTCATGATAAACAAAATAGATTTTTTTTATTAACACACTGCAGCTTGCATAATTGAGTATATGAGACCCAAATTATTCTATTCCAGTTTTATATTTAAAACTTAGATTACATTTTGCTTTCAAAATCATTGCAAAGGTAATTATTGCCAACCTGCAATTTTCATAGTTTTATTTAAGCAGTACGTATAAAAAACGTAAGTTTTATTATAGCAGTTTTATTTAAGAAAATAGACATTACAAAAAGAACAGACAATAAAAATTGTTTTACTATAATGCAGTGGCATATACAAAGGGTTGATTGGATTTTTATGGGACTAATGGCCACGTTTGGCCAAAAATGTTGCGTTTGATTTTTAAAATATCTACAGATGAAATAAACATTTAGTACTCTGTTTTATGTTTTTCAATTAAAACAGTTATTTAATTCTAAAGAAAACTTAATGTTAAATTAAATATTCATAAGTAGTGTAATGACTTAATATCCATTACAAAGTATGAATAACGATTATGGCCGTTGTTTTTCTAAGTTAACTCAACCACCCTTCTCACAAATCAATATAAAAATCCCCAAGAATAATACAAAAACAAAAGGTAGATTTCCAGAAACATGATTAACAGCTGAGTTAATTAACAAAACACTGGAGCAACACAACAGGCTATTATTAACCAAAGGAGGTTAACAAGATTACCAAGAAAACATTTTGCAATTTATTCTGTAAATATTAGTGGAACAATTATTGAACCGTCACATATTGATCAACTGAAATGTGTCACATATTAAACACTCACAGTAATACTTGTAAAGTTCAAAGAAATAAAAAATGCAAAGTAAGAAATATCTCAAAGATCTTAATTTTGCATCAAGAAAATCCATTTTTGAATTTGGGCTCCTTTGAAATAAAAAGCTGGCTATGCTACAGTTCTGAAGTATTCATTTGATTGGGAATAAAGAATGTGTATTTCCATGGAAAAAGTCATACTGTCATTGGTGGGTCCATCAAGTCACAGAATGGTTAGGTGTTAAGTCACAGCACAATCAAATTCAATCACAAGAGAGAAAATTTCACATTTGATCGATATTTGAAAATGTGATTTTCTTTATATAAATAATTTTTAAATTGAATATTATATCTTTTATATATTTACAAGAAGTAGTGATATCACTTCAACTTTCGCTTTCCAAAAATATACAAATTACATTTACTGCCCTTCCCGTTAAAAAAAAAACCAAAATACATATCCTGCCCTTTTTAATTTCAGCAAAGGAGAGCAAAAAATAAATAAAAAATATTTTGACAGGCATTGTTTAGTTCTTTTTCGTAAAATAGGAAATGTTAAAGATAGATTGAAAATTCCAATGAATTTGAAATCAGCAGAAAATTTTACACCTTACACCACAGGCAACGCAGTGGCTAGTAGAGAATAAAATATCATAAGGAACTAAAATGCCATAGGGATAACAAGAGTTCATGGTTTCACCTAATTCTACTTTTTAAAAAAGTCCTGAAATGGAAAGACCAAAATGTTTGTCAGAAGCTGTAAATTCAAGTGTTTGTAATATTTCGTCAAATTTGCTCAGATAGACCTACAATTAGAAATTCTTGCAAATATAAATATTCACTATTTATATTTCACGGGTTTATTTCATTACTTTTAATGCCCAACCACTGATCTTTTTGGCACTACAAAGGGCGAACTTACCACTGTTAGTGAAGGAGCACCCAGTGGGAAAGCCATTGTTACTCCTAGCAAAGACAATAATCAATATCCATGTGTTCGCAAACTGGGTTTTGAAACCGGGACCTACTGGGCAGCGGACAATTGGCTAGTAGATCTTTGATTTAGAAGAACTTTGGATCACTATACCAATTAGGTGACTTTAGTGGCCTGTTAGGAGCATAATACAAGTTGGCTTTTTAAGACTCAATGGGAAGAATGAGCTTGGTTTTGTTATCAACTATTCATATCAAGAAAACAGTTTGGAAATTGCAACTTGCAAATTTTTCTCAACATTTAGATGCTAATTCTTCTCAACATTTAGTTCTAATCTGTTTCTAGTTTAGGTGGTGACACTTGTAAACATCACGAGTCATCCAAGTAGGTAATAAAAAGAATCGATCAGCGGCCATGAATATTTCTCAGAGAACTCATTGGTCTTCGTTTTCTATTTCTGGATAACATTTGTTTCATCAAGTTCCACAACTGAAGTAGTATGAGGAAAGGAAGTCTGATCATAATGTAATGTGAACAAAAGGGACAAACAGCTATTTGTGAAGGAGCACCCAGTGTCCAAGTCATCATTACTACTAATAGGGACAATTAACCACATCCATGCATATAAAAAATGGGATTAGGACCTTTTAAGAAGCAGACAAAGGGCACGATCACTATACCAGTTAACTTAATGCATTTTGACTCAAAATTGTAATGGAAAAAACGTATTTAGACAGCATGAGCATTTTGAGCTTTTCATCCAGTTACGAAACATGAATATTTCAGCTAAAAGGTCCTGGTACTTTGGCAAGTTTAACATTCTGGGAAAGTTCAGGAATGGCATTCCTGTAAAAAAGTGGCCTTATTTTACCAGTAAATATGCTTCTACCACATCAAAATTTCAATTGTTTAAAATTGATGCAAGTATAACTTGAAGGCGTGATTGGAAGAAATGGTTATGTGAAAATTTTGTAGTTTCGAGATAATTGGCCTCAAAGCCTGTAGTACTCACACTAGATGTGTTAGGAGTTTGGAAATGGAGGAGTTGTAAATATCCACATGGGGTTCTTGCTCTAGTTGTCAGCACAAGTCATACCTCACCTTCACATACCTTCAATGGATCGTTTTATTTATCAACTTAAGCATGAGTTTGGATTACTTGATCATTGAATCCACTTCAATGAAAAAGGACACAACATGTGATATTCTGAAATTAACAAGTTACGATAATTTAATTTTTTCACTAGTGTCACATCTAGTTAAAAGACCTATTGGAAGGCTTCAAATCCCAAACCATGAGGTTTTCGTTTCATGCAGGAACTTACCTATAGAACTCTTCTCTCTCCCTTTCGTCCAATTCAGAAGTAATATAAGCTATTGTCCGCTCAATCTTGGGTATCACAACTATGAAGAAGGTAAGAGATCAAATGTAATAATATTAATATTATTATTGATATTATATAATTATTATTAATTATAATATTATATATTAATATTATTATTAATATTATATAATTATTATTAATTATAATATTATATATTAATATTATTATTAATATTATATAATTATTATTAATTACAATATTATATAATTATTATTAATTATAATATTATATATTAATATTATCAAGTAATATTATGTTGAATAATTTTAGTTTGTGAGTAGTTTTTAAAATAATTAAATATGCAGCTTTCCAAATAATTCAAGGATTTTAACAGAATAAAAGTAAATTGACATAAAAACAATTAAAAATACACATTGTGGTTAATTTTTTATGCCTTTTAAAATTTAAAAGGCTGATGAAGAAAAATATTTAAAATGACATTAACGTACTTATTTACAGAGTGGACTGATTCATTTTACTTTTAAAATTGCGATGTCTAAAGGATAGACACCACAGTATTTTTTGCAGAGTTAAGGATCAGGTTTTGATTTAAAAAGGACCTCATATTCCTCTAAATGTGAAAACAGACTAACAAATTTAATTTGTCTTTCAATTAGCAACTAATGCAGACTAATTTTCCAACCTAAAATTTGGGTAAGTGGTTAGATTAACGTCACACAGGATCAACACAATGGTTGTTAGCGACAATCCGGAATCAACCCCAAAGGGAAAAATCAAAGGACCCCTCATGATTTTGAACCATGGTCAGATGACAAGGCCAACATCTGAACTGGCACCCCACTCACCAAACTTATAGGGTTTCGAAACATTCTTTACAAATCTTCTATTAGCAACATGCAATTTCTTCTAAGTTTTTGCGATAAAATCTAAGTTTCCTCTGCTACTTTGGAGTTCATTTTTTCGCTGCAAACGGAAATGGCTCGGAGGATGTCTCTTTTGTGAATAAGATAATGTGATGAGAGATAATTGAAAAGTGCTGGGAAAGATCCTAGAACATCTCATAATTGTGAACCAAGGTGAAATGATGAGGTCAACACATCCGAACAGGCAGCCCACTCTCCAAACTACCACACCATCCCGACATATTTGAGACCACAGTAGATTTATCATGCACCAGTCCAATACAATAGTTAGATAGGTCTGAGGTTAGCTAGTTTAAAACTTGTAACCCTACAGTTGTGCTAATCCGTAACTATGAACTAGGCCTACCGCAGCTCCATGTAGCATAGAACTAGTACCATGATTTAAGTTCTACAATCAAGCAAATTGGTGCCTCTCATTAAGAAAAAAAGTACTACTAAAAACTGGCATTGAGAATTTTTATTGGCAATTTAGTCATAGTGAGAAAAGAAAATGTTGGTAAAATTAAAATCCTAAATTCAGCTCTAGTTATCTTTTTCTGAAGGAGATAATATTTTCCTTTTAAGTAGTACATTTTGAAGTAATTACATGTAACATAATTATTTTTATGCAACAAGCCATTATTTCCCACATTTGGTGATTTTCCTGTTAGTGATAAAAATATTTTACAACACTTCTCCATAACAAATTATGTGAATTTCTATAATTTACTTTCTTGAATGCAGAATCAATAGCTTTGCTTTTAACATGAAAATATGGTGGCACCCACCAATACACTTAAATTATCAAAACTTACTATCAATTGCTTATACTTACCATGTTCAAGAGCATTCACTCTCCTGTTAGTAACTTTAATCACTTCATCTAGAGTGATAAAAGACGTTTGGAGGGAGGCAAGGTCAACAAGTAAGTGCACTGCTTGGGCATAGTTTTTCTTCAATTTTGCCAATTGTTGCCCTCCTCTGGCTAAACCAGCCAGTTCATATGCTATTCGAAAATAAATTTATTATCTGATTCAGAAATGACACAATTTGAAAATGAATCTAATCATAAACATGTATATTTTGAATCAATAAAAAGTTTCTAAAGAAAACTTAAATGGTTTTTACTTTTATATTTTAGAATTTTAACATTTTAGCTATGCTTTTCAAACGTAATTTTGTATGTTCCAATCAAGTTTTATCTAGAACTGACCAGAATAAGGTTCATCAAGTCGATTAGAATTCACATGACATACAGGTTGAGTACTCAAATTATCATGAGAATGCAATCCAGTTGTAAATACAGTGGACTCTCGTTTTTACGAACCTCCGATTTACAAACAGCACATTTTCACCAAGTATTACGTTGGTCCTGAACAGTATCCAATAGAAATAATGTTAATTTCTCTTCCGATTTACAAACCAAAATTACACTGTCTTTTTTTTACGAACTCAGTTTCCTCACTTTCTTTTCATTGTTTTCCTTTAGACAGGACAAAATTTGACGGGAAAGATTGAAATTTCTTCAGATTGGTTAGACTTCCGATCTCCCTTGTTGGTAAAGGGGGAACAAAGGCCAGAGGTGAAGGAATGAGTTATTCCAATTTCGATGCTTGTGATGTTCTTCTCTTTCAATAAACAAGCACAAGATTATAAAAATAACAATTTAATTAAATGATAAAAGCACATACAAAAACAAACATAATTTCATCCGGTGTAGTACATTGCACTTTAAAAACAAAAGCAGCCTCTCTCAGCCGAGGCATATATTCGAATGCCTTTTTCTCTATGGCAACTTTTCCATGCACAAGGCAGGTTGCCAAGAACTCTCCTAAAATGATTGCCAACAGCGGCCAGATATCACAGTGCTGATTAAGCTTTGATCCAGGAACTTTGTTGAAGGGAAAACCTGAAAACCCTACATTTCAAGATTTTCTAATTGTGGATGAGAATGTTCAAGCACGCACAGGAGATATCGGATGATGAAATCATCAATCGGGTGTTGAAGGGGAATGCTGAAAAACAATCTGATGAAAAAGAGTGCGTAGAGGTCATCCCAAAGTCAACTATCAGACGCTACAGAATGGCTGTCAGGACTTTCGTCGGTTCTTTAGAGCAGATGACAATTTTGAGATGCGTAAATGCATCAACTCTATGAATTCGTATGTTTACTCAAGTGCTATCATGAAGCAAATGAAGGTAGCTGATTTTTCTGGAATTGCTAATGAATAAAGGTTAGTGCAAGTTGCATTTTTGTTTCTTTAAATCCCATTTTCATTGATGAACTTTGGATTTCATTAACTTTTTTTGGTCCTCACGAGTTTGTAAAAACGCGATTCCACTGTATTCATTTATTACATAAAAGTGTGAAGTTGAAAAATAAAGAACTATTATTAAGAGCATTTTGGAGCAAACTAGTTGATTTTCTGAGGTTTTATGGCACATGGTCTAATAATGTGACAATTGAAGCAAACTGCATATTGGTTGTCATTTGTTTCTTATAGGGGGTGCAAGGCTTATCTGGCCAATCAATGTCTTTTAGCAGGTAAAATGGACATCCAAATGCACACAGAAATTTTTTATTGACACAGAAAAACTACATACAGTGTAGGTACAGGAATTGAACCTGTGCTGCTGCCGACAGCTAGCACAGTGGGTAAACCCACTGAGCCACTGCAAACTGGATATTGAGCAAGAATTTACAAACTAAAATAATCTTTTTCACCTGCTAAAGATGCCAAACATCATACTTTATATTAAAATGTGAAAACTATCTCTTATGCTTTGTTTTGTAACAATACATTGTACATTAATATGTTTAAGTTTATATTGTAATTAACAGAAAATTTGAGTTCACATTTTTTTTTATCAAGTTATTTTGTTAGTAAACTAAGTCAATCATGAAAAATATGAGATCATAACAGAAAAAAATATTTTCATAGGTAAAAGGCTAAGACTAATGTTTAGGTTAGTGGTAAAAAACAATTTTTAAATATATCAGTCTGTAGTATGAAAGGTTTAAGAGAAATGCTGAAGGTAAATTTTTCTCATAAATAGTATTTGGAAAACATGTAATTTACACTCAAGTTCTCAAAGAGTCAACATGCATAATGTACTTACTGTCAACACCATTTTGGAAACTTTCAAATACTGGAAGATTCACACCTGAAAAATTTGAAAGGTTGATTTTAAGAATTAAACAAGCAACTTTTGCTTTACATTTGATGTATACTAGAAGAATAGATTTCCCAGAAAATGTTTGCATGATAAAAGAATTAAATCAAAGTACTACAGAGGCTGTTCACAATTTTTTAGACAATGTATATTGTGTTCACAAAACTGAATTACATAAAATTCTTGTGTTTTAAATGTTCTATTTGATAGCCTTTATTCTGAACTATCTTTCGACACCGTAATTTCCAGGATAGTAATGCCTTTTGAAGTGTCAGAAAAGGTATTCTATCCCATTCCTCCTGAACAGCTTTCCAGAGTCCTGTAAGGGTTGTGGGATGACGTTTGGATAATGCAGATTTTAAAAGTCCAAAAGCACAAAAATCCATAGGTGATACATCGGGAGATTTAGTAGGGATATCAGTGAAGGGTATGGCCTTGATACCGGTTTTTTGTTCCATTTCTTTTAGGAAATTTACAGTGGATTTTGATGTGTGACTGCTAGCTTTGTCTTGATGGAGTTCCACAGATTGATGGCACTGTGGGTAAAGCGATGGTATTCCATTCAGAAAAATTGGCAATAAAATATGTTCATGATAGTATTTGGAGTTAATCTTGACATTTTTTACCACTCTCTTTATTTTTAACTTGCCATTTTATGAAAAAACCAGCAACAATCATGAATCCCTTAGAAAAACTTTCTTTCGATTCTGTGAACCATGTACTTAAATTTTTTTCTCTCTTTTTATGATAATAAATGGCTATTTTTTTGCTGCAATCATTTAAATACACCCATGATTCATCTATTGTGACAATTTGTTTCCATTTTTCTTTGGATAAGTGTTTTGCATATAGAATTTGGCAGCGTGTCCTGCGTTCAGCGATATGCTTTGGAGAAAGACTATGCACAATACGTTTTTCCGCTTTCTTAAGATTTAAACCAACGTTTATCATTTTGTTTAGTGGATACCGAGCATTTTAATGATTTTGCAACTATCCTTTGACTAGGGGGATTTAACATTAAACAACGTACCTTTGCAATAGTCGAAGATGTCCGTTTCTTCCTTGGATACTTGTTTTTAATTTTTGTCCCACTTGAGGCTCTAATTTGACGTTTTTTCCCCCTTTCTTGTTGACGATATTACCTATCGACGCTTTAGATATCACAAAACCATGACTCTCGCATCGTTTCTGGATAACGGAATATGAATATTTCTCTTCGGAAAGAGCATAAATATAGCCTTCGAACTACTGCTTCTTTAAAAACGCCATTTTGAATAAAAACAAACCTCTCAAGCCGCAGACGATAATTTTGACTTTTAAAAACATAGTACAACTGCAATTATTTCTTTTGCAGAAAACGATTTTTTATTACAGCTGACCAAAATCGTCTAAAAAATGTGCGAACAGCCTCTGTAGAGTACCTTTAAAGCAATCATCTATAAATTTGGATGCATACAATTAACTTACTTATTTGAATTAAAAAAAAATATTTACATACATTTTATTTACATATACATAATACATTTCAAAAAATTAAAAACTAAGTAAATTTAATTTAATTATTGATCTGATAATTAAACTTTTTATATTGCATGTAATCTAATTAGATAACAATCTAAGTATGAAATGATATTTTTATAGAGGCTGTATACAAAATTTCCCAATAATTGATGTATAAAATTAGAAATAGTTGAATTTGCGCTATTGAGTAAATATTTTTTTGTTCTGTTTGAGGTACATGTAGGGGTGCACCTAAAAAGGGGTTTAAGCCTCTCTTAAACATAAAAGGTAAAAATATTCTTATTCAACAGAGTTATTTTTAAAATAATGTGGGGTATGTCGAGGCCTTTGGGCTTTTTCTCTTCACTTCAATCAAGAAATATTTCTCCTTAATATTTTTATATTTTATCCCTCCCATTAACAAAAGTATCCCACCACTTATTTAGTGATTGACGAAAGAATGTAAGTATTTTACTTAGGTTTTAGCTGTCTTAGGATATACAATTGTTCTATTTTTCAAATCATTTAAAAATCATGATCAACTGTTATTGTTTGCCTGGCTAGACATTTTAATCGATTAGAATTATAGCCTTCCTTAAAAGTGGAGTGTATACCCACAAAAATAAATGGATAACATAGACCCCTCCTACCACAAAGAATCAATAGTGTAACATTGATAACTGGGGAAATTGAATTGAAAACAAAAGATTAAGTCAACTAAATTCAGCATTGTTTGTTTTCTTCAAAGACGATAAAATAAAAAACATTTTTAGCTTTAGTTAAAAAGGAGCCCCAAGAGAAGTAATTCCATCCAATCTGTTAACTCTGGACAGTTCAAAATGTTGTCTTATGAGCTTGAGGCTATCTTTAACAAAGGCAGGAACAGGATAAAACAGAAAGAGAATGATAGGCTATGCATCTGGACTGACTGCATGTTTTTTAAACTGAATGATAGCATCAGTAGGAAGCATGAGGTAAGGGAGAAGAGTCTAAAGTATCTATTCATGACAAATGCAATTAATAATGGTAAGAAACGATTAGAGGTTGAAAGGATGGGCAAAAATCAAGGACGTTAAAATAGAAACTGACATCTCCCTCAGATTCACATTAAGATTGTTTTTAATACAAATTTATAATCAATTTTTAAATTTTTTTGCCACTAAATTAAAAAAAAATTTTGACAAAAGATGCCAGTTTTCTAGGTTTACATGGATACTATACCACTTCAAACCGAAAGTTGGGTTGGTTGGTTTTTTTATAGCCCACTGTCACTTTTGGCCAAGTGCAAGACAAACATCAATAGATAAACATACCCAAGAAAAGTTTTGCTGACACAAGGAAATACACCCAAAGGAAACCAACCTTACAGGAATTGAACCTATGTTGCCTACAACTCACATGTAGCTAGTACAGTGGGCAAACCCACTGAGCCCCTCAAAGAACAGAATTTAGAAGAAAAATTTAAAGCACTTGCATAGGCAGAAAAATAGAAAATTCAAAATAAGTAAAACATCGTTCGCTGGAAGTATCTTAAAAGGGAAAATAAGAAACACTTCTTTGCATAAAATGATAAACATACCAGCAACATTATCCTTCTTGCTTCGAACTTTGATCTGAGCTTTAGTTACGTTCTGGAGAACAATATGATTGAAATCGCCAGTCGTAAATTTAGCTTCAGCTAATGAAAAGGCAGCTTCTTTCATAACATCACCCATGAGAGATTTTGTCTGAAATTAAAATCAAAATTTACAGTCAAGTTATAATTTTTTATGTCAATCTAAGAAAAAATACAAGCAATTCCTAGCAAGAATAGAATACAGCATCATGTGCTTTTCTCATTAGCCAGTTTTGAACACTAGCACAACCTTAAATTACATATTACATTAAGTTACATGAGGTTAAAATAAAAATAGTATATGAAAAATTTGCCATTTCTATACTTGCTGACTTAATGTTACATTTCATGACAAAAAATTATTTGTACCCATAATGCAATGTGCAATTAATGGGCAATCTACTGTTTTTACATCCAAGCTGCAATTTGCAATGAAAGTGATTGATACTGTACTTTAACTTTGAGAGTTCTGAGACAATTGCATGAAATACCTAGATAAAGTCAAACAGAAATGTGCGTGGATCATATCACCCAATCTGAATTGTGTTACTCAAGTTCAGTGATATTTGACTTCTTCCAATTTCTCAGAGACTTGAATCACTGTTTACATATTTCTTATATTGAAATTTTTTTTAAGTACTTCAGTTCCAATCAAGTTGATAGTACAGTAATCTCTTTTTATATTGTGTATTCAGCTATATCGTTCTTTTCTACTTGAATGAATTTTTGGTTTGCAAATAGAAAGAAAACTGCAAGGTTTCGTTAAAATTAGGAGCTTAAAAGTATCTTTTTATCCTAGCCTAAACTGCAATAGGTTCCAGTCTAATTGGTCCTAATGTAGAAAAAAATGACTAGAGCAACAACCCAAATCTAAACTGGATTGGTAAAGATATTTGAGTGTTCTAAAAGTGCAAATGAGAAAGAATGTTTTCAGACACTGAAACCACATTCAGGATTACTTTAAATGGTTCAGCAATTGATTTTGCTATAATTGTAGTTTAACACTCAAAAAGAGGCACTTTAAACCATAATTTTGCCTTTTTATTTTTCTAAGATTGGTTGGTTAGGGGTTTTTTACCACACAAGGACCATATTTAGCCTTGTTGTGCCAGGCACAAGATATAGAATACCAAGGGTATGCTAAATATTGTAGTAAACTCTTTCAGCAATTACACAAACTATAAAGATTCAATTGATCAGTAGTTTTGAGGTTTTATGGTATAATGGCCATATTTGGTCAAGCAGTGCCAGACACAAGACATACAATATCAAGTAAAAGGCACACACATAATGAAAGTTTTACTGACAGAGCAGAGAGAAATACACTCAAACCTGTTTTTGTGTGGTGGATAGGGACAGCATAAAAAAATCTTCCAAAACTTCACGAGTAGCTATAAAAAATATTTTTCGCAACACATATAAAAAGCATTTTTTTGTGCGGTGAATAGGGACCACATAAAAAAAGTCTCACGTAGAAAATAACTCATCTTACGAAAGAACTAGAAATAATAATAACTAGGAATAGCCAAAAATTATAACTAAAAAGTGCAAAAAATTTAGAAATTAAGTCAGAGTGAAAGAAACACGAGTTTTCGTTTTATTCCCGTTTGAAAAATATCGTTTGTCCCAAATATTCGGAAATTGTTTACATTGCACAAAGAACAAAAATAAGACTTGAAATAAATGAAGTATCAGAGCTGAAATTCCAAAACAAAACAAATAATTTTAGGAAAAAAAAATTGCCTTTTCAGCATTACTCTGATAAAGCCATTTAATTACACATTACAAAAAATTTTTATTTAAGTAATTTTTATTGATAACTTCATCAATTATGTTCTAATTTGATTAAAATTTTAAAAGGACTGCAAGTAGATTGTACTGAATAAATTTTTTTTCATGTACCGCACCAAGAAAAGATTGTACAAAAAGAGGTTTGAGTGTACACTCAGGGAGAAATACACCTGACAGGAATAGAACCTGTGCTGCCTACAACTAGAAGGTTGCTTGCGCAGCGGACAGCTTTAATTTAAAAGCAAAAATTGCAATGCGTATGAAATAAATCACCTATCTAATATCAAAGCAATAGTTGAACTTACAATAGAAAGAATACTTTTCAATAACCTACCTCAACAATTTTTTTCAAGATCTGCCTGAACCTCATCTGCAGAGCATCTGCCTTCCTCTTTAGTAGACCATGCCCTTTTTGCGCTGCCTTTAACCTTCCTTTCATGACCGTCATGGCCCTTCAGAAGAAAAATCTTATTATAATACAGCCATACCTTTTTCACTCTTTTTACCATCGATTACAGAACCAAATTGATACAAACCAGATTAAATTTACAAAATATATTTCATAAAATTGAAGATATGAGATTGGTTGCTACAGGTTATCAATCTTAATCATTCCTATAAGTATTTCAGAATTTGCTTGCCTTCTTTAATTCATCTCCATAAAAATCATGCTAGAGTTAATATTTAAAACTGCTCTCAAGGTCAATTAAATACTAAACCACTTGTTTATGAGAGATTTGCAGAGTTCGTCATAACATTAAAATACAGAACACACATATTTGGGATTGAAGCATTGAAAATTAAATTTCTTGAGTGATTCTTTACACTAAAAAAACTTCACTTCAAAAAACAAATTTCCAGCTGTTTTAAATCAATTTTCGCGCATCATATTTGCTCAGAAACTTCTATTTCAACCTGAAGTACAAATGGATAGGCAATCAATTTCTTTTAAGGAACGGGTAATGAATAATCATTAGTCATTGTCAACAGAAGATATACGATATGAAATATCATTAACATTCTTTCGGAAAATGGTTGGAACTTGTGTTTGGAAGCAAGTCTTGCACAAATTGTCCAACATTCTTCAAACTTTTAAATTATTAAATTACTAATTTGTTCATCTATTCGACTTTATAACCTTATTATACACAAGAACTGAAATACATTAGTTGAAAAGTAAAAAATATATATTATTCTCACATTCGAGAGGGAAAGACTGGAATTGTATCTTTTCCACTCATAGTTCTTAATTAAGAAATAGTTACTTAGTAAATATTATTTTTTTTGTAAATTCCTATCTAATCAGGTGACTCGTACTGCCTCAAACATCGGAGAAACCGTAACTGCTAAGTAAATATCGAATACTAGAAGTTGAAGTTATTAATAAAAGTTGCTTTTTAATATATTAAAAATATAAAATTCCATTTATTAAAGTCAAAAATTTACAAAGGGTTTTCAATTCCTGTTGATCCTGTACTTTAAATTTTAACAGTCTCATCAAGGCAATGTCTATTTGTCAATAATTGATAGAGCTTTGGAATTTTGTTGATAACAAAAAATACTACAACTTATACTGTTGACATTTAATGTTTCGATTTGCCAGTAAACAAGTGTGGAAAAGGTTTGTTTCAATTTTAAAATGAGTTATCGTGGACGCCGAGGTTTGTAATTTATTTCATTTTTTCAAGTAAGATTTGTTATAAAAAATATCAATTGAGATTTTTCTTTTGTTGAAGTGTTGGCTTCCTTTTGGTAAGGACAAAGCTGTCCTTTGTTTCAAAACCAATACCAATATTTTGTTGAAGGATTTTGACAAATTGTGTTTTAAATTTTATAAAAATATAGACAATTTGTTTTGCGCTCAGTGCTATTCAGTATTATCAATATGTTTACTGAAACATCCAAACAGTGTTTACAGAATATTTTGATGTTATAGATACTTAAGAAAAGAAAAATTATGATCTAAGATGTATATAGGGACAAAATAAAGTGTTAAGGAAAGAACACATTCAGTGATTCAATTTGAAGAATGTCAATTTTTTTTTGTCTTCATGTGCTTATTAAGTGTTTTAAAAACTAATTTACCTTGCATTTTATTTTCCTGAACTAAAATTTCAGTTTTAAAGTGAAGTACTTGTTGTTTTACCATGCTTTTTACTATGACAAAATATAAAAAGGGAACGATGAAATAATTATGTTTACATTTACTACAAAATATGATGAAAACTATGACTCACTTACGAAAATTACCCATTCTTGTGCCAGTGTAAAAAGACCACAGCTAAATAGTTTTATTCTGATTATACTAGCTTTAAAAGATACTGAGGTGAAGTAGACTAAAATTTGGCATGATGGTAAATAAATATCTAATTTTGATTCATAATTCATATCAATTAATTTTGTGGCATAAGCATGGTATTCAATATACTGGTAGAATAAAACTGCATGTTATCCAGTAATTGGATCAAACTGGTCAATTGCAAATATTCATGAACAATGGTGCATATCAGGTACATTAATGCAGGCCCATTATTTATGACTAGGGGGCCAGCCCCCTGCTCGCTAACACGCTCGCCGACCCCCGGAGGATTGCTTCGCAATCCTCATTGTTTCGCTGCGCCGACCTATGCTTGCTTCGCTCGCATCAATGAAGACATGTGTCCTAGCAGAAGGGATTGTTTACAAAATATGATATTCCAAAAAAAAAAATTTCAAATCTAAATTTGCTGTATTGCAGAAAATATATATACAGTACCTCTAAAATCAAAATTCAAATGAAAACTTGAAGCAAATTTTGACTCGAAATGTGAGCGCTGCTTTGGAAATTGAATACTCAGCATGTTGTTTGTATACATTTCCCCAGCACTCGAACCACCCACACTTTTTCATTGTGTTTGTTGCCGAAAGTCGTAGTGCAAGCATCTTCTTGAACTATAATTGTTGGCTCTGAAAAGGACCGTTTTTTAAATGGCCCTGAAAAGATCCTCCGCTTTCTTCTATTTCTATTATAAATTGCAACAGCTCAACTAAAATGCATTTTTTTTTTCAATAAAATTTCATTCGATAACGCTTATAAATTCAATTGATGCCCGAGGCCTTTTGGTAAACAAACAATCGTGCAATGTTGCCAAAACGCGGTAATAAATAACGTCTTTTTTGCGTGCCACGTAATGGAATTATATATATAGATTGCAACACAAGATGATATCAAACACTTGAATTACAATACATGGTTTCTAGAGCCTGTTGTACCTATTCTTATCTCAATGTGTATCAGATCTGTATCTGAACATTTCAAAATGTATATGGTTAAGTATCATCATATATTTTTAGGTCATGGACAAAGAAAGCATAGTTCAATTGATGAAGTTCATGTCTCTGAAGACGCCCCTCCCATTGTAAAACTATTTCAGACCTACCAAGCAGAGTTAGACACTCGGTATGATAAATACGAAAGACTGGTGAAGAAAAGCAGAGATCTGACCATTGAAAGCAAGAGAATTATTTTTCTCCTACATAGAGTATCAAGGTTTGAATGATGTTTCGATTCTACTGCATTTGTCACATAACATTCCAATTAACAGTTTCAGTACTAACAGTTTTTAATTATGTTATTAAGAAACCTGGTTTTAAACATGTTTGTAGCTATGTTATACATGGTATTTGGTACAATTTAATGGTGACTTCTTTGTAATAATACTACACATCCAGTGCACATTCATATGTAAATGTAACATCTGGAATGTTCTCTAACCCTCTTTTGCACTCTTATCAGTGACTTTCTGTATCTTACACAATACACAGTGATTTTTGTCATATGTATCTCTTACATTGCTTTGCTTTGACTATATTGATAGCTATAAATATGCCTTATTTCAATTTGACTGAAGAAATTTTTGTTATTATGTCTGAGTGTTTGGAAAATATAAACCTAGGGTACTTTCAAACAAATTGAAATAACAAATTTTTATTGAAATATGTTTGGCAACCAAAAATGTCCCTTTAATTTGATGCTTCTTCTATGTCAAGTTATTTTGTTCTTATGGTGAATAAAAAGAATGTGTATGCCTTATTTCAATTTTTAACAATATTTAACTTTTCTTATTTACTTTTAGTTACAGTTTAGTTGTGAAACCCATAAAACAACTATTTTTGGTAGTCTCTTCAACTTGAAATTATTAATTTTGCTGTATTAATGCAGAGTATTTACACAACTATTAATGCCTGGAGTTTTATATTCAAGTTAATTGTTAAAAAAATTTATTATCTAGTGATGAGAACAATGAAGAAATTTTGAAAGAAGCAGAAAACCGACTGGGTAATCTTTTCAAAGATGTTATTTGCGGAATATTGACGGAACTTTCTAAAAGAGAAGTCTTTCAGTTTATAAGAGCATTTAGTCCAGGTAAAGTACTCATGTGATTCTAAATGGTTATCATTTTAAAGTAGATATTACATAGTAACCAACTCTTCCATATTTTTGGATCCCCTGGTCCCATATATCTGTCCTGTGTATTTCAATTACAATCAAGGTTGCTAAATTTAAATTATATTTTTTCTGCCGAATACATTTCGATATTAACTGCCATAACTATCAACAGTTTCGACTTACTTGTAATAATGAGGAACTTGCCCGTTTTTTGTTTATATTTTTATAATATATAAAATGAAAAAAATATGATGGAAAGTATCTTTTTTACTTTTATTGCCCAAAATGGTAAAATAAAAAATAATTAAAGTTTGCACTATTTACTTTATTTTAAAAACACTAGTTATCCTACGCCGCTTCTTGTGATGTCGCTATGCCCCATGATGGTCTATTTACTTTGATAGCAACGTTGAAATAGCAAGAAAAATATGTGAATTGATTGTTCAAAAATTAAAAGAGCAAGCAATGTGAAATTTCGACGCGCTAGACAAACGTAAACATTGCATCGTGGTGCACAATGATGTCCCGTAGCGTTTTGAGGTCATGTGCTTTTGCCGTACTTTTCGGCAATTTAAAACTTTAAATTTTAATTAATTAAGTCCATTTATGGGTTTTAATTGTCTTTTTTGTCAATCTATTAATAAAACAGAAATGAGCATTTTCCTCTCTGGTGCAATTTCCTCATTGATAGAAAAGTTGGTTCAATATTTATGAAACAAGTTCATGTGCCAAACCTAAATAAGAACTTAAAGTTGGTTTTAAGTATCCAAAGTTTAAAATATCTATACTGAACGAGTTTCCACTGATGAGCAATAAATAGAAAGATGTGGACGAAAACAAAGCAGCTTTGAACTAATTAGCCAACAATTAATTGACAACAGCTGTAAAGAGCTTTTTTTATTCACACAAGATAAATACATTAGGTTTCAACTAAGAAACAAGAACAATTTGTATATTTTTATTCTTTATTGTGACCTGTATATTATATACAGTGTAAATGAATTTGTGTAATATCATTTGTTAGAGTGATGCCTTTCTGCTAAAAATGCATTTAATTTGTCTTAACTTAATATCCCTTAAACTCATAGTTGAAAATTGGTTGGCGTAGGTACATGAAATATTAGTAAATAACCTTTCGTCTCAATTATATCGAAAAATATTTACAGTATGAAAAATCTATTTTGCTCATAGTCACCTACCCTTTGATGCATGAGAAAGAAATTTAGGTAACAGTTGAAATATTTTATGTGCATTATTTAAGAGCACTAGGGGACTCCGCCCCCTGCTCGCTTACGCTCGCCAACCCTCAAATTTAAAAACTAATAGTAATAAGATATAGATACAGCAGTTTCAAAAAAAAGTAACAAAAATGTCCTGATTTTTCCCGAATCTCAAAAAAATATTATTAAGAACAAAATTGAAATTTAAAAAAAAAACTTGACGAGCTGCAAAAATTTACGTTGAGAGGTACTTTTTAAAAAAACTCAAGGCTGAAAATTTGTATGTGTTTTGCTCACTTGCGGAAGAAATTTCGCTTCTTCAATTTTGACACTTAAACCAATAACCGCATCGGAAAAAAATCTTAATAATTGTCCAGGGAATACGATGAAGAACAAATCATGTTAATTTCGTTTTTTTCGGATCAGTACTTTCTTGGGAAATCGTTTAAGAATCAAGCTAAACAACACAGTTTTCAATCCTGCGGCGGTAACTTTTTTTTTAATATAGAGAGAAAAGCATTGCTGCAATAACAAGATATTATGTCAAGATGAATTATGATAATCCTATAGATTCATACAAAACAATGCTACAGCTCATGGCTTTATTCTTGCTTATGTGCAATTACACCCTGTGCATGCAAAAATACAAGTTTTGTGCATTTTTTAAAAGTGCTTGGTTTTGATTTTGAAAAGTAAGGCCTTGAAAGTGCTTTTTTTTTTTAGCTAGGGGGTTTAAGATGATTAACTATTTTAAAATTAAAATTCAGCTCTGACTTTTTCAGCTTTTAGCCTGCCAACTTTCCATCCAATCATGTTGGATAACTTTCCATTTAATACTTTCCATCCAACTATGTTGTCTTAAAATCTTTACATTCATGAACTTCAGCCAAACATAATAGCAGCGAAAAGTAGGTTAACTTATTTGCGTATGTAATGCTTTTTTTATTTTTTACAACTGTCATAAATTTGACTCTTAACATTTTTTATCCAAATATTTATTTAAAAATATATTTGGTCAAGAATTAGATACTCAAATAATATTTTGCAGATATTGGTAAAGCTTATATCGAATAATAGCTTTGCTTATTTAAAGTATATTTTAAAGTTTTTTTTATACATTTTTTAAGTTTTCGTTTTGTTAAACAAGTTTACATAAGAAATTCTACTGAATTTATTCCTTTCTGTTAACATCACACTAGAATTACTGGGATATTGACAATGCCCAGTCCAGAGTCAATCATGCAGGAAGGCCCTGTTGAAGATGTGGCTTGACAGTTGCCATTAAATATGATTTTTTTTTAGGTCTTCAAGAATTTGTTGAAGCTGTATCATTTTACTACTATTTGAAGAATGGCAATGTAGTAAATATTGATGAAGTTCATCATCCCGATTTTCTACACCAAAAATCATCTGAAGTAAGAAGCTTTTTCCCAAGTCCATTTTAAGTTGAGCAAAGAAAATAGGCTTTCAAATAATTACTTGTGTACATAAAAAGCACAGCAGTTTAAAAAAAATGACTTAGGTGGGATTATTTTTGTAATTCTAAAAAAATTGCAAGTTCCTTTTTTGTAATAGACATGTTTTCAGATTTTTTAACTTACATTTTCATATTTGAAAATGGTTTTAAATAGATTAACAATTTAGAATTTTGAAAAAATTGGGCTGAAATCCTTTTGATATCCATTTACCTTGGTAATTTTTCTTGTTTTAAAATTTATTAAATGCCCTCATTTATCTGGAGTAAATATTTGTAGTTTTTTTTTTGTACATCTCTTAAGTTCAATGAAATCTTGAGTTTCAAGCAAAAATTTTGTTCTAAATAGGATGATTATTTTTTGAATAAAACTTTGTATCTTAAATAACCCATAGTCACTAATATTTTAAAGAATGAAAGTAATTATTCTTTAATAATCTCATAAGAGAAATCTCATGTACTTGCAGTATTTTACTTGCATAGAAGCAAAGGAGTCCATGTACCTCAAAATCCTTAAGGTCTGCTTTTTCATTTCAGTTTTTAAGGGTCCTTAAAAAGTCTATATTTGCTGAAAGTCCATAAAACTTTTTTCAAGCCTTAATTTTTACAAGAACATGGCATATTTTATTTCAGCTGCATTGATAAACCAAGGTTGGTGATACCCGTCCAAAATCAAGTGTCATATTATATTATTTCAAGGTTAGCTAAAAATAGATGTTTTAAAATCTGGAGATCCAAACAGTACTCGAAGGTTTCTTCATGTGCCCTTGCAAGTAATCTATCACAATCTATGTAAAATGTAGCCTTTAAAGGCTTAGTTTTTCTAATGCTTGAAGATGGGGGGACTTTGAATGATCAATTTATGATCGTAGTGTTAAGCTAATGCTTTTTATCACACCAAGCAAAAGTTTTTTGCCATGCTGAATACCACCATATCTTGATTGTGCACGATATCCTAACCAAAACTTTTCCCGTTTTTGATTAGCAAAGATGGTCTAATTTTTTTATCTCTTCTATTCTTCTTTCTATCTCTTCTATAAACCTAGAATTTTCATGATGGTATGTAAATGATGGTAAAAGCTAGAATAGCAGACAACATTGCACTTGTGAATGGAAACATAATTAATTGAGTGTAGACAGTTGGAATCCTAATTAGATATTATTATGCCACGAGATGTACATGTATGAACGGACTGAACACAAAACTAATACTCAATATAGCACATGAACCAAGTCAATACATATTCATATTTTATTTCAATGTGCTAGAAATATATTAACCTGACTACAGCTATAGATGTAACAAGTGCGATTCTTTCAACTTTCAAGGTGCAACTGCTGTAACCACCATTGTCTATTTTGGCACGATTCTTATAATTTTCAAAGCAAAACTGATGTACTGGCCACTGTCTAATTTCTTTCTTGGCGCGATCATGGTGCAACTGTACAGCGGTAGTCTAAAGGTTAAAACTTAAGTTTTCAAGGAATATAAGATTTAATTTCTCTTTACCTCATAGTTCCCAATTTCAGATTTATCTGCTTGCTTTAATGTGCTTGTTTTGAGTGAAATCTTAATAGATGAATACTAAGTACTTCAATGCTATTCTTGATGTTTTTAAACTTAACTACAATGGAATATATCTTAACACAAGCCACTGCGTGGCCAGCAGGCATTGCTCGCTAACCACCTGTCCCAGAATTCCCATGGGAATTCGTAGTCTATTGGATAACAGCCATCATGGCATTGCCTGTGGTTATTGTTTGCTTTGTAAACCAAATGGGAATTTGTAGCCTATTGGATAACAGCCATCATGGCGTTGCTAAATGCAGCCAAATTCAAATCGAGAAGAGATCCAATGTGTGATCTCTTCCAAAAATATAAATATTTAATTAAAAAATTATTCATTAAAAGAAAATCAAATGTTTAATATATCTATCTGGTGTAAAATTTTCCGCAGATTTCAAATCTGTTGAAATTTTCAATCTATCTTTAACGATCTCGATGTTACAGAAGAACTAGTAAGCAATGCCAGTCAAAATTATTTTATTTGTTTTGCTTTCTTTCGCTGGAAGCGTTTTAAGCTCAGGAAATGGAATCTGATTTCTCGATCACAAAGGTCAAATGTGAAAAAATATTAAAGTTTCAATTTAAAAATTATTTATTTAAAGAAAATCATATTTTTAGGTATCAATCAAATGTGAAATATTCCGCAGATTTCAAATCTGTCGAAATTTTTACTCTATCTTTTACGATCTAGGTGATAGAAAGAAGAACTACATAACTCCAGTTAAAACTTTATTTGTTTTTCCGTCTGTTAAAAAAATCTTTCCTTGCAAAATGAAATAGAAACAAGGAAAAAATAAATTTGGAATCTATTTATCTCTTTATGGTGTTGCCATTCTAAAGAAAACATAATAATATTAAATTCATTAAAAAAGTTCTAGATTGAATTTTGAAATGCGGGCTTCGTACAAAAATTGCAAAAAATTTAGAGTACCTGTGTGCCAAATCAAATTATTGTAAGTGCCATAGATTTGTCAGGACAGTACATAGAGACAAACACTTCCTATAGTAGAGATTGTATTCCCAGAATATTAACTTATTTTATACATTGTATTTCAGGTTGTGGTAGAGGAATCGTGTAAAGAGAAGGAAATTGGTTTGCCATTGTCAGCAATACTCACTCCAACTGATTTTGTACTAGGCATAGCTGATTTGACTGGCGAGTTGATGCGGAAATGCATTAACAGTGTGGGGGCAGGGAACATCGATGAGCCATTCAGATTATGCTTTGTGTTGCAGAACATTTACGAAACTTTTCTCTCCTGCAGCAATCATTCGAGAGAACTGAAGCGAAAACTCTCCGTTCTGAAAAACAGTTTGCAAAAGGTAGAAAATGCATGCTATGCAATCAAAATAAGAGGTTCTGAAATACCCAAACACATGTTAGCCGATTTCTTCTCCACTGAAGACGATTACAAAGAGTCGGGAGATTGTGATATGTGAAATAAAGTTATTTGACCAGGAATACTGTTTCTGGCATCTTGTTCGTACTTATTTTTTTAACAGCTGTTTTTATATTGGTATTATGCAAATAATTGTTGGTTTGATTTTTTAAATGATATATCGATAATGATGCAGAAGTTTTTTTAATAAAGTTGAAATATTTTGAAATTTACTGTTTGAATTGAGTTTGTTAAGTATTGTCTGAACTAGGGTTTCGAAACTGGTTTGGAGAGATTAGTGAGAATTATTGGTACCAAAACAACAATACTGGTTTTCATATGCTTCTTAATTTGCTTTGTAAATAGAAAGTACTGCAAGATCTTACTTCCAAGTTCAATTTATACAACCATAGTGGCAAATGCATCACAAATGTACTCGTCTAGTACTATATTAATCAAATAATTTATGAATTGGGTCTAGTGGTAAGGTTTGCTGGTTTCTGGATTGAAAGGTCCCTAGATAGAAATAGCCCGTTGTATTGCTCTAGTACGACGTTAACTAAAATTATCATTACCCTAGTTCGAATTTGGAGAAAGGCTTGTCCTGAATGAATGTGTGGCCTAATAAACAGGTGCCTAGAATGTATGGTAAGAATGTGATGTGTACCACAAACTCTGTACTCAGATGGCAAAACGTTACAAGTCACTTTTTTTTATTTTTTGCAACAGCAATTTCAAGATTCAACATGCGGTTTTTGACCTGTTACAATTTTCAACCTTTGTTTTCTCATAAACTGGGGAAAAAAAGACTTTCGACATTTTAGCCACCTTCTAAACATCAACAAATCAAACTCCAGGATGGGACTTACTCAATTTTTTGGGAAGTGGCTGACAACATTTTGCCAACTGAGCACAGAACTCGTTCCTCATGGTGCATCAGTTGCACAAAGTTTTTCACAAATCTATACTTGTACGATTGTCTGGGAATTAAAAAAATTGCGAGATCTAAGGTTAAGTAAACGTTAGTAATGAAATGTCGCATCCACAGAGATTCTTATTTTTATTAGTTTTGATTTATGTGAAGATTCTGGTTAAAAATAATGTTTTTTATGGTCTATTTCCGGAAAAGTAGGTCTCGATGGCATGTTGACGTTTTAAATACTGTCATGTTTAATGCTCCAGAAAACAGCATGTAACATACCTTGATATTTTTCCATTGAATCCGTTTACACGCTCCTTAAAATAATGGACTGTCGTTTTTAAGCACTCTTAAAACTCCTATCTAATTTTATGTGCTATTCCTTAAAAATTCCTTATATCAGGGATGCGATTCTTCCTTTTGTTGGTATTTCCGACTTTTCTTAAATTTTTGTGAAAATAACCGATTTTTATCACTTAAAAAAGAAATTCCGACTTTTGCCCTTTTTTGTTTGTTGTAAACGTAAAATGTGCCGAACGAGATATATCTCGCCAACATTGCACTCCTAAATTTAACAAGATTATAAGTCCTGCAAATTCCTCTCTGAAAATAATTCTTTGAGAAGCTTATTAGTTCAATGGCAAACAAGGAGAACTTGGATTTTGAACTAGTTAGCGTACATTGTTCCTGCGAATGTCGTAGGTTAAAAAAAAAAAACTCCTAAGAAAGCGGAGCTGTTATCTAGCGGCCGTGATACATAAAAATGCGGCGGAAAAGGTATAAATGAAATATTTTAAGTTGATCAGCTTTTAATGGGCGATTTTGTCTTTTATGGCAATTTCAGCAAGCGGAAAGTTTTAAAATTTCATTTTGAATATTTTAGAAAGTTCATTTAAAATCTGTTTAAACTTCTTTCTTTGGCGCATTTCTAAAATTAATCGGTTCAAAAATTTTCGAAATGATGCTTCTTTTAAGGGCAATATTTTTTATTGTTTCATTTAGTTAAAATTATTAACTCATATTATCCAAGAAATAATTTAAGTTTTATTTGATTTAATTAGAAAATAATATTTACGAGAAAATATAACCCAACGGAAATTGATTAGAGATTTTGAAAAAAAAGTATTTCATATTCGAAAATAGGTTGTAAATTTAAACTGAATTGTTATATTTTATTTAAAACAGAGGTACAGCTTCAGTCTACATTTATAGCAGTGGCAACAACCTTGGCGTTTTTTTTTTTTGACGATCTTTTTAAGTCGAAGTTGATTTACAAATTCTTGAATTTTTTTAGTGAAAGCGATAGTTTACTTATCAAGCAAACAAAATATCGCATTTCATTTATTTTGTATTTAATTCAACATTAAATCTTGAGAGTAGCGTTGTGAATGTATTGAAAATCGCTATCTGTTGTAATCAAAGTGAATTATTTCATTCTTGAATATTTGAAGTTAAAATATAATTTACCTGTTCATTTATAACAGAAATAATTGTGGAATTTTTTCATTTCTGTTTGAAACCAGTCATTTGTATTTACTTGTAGAATACAGTGAAATCTCTATAAAAGTTACATCCTAAAAATATTTAATTGATATTTTATTTTGGAAAATACTTAATATTGAAAACAAATATGCTTCGATTTCTATTATTGCGAGTTTTAGCTGGGATTTGAGAGAAATATGTACTTTAAACTGAGAACCGTTTACAGTAGCATTAGATAAAATAGCTCCAGCGAGCAGGGGGGAAATGAACTTGTGTTGAGTTGAAATATCAAAGTATAATTTTATTGTTTCGAGTTATTAAAAATATAGTATTACGTGGAACCCAAGTTCTTAAAAGTGTTGAAATTTTTTTATTTATCATACTTGAAAATGTGTGTATAAACCTTCAGACTCCTTAAAAATTTCGAAAGAACTCTTTTTTTTATATTCAAAATTTTGTGTGAACCCTGTGAATGTTGAGGTATGGGGGACTTATTATAATTTAATTAGTCCTGTAATTATGCCCGTCAGATATGGGAAAAAGTAGAACTTAAGTCTTTGTTGGTAATCTACAGCATCTGTAACTTGCAAAATCTAGTTGGAGCTGATTTGTAATCCTTGTGGAACTTGATTAGAAATTTTCTGCTTACATGATCAAGATAGCATATGGCATGTCCTAGCAATAGGATTCTTTTTAATGGAAATAATACATCTGTTCAAGGTACCTGGCTGAAATTTTAGTTATGAAAAATGTAAGCACTTTAGTTCATTAGGTTCGGAGGTTAAAGTACCTTAAGTGTAAAATTCGCACTTTTGTTAGAAATATCAAATTTTTTATTTGTATTTTTTTAAGCTATGGTTTCCAATTTTACTGTTTACTTTCTATAGAATAAAAAATATTTATGGCGAATGTTCATAAGAAAATCCAGTCTATATCAATAATTTATTTTACTTTGCTGAGAACTTGTACTTGAGAGAACTTGTCCAGTCTATATCAATAATTTATTTCACTTTGCTGAGAACTTGTAAAATTAATAACTTTCAAGTTGAAAGAGGCTATCTTGAAAATGGAAATAACTGCATACAATAAAAACAATTTCTAGTTAACATCCTTATAGTAGTTAAGTATAATCGTTATAGGTTTGTCTTTATAAGGATTAGGTATAAATGCATAGTTGGATTTAAGATTATTTAAAAAAATGTTATCTTAGAATTGGCTCATCAGGAAAGTTCTGCGCGTTTTTTTAAGATAAATGCCAACGAAGCAGTACAAAATTTTTTTTATTAAATCACATTCGCCCCATTTTGTTCTATGACTTTTTGCCGTCTTTCTGGCAGCTGAAAAATTCTTTTTTAAAAAATCATAGGCTTTTTTTTAAAGTTATCGAGGTGCTGTTTAACAGTCTCCAAAGAATTGAACTCCAGGCCGTTCAAAGAATTTTGAAGAGGTGAAAATCTGAGGGGGCAAGGTCCATTGCATACACTTCTGAGTTAATTCTAATATTTAACACCATATTAGTGAAGAGACAGATATTTTAATAAAAAATTAATTTCAAGTTACATTTGTGATTGCAAAAATTATTCAATATTGAATTCATAGAAATAATTAAACTATTTTGAAAATGAATGAACAAATTATGTTCCTGAATCCTTTTAAAGTTAAAATAACTTTATTTCCATTAAACATTGTGAGAACAAAACAGTGCTTTCATTTTTATGTAGAAAATATCCAAACATCAATTTTTATTCAAGTTTTCATGCTACGAGAATCGCATTAACTTTTGATATGGTTCTACATCTCCTGAAAATTGAGATATAAATATTAAGTAGCAGTGATCTAACGTATTTACATATATAACATAACAAGAAATCTGATAAGTTGCAAACAATACAGATTGCTACAGTAGTAAAGACAAAAATTCAAACAATCCACTCGAGGTAGAGAAATGTGAGCATCAGAAGTTTTACTATGAAGTTTCACATGAAATTTACATTGTTAATAGGATAATATTCTTTAGACTTTCACACATTGTTCTTTACGTGTAAATATTTTTCAAACCGTAAGGAACAAATAACACAATATTAAGCTAGGAACAATCATTGTTACGTTTTGCATGCAGGAATGCTCTTTCAAATCTAAAAGGTATTCTCTGTTGTTTTGTGTATATATTGACCTTAAGGTTGCCACAATAGATAACTATTTTTAATATAAGATATTTGAACAATAGATGGAGACATACCAACAGATGAAATATAAATATATTGTGGTAAATTTAGATTTAAAAATAAATAATCTTAAAATTGATTAAAACAGTATATACTTCAAGGTTAATATTAAAAATAGTTGGGAACACAAGAGTAGCGAAAATTATGAATATTAAAATCAAAATGAAAGATTGAATGTAAAAATCCAAATGAATAAATAAAAATGTATAAAACTTAATATTGGCTTTGAAATAAATTGCAACAAGAAAACAGTAAATGATTGAGAGGTATTAAGGTAAAACAGTTCCTTTAATATATGGTTGTTTAGATGTTATAGTGCAGGAACCATATTTGGCCATGCTGTGTCCAACACAAGTGTGAAATCCTAATATTAGCATAAAACATGTTCAAAAAATAAATTTCCACACAATTAAAAATTAATTTTCATGAAAGATTTTGCAATTACATTTGGTATTGTATCTTTTACATAATTCTGTCCCCTCTCAGCATGTATTACGAGCAGCATTAGACGAATGTTTATTGCATAAGTACAATGTAAATGATTTTATCCAAAATACAACTTTCAATATTATTTCAATAGCAATGTTAAATTTATCATAAGCAGAAATAGAATATATAATTCAGTTGGCACTGTGAGTATATACAAGTTAAGGTTTAAACAAAGCATAAGTGCATCGATTACATGAAAAACTATTCCAAAGCTTTGTAACAACTTTAAAAATTTTCTCGAAACAAAATACATAGGTGGGTAATTAAAATGAATAAATTGAACTTGTTGAATAGAAACCATTAATAAAAAAATTCTTTTAATGTGTAAAATACACTGAACATAAAGAATTAAAAAATTATATCTTTAATCTGTTTAGCTGAAAAGATTTTGGAGACTTGATTTTAACATTGTATCCACGATGTGGTGAGTAGATATTTTTCTGTTTGAAGGTCATACTATATTGTTGTTTCGGATTAAGTGTAAACTAACCAGGGCCCCCACTCTATTTCACAAATAAAATTTCCCGACTTTTTCAGGTTTTCCAGAGAAATTTTTACAAAATTCCAGGTTATGCTAAAGCAATTCCTGAAATTTTTAAGGTGAAAAACCAAGAAATGATTTAGCCAATAATAAAAATAATTTAAGAACTATACACTAAAAATTAACACACAAAGTAACAAATAATTTTGCATTTAAATAATCCAGACTTAATCAATTTTTGATTTAATGTATCATAAGCATAAAATTCTTCAATTTAAGCCAGAGGACAAAACAAAATTCTTTACCTGTTAAATATTAGCTGTTTCTTTTAAAATCGGTTGAAAAATTCTATTCATAAAATAAAGTGATACGTAACTGTAGAATTTTATTGGCTACTTTACTCCAAAGTGTCTGAGAAGCCATGATCATTTTCCAGGTAATAGAGGAGATTTTCCTTGTTTTAGACGAAAATGCATAATTTTCCACGACTTTTTTGGACAAAATTAAATTTTCTGACAGCTCCAAGTTTTATCTGATTCGTGGAAACCTTGAATAACATTAACAAAAGAATAACGATTTTGAAATAAAAATAGCTTTACATCATACAAGGTGTAAGGCATAACAAACAATTTAACACCATATATTTTAAAATTAATTAGGAACTATATCTACATTTCCCACCAATAAAGGAAATATTAATCAACTCAATTCAAAACACTTTTTTGACAAGAATCCAAACCTTATAAATAGTTAACAATGTTTGCCACTTAATCCGAATTTTTTAAAGATATCCACAATTAGTAACAAATTCACATATTTTGACATTTGTACATCATACATTAGTAAACATCTTTCTTGCAGAGCATGAAAAAAAATTTGTTTCTCTGTGCTACTTTGGACGAGTCATGAATACAATTCAGCCACTCCTCTGTTATGGTTTTTGCATACAGTCATATTTGTTATGCAAGGGCTAATTAGAATGAGACCTACAGCTTTAAGTGGATTTTGGACCACTACGAAAATCCATGCTAAGACCAGGTAGATAGTTGGTTTTATAGCACTGTCCAAACACAGACAAGCTGTGACAAAGTTACAAGGAATCGAGTTCAAAGCTAGTTGAACCAAGAGCATACAAAATCTAATTAGAAATTAATTCAAACATAAATGCAATACAAACAATACACTGTTCATTGGAATATTGTGTTTTGCAAGAGAAAAATATTATTTTAATATTTCTAATCTCTCCCATTGAAATTTCCATGCCAAAAAATAGTTTAAATGACATTCGAGTAAAAAAAATATGCAATTTTCTATAAAAAAAGCTTTTGCTCACAATTAGAAAGATTAAATTAAGTTACATAGGAGCTTAGCCATGAACAGTACATTTCATAAACAATATAACTTTAACATTACTGAGATCTTCAATCCCCTTCTATATCACGAAGACTAGTAAATAGTGTATGAATGTCTACTAAATATATATTATATTTACATAAAAAATACATTATTATCCTAAACGTTTATAGATTGATCAGAAAAGGATATTTGACACATTGTACTCCTCTGAAACAGAGGTTTTGAAATTTTAATGTGCGTTAATCAGAAGAATCAAATTTAATCCATGTAATTTTAAATAAACAAATATATTTTAAGCAACTTAAAATTGTAAAAATCAAATAAAGTTTGAATAACATAATATTCTTTGTGTGCAATATAATACTTTTGCTTTCATGTACATTTATTTCAAGTATAGATGACAATATCTTTTTCATTATGACGGAGCAAAAATGTATGTTAATACATCATTATCTAATATTTTCAAAATTGCATATATTTGTAACATTACAAAGTAGAAAGTTCTGCAACATTAAACACATGTTGCCAACACGAGGTTACTGAAAATGTACAAAGAGACATTCAATGTTCGCAATATTTTCAGTTGTTCTTTTCTGTACGACATGAAATATAACAAGAGTTCAAATAAGCTTGAAATGGTAGTGTTTGACTTACTTTTGATTTTCTAAATAAAAAGTTTTGACAAATCTAACTCAATAAACAAAAGTGGGATATAAAAGTGTATATATATATATATATATATATATATTTCACTAAATATTAAAATGCAAAGAAACATACCAAATTATATTATAAAGTTTTAAAATTTGTCTTTAATACAGCAAATAAAAGGAAAAGTTGCACTTGCAATAAGCCCTTAATTAATGTAATAATCTTCAAAATCAGACATGGATGTTTGGTCATGATTTAAAAAATTTTGGGAATACTAAATTAGAAAAATAAAGGCGATATTTTTCAGAAAATAAATCTGAAAACATCGCTTGCTTAATTTTAAATCAAGTTTATCAAAAAAGATTGTCATACCTACCAAACACCAAGAAAAAAAATATGGAACATTTTTAAGACAAAAAGAAGCAAGTGACGGTCATGAATGAAAAGAGCCAGATTAGTGTGACACTTGCACCAAATTGGACTTTAAGTAATTCAAAACAGTAAAAGTATCCCTGCTCTCTATTATTGTTGCAAGCTTTGGCAGCAGTTAAAACTGGGGAAATACTTTACTTGAGATACCGCCAATTATGGGCAAAATAAGCAATTAAAATTTTTCTTGAGTGCTTTACAGGTAGAATTGAAGATTTTCCATGCAAATTAGTGACAAAAGTTTCCGAACAGTTTAGCAACCACTGATTCAGCATGGCACCAAACCTTCAAAATTTTCTCACTAAAGAAGAATCTAGATACTATTATTTTCCTTGAAAACCAGGAAGTTAGAAGGTATACAATATCATTCCGTTATGGATTGCAACTTGATGTCAAAAGAGGAATTTGGTGTCATTTGAAAATTGCTCACATTGAAAAAAAAACTGGAAGCTATTTGCCAAAGACCAAAAAAAGAGGTGGAGAAGAAAAAGCAGAATTGGCAGGTATGGGGTCTTAATGAACACAAATAAAATTTATAAGATAAGTACTTTGAACCAAACACCCACATTATACTTTGTACTTCGATGCATAGGAATAATATTTTAGTTTTAAAAATGTCAAGTGAAGGACATAATAAAAAATTTACAAGGAAACAGCATGTTAAAAAGATTAAATAAAATTTGGTCATTGACATATTTAATAAAACTTTAAACATAAAAGTTTTAAAATTAAGCTAGAAAAAATTGCAACCATAACAAAAAATTATGAAAATTTTTTCTTCCATGTTCTTTATTTTAGCTGAATTATTGCAGAATACTGTATGGTGTTTAAAGGAAGGCAATATTTATCATCCAATTAAAAAAAATTATTTTGCTGTTGCGAGTTTATACAATCGTTAACAAATGGATGGAATTGAGTGAGATTTGACAGAAAAGAGTAACAATTTATAAGCTATAGCAGCTGATAAAGAAACTAGAATACAAACATGTACAACTAAAACACTGACACTTTGTCATCGTAAAATTTTCTAATATAACATTAAACATAAAAAGTCCCTGGAAACTAATCAGAAACGTTGTTCAATAATAAATTAAAGTTTCTGAGTGTAACACTACATCTGAAATAAATAAAATGCAATTTTAAAAGGCAAATATAAGAAGTCTGATAAATATCTTATCCACAAAATAACTTAGTTAACATATTACAAACTTTAGCGTTCCTCACATGACTAGCTAATAAAAGCTCACTGTATCCTAGCAGCACCAATTTAGCTTTCTGAAAATCAAGTTCTCTCAATATTGTTCAACATTAGTTTTAGCACTTTCTATTTGATCTTCAAATTCAAGGGAATTTATCACTTTCAGCTCATCACATTGGTTTCCTTCCTCTGACAACGTATTTAGCCAGTCCATCTTAAGCACTTTTCCAAGATAATATTTGCCAGCTTACTAATATTTTAAAAAGTATGTGGGGGCTTTAGGGTACTATAATTCTTTCTTAGCATGTATGCTCAGCAAATGTCTGAATGTTTCCAAATGTTGAACACTGTTAGACAGCCTGAAATGAAAGAGAAATCATTTTTAACGCACTAGTGCAGTAATCTCATACTGTATCAAGATTCAACATATTGCTCATTCAGCTATTTCAAATATTTTGTTTGCCCCAATAATGAATTTTATGCTTGCACACATTGAAATATGTCTCACGTTTCTATAGAAACGGGAGTTCAAGTCACCAGTTTCAACTAGTTATCTTAGCCTTTTCCCAAAGCTAAGTTAACTAACTAGTTGACAGAAATTTCATATCAGCATCTGCAACTTAACTTGACAATACAGAAGTGTCGTCAAGTTAGGAAGTTGAGGTTCATTGGTCAGATGCCAAAAGTAAAGTAAAAAAAATCATAAATGTTTTGATGTGTTAAAGATAACCTATGATATTAGAATTCATCTTCACATGTTTGCACCTCCTTGTATGGTTTAGATTAGGTAAACAAACAAGATGAGTTGTCATGTTCTTGGGACACAATATGACTTCACCTACAAATGGGCATGGTCATAATATTATGGCCAATCATCTACTTAATATACAGTATTATAATTTTGTTTATGGCAGTCATTCAATTGAGGCATTTGTGCTAATTTTTAGACGTACAAGAAGTATAAAAACGAAAGTTATTTTTTTTTCCATATTACAATTTTTGTTATACTTTTGTAAAAGACGTAACTCTTGTTTTTCAATCTTTGGTTTTTTTTTTATAAAAAGTTTTACAGCTTTTAATTAATAAATGTTCTAAACTTTTTGAATCTTTGATGATTTATTTTTTACTCCAGTATCGTTTGAAGCAACATTTTATTGCAAATACCATTATGACAAACCATTTTCCAAATAGCGGATAATTGAAGGATTTATTGTCTCTTGAATTGACTACAACTAATAATCTACAGGTTGTTGATTTAAATTATCATTTTAACCCTGTACCATCAGAAATTGTTGAATAGTTTAACAGCTGCATTCACAAAGCAGGCAAGTCGGTAGCAACTTTTATTGCTGATTTATAAAAGCTAGCAAAATTTTGCAATTGCAGAATTTTTTGGACATTATACTTTTCAATTGAAGCATCTGCATTATTCAGGAAGATGCAATTGAGATAAAGCTATAATCAGAATCGAAATAAACTCTAGCATGCACCACAGAAATTGCAAAATTTTCTTATTAATGATTATTTAAATATTTCGGATTTTATATAAATTGCTAATAATGAGTAATCTAGTGGTTTACATGCAATTTATTTGTGTTATTTTGTTTAAATGAATAGCTTTATAATTTCAATGCTATTATTTTATTTCCTAAATAGCTTTTTAAAATTCTAAAATTACACAGCAACATAAATATTTTGTTGAAATTCAAACAACTATAGCTACCACTTTACCTGCAACTTATTATTAGCTGAAATAGTTTACCTCAGAGGGGATACCAAAGAAAATTGTCTTTGAAAATTGGCACCGAGTCAAAATAATTTAAAAAGTTATGTTCTAAAAGCATGCTATATTGAGGGGTACATTGAAAAATTATAATTCTACAAAATAGCTTTGCAAAAAGATAGAAATCACAAAATTACATTAAATAAAAATTGAAAAAACTCACTAAATGAAAGACATGTTTAATATTTACCTGCCAAAGGCATTGAATAGAGAGACAACTTCTGTGCGAGATAAACGGAATTGCTTTCGACTTGGTGAAAATTGTGCAGGAAAATCTTTTGAGAACAAAATTTTAAATGCAGTGCCCAAACCTTGAACCTAGAAAGATGAAAAACTTGTTGAAAAAAAAATGACAATTTTCAATTCCTCTTTATTAAGAAGCAATATGTACCTACATTTCCTTTATGTTTCACATGTCAATGTACAGCCGTCAAAAAAACGACTTACCCAATCGCAATTGCAAAATTTACATCACGGAACAAAATGGAAGGTAGCAATCGATAGGGATTAAAGTTTTCTACAAATATCAATATTTAAAATTTGTCTAAGGGTCCGTCTTCATATTAAATTGGGTGCTTACTCTGATAATTTCAGTACGAACCCCCATAATTTACCACAAATTTGGATTCTACACACAATTTCAGGCAGATTTGATGAAAAATTAATGTAAACGTCGTAAAATTGACCTAGAAAATCCATTGAGGGAGTGTATAAATGTTCGGAGTTCAATCACATTATAAATATTAATAAAGACGCGTAGTGGCCATCAAAGTCAATGACCTGCTGCAGGCGCCTTGGTATGGAGTACATTAAGATGCTGACAAAGTCCGAATCCATTCTGATTGAATCCCAGGATGTGTTGGCAGAAATTTCTATTTTCACTTTGTGAACAATCCCCAATAACGATAATGATCATCGAATTTTGCATTCTGATGTTTAAGTAACAGTTGAATCACATGGTGTCAAAATTTGCCCATGTTTATATTCCTAATTTTTATGAATATTAATTTCATAATTGATAAAAAATAATAAATTTAGTTTGATAATTAAAATGTTTATAGATGGTGTTTTTGGGTAGCAAAGGATGAAAAAACAATTTCCAAGAAAAATTAATGTTTGTTGCAAGTATAACAAAAAACGTGAAACGCCAATATAACATTAGGAGATATAATTTTCAAACACTTACAAATCGGTGAGAAATTCAATAAAATTGATGAACTTTTTTTATTTCCGCCTGAAATTGTATGTAGAATCCAAATTTGTGATAAAAGATGAGGGTTGGTATTGAAATTATCGGAGCAGGCATCCATTTTAATATGAAGACGGCCCCTTAGACAAATTTTAAATATTGATATTTGTAGAAAACATTTATCATTATCGATTGCCACCTTCCGTTTTGTAAATTGTGCAATTGCGATCGGGTGAGTCGTTTTTATTTTGACGGCTATACATTTTCATTATAAATGTACCTTGAGGTTAAAAAAATGTATTGGATGCATTTTTAGTTCTAAATAACTAAAATTTATAGTATAGTTACAAATGTTGAACATTTGAAAACCTCTGATAAATGGAAAAACTGACGTGTTATGTTATATTACAACAGAAATAATAAAACCACAAATACATGATGAAACTGTTCAAGACTATTTCAATATTACTTCCCTATTCAATAACTATTCAAATACACTGGATATTTTTCACTTGTAAAATATACAGCACTACTTTAATAGTTATTGAAAAAGCACAATAATAATTTTGAATACTGGATAATATGTACTTTAAGAACTAAATAAAAAGTACAAATAATTTAACATTTATTGTCACTCTTCAATTTAAGAAACATAATATATTTTTATTGTAGTATACCTGGATTTTGCCCCAGAGTCGACATTTATCACAGCCAACACAATCCATTATTTTTGATATGTTGAGAAAATGCAGTCTAAATTCTTCCTAAACAATGGAAAATGTATTGGAATTACTTATACATTTATGGTTAAAAAACAAGTAATGGATAATTCACTACTAAAATTGTTTTGAGCATCAGTAATCAAATAAATTTAATTGGCATACAAAATTAAATTGGAAATAATCTCAGCATGTGGTCTGATCTTAAAACTTACATTATTAATTCTGTAACTTCGTAGGAAAAGGGCCAATGTCAATTTTTTTATTACACATTATTACTAACTTTTAATACAGTATGCAAAAAATATTTCTATATAGGGCATGAGGTTGCAGAACCCATTCCTATTTTAGAGCCTGAGATCAGCTATGTAAATTGTCACAAGCTGTTTCATTTAATTTTGAGGTTGTAACCTTTAAAAAGAACTGTTCCTCAACTCTCCTGGTGGTCATTTTGACGAGGTATCTCGTCTCCAGCAAACTTAACCAGATGATGAGTGACAAGATATGTCTTTAGAAACAAACTGAACAGATCTTGTTCCTGTCATCATCAAAAACTATGAATATCTTGATCCCTCGATATCTCATCATTAGCAAAATTGTTGAGATTTTGATGGACAATATATCGGCTAAACCATTTGGAGAAGTTTTGTACGTAAGAATAAAAATGTAAATTTCAACAGAAGCAGTGCATTACCTTTAATTTTCTTGCCTCTCTGTTATTTGAAGAAAACATAACCTTTTCATCAAAATGATCTGGAAAAGATCTAGAAAACACATCAATGAGTACAACGTTAACCTACAAGAACATTCGATTCACATCAAAGCAAAATATTACTCACTTAGCAATCTCCAAGAAGTGTTTGATAGCTACTCTCACTTCCTTGTCATTTTCATCATTGCCGGTATAAAACAGTTCGTTTTCAAAATAAGGAGCAGCCTTAGCAATTGCCCGAAGCTCCAAAAGATACAAAAAGTATAAATTCTTGAGCCATTGAGGTCCTTCTTCGTCTGTGGTTCGGGGATCGAATCTCCGTCGGAATTCTTCAACGTTGGGTCCCCATTGCCCTTTAGTAAAGCAATCTTTAGCTGAAATCGAAAATATTTAGAGTTGAAAGTTAACATAAATATATCATATCTAGTAAATCTCTCAAGGGTAAAAATCGTTTGAGGATCCATGAATTTCTATATTTTGTGTATTTTAAGTTCCAATTTTCCCAAAATTTCTGCGGAAGACTCCATTTTTCCTGACGTGTACTGGTGAAGGACAGTGACCAATTCTCTCGTATTTCCTAAAAAATGCAATACTACAGCTAATTGTTATGGATTCTCTCACTTCCTGTATTGACATTCTACTTCTCCAATACACTTCATGAACAAGCAAGATCCCGAAATTTGAATTTTACATTATGGTACTTTCCCGTCGATCATTTTCGACAAACAAAAATTGTCGCCAACTGTGTGACTTACTGCTATAATAACCTATAAAAATTTTAGCATAAACTAATTCATACTGAATGTTTTCTAATTGTAAATAGTGAGTCTAGAATAAAGCACCCTAGGATCAAATGCCAGTACCAAAGTTTTTTTACAGATGAGCAGCAAATGAACTGATCAAAGCAGCTTAGAACTAATTGTAGGCATTTATTAACAATTGTTGAAATTTGCAAGATAAAAATTTACACATTACTGTTCTGTACCATCAATGGACAAATACAATATATAGGTTAGGACAAAGCATACACATTTTTATTTTGTTGTAAATTGCATATTAGATGCATAGATACAATCCTGATTTTCGTTTTTTAAAATATTTTATGATATTTAGTATAAATTTCCAATGCATTACAATTGAGTGGTGACTGTTTAACACATGTTTAATACCGAAGTGTAATTTATTGCATAAATTACACACTTGTATTCTTTGCAAAATCACTCCCCTTGATAAATCTCATTTTTCCCATATTTACGCATTATGTGATGCATCAAAGTTTTATTGTACTTTTCAATGACATTTCCAGAATTTAGGAAAATCTTTAAGGACTTGACTTAGACTAATGATGAGTAGCAAGATTTGCAGGAGACTAAAATTGACAAAACACCAGGAAATTCAAATGTAACTAACAAAATAATTTGATTTCTAAGGAAATTTCAAAAATTTGCTTTTAAATCACTATGTAATGAGCAGTAGCTTTATGTAATCAAAATATACACATCCAAAGAACCCAACCCACTTTCAGTTTTTATCATTATGAAAAAAATTTAATTAAATAAAATAACAGTAAACAATAAAAAGGATGAAAAGATTAGAGATGAAAGATGCACAAACATTTAGTAAAATGTTGAGATTTCCCATGGATTTAATGAAATGTTGTTATTTTCCAAGTATTTAATGAAACTATTTTTGTAAGATTTCAGGGCCCCCAATTAAGAAAAATAAAATTCAAATATTTTGTAAGGACTTGCATTTTATAAAAGAAACAATTACTTATAACTTGTTAAAGACAGTAAAAATTACCTTTTGTGTAATATTCTGAGCATAAATGAATAGTTATACTGGAATGCAGTCCTGAAACAGCTCTATAGAAAGCACGCTTTTCCAGGCACATTGCTAAAAGAAATTATTTATAGCACACTTAAAGATTATTTTCAAATAGAACGTAAATCAGTAAAAGTAGAAACACGAACATTTAGCTAGGCAGCAATATGACTAATTTATTTAAAGCTAAAATATATATACACAGCTATTGATAATATCTAACTGAAAGACTTCAGGCAACATAATTATGCCGCTTTTCATTTTTGAGGCAAGCATTTTTCAAGTTTCAAAAAAAAAAAATTCAAAATTATAATAGTTTATCCTTTATTCTCAAAAGGTAATGTTGTCTTAAGCTTTCAATAAGCATTCAATCAATCAGAAATTCTTTTGATCTTTAATTTTATTTTCACAAAAGAAATATATATATATATGGCTTATCACTATATTGCCAAGAGCCCTCCACATCAATTTACAATAGAAAAAAATTATTTTAAAACATACCATTTAAATTCTTTGACGTAGTGTAAGGACCATACCCTCCTCCAAACCTAAAATTAAATTCGTTACATTAATATTTCTTCTAAGTGAAAACATTTATTGTATAAACTAATAGACAACTTGTATAAAAACAAACTCTGAAATAATTTAAGAATAAAAAAGCTTAACCTACTTAAAACAATTTTCTCTGTAAATGCTATTCCATATTCTATGAGCTGAGGAACCTTGGTAGCCAGTAAAGCGTTCAGGATTAAGTAATAGGTCAACATACTGTAATTTTGTAGATGATTCATCTATAAGGGAACAAAAATTACTTTTAATTATTTAATTTCTCAGCACTTAAATTTCCCTTCTTTTCATGCAATAAGACTTTACAATTAATGCCCATTCTAAACATTACCACCATATAAATCATGATACCAGTGAAATTAAATGAATCATTATTTTAAATAAGTAAATATGCATCTTAATAGAAAATAAAAATTAACTATAAATCGCAAATATTATCTTACGAAATGCTAAAAACATACGAAACACATGCTCATTACAATGAATACTGGCACAATGAAATCAAATTGACCAATACCTTAAAAATGGTATTAAAATAATGCATTCAAATTTTCTATTTAATGTAAAGGATACTTTGTTATGAAATATTTGTTCAAGCTTGCTGTATTCAATTACACAAAAATCAAACAATTTTCAAATAAAATGCAAAAAGCTTTGAGTACATCTCTGATCAGGTGGATTTGAAAATTTTATACCTGTTAATGAGACCATAATCAAACTGGTGCTTGGATAATGAGACATAATCAAACATATGCTTGGATAAAGACGGCTATATAGGCTGGTTGTGTTTTATAGAACACTAGCCCGGCGTTGCCCGTGGTGTTAGTTATTAACGTGGTGTAAAATTTTCTGCAGATTTCAAAACCGTTGAAATTTTTAATCTGTCTTTAGCAATTCCGATTTTACAAAAAAAAATTGACAATCCCAGTCAAAATGTTTTTTATTGTTTGCTCTCATTCCCTGAAATGGAATAGGATAGGAAATGTAATCTGTTTCATTTTTTTCGGACTACCTGTGTGCCAAATCTCATTGCTGTAAGAACCATACAATTGTCATGATTGTTGGCCCCAAACAGACAGACAAACAAACACTTCCTTTTATAATAGTAGAGATGGGCAAACAATTTGGTCAAGTTACACCAAACACAGGACATATAAAATCAAATAATGACCATAAGCACTCATGGAAAGTTTAACTGATACAGAAAAGAGAAATATACACTCAGGGTACATTACAACCCATGGATCAAACACACTTAGAGGATATTCAACTAGTTACCACTGCCCCAGTCTAAGCCATTCAGTGTATCGGCACGTAATTTTGAACCACGGTCAGATGACGAAGCAACACCTGAGCTGGCACCCCACTCTCCAAACTTCCACGCCAACCCAACGTGAGGACTTTCGGCCACGACAGATTTAAGGTGCACCAGCCGCCTCTACACCATACGCCTACAAATATCCATGCCCTGATCCAGATTCAAACCAGGAACCTTCCGATCTAGAGGATTTTTGAATTTTCGACTATTCTTTACAAATTTTTAAGTTATCTTCAACTGCAAATTCTCTTACAAAAAATTAAAAATCATGGATATTTTGCAAGTAAAGGTTAGCCTTCAATTTACTAGTACATTTTCTAATTTTTAAAATTTACTTCATGAATTAATTTAACTATTCCTATATATTCTCTGTGTATTCACACAAACATGCTTAACATTTTATGGGCAATTGCTATCAAATTTTTAAACTCGCCCCTTTTCAGTTTGTTTTGTAGAAGTCAAGCAAAGAGCTTTAAATTTTGATAGATGTTGCTGAATATTAAAAAGATTGATTACCTCCAGAAGGAGGTCACTGTACAACAGGTTCAAGATATGCTGTAGTGAATTCCTGTCACATTTGAGGGGTTAAGAATGAAAGTGGCGTTAGTTTGACATTTTTCAGGACAAAGGAATTTGCATTTGAAATTAATAGCAATTCTGGTGTCAGGAAAATTATATTGTTTGCTATGTTCCATGTCTTAACAAAAATTCAAAATTACTGTTACTAAAATATTAAGTTTATATTGAAACTGCCCAAAAATTATTATTTTATGCAGCTAAGCACAAATCAGTAAAATCTTGACCTACACCACTTGCATTCTCAAACCCTCAGTTATGTAACACCCTTGATATTTTTAATTTCACTTTGGTGCAAACTTGGGTAAATGTTTACTTAAACACACAACTTGCCTTTTCATTGCAGTTTTCACCGACTTTCTCATTTACTGATGAAGTAAACAATACTGAACTTGAGTAAAGCTTACTTAAGCATAATAGCAATTCGGGTACTATTTCAACTCAACTTGTAGCTTTTTTCTTTCACCAATATTCTTACCAGTATTTTAGAACATTTTGTCCACAAATTTAAAAAAAAAGGATTAAAATTAAATAGTTTTTTTTAAATCTAGTCGAGTGCAGTGTCATTAGATGTTAGAACTTTGTGGGCTATTTGATGGGAACCCCTGCTTTGATGATATTTTATTATAAACCGACTACTGATTATATGAAAAAAACAAAACAATTCAGTATTCTAAAAAAATTTTACGATAAAAGATTTTAGCAGTTAATAAATTTCATTGTTAACCTTATCATTAAACTAGCATTCTGTGTTTAAAGTTAACATCTATTGCATAAATTATATATTGTACACACTATATGGTAAATACAGAAATGATACATTACATATTCTTACGATTAATGTATTATTTATATATTTACCACAACTCCATTGTGAGCTTAAAATTATATAAATAACATACCATCCATTTCACAAAAAGTGTCAATAGAATCATCATGTTGTTGCCATCTTTCAAAGCCTTCATAGTTTTCATCACTAAAACATTTTTTAAATTATAATCACTTTCCATAACATTTTACGAAGCATTATCAATTAGAATCTGAGTAGATTTATTAACAAACGATACCACATGCATTTTTCAAAATAGTCAAATGCCAAAAGCAAACATTAATTTATTTACACTTGCATTTAAAAATGCAAGTTTATTCAAGTAAAACCTTAGATATGATTGATTTTACTTTGATATATAAACATGGGTAATGTTTACTCAACACTACTAATTTAACTGTCTTATTATTGTTGCAAAATTTTTTTTCTTCCAATGGCCGATCATTGGTATCTTTTTTATTGGCCTTCGGCACAATAAGGCCAGCTATTTGTAAGAGCACTCAGTAAGCTGCCAGTACTATTAATAGGGACAATCAAACAACACACACATTCTTCAAAAACCAGGATTCGAATCCAGAACCTACTGGGTGGCAGATCAATGTAATGACCACTATATACTACATAGGGGGCTTGTTGAATAAAGTATAGAAAAATATTTATATTCATATGTGAAACTAACCATCTTGCAGAGAATACAATTTTAATATTTTAATTATATAATCTAAAACTTTAATGATAATTTTATTTCTTTATTAAGCCCCTGTCAAAGACAATATTTCTCAAGACACAAAAAAAATTGTGCTAATATTGCACTCTTTATACATTACGTCAAAGTTTTCAACAAAAAATTTTTTTTAGCTTTTCTACATCAGGTTTAGATCATCTTAAGACTGGTGAATTTCAAAAAGCAGGGACCCCACATAGGCAGTGCTGCCATTGCCATGGAAATGGGGCCCGTTGGCCCACAAAGGGGCAAAAAAAATGTTGTTAAAAAAATTCATAAAACTGGCAACAATGTTGAAAATAGGTTTTTTACAAGTCAAAAAATGTTAAAATCCCTAAAATATAACATTCTCCGTGATGAAACCAAGAAAAATGTAAAATAACTTATTCATGTTAGTTTATCAAGGAGAACCATTTACTTTTTTTTTATCAAGTATTATTAAAGTTTGAATTCTATTTTAATTAACTGCTCTGATATTTATTGTAGAATTGTACATGCACAAATAACATTTTGATTTTCCAGATATTCACACTGTATGTTACTAGTAACTATGTTTATTTTGTTTGTTCAACACTTTTTACCTTAATGACTTGTTTGTTATATTTAAAATTTTCAAAATGTCTCTATTCAAACATAAACAGTGTAAAAGGGACTGGGGGAGGGGCCCATCAGTTGGCAACTGGGTCCACAGATTGATGTGGGGGCATGCCAAAAAGTCATTATTTCTTTGCATGAAGGTTAGATTTATTTTTGTAAAACTCATTTAAGGAGTATATAGCAAATTAGGATTTTTCTCCTACACTTTCCCAAAATTGTGTCAATTGCATTTCACTTGTAATCTGATGAGAAAATTAGTCAAGTCTAAAACTTGAAAAGATCCAAATTACTAATGCATACCTTACAATTATTAATACATACCTAATTGTTTTGTTCACATAACCAAGTCCTCCATGGTTTTCATCACATGTTTCCCCATTTTCTGTTCCTTTATCTCCCTATGGAGATGATTTTTGTAAGCATTAGTAATCCAATTTTCTGTTCACATTTTAATTCAAAAAATACAATTCAACCATTCCAAATATAAATATTAAATGTTTAACAAAATTTTGCCAATTATTTTAGGTTGGTTGTGGGATTTCATGGCAGAAAGGACATATTTGGCCAAGCTGCGCCAAACACAAGACAATGTCAAGTAAAAACTGTCATGAAAGGGAAACAAAAAGAGGGAGTGCGGAACAGATTAGTGGGATGAAAAAAGAAAGAGAACTCTTGGGTAACCTGGGAGCTGGACTCCAGTGTTTACTAAAGACAGTAAGTCCCATGGGAAAAGAAAAGATCAATAGAGTACCTGAAATTCGTAATGCTCACTAAATGAGATGTGCCCCTGAAAATGGTTAGTTGAGACATTGAATAATATATTAAACTATATTCTACAGATTATGCTAAATTTCTAAAATTAGAGAAAAGCACACCAAAAATGTTTAAATGACGCCCAAAACATTCACAATAGAAGCGTTTGAGATTATTTTACTTTAAAAGATACCCTAGTCACCATGGTTGAAAAAATAGCAAAGAGTCACCTTTTAGTTGCTTGTGGTATCCCAGCTATTTCAAAACAGAAACAGGAAATATATTCTTGATGTAAAATTCTAACTTCATAAGTAAATGAGAAATTCTAATATTTACAAAAAATGGCACCAATTATGGATGAAATTAAACTTTTTCTTGGGTGTTTTAAAGGTCTTTGAAAATTATTGCCAAACAAATTTTTAACAACAATCTAGCAACGGCTGATTCTAGTGTTTTATTTATTATCATGTTTGCCATGGCTTGGTACCAAACTTCAAAAATGGCATCACTTGAAAATTTTCTCCCTAACATAAAACTGATATTCCCTCTGTAAGACCATGAAAATAAGTGTTTTTCTGAAGACCCAGATAATTTGGCACAGGTATACAATATCATTCTTTCGTGGATTTAAAGGACTAGGAATCAAATGACGAATTTGGTGCTATTGAAAATATTTTGATATTGAAAAGCAAAATCCAGAAAATATTTTTTCAATCCAGAAGACAGGAAAAAGTCAAAAGAGTTCACAGGTATGAAACACACGATTACCTTTATAGGTTCAGCTTCTGGGTAAGGATAGCCCTTTAATCCAGGTGGCAATTGCTCCTGTAAGAGAAATTCAATGTTATCAAAGAGAATCAAAGAACATTTGGCAGAAAATAAATACTTCAAGAACAATATAAGACTATTCTTTCAAATTAGTAGCAATACCTCTGAGCATGTTTGAACAGAACAGTCTTGAATTGCACACTTGCTATCATCAGGCCAGTATGGGCACCCACGATTTAAATTTACCTATAAAAGAAACCATTCAGTTATAAAATACAAGAGTATTGGTTAAACATAATTCAAAGATAAATATTGAAATTTTAATAAAATTGAGAATCACGATGAAATAGAAATACTGACATATTTACCAAGTGGGTAAAAACTATAAGAATTTGTGAATAATTTTCAGAATCTTGAATGAACAAAATAAAATCAATTACCCAATTTTCTGTCAAAAAATTAAGTTGCATTAAAATGAGAATTTTATTAGTCATCCAGTGGCGGCATAGGCAAGATGTGTGAGATTTGAGAGACTAATTCATTTTCAGATAGTGTATGTAGCAGCTTTGTATCATTAAAAGCACTATGCAACAGACGTGAATTTATAAAATCATTATTTTAAAAAACTCATTTAAGATTTCATGTTTTAGAAAAATTGCATTACACTGAAAGTGCAAATATTAATTTAGGTTATCTAGCTTGCGGGTCAGTGTTTGTGCATTTTGAATGACATGTTGTTTAGCAAAACATCAAATGACCTTCGAAAATGCATGCATTCATGTAAGAAAAAAGTAAGCAGATTCAAGTCTATGTGGTGTCAACAAAGTCTTCCATAGGTCTTTGTATTTAGCAAGTTTTGAAACACCAGAATAGTGGAGGATGCACATGACAAACAAAAAAATTATTAAATTTCATGAGAAATCAGATGATTTATTGGAAACTATTAGCAGTGCAAGGGGATAAACTTTTATTTAGCCGATCAACTGATCTCGTGGTTAAGGTGTTGGCCTCTGGATCGGAAGGTTCCTGGTTCGAATACAGGGTCAGGGCATGGACGTAAAATGCGATGTCATTAGTTAGTGGTAGTGATGGCCACCCATTGGGTGCCCCTTTACAATTGGCTTATTGATTCTGGCCTTGTAGTGACAAATAGTCAGTGATCAAGTGTCCGCCGTAAAAAAAAACTTTTATTTTAAGTCTGATAGTTTAAATTGACTGAGTGATTTAAGATTGAGATATGATCCATCAAAGAGGAATAGAAGGTTGTCATCAACTCCACAAACTCAAACAATGCGGAATCTGCAAACTCAAATAGCTTCTAGCAAATAAACTATCGAGAACTTGAATATTTTTCACTGCTGGAAAAAATTAATACTCAATATATATAACGATCAAATAACCATTCATAGACTCCAATATTTATAACAATAATAACCGATACTTAATAGATTTGATTTTCATTGAGACCTATATTTAAAACAGGAATATATAACACACACACAAACTAAATAGGGTTAGGTGGGGTAATTGTAAATAAGCTATACAAGCGCACACATGGAATTCCAAGAAACTAATAAGTTGTGAAATGTGAAAGCTGGCAACCCTGAGGATGTAATATGGTGATCCCGTATTTCTTTGAGCTACAGCTGATCTGTTTAGTTAAAAAATTTGTGGTTGAAAAGTTAGGGTTTTAAATTTATTGTGTGTTGCATTTTCTGCTGCCCTCCATAATATATTGAAAGGTATGTTGTTCCAATTCTTTACTACGGTCAGTTATGTTTCTATCAAACAAAAAATCATTGACGTTTCTTTCTGGGAACTTTTATGCACCTGCAGTTGAATGTTTACAATTACCCCATATTTTTCAAGGGATGGGGCAATTTTAAACATAACTTTGCCAGTAGTTTTGTACACTTTGGATGGAATACCAATGTGTTTTCCGAGTCATTTTGTATTTAATCGTATTTAGTACGTTTGAATTGAGTTTTTCGTGTTCTTGGGGAGCAGGAAGACTGATTTACTAAAACGTCACACATATGGTGAAGTTCTTACAACTGACCAAGTACTGTCATGCCTGAAGAAGGCAGAAAAGAAAAAGAACAAAAAGAAGTAGGGTGAGATGAAAGCAAAAAAGCCAGGAGTAAGCAAGAAATCAAGAAAGAAGCAAATGGAAAGGAAAGCAGAACTCGAGGACAGTGAGTATGAGGAACTATTGAAAGAATTGACTAACATTGACAGTGAAGTGTTTGAAGTTCTCCAAACATTCAAGCAAAATATAGAAGACTAGCTTATAGGGGAAGTTAAATATTTTGGAGCCATTCATAGAAGACATTGAAACGACTACATTTCTCTATTTATTAAAGGGTAAATATTATCTTATCTCTTGCTGCAGAAATGTCTAATTTACTGATTCCATAAAAGTTTAAAATAAAACAATAACTTATCGAAACAAGCAAATATTTTTCGTACCTTTTGAAACTACTAATTGCAAAGAAAACTATTAATTGCTCAATTTTGTAAGGAAATGTACTCAATTTTATAGTCATATCACCTTCTCATATATAATTTGTAGGTATATGACATTTAAGCCGACACTTGGCATTTAACTTAATGCATTAATAATTCAATTACAAGATAACTACAAAGCTTTCTTGTAAACTTGGTAGATTTATATAATTTCCTTTTTAGTTGGTACGGAACATGAAAATAGATAGTTGGTTTGGGTTTTACGGTGCAAGAGACATATTTGGCTAAGCAGCACCAAACACTAGACAGATAACATCAAGTAATGCTGAACACAAGACAGGCAACATAAAATGATGGACATACACACAAGAAAAGTTTTACTGACAGAAAAAATACACCTAGGGTAAGTTATGAAGTTGAACATGTATTGCCTATAACTTGTAGGTTACTAGCAGTGAGCAAATCCACTGAGCCACAGAAGCCCCCAACTTGAAAATAAAATCAAAATGAGACACCCTATTAATTAAACTAGTTTCATAAATTTATATTATATAACATATTTGTAGATAATGGTTAAAGAGGATTTGTTACAATAAATTTAGCTTTAAGATGTATTCTTGTTGCATTTAGCACCAGTTCTAAAAATCAGTAACAAAGTGTGGATGAAGTCTTAATAAACAGAGTAACCTTGGTGTGACATCAGTTTTTGTCTTCAAGCCAATGGTAATGGTTAGCATTGCTGATAATATGCCAACTTTGAGGCCTTTGGCAAGAATGAAGACAAAAGATAGAGCCTAAACTGTTCTCTGTAAACGAAACTGCCTTCATTGTACTCATAAACCTTTTAACACTTGTGGCATTTAAATTTCATTAGGAAAAATGAACAAGCATTTAATTATATTAACACAATTAAATATTTTCATTTTATTGTCAATTCATAATAACTATGCAACTTAACTTACTTTTATGTACCGGAAAAAATCAGTGACTAATATGTTATGTAATGCAGGATACAATTTATTGTTATTAAAGTGGTCAACGGTATCAATGTTACAGGAACAATCATCTATTCTGCCTTCGAGCTGCAACAAAAATGTTATAAGTATTTTTAGTGTCATTATAGTACAACAGAAAATATTTCACTGCTCTAAAAAACACATTTGAAATAAAAATATAAGTTGATCCAAAGCAGAACAAAACATTCAGTTTATCAATGCAATTTCTTTAATATTAGATGAGTAACATAATAATTTATTGGTATGATTTTTATGAAGTTATTTGCAGAAGGATATATATTCCATAACTGGTGGATACTGGTTCAATAGAAAGTTATTTTAAATGTTGAAATTTATTGCTTATGAAACATATCTGATGTGTTTACTTTATGTTTAAAAGAAATCATTTATTGATAGCTCAAACATAAATCTTATTGGGTTTGAATGGATAGAAATAAAGCTTAAAATATGCTTGTCAAGTCTACAAATTCTTTGGAGTAGGTATGAAAATGTAAGAATGAAATTAGGAATACTCAACTCAGGAACATTTTAAAACTCAACAAAACTGACTTTACTGTTCAACTAGATAAAATATTAAAAAGAGAATAGGATAAAGGCTTTGGTTTTTTCTAAAAAGATTTCTTATGATAGAATTGGTGGATTTTTTTTTTCAGAATTCACATTGAAAATGTTGCATATAATTTACTTCCACTAAACTGAAATAGTAAGGAAAATTAATTCTGTTGGTTTCAATTCAATAGATTACAATATACTATTTATTAATGCTGGGAAAATTAAATTTGAGATAAAAATTATTGTTAATGGTGCAATCTTGACATGATTTCAATTTTTAGCTATATGTTAAATGGTAATGACAGACTAAAATGAACATCTTTGATAAAAGTGGACTGTAAAAATTCATTTCAGAAATGAATTTTGAAGCTCCCTTTGAATGCAAAGTCATTTTTGCTAATTTTATCATAGCATCAATACAAGAACTAACACAATTTCAGTTCATTTTTGGCATCTATCATTTAGCTGATTATTCTTGTTAGTGTAAAAATGAACATGTTATCGGATAAAGGAATTGCACTTTTTGAAAATAAAATGCTTTATTTTTTATCAAAAGTACATTAAAATAAGATCATAAGAGAAAAATTAATTTTAAACTTTAAGAAAGATTTTATTTATTGACCTCCATTAGTTAAAAGCAGGTAATAAGTGCTCCGTTTGCATTTCCTTTTGTTGGCAAACTCAGTCACTTAGTGACATTTTGGAAGAGTAAAGTATACATTTCTACTCGACTCTGCTTAAAAAATTACTGATAAGATATGAACTTTGAGAGGATCATATTGCAAACTAGGGTGTTACCCAATTCGAAGATATTTTGGCCTTTAATGATGCAAGGGCCAAATCTGGCAGATTGCACCAAGCAATGCTTTTCCATCTAGTAAATGGACATACACACACACAAGGAAGATTTTACTGACACAGAAGAAATACATACATGGTAGTAGCAAAAATTTAACCAGCACTACAAACAGCTAGCAGGCTGCTAGTGTAGGAGGCAAACCCAATGAGCTATGAAAACTATTTTGCTTATTTAGACATACATCCAAGGGTCCTGAATACAAGGGCAGATCTACAGGCACATAAGAGAGAAATACATCCAGGGTAGTTTCAGGAATCAAACCTGCTAATTTAATGTAAAGTAGATTTAAAATACATCAGGCTTGAGATAATATGGTTGCTTTGGGTTTGGGGCACAAGGGCCATATATGGCCTAGCTGTGCCAAACAAGACAGGAATACAAAGTAATTGTAAAAATGAAGGATATTGAGACAATATGAACCATATATGAAGATGGTTTGGTTTTTGGAGTTTTATGGCAGAAAAGACATATTTGGCCATGCTGTGCCAGACACTTGGCATACAGTATCAAATAATAGACACACACAATGAAAGTGTTACTGAAACAGAAGAGAAATACAACCACAGAGGAATGCATCTTAACCTGTGCCATCTACAATTCAAGGTTGCTAGTGCAGTGGGCATACCCACTGAGTCACGACAGCATCCCAGATATGAAGAAAGTAAATAGTATGGACAGTCGTATCACTTTAAAACTGTAGCACATCCCAATTAGGTTTTTTACTTTAAATTAGATTACATGCAATTGTTAAACACAACTGGATAAGGATTTGATGCTTGGGTTTTATGGCACAAGGCAGCTTGTTTGTTTTTGAACAGACAAGCTGCACCAAGCACAATATAAAATCTTGAAAAGTACTGCACAGAACAAGACTACACTTTTGTCTCTTCCTTCTCGTATCTACCAATTGCCCTATCAACCTTTATCATTAATTTACATTTCCTTATAGCTTAACTTTTATCTATAAGTATAGTTCATGCAGAGCCTCAATAATACAGACGTACTTCATTCATTGTCTACCTATGTTTCATAAAAAAAATATCTTACTATTTGACAAATCAAAATAAGTACATACATCAATGTCAATCATTAGTGTACTATCCTATCTCAGTTCAGTTACTTGAGCCATTATGATGTAATGTTGGTGTTTATTTTCACATGCTTTTTTAAACTTATAACTAGCCACGTGAATCTAAATACGAATCAACAATGTTTGAATGGCATTAATTACCATTTTGGAACTAACAAGGACAAAAGAATGGCACTTGATCGCAGAAGTTTAATCAACACAATAGGAAATGATGTAAAAAGAATAACATAGACACATACCTTACAAAAACAACCTCCGTTTCCATATACATCCGAGCAGAATGTTAACAAATAAAAAATTATCCAAAAGATTTGAAAAGCATGTAAAATTGCCATTTCTATAAGTGATCAATGTACACGACACCAGGAAAAAGTAAGAGGAAATTCAAGAGCGCATTTCATTTGCTCTGAAACAAGACACTATGTATAGACACACCAACGAAAATGGAAATGTGAGCTAATAAACACATGACATATGAGATTTGTTGCAAGAAAAACAGGTGTTTTATTTTTTTTTTCATCCTATCTGATACAGACGTGTCATTACTGTATCTACAGTTTGCTTTTACAGACGCACGTATCCGGAAAATGTTTTGACACCTAGTGGTTGTTAAGGAGCAGTTCAGTTCAGTTCACTTCTTAATGAAACCAAAATATTTATGGAAAAGAAAAATGCAAAAGATGATTTTAAAAATAATTACTGCACTACTTTTATCTTTAAGAACTTATGTTTGATTTCGTAAAACATACTTTTATTTTTAATGGTTGATTCAGCAATAAGATTGCGCATTTATATGACACTAAGGATGAAATGATTAAGCAGCGAATAAGGAGAAAAACCTAACAATGAAAATTTTTACACGTTATTACAAAAAAAAAATTAAGTATTTATTTTCTCAACAAGAGCAGTTTGGACAAAAAGAACGAAAGCAAGATTTTGTTTTGCTCCACAAACGTTTTTTCTAGCGAAACTGTTTTTGTTGATGTCCATAAGAAAAACAACCGTGGAAACAGAAAAACAACCGTGGAAACTCTTGTTGAAAAGAAAAGAGTCATGTGGAAACGAAGAGAAAAATAATTTATCAGCAGTAACTGAAAAAAAAATATTTCAGAATTTTCTATTGCAAACAGTGATTGAAAGAAAGTGAAGCAATTCATCCTTCTGTTACCAATAAATTCCTGAAATCAGGAAGCAGTTTCTCTTAGGTGTCTATGCTCTTTCCCCTTAGTTTAACTTCTCACTTCTTAAATCGTTCCTATTGGTTACTTTTAGTTCAGTTCGCATTTGTATATAAGGCTTACTTCTTTGTATACTAATAGTATGCTTTGTCTCTGTCGTTGTAACTTGTATGTGCTGTGATGTTCGTAAAATAAAAACCTTTTGGTTATGTTAGCTTTAATACATTAAAAAAGCATTCAATCTCTCTTGCAGGAAACAATCGTCAAAGTGTAATGTTTCCTGCGCTTCTTTTTCGAGACAATCTCAGCTACGCAAGCATTATCTGACTTATAAAGGGTGCAAAATCTTTGTGTGTGATATCTGCTTCAGTGTCTTTATTTATAAAAGCGATTTGGTAAAGCATCACCAGGTTCATTCAGAAATCGAACCATCCACTTGCACTGTATGCCAGAAACAGTTCTCGAATCCCAGTCATTTAAAAAGGCAATGTCTCCTGTGGAAGCTATCAAAGCATGGCAGCATGGCTACTACACTCATATCCATAAATTAAGGATAATGCCAGCTCTAAAAAGGTTCAGCTAATAAAGGTTCAGAAACAAAACAAACGTGACTTATTCATAAAGCCCATTTATTAAACAAAAGATAAAGAGCAAAAAAGATGGTGTATGTATGATACCATTCATAAAAACTACCATTTTTGCTCACTGGAGCAATTACAAAAAATGTCGAACTTTCAAAAACTTAACATGATATGGTTGGCATGATGGTTAATACATTGTATGTCTCCCAGACGATGAAATACAGTCCGTACAACGCCTAAGCATGCTAAGGATCAAATTATCGAGCTGATCTTGGGGAAGATCACACCACTCTCAGCAAGCAATGCTCTCCGAAGTTCCGTTACACATGTAGGAGGTGGGTGACTGGATGCAACTCGTAGGCCAAGCATGTCCCACACATGCTCTCTCGGATTCAAGTAAAGTGAAAATTCTGGTCATTACATACGGTTGATATCCTCAGATTCAAGACATTCGTTTACAATGTTTGCACGGAGAGGATGGACGTTGTCATCCATAAACACAAATTCTGCGCCAATGGCACCCCTAAACATACGTACATGTTGTTCCAGAATGATGTCCCGATAAATTTGGCCTTTCTTGGTTGCGATTTGAACATGCGATTCCATGTAATTCAAAATTTTATGAACAGAAAGATTGTTTATAGTGATGAGAGATGTCAACACCTATGTGTTAAAATTTAACCTGGTATAAATTTTGCAGTGACATTAAAATCCAAGGGAAAAAATGTTAATTTTCATGAAAATATGAATGTTTAAACATTTAGTTTTATTCTCATACTAGCCACTGCGTGTCCAGCACGGCCTTGCCCGTGACAGTTATTTTCGTGGGGTGACCAATGCTCACTAACCCTCGATGATTGCTACGAATTCTCATTTGGTTTGCGAAACAAACCAAATGGGAATTCGTAGCCTATTGGATAACAACCATCATGGCATTGCCCGTGGAGTTAAGTTTGCTCGTGGTATGATGAGAGGATGTTTTGTGTTCTTAGGAAGGCTTGCATTTTTAAGCCTACCTCCAACCCTCAACAATCCTTCATGATCCAAAAATGGACTTGGATCAATTTGCTTGACGAGCTTAAAGCTTTATTTTTCTGTAGAAGACCAATTTCATCACTGAATTCACTACTTTGAACAGCTCAAATTATCAAATTGTGTGCTTTCGTTCGTTCTTCCTCCATTAAACATGGTATCGATACTTTTAGCCTTCTAAGAATTCCCAGGAGCATGAGACACCAAGAAACGACACCGAGCAATCTAGTCCATTATGAAAATTTAGTCCACAACTCTTCTACCAAACTCAATCAAACCACCAAACTTTTAACCGCAGTTCCTTTCTATTCCTTTTATAGGACGTCCGAAGAAGGTGACTTCTTCTAACACTCTGTAGGCCAACTTTCGTTTTTTTTTTTACCTAGCCAACAAGGACCCGCCCACCACTTTCCCTTTTCAACTAATATCTGAACCGGAACTCATCTGGTAACCAAATCTGCAGGACTATCCTCCGACTTACAATGCAACCAAGATTTCGGATATGATCTTTCCTGAACCTCCAAGACTCTATTCGATACAAATTGTTTCCATCGCATAGCACAACGTTTATCCAAAATAAAGCGATCATCGAATCAGTCCAAAATTAAATTTCACCAATTAAATCTGTGAAGATATCTCAAAGATACTTCCCATATAGCTCCTATAACACAAGACATTAATTCCAATCGAGGCAAAGTGGGTTTCTTTAAAGTGGTAACCCTACCCTTTTTCATTACGAATGTAACCTTAATTTCTCCTTTTGTCGTCACATAACGGAAATAAGCGACCGCACCATATGCAAAGGGTGACGCATTACAAAAGACATGCAACTCAACTTTCGCTTACCGGGATCTCTACATCCTGACAAGAAATTCCTCTCAACTACTATGTATTCCAAATTCTTAATCTCGGAGCACCAATTAGACCACTTAAAGCTAATATTCTCTGGAAACTCATCGTCCCAGTCTGCACTTGTTTCCCATATTTCTTGCAACAAACATTTGATCCGTATAACAAATGGAGTTAAAAACTCTTTCGGATCGAAGATCATCGCTACCGTCTGCAAAACACTAACTTTGTGCTCAAGTCTTTCAAACATCCAACAAACCTTTTATCTCTAACCATAGAATGTCTTTCTCTGGATTCCAATTTAATTCTTGGTACATTCAACTGAGTGTCACTTTCTTTCTCAAATTCATAAAGTCCTCTCTTAACCCATAATGTCATCAATGCATTAGAATTAGATTTTAATGTCTTCAAATTGAAACCTCCTTTTAAAATAGAAACTGCATTTGTAGATAATTCCAAAGCCGTTTCCTCGTTGTCTGCACTATAATACAAATCATCGACATACCAACGAGGATTTCCACATCTCAACAACAACGGGTGAATTTCCTCGTATTTCTTAATATGACTTTTAATTGTTGAGCTCAAAATGAAAGGTGATGTCTCACATCCGAATGGTAATCTAATCATTCTTTTCATTACACCGTTTTTGTTTTGTCATTCGAAAGCCAAAGATACTTTAAATACTGTCTGTCCACTTCAAAAATGCTGATCGTTAAAAACGCCTTTTCTATATCGGCGCTAAACGTGATTTTAAACTTCCTAAACTTTAGAATAACATCTAGAATATTTGGATTCAAGTTTGAGCCCTTTTTTAAACAATCATTAAAAGTGAAAGGTTTTCTTTAGTTTTTGACCTACAATTGAAAGCTATGCGAACTTTTGTGGTATCCTTTTCAGCTCTCACAACGGCTCTATGTGGCATAAAATATTCATTTGTATCCCTATCACAATCTTCTATTATTCCTTTATACGTCTGATCCTGCAATATCTCTTTATATTCGTTTGTCACCTACTCATTACAAACGAAATTTCTTTTTAATTACCCAAACCTTTTCTCTGCTAAAGGGAAGTTTCTCTTTAAATCGCTTTGTTCCGTTTTCCATACCTCGTATTTCCCATTGAGGCCACGTTCACGTGAGGCGTTTCAAACTATGTTTTTTTATTCCTCTAATTCTAGGTTCTATCTTTGCGACCTTGAAGAGAGGGAAGAGATCTCGCTGGCCTCGCCAAACGCGCGTTTTACGAGCCTCATGTGACCGGGGCGTAAGACCAAATATGGTTCGTATGCAGCTCAATTTGTTTAGGTTTTGCATCTCTGCATGGACGATTACATTCCTAAAAACATCTGCCTCAATTAAAATATGGATACTTTGATCCTTAGTTTTACAAGTGTCAGCTAAACTTATTCCTCGCCTTTTCAGATCATTTTGAACGATCGAGTTTCGAATTGCTATGTGTGCTACTGTAATAGTTTCTGTAACTAACGCCTCTATTTCTATACATTGTTTAGAATTATTTCTGTGTTGGATAACTTTAATTTTGCAACGTTATATATTTTTTCCACTGGTTTTACCGAGCCGAAAGAATAGACCAATAATTTTTCTTTTCGAACTATTGACACTTTTAAATTATTCGCTGACTTTTTCGTCAGCAAAGAACGTTCGGAACCGTTATCCAAGAAAATTCGTGTCAGTTTTGAACCTTTTTCTGAGCTAGCCATTACTGAACATGTCGCTAATAAAATATTTGAACTGGTAACAGACGAATTACATTGTGCAATAACTGAATCAGTTGATTTCTTCGCTCTATCCTCCATTTTCTCATCGGTTTCGTTTTTATGTAATCAATTGCTATGAGATATCTTGCAAATGCCAGGCTGAATTTTAGCCTTGCAGAAACGTGCGAAATGGAACTTATAGAAACATCTAAAATACAGCTATCCATTTTAAGTTCATTTTTTCCCCCTCCAAAACTCATGCTCAGAACTATTACAAAACACACAATTTCTCTTTGCACTAGCCGTATAATTAACAGTTGATGGACACGTATATCGATTGTTATTAAATGTTCTATAAGTATCCGGTTTTCTGTAATTAATTTTATATTAGATGCTTGAATTTTAATAATTTTCCTATTTTAACCGATATGAATACGTTTGTTCTCTGGATTGAATTTCCTTATCAAGAAAATCAAACATATCCTTAAAATTCCAATGTTCTTCTGTGTATTTCCTATTGAATTCTAACAGAACATCTTTTGGTATTCGATCAAACAGAATAGGGCATAACAAATTACCAAAAGTTTGTGTTTCTACCCCCAACGCTTTTAAACATCTTACTTGTGTTTCGGTTTTATTAAATACATTTTTTAAACCAGCTATGTCACTTATACTTTTAACTGGAGGAATTCTTTGTAATTCATTGAGATGTGCCTGAATTAATGCCTTTTTATTACCGAATCGTAATTTTCAGAAGTTAAAGCAAATCCACTTAATGCAATTAGATGCCGTGCCCCCTAAATATGACTTTAAATAATTAAATTTATCAACTTAAGTTATATTCGTATTTTTATCAATAGCATTTTCAAACTGATTAAAGAATTGAGCCAATAAGCTGGATCCCCATAATGTGTAAAAAAAACTTAATTTTGGTAATTTAACCGTTTTCGCCTCTCTTATATTACTGTTACTAAACATCTGAGCTGTTGCTCCAGCTGATTTAGGTACAACATTGACTATATTAGTCTTAACTTTCGTACATCTATCAATTTGTTTATTTATTCTCTGCTCCAATTGAATAATTTTTTCTGAATATTTTTCGGAAGATGTAACCTCCGACTCTTATTTCCGCTGCTTCGATTTTTGCTTCGATTTCTAAATTTAAACTTTTGAGCACATTTTCTTTCTCTACTAATTGATCGCGAAATTCTTTCAACGCATTAATTGCCTACTCTTTATCCTCTAAACTAGCTATTTCCCGAATCTTAGCGTCTATCTTATTTACTAATGTTAATGCTCCAGTGTACGAATCAGCGTATCAAGATCTGCCATACTTGTTCAAAAACAAATTCACACAAAGAGTACACAAACAACTAAACACAGCTCCACTAAACCAACTCAAACTTGGCTACGCAATTACCAACACTCTTCCAAAAACTCACAACGCCAATTTAACTAAAAAATCCTATGCAACATATCCTCAGCCCACCACATCCAATACAACATCTCCTATACGGTATAACATCATACACAACAATACCAATTATTCCCAACAACAATAAATTCAAAACTATCAAATCTTTAACACATATCAACAAAATCCTACAACATATTCCAAAGAGAAAGAAATTACAACCACCTCAAAACTACAGACTTTTCAACTCCGAACTTCAAACATTTGGAAACCCTCAGAAGATCCTTCCATTTCCTCATCTCATCCCACTTATGACACCATGTTTGGGGCCGATACTCAATCACCGATACTTGTGAATCACAGTTCGTACCTGTTACTCAAATATCAAAACAACACTGGTTGAGTAGCAGTGATTGAGTATGGGTGATTCGGTAAGAGTGACTAAACTGATATCGCTAAACTGATACCTTGGCTAATATTGATTCTGTTTCTGTTACTGTGATCGGTGATTGCGACCGGGATAGGTGATACGAAAGTACTTTTGTTCTTATGAATAGAAAGCTAATGTGGGTTTCGAACGGAATTCTTCGTCGTTATTATCTACTCAGCCAAAGAGTACTTCCGGTATATATAAACGAGAAAAAACCAGCCCCATAATTTTCAAACCAATCATATCCAGTCACAGTTGAAAATCATAAGCAATTATTAGTGGGTAATGGTAATGGTAATTTTAGTTAAAGTCGTACTAGAGCAACACAACGGGCTATTGACGACGGTCCGGAATCAGTCCCTTAAGGGAAAGGTTCGAGGACAACACCTCGTAATTTTGAACCACGGTCAGATGACGAAGCAACACCTGAGCTGGCACCCCACTCTCCAAACTTCCACGCCAACCCAACGTGAGGACTTTCGGCCACGACAGATTTAAGGTGCACCAGCCGCCTCTACACCATACGTTTACAAACATCCATGCCCGGACCCGGATTCGAACCAGGAACCTTCCGATCTAGAGGCTAACACCTTAACCACTATACCGGTTGAAATTATTAGTGGGAATTTGGGATGTTAAGTGAATCACAGAACTGCTACTCAATCACTGATGCTTGTGAATCACAGTTTGTACCTGTTACTTAAAAATCAAAATAATAGTGACTGGGTAACAGTGATTCGGTAACAGTTACTAAACGTAAATCGCTAAGCTGATACCTTAGCTGATATCTTGGCTGATATTGATACTGTTACAGCAACTGTGATCGGTGATTGCGACTAGGATAGGTGATTCGGTAGCAGTGAAAGCTGTGACTGAGTATCGGTGATTTGGTAGTGGTGGCAGTTGGTCTGTGACGGATTCGGATTTCTCTGGAGGATTTCAAACCGGATGCTCAAGTAGGCTTTATGACACACCAGATTCCCGCGTATTTTCCAAAACAAAAAAAAGAAGCTCGATAGTTTTAAGGAAAGTTTAGATAAAGACAATTTTAATGACAATTTTTTTTCGTTCTTCAACTATCACTGATTGTTAATGAGTTATACTTTTTTTAAAGAGTAACATGAGTTAGAACTTGTTTTATTATTTTTTGGTTTTGTTTATAATTTAAAATTTTCCTTTTAACCTCTTGTAAATTATTTTTAATTCTAAAAAATGAACTATGTGCTTCTGAAGTATAAATTGAATGAGTCGAAATCACAGGGAAGGGGGAAAGAAGATTATTTCATTTCGCTAATGAATAGATTACGTTTTACAAGTTTCTGCCTTCTTTTAAGTTCGTCTCTTAAGATGAAACCGTTTCAGATGGAGGATCAACACAATAATGTTTACAGCGGTAATGAATGCATTCTGAAATATCGTAATGCAAGTATAAAATGTTATCACTTAAGCCTGCCATTATAATTCAATTTCAACTACTGAGTTCATACACATACTATATCGCATTTTTATGAAAATGCGGCTTTTAATTTGCACGTTTAGTGTAAAAATTACAAATGCTCATCAAAAGAGGAAAAAATATATGTAGCAGATAACTGACTTCTGAAATCTACTGCTTGTATTTTCAAATGATGACATGTTTAGAATAAAAATCAATAGAGATCTGTTAGCATAAGCAAACACCCAATAATGAATTGGGTAATAAAAATTTGCAGAAGAAAAAGCTGTCAGCATTAGACGAAGCCAAACCGAGTGTTCTACAAACCTTAGAGTAGAGTACTATCACTGGCTCAAGATTTTTCCCAAACTTTTTTTTCTGACGATATACTGGCAGAACCCTGGAGCTGGTCATAATTTCTATTTGACTATTAGGCATAACAAGATCATATTTCATTTGTAGGAGAGCGATAAATCACTCTTTAGGGGTGTAACTCAATTTTTATATGAGTTATAAATTTTACATGAAAATTGAATGGATGTATGCAATTTAATATAAAGACAATCTTTTTAAATTTTTCACATAAGAATTTATAAAAATATTTGAAAACGAAATCTTTGGCGAAAGAAAACATTTTTCTTTAAATTTAAATGCTATTAATACTAGAGTACGCACTGAAAATCTTGGTTCCTTGCCAAGAGCAGACGATACGTGACCTCTCTCGCAGATAAAGTTTTGCTCTATGCACAACGCACAGAAAGCGCGAAAATATTTTTACTTTTCTGTTGGTCTTGTGTTTTTTTCGTCTTAAACAAAATTGTTATGTTTCAAAATTGAGTCTGCACACCACGAACACTACAATACGAATGAATTTGGATGTTACAAGAGATTTAGAAAAATTTCTTAGTGTTTTGGGGTTGTTGTTTGAATACTTCAGTACCTCAGATTATCAAATGTAAGGGAATTGTCTCACAACACATACTACAATGAAATCATTTTTGTTCAACAAACAAATAATTTAGATAAAAGTTATTTAGTGAAACGGACTTAAAGAGAAAAAATAGGTATGCCAATTATTTATTTGATAATTAAAATTCCATAACTTGAATTCAATTAGAAGTAAAATAATCAAGTATTCTATAGCATATTTCTTGATTTTTATGTTTGATTAATTATAAAATATAATTGTATGAAAAATATAAAAAATATATATATATAGTTTGCAAAAACCATCTAAGTTACCGATTATTAAAGGGAATGGTATTTAAAAATAAATAAATTACGGGCAGAATAAAAATGTTTAATTCGTTTTAAATTGAAGGTTTATTGAGTGACACATTGCGTTTTATTAAATTTAAAAAAAATATTACAATAGATCTCGATGAAAAAAAAATGGGGTTCGAACTGTGTACTAGAAAGCCACGACGGTTTCCGACTTAGATATGTATTCCTTCAACGAAGTTGTATTTCTAAAATTTTTAATACAAAATTAAGCGCATTCTGTTGCTACGAGGGGCTAGAGGTATTTTACCTTCAACCAATCAGATTCAGTTACAGTTTTGAATCACAATCACGGTTTTCAATCACAGATATTAGTCAGTAGCAGTCATAGTTATAACTGTTACTGTGAAATCACTGTTTGTAACATCCCTACTAACGATACACACTAATAATACATAACAGAGCTGCGTTTATAGGCAACGCCATCTACATTTTTAACTTGAAGCAACACTCATAAATTCCTTTACTTAAATTCACCACTGCAGAAATGAGGCCATATGTTCCAAACTACTACTCATTTTCATTTCCTTTTTACGAACAAGAACAGAATTTCCTTTGGAAACTACTCTAATTTTTCATATACTAGACTTTTCTAAAAATTGTTTTATGTAATGAAACATACAAATATTTCTAAAAGTCCGAAACTTTTTACTGAGAAAATGGTCATTCCTAGTTGGGGGTATTATGAAATAAAACGTGCATTTTTCATAACTTATTTTAAGGTGTCTGGGGATTCAGAACTGGTTCATTAAGGAAGGTTCAACGTTAATTCGAATGAAAATCAGTCAAATCAGTTCAAAGAATTTGTACATTTTCATCACCTGATTTACATTTTTAGAAATCATGATTGTTTCAACGGTGCTTTTCCCCTATAGCCATACCATTAAACTTCGGCTTCAATTTGGTGTATTTTTGCTTATTTCTTGGCACTATTTGTTTCCATAATTATTTGTTTTTCTGAGCAATTTCAGCTTTTTCCTTTGCAAGTGCTGTGTTGCTCCAGGGAGACGTTATTTAATATACCAACCTACCAAACTTTGAAAGTACAATGGATTTCATGATTTGGAATTTGCCCAGAGATGAACAAGTGGCAATGTTTATTTCTTCGTGAAAGAAATATTCTTCTAAAGAAAGATTGTGTTCGAATGAATTACCTGATGAAATTAAAATGGAAATTTATGTGACGTCAGCTACATTATGAAGGGGAAATGTTCACTGCTATGCTAAATGCAAATTATTTTTTATGTCTGTCACTGAATTTACTGAGAATCACAGTTTTAATTATGTGTGAGGCTTCTGGGTTTTGGCGCAGCTTTGCCAAATATGGTCTGCGTCACAAAACTAGGTGTTGTACAAACCCACGTAGATAGTCTGTAAGATAAAACAAAAAGTATGCTTTCGTTTTCTTCCTGCACTTGTGATAACGGATTAAAAACCGTAGAAAGTTGCGAACGTGAATCCAACCAAAGACCGTAGCTTACAAAAGGTCCTGGTGCACAATAAATCTATCGGGCCTCCAATGTCCTCACGTTGTCGTGGTGTGAGGTGTCAGCTCAGGTGTTACATCGTCATATCACCGTGATTCCAAGTTACGTGGCGGTCCTCGGGTCTTTCCTTTTGGAGATTAATTCCTGACAGACGTCAATAGCCCGCTCTACTCCAGTACGAAGTTAGTTGAAATATCTACTTAACTCTGCACGTATGAGATATTCAGGGTAAGTAAATCACCGGAAGACAAGTAGTTTCTAAACGTTAGAACATTAGAGACCACGTAAAATTCATGTGTACCAGGTTGGTGATATTTTAATTTATATTATACTAGAACAATGGGTGACTATCGGGTAGGTAGGCATTTTAATTAACGTTGTACTGGTGCAACACAATGAGCTATTGATGACGGTACGGAATCAAACCTAACTGGAAAATTTTGAAAGACGATCCGGAATCAAACCCGAAGGGAAAGATCTGTACACAACACTCAATTTTGAACCATGCTCAGATGACAAGGTCATACCTGAGTTTCACACTGTGCTAGTTTTACACAAGACTTGAACTCATGAAACTAATACTTAGTAAAATGGAATTAAAATTGAATAGTGCCGAAATAGAACAGTTTGAAGAAGTTTTTCTTTCTGTAAACTACCGGCAATTCAGTATCAAAATTTAAATTGCGTTTTTACCAAATACATTACTGGTATAGTGAGCAACGATGATAGAGCAGTCAATATGCAATACACTTAAAAATAATAATAAACAAAACATCAATAGCGAGCGGGGCAACAATCATGTCGCAAATTGCCGTTTGAATGTCAGATATCATGAAACATTTTGGGACAAATTTATAAGTTTCAATGACGACAGAAAAATGTGGTTATCTTCACATCAACACATCGTTTGTGTTCAGTTCAGTGATGAACAATTTCTATTTAAGTTCTTAGAAAAAGTTCAACAGAAAATCAAAGATGTAAAAATTAACGTTCATCTTTGTTTATTTTTCGTGTTTAACGTATGGCGTTTTTTACAACGGGATAGAAAAATCATATAACGTCATACGTGATAGTTTTTAAAAAGGAATGGCTTATGCTCAGCTTGATATACTCAACCTTCCATTGGATGTATTCGAAACATTAGAAGACCTAGAATCCGAAGAGGAGACTAACAACTTCATACAACCTTTATTCACAAAGAAAAAATCCAACACATGCAACATATGTATGAAGGTATTCTCTCAAAAATCGCATCTGAAAAGACATCTCCGCATGCACAATGATGAACGCCCTTATGTGTGTGAGGTGTGCTGCAATTGTTTCCGAGACAAAATTAATGTAGTTAAACACTTCCAAGTGCACAATGTGAGTGAACCAATTGAGTGCAATTGGTGTGACCAAATGTTCATGAATCCAGGTCACCTCAGAAGGCACTACGTGAATCACAGAAAAGACGGAGAGTTTGTCTGCGATTGGTGCTGCAACTCTTACCCCGAAAGGCTGGAACTCCATGAACACTATTTCATGCACTCCGACGAAACTTTCTGCTTTTGTGAAGTGTGCAGTACGACCTTCACGCAGAGCAAAGCGTTCGAGGCGCACTACCTCATCTGCCCAGGTGAAGGGTCCTACATTTGCGAAGTTTGCTGCAAGTGTTTCGACAAGAGGGACGGCCTGGAATCTCACACCCTTGTCCATGATCAGGGTGAAAACTTCAGATGTAAAGTCTGTAAAAAAGCCTTTAAAGAAAAATTCAAACTCTCTGAACATGAACGCATCCACGCAGGAAATACACCCCATCAATGCAACAAATGTAATAAATGTTACTCCGACATAAAGACCCTCAAAAAGCACAAACTGTTGCACTCCGAACTGTCCGGTCATGTTTGTGGTGTGTGCAACAAGGAATTCATGTACCGCAACTGTCTCGTAAAGCATCAGCTGACTCACACCGACAAGAAACCATACACATGTGACGTATGCAATAAGAGTTTCCGTGAAAAGAAATGCCTTGTTGAACATCACCGTGTGCACACCGGTGAAAAGCCGTTTGAGTGTAAATTATGCCTCGAGACTTTCCGGTGCAGAAAGCAGCTTGATGCTCACAACAGAATACATGGTGAAGAATATGTGTTTGGATGTGATCTATGTAAGAAGCGTTTTAAGCAAAAGGATGCTTTCGAGAAGCACCATTTTACTCATACAGGTGAGAAACCCTTTTCATGCAGCACATGTGATAAAAGATTTGCAAAGAAGGACAGCCTTGCCGTTCATCGCCTCATTCATACTGGGGAGAAACCGTTTGTGTGCAATGATTGCGGGAAATCTTTCCGAGTGAAAAGTGCCCTTGTGAAGCATACGCGTATGCATACAGGAGAGAGGCCATTTGAATGCACTATCTGCAACAAGCACTTCCATCGGAAACAAACTCTTATGACTCATTATCTTACTCATGGCTCAGAGAAGCCACATGTGTGCAAGGTGTGTGACAAACATTTCAAAAGGAAATCTGATCTCAACAGACATAGCCGTATTCACTCAAAAGAAAAGTCTAGGTAAATTAAGTTTTGAAGCAGATCTTAATCATTGGACATTTTAATCATTGTTACTGCTTTCCTTTATTCATGATTTCTGTCAAACACCAAAATATTAGGAATATTTTTACTTTTACATATTTGCAAGTTGTTGTCTTGATAATACAAATTCTAAAGAAACTATGTTAACACAATGTTTTTCAATGACTCAAAATATCAACTATTGCAACTTATGTACTCTACTTGTTGAATTGAGCTGGCCTTAATTCTTGAACAAAATACGACATTGGGATGGCAAAAATGAACTGGGGGTTCTGAAATATTCTGTATTCATGAAAAATATTAAATTATTTCTGGAGATTGATATTAAAATTATAGTTTTACCTGTTAGACATTAATGCAATGAACTTACAATTGCAAGAATGACAATCTTTTTTGTATTTTCTCATAAATCACAATTTCTTAAAAATCATTGTTCGGTGTCATGGTTATAAAATTACTGGTATCTATGGAGATATGGATGTATTGGGTCATCCAAAAAGTTCTGCACGTTCTCAAATCGAAGCTAGCTCTGTTATTGTTTTGCTACCGCTGATAAGGAGTGACCTTGATTGAAGCAGAAGTTTAAATTCAGACTTTTCTGCTTACACTGCATCACGATTATAGCATGTGTTGTGGCATAATTTTTTTTTCACTTCAGTGCTAAGAATGGAGAACCAGAAAGTTCATTTTCGTCATATGTTCTTTTATTTTAAGAAAAGAAAATTGCTAGTCAGACTTCTCGTAAAATGTGTGCTGTATATGGACATAGTGCTGTTTCTGAGGCCACACTTCAAAGGTGGTTTGTTAAATTTAAGTGTGGAAATTTCAGCCTCGAAGATAATGCCCACTCTGGACGACCATTCTCTGTAAACGAGGACATATTAAAAGATGCGCTAAAAATTCATGTTACACAATTGTTTATTATGAATTGTTGTCACAAAATCAAACAACAAATTCGGAAAAATATTGTTCTCAAATGGCAGTATTAAAAGCAAAGAGGCCAGAACTGACCAATCGTCGAGGTGTTGTCTTAGCATGACGATGCGTGGCTCCACATTTCGCTGAATGACAGACAGACTTATTGAGTATGGGTGGGATGTTTTGTGTCACCCTCCATATTCACCAGACCTTGCCCCCTCAGATTTTCACCTCTTCAGGTCACTTCAAAATTCTTTGAATGGCCTGGAATTCAATTCTTTGGAGACTGTCAAACAGCATGTCAATAACATCTTTACAAATAAGCTTATGCTTTCTTTAAAAAAAGGAATTTTCCAGCTGCCAGAAAGATGGCAAAAAGTCATAGAACAAAATGAAGCTTCTGTGATTCAACAAAATTTATTATTTTTTTGTACTACTCCGTTGGTATTTATCTTAAAAAACCCTCAGAGCTTTCCGGATAACCCAACATATATTTATAGAAAATGGATAAAAATTTATGATGGATCCATATTCAAGTATATTTAATTTTTTATTAAAAACATGAAAGCTGAAAAAAGAAACTATACTGTCTCATTTGAAACAGTATATATATGATCAGCCTATGTTGAACACTTTTTGTTATTTTAAAATTTAAAGTTAGATTTTCATGCATTATTTTAATTATTGAATCTTGAGGTTTTCTGATCTGAACTAAAAACTTGAAAGCATGTAGCAAACTGTTTTCCAACAATATCCTGTAAAACTAAAAAAGAGCAACTCAACTATTTCTCATCAGAATGACGATGCCTTCCTCACTTTTAATTATTCAATGTAAATTATTTACTTAGAGAATGGTTCTTTCTTTGTATATATTTTTATATATATGTCCTTACCTTATATTTCCTATACCTTATGTTAATTTATATACCTCATTTTATTAATGTTTGTTACGCAAAAATTGCTTTTCAGATAATTTTAGTGAAATAAATCTATATTGTTTGCATATTTTCCTGATTCTTTTAACGTAGTTATTGCTCAAGATTCAGAGTTGTAGTCTTTCAGATTGAAAACTAATAGGTAAAGTAAAATTTACTTTATTTTGAGTTGGCTATTATGTTTAACTACCATGCACATACTTGTGAAAGTGAATATTTGTATTCACATATTTTCTAAAATCCTGTTATTTAATTTACTAATTAAATAATTATCTGACTAGTTTATTTATCTAATAATTTTAAGTAGTGTAAACATTAATTTGACAATGAAATATGCATAATGCACACAAATTTTAATCGCTCACATTTATTAAGCAGAAACCTGCTCCACTTGGAATAGCATTTTATCAATCAAGTGACAGAATGTCCAGAATTGAATTACCATAAATTATCAGATTTTGTGTTGCTCATTTTACCTAAAATTTCAGGGGTCCTCCATTCCCAGATAATGGTTTTATGAACTTATTTAAAACTTGCACTTTGACCTAAGTTCATATTGGGTTTAGGTTTGGAGAATGGGGTGCCAGCTCAGGTGTGGCTTCGTCATCTGACCGTGGTTCAAAATTACGAGGTGTTGTCCTCGAATCTTTCCCTTAAGGGACTGATCCCGGACCGTCGTCAATAGCCCGTTGTGTTGCTCTAGTACGACGTTAACTAAAATTACCGTTACCATTACTGACAGTCCGGGGTCAAAACCCGAAGGAAATCGTCTCCAACCAAAGACCATAGTTTGCATGGGGAGGGGCTGATGAACATTAAATTTGTTGTGGCTTTAAATGTCCTCATGTTGGCGTGGTGTGGAGGTCTGGAGCGTGAGGCGCTGGCTCAGGTGTGACCATGCCATCTGCCGGGGGTAAAAATTACGTGGTGTTGTTCTCGAATCTTTCCCTTCGGGTTTGATACCGGTTCGTCACCCAATGACCCCATGTTTCACCAGTGCGACGCTAAAGAAACATACCCACATAGTTCTAACGCACAAATGCTATTGGTACCTGGTACTTTTAAGTTAACGTCATACTAGAACAACACAACGGGCTATTGACGAAGGTCCGGGATCAGTCCCTTAAGGGAAAGAACCGAGAACAACACCTCGTAATTTTGAACCACGGTCAGATGACGATAATGGTAATTTTTTGTTAACGTCGTACTAGAGCAACACAACGGGCTATTGACGAAGGTCCGGGATCAGTCACTTAAGGGAAAGATCCGAGGACAACACCTCGTAATTTTGAACCACGGTCATATGACAGGTCAGATGACGAAGCAACAACTGATCTAGGACCCTACTCTCCCAAATGCTATCGGTAGTTGGTAATTTTTAATTAACGTCGTCAGTGGACAACACCTCGTAATTTTGGTAATGGTAATGGTAATTTTAGTTAACGTCGTACCAGAGCAACACAACGGGCTATTGACGACGGTCCGGGATCAGTCCCTTAAGGGAAAGATTAGTGGACAAAACCTCGTAATTTTGAACCAAGGTCAGATGACGAAGCAACACCTGAGCTGGCACCCCACTCTCCAAACTTCCACATCAACCCAAAGTGAGGACTTTCAGCCACAACAGATTTAAGGTGCACCAGCCGCCTCTACACCATACGCTTACAAACATCCATGCCCGGACCTGGATTCGAAACCACGATTATTCCGATCTAGAGGCTAACACCTTAAAAATATATACCAGTTTATCGGCCCAAATGCTATCGGTAACTGTAATTTTAGTTACGACGGTCCGGGATTAGTCCCTTAAGGGAAAGACCCGAGAACAACACCTCTTAATTTTGAACCACGGTCAGATGACGAAGCAATACCTGAGCTGGCACCCCACTCACCAAATGCTATCGGTAATGGTAATTTTAGTTAACGTCGTACTAGAGCAACACAACGGGCTATTGACGACGGTCCGAGATCAGTCCCTTAAGGGAAAGAACCGAGGACAACACCTCGTAATTTTGAACCACGGTCAGGTGACGAAGCAACACCTGAGCTGGCACCCCACTCTCCAAACTTCCAAGGCCAACCCAACGTGAGGACTTTCGGCCACGACAGATTTAAGGTGCACCAGCCGCCTCTACACCATACGTTTACAAACATCCATGCCCGGACCCGGATTCGAACCGGGAACCTTCCGATCCAGAGGCTAACACCTTAACCACTATACCGGTTGGTCGGCCCAAATGCTATCGGAGTTTCCTTTTTGTGTTGCGTTTGACCAATCAACTGTTGTGTATCGATTCGAAAATTATTGTCGGCCAAATTGCGCTAAAATCATATTTTAAAACCGAAATCGCTTCTCGAATAGATTGGCGATAAGAATTCAAAAATCGCCAAAGACTGGTGCTTTGCACGGACCAATCAGATGATCGATCATTAGATGTTCTTTTCACCCGTACCGCGCACCAATGAGATTTCAGATTGAATGTTTTGGTTTCCTACTTGCAGACTAAAGTGAAAGAAATAAAAACAACAACACTCGTGCAAAACTGAAAACAACGCATACAGATGAATTCTCGAAATCAGAAAACGCTTTCCTTTTGAATTAACTTTTGGCACATAGAGAAGAAATATAAATGTCCGAAACAGAAAACAATCGCCAAGCGTGTAATATTTGTTTCACTTATTTTACGAGACAATCTGAGCTCCGAAAACATTACCGGATTCATAAAGGTGGAAGACCTTTTGTGTGTGACATTTGCTGCAATACATTCTCTTATCGAAATGATTTAGTACAGCATTACCAAGTGCACTCGGAAATCGAACCATCCACTTGCACTATATGCAAGCAACAGTTCTCAAATCCTAGTCATTTAAAAAGGCACTATCTTAATCATCGCAGTGCGGGTGAACACGTTTGTGATTTGTGTTGCAAGACATTTAATGATAAAAGCATCCTCCACAATCATTATGAAACTTTTCACTCAGAGCAAAATATTCATTTCTGTTCACTCTGCAGCATGACCTTTGACCAAAAGGGTACAGCTACACTCTACGTTTATGAGTGATGGCAACGGCTTTGGCGATTTTTTTGGCGCACTTCTAAAGTTGCCAAGTAAAGAATTATTTCCTAACTCTAATGTCACAATTTTTTTTTTCTTTTTACAACACACTTTTTAAACATATTTCAGAACGTTTTAAAAAGAATATTTTTAAATAAAAAAAACTTTCACAAAAAGTAGTATGCTTAAGCACATATCAAAACACATTTGTGAACCAGCAGAGAAACTAAGCTACGAATGTTAAGAATAACCTGAAACTTATCAATTACACTAAATACAGTGAGAATGTTGAAAAAGGAAAAAGATTTACAAAAGAAAAAAAGCAAGAAATAATACCTGATAAAGTCAGAATTCTCTCGTAAAAAAATAATGTAAACGAAAATGGTCAAAAAAACAGAACTCTTAATCCTGTCATGAAAACTATTATAACAAAATAAAAATTCCACAACTGTCAAAATACAAATAAAAGGACCAATGGTATCACAGAAAACGATTTAAAAGGGCCAATGGAATTAAAGGATATTTTAAAAACAAAATAACCAATGGGAGGAAAGAAAAAATTTCAAACGAATCAATGAAATCAAACGACTTTAACGCGGATTTTGGAAGAACTTTCTAGAATATTCAAAATGAAAATTAAAAGTTTCCGTTTGCCGAGGTTGCCATGAAAACTACAACAACAGCAACGAAAGATGGGTTGCCTTAATTTATCGTAACTCGTTACTAGAAGTGCGCCAAAAAAAATCGCCAAGCCGTTGCCATCACTCATAAACGTAGAGTGTAGCTGTACCACCAAAAGCCTGCATTTGTGGGGCATCCAATCCTCTGCACTGGGAACTCCATGCATGTCTGCGAAATATGTGGAAAGGCATTTGACAGCCAAGAGTCGTTTCAGAAGCATGGCCTCAGTCATGCCAAATTTAAGAAGTCTTACGTTTGCAATTTTTGTGGAAAAGACTTCAAAGGTGACTGGAGACTCAAAATTCATTTGCGGGTTCACACTGGAGAAAAACCCTACGAGTGCAATCTGTGTGGCAAATGCTTTGGATATGCAAGTGCCCTACAAAAGCATCATCTCATGCACTCAGGAGAGGCATTGCATGCCTGTGATATCTGCCACAAAAAATTCATTTACCAATCGAGCCTAAAATCACATTACAATACTCACACAGCAGAGAAACCTTTCAGCTGTGAAGTATGTGCGAAATGTTTCAGACGGAGGAGAAACCTCATAGTTCACAACCGCGTACATACCGGTGAGAAACCTTTCACTTGTACTTTATGCAATAAAAGCTTTCGAGGGTAATACAGTGTTCAGAAGCATAAGTGTATTATTGCTGGAGATACAACCTTCACCTGTGATGTTTGTGGTAAATGTTTTACAGCTAAGTACAGTTTTGACAATCACCGTTTATGTCACACAGATGAGAGGCCATTTACATGTGATATTTGTGACAGGAGCTTCAGAACCAAAAGTCATCTCACTGAACACAATTTGACTCATGTAAGCGAAGTAGTTTTCAGATGTGATGTTTGTGGCAAACCTTATCGGCATAAAAGGAGAGTCTTGGTAAACATTGTCGCAAACACACCACAAGTGGGGAAGTTTTCGTTTGAAATTTTGTAGAGAAATGTGTAAGTTCTTAAACACCTTTTAATTTAACCCTCTTACAAGCACCAAAATTAACACTAGCAGATGGCACTGAAAGAAGTGTACCGACTCAAGTTAACTTGAGTGGTCCTACAATTCATGTTACCATAACATTCAAGTAAATGTTTTCTTGTAATGTTTGTAACAAATTTATCTGTAAATTTCTGTTTTGCTTAATTTTGAAATGGGAAGAAACTTTTGGTGTGTATTTCAAGTTTATTTCACTCTGCATACAGTGATGCAATAAAATATAACATCGAGTCCAAAGTTTGCACATCAGAAAGTTGTATGTTCAAATCAATTTAATTCCAATTCTATTTTTAACATCCATTTATTGACAATGACATGACACTTAACACAATGACAAGAAACTGCAGAAACTGAATTTTTATTCAAATAAATATGACGTTAAAAATGTCACTAATGATCAGGGTATGCTGATTTAAATCATCTGATCTCATCATTCGATCAAGCTATTTTTATTTAAAAAAATCACTGATTTAAATCAAAATTTTCCTTTCTGAAGATTGAAAATGATATAACTGAACAATATGCATGTTATTTTATTTAAATAATTAAGCTATATAAAGTGAGTTAAGTAGTCTACATGAAAAAATACTCACTTAGTCTTATTGAAAGTTTTCTGCAGTATTCCAAGAGCATTCCAATTTTTTCTCAGAAATCTTTACAACTGGGAATTTTAATACTTTTATTTTGTCGTGTAATATGTTGGTAATTTATATTCAAATTTAAATTGGAAATTTTATGCATTGATCCCTAGGCATTCTTTATGCTGCTAACATAACTATTCTGTATTTCAAACTGAAATTTAAAATTTAATTTGCCTATCTAATGATTGAGTTTATTGACAAAATAAGTTATGGATTGAAGACTAAAGCTATTATAATGATTTCTTTTATTGCAAGTTCAGAATGTTTATTCTATGCTAGTCATAGAGAAAGCTTCTTGTGCTTGGAATATAGCTTTGATATACTTATCAGTGCTCAGGGAAAATTAAAAATAAGGAATATTATATTTTAATTTATGTATAGTTTCATATCTTGTCACATTTTACACTATTTACTAACAAATAACATTTTTTCACAAAAAGTATAATATTTAGTTTGCACACACATGCAACATCCTTTTATTTATTTTCTATTGGTGACATGATTTGGTGAATCATAAAAATCTGATTTAAATCAAATAAATCCGATTTTTATGATTTTTTAAAATTATGACTTTTTATATTTTTTTAAAGATGAATTAGAGAAACCTATTGAAAAATTAAAATTATGTTGATGTTTGTGGAATGAAAAGAAAACGAATTGTACAGTGTGATCTATGAGGTGTAAGTCTCTTCTCGTGGTGTTCATGCTATAATCTTGTCATTATGGACCTTTTGACTTCATCTCTTTATAAACACAAGTGGGATTTAATAATTCTTAATTGTAATTAAAGATTCATATTGGTGAATGTTCAATGAAAATATCATGTGAATCTGATTACAATAAATATTTGTGTTCAGCCTTGAATTCAAGAAGCATAACCAAAGGTACTTATGCGTATCTTAAAAAATTCATCTCATTGAAAGGACTAATATTTATTGCTCTCGAATTGGGGAAATACAGATGCTGTACCATAGTTCAGGATTGTGCATCTACAGATTTCACCCTCTGAGCATCACAAGTTTTCACCCCAGTCATGTTTTATGACAGAAAAAAAATGCTTAATGCTTGAGAGAATTCTGGGAAATTTTTGATTTACTCTAATTGGTCAATAGGTCAAATAATCTTGCTATGTTTAGACCATTTTGAAGAGGAACCAAAGTGAAGTATAAATGATGCCAAATGGAGATCTGAACCTTAGAACTGTCAAAAATTTAAGTATTGTAAAGTTGTATTTTAGAGTAATTTCTTGATTTTTTTTCAGAATTATTTGTATCAAATTTAACCCAAAATTTTATCATACTTGCGCCTTTACTCACTTGGTCATTGTGAATGTAATGGTGTCATAAAACAAATGCTCACTCAAGGGCATTTAATACCCAACTGGTTGGTCCAGTGGTTGGTGACATTCATACATCAACATCAATGCTCCTACTCTTCATCTGCCAAGTTATACTGATGCAATGAAAATAGTCATTGTTGAATAAACAAGAGCTTAATAGAATTTCTGGACAGACCTTGTATATTATGCTTTTAGGAAGAGAAGAATTAAATGGAAGACCAAACACAGAAAAATCTACCTTTGAGAGGTAATGGATATAAAAAAATTATACATTAAAATACAATTCATTAATGTGGTGTAAATCTACAAATGAAGCCTTGAAATTAATAGTTAATCTAGTAGGTTCATAATAGCATATGCAACATATTTATTTTTTTAGGTTCCATTCAAATTTTGGATGAGTAAATGTAAGTATGCGATTTTGTCTTACTATCTGCAAATTTATTACTGTACAACGCAGCAAAAAGAGCAACATACCAAATGTGTGATTGATGGAAACTATACCTACCAATAAAACGTTTATCTTGAAATGTATTGAATCTTGAGGTTTTCTTATCTCGACTCAAATCTTGACTACATGTTGTAAATTGTGCTTTACTAGCCTTATCTTTCTATTTTGAATAATAGTAATTACAAGTATTTATTGTAGACCTAAAAAGAACTACTAAACTAGTTCTCATCAAAGTGGAGTGACATTTTTCCAGAACATATCTACTCAATGTAAATAATTCAGTTTAGATTTGAAAAACTAATTTTTTGAAAATGGTTTTTATGTATATTATTTATACATACCTTCTCATTTTTTCCTGGGAACTTTTCCTTCTGGATCGTACTAGACTGTCGCCAGTAGCCTGTTGTGCTGCTCCAGTGTACAATGGAATTGTCTTTAATGAATTGTAAATATACTGAGAGAGGTATATATAATATACACTCAGGAACATTGAAAATTAGCGCACCAAGAAGGAAGACGATGATGCTCTTCCTTTGGGAGAAAAAACAGGATTTTTGAGGCTTGGGTGCTTTGCCTTGTGCCTCTAGATGAAAAAATTATGTTTCAAAAATGAAAAAGATTTAGAAACGAGGATTAGAGATTAGAAATAAGCATATGGCATTATAAATAGTCAATGAGAAATTTGAGTAGATACCATTCAAAGAATGTGGAATTTTCAAAGCGGAGAGAGTATGAATTAGATTGTTTCGACCTTTTAGAAAAGTTGGACAGTGGGAAAGAATGTGATCCAAATCTTCGTAGGTGTGACATCTGAAGCAATTAGGAGTGTCTGTGAGTTTGATTTTGTTCTTAATATATATTTGTTCTTAATAGAATTTATCATCAGGGTATTTGCTCGGAAGTTCTGAATGAGGGTCTCATCATTTCTGTTTAGAGAAATGTTTTCATACCATAGATTTGTAGGGTTGATATGCGGGAAGTTATGGCTTCTATGATAGCTTTTCCATTGGTTACATACATTTTTATGGTTTTCTGTTTTGTAATGTTTTATAATATCTTCAGCTGAAACACCTTCTGTGATGTTAAATAATTCAGCCTTCCTCGCTGCCTGATCAGATTTTCATTGATTAATATACCCTGATGTCCAGGGGTCCACACAAGTAAGATATTGTTACATTGCCTTTTTTTACTTAGTAATTTATGAAGTTGTAAAATAATACAGTTTGAGTTTTTGTTTATATTTTCTAGACTGGATAAAAAGCTGTAGCTGTCACTTATTAAAATGATATTTTGGTTTTGTTCAACCCAGTCTTGTATTGCTTTGCAAATTGCCATTGCTTCTACTGTAAAAATTGAGTTTAAATTATTTACTGTGTAGCTTCTTTCTACAAATAATCTAGGTATTACGATTCCAAGTGAACTAGTAATGTTGGTTTTTGACCCGTCTGTCACTATTATGATATGGTTCGGAAAAGTTTGTAAAAAGTCTTCAAAGGAGGCTTGAAGTATATTATCTGGTAGATTTTTATTTTGGAAAAGGAAATTTTGGAGATAAATTTTATAATTGAAATTAGAAGTGGGCGGGCACCAAGGAATAACGTCTCTTTTTGTAATGCATAGGTCATCAAAACAATCTCTCAATCATGCTTACAGATATTGGTTTGTTTTTATTTATCCAATGAACATAAATAATAGATGGTGGATTGTAAAAAAGATCGTGTACCGGAGACCACTCTCTCAGTCTAATATGCTTTATGTAAAAAATAATTTTTAAACGGTTGTGTCTTTATTGTAAAAGTGAGGCCTGAGTGTCAGCATGTAAAATTTCAATGGGAGTATATTTAGGTAAGCCAGTTGCTATTCTGAGCATGGAGTTGAAAATAGGGTTGATTTTTTTTGTAATGTGAATCTGCAGCCGCACTAAGTATGGAAGCTCCAAAACCAAATTGGCTGCGGATGGTAGTGTTGCCTATTTGTATAAGATGTTTGGTGCAAGCACCCCATCTCTTAGAAGCAGTGAATTTAAAGGCATTTAGAGTGTGTGTAGTTTTGGCTTTTAAATATTGGCAATGTTGGTTCCAGGTCAGATTCTTATCAAAATTTAGGCCCAATATTTTTAGTTTATTGACTTCTGGAATGGTAGCATTATTAATTTTTATATTGCATTTCTGTTAATTTTTTGTTATGAGAAAAATTTTAGACATTGCATTTGTTTAGACTGATCGTTAATTTTCAGCTGTTACACCAGTTATTAATATTTTTTATTGTAGTTTTTGAATTGCTTCTGTAGATTCAATCAAGGTTTTATTTTCGCTGTAAATGAAAATATCATCAGCATACACTAAGCATTTGACTTGTGTAGGGATGTGTATAAATAAATCGTCAAGAAAGATTAGAAAAAGAAATATACGGAGAATGCATCCTTGTGGTAAACATCGAGAGCTCTGTCTTATATTTGAAATAGTATTGCGCCACCTTGCCTGGCAAGCGGCAAGGTCTTTGATTGAGAAAATTAAAGATCCATGGAGCCATTTTTCCTGTCATTCCTTTTTTCAGTAGTTTGGACATGAGCCCGTCTTTCCATACTGAACCATAGGCTCCCTTTAGATCAATAGAGGCAAAAACTATGTGATTTTTTCTTTTTCTGGCTGTTAAGATATCAGTGTGGATTTGGGTTAATAAAGTAACACAACATCTATGTTGTAGAAAGCCATGATTGTTTTTATTTATGCATTTTCTGTTATAGTAGATGTCTTCCATGAGTCTATTGAGGATCATTCGCTCTAGTATTTTTGCAAAAGTGGAAGTTAAGGATATATGTCTATATGATTTGATGTCTAGTGGATTTTTATGTGGTTTTAGAATAGGGATGATGAGAGAGTGGGTCCAAGATATGGGGATAGAAACAGTGTTAAAGCTGGCATTAAGAATTTTTAAAATGTTTTTCTGAATATTTTCAGGTGATATTTTGATCACTGTAATTGTGACTTTGTCTTTACCTGGGGTTGATTATCTTATTTGAGTGATAGCTTTAGAGAATTTGTTCCAAGTAAATTCCTTATTGATCGAATTAGTGTAGATGTCAACAAAACTAAGTGGAAGGGAATCTAGGTTTTCATCAGAAGTGTAATGTTTATCAAAAAGATTAGCCTCTTTCTCGGGGCAATGTATTTTTGTATTGTTTATTTGGATGATATTAAAATAATTTATTTGTTGGTTGGCTGGATCTTTTAATCTTTGTAGGATTTTGTAAGTATTTTTGTCTTTGGCAACTGTTTTGTATGCTGTAAACCAATTTTTAAAAAAAGTTTCTGAATTAAATCCTTTAATTTTTTTTCTATACTGGTCCCAGTCAGTTGTACTTAAATTCTTTTTAGTTTTGGTCAGGTGTTGTCTGGCTTTGGCTCTTAATTGGTTGTATTTAGTGTTCCACCAGGGAGCTCTGGGTGGGGGAAGTTTTTTTTTAAAGATTGAGAGTTTTCAATAACTTTCTGGTAAGAGTCATTGAGAAAATATGGGTCCTTTAGATTTGTTTGGTTGTCATTTAAAACTTTAATGAAGTTGTTCCAATCAAAGTGGATCGAAAAATTTTGTTTGTTGTTTCTTGGTTTATAATAAGAAAAAGTTATGGGGAAATGATCACTATCAAAATTGTCTTGGTGTGCTTGCCAAGATGTTATTGGGGGACAGTTATTGGATATTTAAGTAAGATCTATAGCAGATATGGTACCATTGTTGTTAATATGAGTTCCAGTTTGGTTGTTGAGTATAATTAGATTTTGGTTTTTGATCCATTTCATTAGATTTCTGCCGCTGCTATTGTCTTTAAAACCCCAATTACGGCATGTTGCGTTAAAGTCTCCTGCAAGAATTTAAAGATTGCCTGGATCCAATCCAAGATTGTCAAGCATCCTTTCATGTTTAACTCCTTTAGGAAAGTAAATATTGATGATGTGGATGGCAGTATAATTGAGGTGAATTAGTATTTCTTTGAATTCGAAATATTTATTTTGTTCTTCTTTAATGAGTTGAGCACTGATATTTCTATTGACAGCTATTATTAACCCTCCTACTCTGAGAGGACAGGGTCTATCAAAACGAAAAATGTTTTTATTAAAAAGGGTAAAACGAATATTTGGTTTTAAAAAAGTTTCTTGCAGGATTAGGATGTCCGCCTGGTTAAAATATTTGTTGTGATTTATATCGAATCGGCGCGCTCTGGCACCTTGGCAGTTCCATTGAATGAGATTAATATCAAACATAGTTGATAGAAAAAATATATAAATAAAGAGATAAAGTTCAAGAAATTAGGTTGTGGGGAGATCTATTCATATTCCATCTTGCCGTTAGTGATTGATTGATCAAGTTGAGATTGTGAATGCATAGTTCTTGTTTGTTTTTTATTGTGGGACTGAATAGTTTTAATATCCTCTCTTAAAAGTTTTATTGTAGTGGTAAATTTGTTAGATTCTTTATTTATTGTGTTTGTGTGGTAGTAGGTTTTTTTCTTTCACATTCTAGTTGTTGGTCTTCTTTAGTTTGCTGTTTTTGATCTTGAGTAGATTGTATTTTGTTATTTTCTAGTATTGTAGTTTCATTATTATCTGTAGCATTTTCCTTGGTGTCATAAATTATGTTTTCTTTTGGTGCTATGTTGTTTTCAACCATTTGTGATAAAATGTACATTTGGTTTATTTGGATTTGTTCACTTATGGTTAAAATCGATTTTTTAGGTTTCAAGTATTATTTCTTTTATATCGCCGTTATTTAATGTTTCCCTTTGCTCTATAAGTTGATCGTTTTTTGGTTGATCATTATTTGTGCGTAAAGTTTTAAGTTTATTTTTTGCTTCGATATTGGATACTAAGTTTTCATTTTTATATTTTAATATTTCAATTTCTTGTTTTCTAGTTTGACAGTTTTCATCATCCGCAGTATGCGCTTTTTTGCAGTTTTTGCAACATTTTTTATTTGGGTTGGGACATATCGTTTCAGAGTGATCTTCCGAGCAGATTTGGCATTTTTGGCTGGATCTGCAACCTTTGTTACCAAGGCCGAAAACCCAGCAGTTTTTATATTGTCTTGGTTTTTCAATGTAAAGGTTTAATTGGTGTATCATCATTCCTATATGTAGTTTATTTCTAATTTTTATTCGAGGAGTGTGAGTGCCAAATTTTATGGTTTTTAGAGGGATTTTTGTGTGATTAAAAGCTATTGAAGTTGCACTGTAATTGTATCCACTGTTTTGTTTAGTTGTCTTGATTTTGTGATCACGTGAATCTCTCATCTGTATCATTGATTATTAAATTTCATTTCTATCCGATGCTCCCTTCTTGGTGCGCTATTTTCAATGTTCCTGAGTGTATGTACACGCGCTCTTCATTCACTTTATCACCACCACTTGAAATACAAAGTTTTGAATGGTATCACGGGCGTATATAAGGGGAGGGCCCTGGCCCTCCCGAAATTTTGACTAGGTTCAATCATGGCAACTTTTTATTTAGAATTTTTTGAAATCGAATTTGTATTTCTGGCGAAAACAATTTTCTTAAAATTTTTTATTATTTGGACACATTTAAAAGCTATTTCCTTTCCTGAGTAAAGTAAACACAGTGGGCTGGACACAGGAATCACCAAAATGTATGATGGTTGATGAAAGATGTGCTGTGACCACGTGGTTGTGAGATTGCTACTCAACAGGGAACATTTTCTTCCTCCGCTGCCTGCAGAATCCAATGGACACGCCTGACAGTTTTGCGACTTTGCGAGGTAAGAAACCGTCTGTCTAGCTTCCCAAACAACCTCTTGGGCATTTCATTTGTTTTTCGACTCCAGCCTTAGAAATTACAATGTTGTGGAACGAACGACCGTTAACCATTCGTTATATATGAATATTTTCAATAACAAAAATGTTTGGAAAGGAAAAAATCGTATTTGAAACGTTTTGGGTACAAAAAGTTCTAAATTAAAAAAGAAAACAAAATTTAAATTTTTGTTCCGTGTTCTAGTTCTATCAGTCATAATTAGTAAACTAATATCCAGATACTCATACATTAAACAAAGAAATTTCTATTGAGATAATAATTAAAAGTAAATTACCTATCCATCAACTTTAAGAGTAGGACCCCTGTATATAAGAACGAATTATAGAATATTTTAAATAAGTAAACAAGTTACTTTTTTCCAATTTAAGAAATGTATATTTCACTATAAAAATAATACTTAAAATTATATTTCCCACTTTCTAAAATACATTTAAACTGTCCTTTTTTTTTACCTATGTCTGACCTTCTATTCCTTTTAATATCCATGCAGGTTTTAAGTCATTATTATGTACACTGACATTATTTAAAATGCATAACTACCTATCTTTAGAAATAAATTTTAAAACAATTTGAGATTTTCAAATTGCTGTTGGAATTATTTTGAATTGTTATTATTTATTCAAATTGATATCCTGAAGTCCTAAATAGCTTTCGAATGTTTGCTTCCCCCAAAATGAATACATTTGTACGATGTATACCAAATTGCTTTAGATAATATTTGGCACCCCCCGAAATAAACTCTTATATACGCCACTGAATGGTATCAACTGTGTTAAAAGTACAGAAGTGAAATCTTCAGGAAAGGTTTTTATGAGGTTATCACCATGAATATGAATATATTCTCATTCGATATCTCTTTTGGATGCAAGAACCCGTATGTCTCACAAACAGTTTTAAAGTGTTCTAACTTTTCTTTAAGTTCTGATATCATTCGATCAAGGCTAATGTAGAACACTTCAGATCTATAACGGGACCCTACATCAGCAGGTCGTTCATCACTTCAGAGCTCACCGTCTAAAACATTTTTGTCCTACAGTACCCACTCATTTTTAGAACTTTTTAAAATTTTATTAAACTTCTCTGTTCTTATAATTTTCAAATTTCGCACAACTTACAACGACAAGAAAAATATCAATAGTCTTTGCTTGTAAAACTCGGGCACACATCTAATATAGATAACTAGGGGGCCTGCCCCCTGCTCGCTAACGCTCGCCAACCCCCAGAGGATTGCTTCGCAATCCTCATTGGTTCGCTGCGCGAACCTATGCTCGCTTCGCTCGCCTCAATGAAGACATGTGTCCTAGCAAAAGGGATTGTTTACAAAATATGTTACAAAAAAAAATGTTTTTCAAATCTAAATTTGCTGTATTACAGAAAAAAATATATACAGTATCTCTAAAATCAGAATTCAAATGAAAACTTTGAGCAAATTTTGACTCGATATGTGAGCGTTGCTTTGGAAATTGAATACCCAGCATGTTGTTTGTGGGTACATTTTCCCAGCACTCAAACGACCCACACTTTTTCATTGAGTTTGTTGCCGAAAGTTGTAGTGCAAGCGTCTTGTTGGACTATAATTGTTGGCCCTGAAAAAGACCGTTTTTTAAATGACCCTGAAAAGATTCTCCGCTTTCTTTGACTTCTATTATAAACTAACTGCAACAGCTCATTAAAATTTCCTTTTTTTTTCTCAATAAAATTTCATCCGATACCGCTATAAATTCAATCGATGCGCGAGACTTCGCGATAAACCAACAATCATACAGTGTTGCCAAAACGCGATTACAAATAACGTCTGTTTTGCGTGCCACGTAAGAGAATTATATATATAGATACTTTATCCCACCAAGTGAGAGCTATAAAAAATGTCCAATCTAGTTGTTCCTGCAGGTTGACTGCATCATTAAATTCAGCACTAGTATGCTTCCCGCCAATTAACTCAGCTAAACAATCGATATAACCAAATTTCTTAGAACATCGACGGCTGACAAAAGAAGACACCCATCTTGTTTTTGATAGACTTTAAAGTTGGACTTTTTTTAGTTTTTCTGCGACTGTTTAGCATCAATACTCGCAAGTTCATAATTCATTTTTCATCCTTCGAGTGCAATACATCCCAACGGCAATTGGATGCACTGAAAAATGTGTACACTACCTGAGCATAATCATAAAATTCACAATTTCAATTGTTGTGTACAGTTCTACGTTTCAATTCAGCCATATAAACCTTACCAAGGGTTGCAAAAATATTGTATAGTTAATTTAATTTATTTGCATATTTATATATTTCATATATATAATTTCATTTATTTGTTCTTTCTATATTTAATATTTCTTTCAAAGAATTTGTAACGTAAATTTTCAAGAAAAAGTTTATGAAAGTCATGGTTTTTCAAATTGTTTAAAAACTAATGATCACCGTAATCAGATGAAAAGAAAATGTTGAATCGAAAAATATATTACATTTTATTTCGTATATGATAAAAGTAGTGAAATGTAAAAGGAGTAATAAATATGCACAAAAATACGGTAGGAATATTGGAAAGAAAAGCTTCACGTTCATCTTTTCACATGAGTCATCACAGATCTTTTTAGATTCGTTTCTTGCAGGTGGTCTGTAAAGTTAAGGTATCATTAATATGCATTGTCATATTATTATTAATATGCATTGTTATTTACAGGGCTAGGCTTCACAAGAGTACACAAAAACTCTTAACATTTACGCTGCGGCAGATAGACAATTCTTACCACTAAATTTCGCTTACACCAGCGGTATGGTATAGACCTGTATACTGTGAATGTCATCCCTCTTTTAAGTGACCGCTGGTATCGATCACCATTTACGAGCTGTCAGCGACTGACCTTCTAGAGCAGGGAAGGCGAACATATGACCCGCGGGTCAGACACTGACCCACGCAGGCTTTTTAAATGATCCAAGCGTTGATTTTTATAAAATTATAATCTTATTTCATCATATACATAAAGAATTTTAATTTTTTTTTCGAACCCATCTTAAAAAATTTGAAGAATGTATGAAGAAAATACAAGTGTTAATAAAGAGCTTAAAAAAAAAAATGCATAAATGATTTTTGTAAATTGTTTCGAACCCATCTTAAAAAATTTGAAGAATGTATGAAAAAAATACAAGTGTTAACAAAAAACTTAAAAAAAAAAAAATAATAAATAAAAAAAAATGCATAAATGATTTTTGTAAAATGTTTTAGATTTATTGATTATACATAATGCGCCGACCAACCGGTATAGTGGTTAAGGTGTTAGCCTCTAGATCGGAAGGTCCCCGGTTCGAATCCGGGTTTGGGCATGGATGTTTGTAAGCGTATACCAGCTCAGGTGTTGCTTTGTCATCTGAACATGGTTCAAAATTACGAAGTATAAATTGTTAGGGGCAATGATGGTCCTCCCACTGGGTGCTCCTTCACAAGTGGCCATCACTTCCGGCCTTGTAGTGGCCAACGACTTAGGTCAAATGTGCCCGCCATTAGAAAAAAAAATTATACATAATGCTGTTTTAAGATTTATGTGAGAATATTTATGATGAAACTTGACATCTTTACTAGGGATTTGGAAATGAAAATCATGAAATTTTTTTTTCAATAACAAAAACATTTTTAAAACACAATAACAATGGAAATTACGCTTGACGTTCAAGAAAATTGAATCAAAAATATTTAATGATTATACAGGAAATAAAACAAGCCTTTCAGGAGAGATTTAATCAATTTAAAAGTATGGAAAATACACTTCACTTTATTTTATATCCATACAAAACGAAATTCGAAACAATGGAGTTAAAAGAATTTAAGTGGCTAGGTATCCATGATTTAGAAATGGAATTAGTTTTATTTCAAACAGCATAGTTTGGAAAAATAAATTTGATAACTTGATTTTCGAAGCAGAAGGGAAAATGTCTGATATAAGTGCGAATTATGATGATCCCACACTAAAAATTGAAAATATTATATTAAACGTATGGATTATTTCCAAATAGTTTTATATCAATGAAGAAACTTGCTAATGCTCTTTTAATAATGTTTGCATACACATATTCATGTGAAAAATTGTTTTCTTCGATGAATTTTGTAAAGTATACCAATAGAAATAAACTCGGAAATGAATTGACTACAAAATGCGTTAAACTAATTAATACTAAATATGAACCTAATATTAAGAAATTATCTGACAAAAACAACAACAGGTTTTTCACTAAATATACCAGGGCTCGAAATACACGGGTACACAAGTGCACTATGCACATGAAAATAAAATTGTACACCTAATTTTTCCCGCAAGGTGCACACAATGCACCTAACGTTAAAAGAAGGGGGTGGGGGTGAACGTGTTTTATGTTATTTTGATGTTTGAACAAAATAATAGTTTCGACCTCTCTCGCTCTAAAGGAACGTAATTAAAATTCTAATACTATATGAAAACAAAATCGCTGGGCCGTATGGGTTTATACAGGAGTAAGGTTTACTTGTGCCCCTACCACCGGAACTTTCCGATGATCGAAACATTTTCCATATTTCTCTGTTGAAGCGACTGTCGCGACAGCCGTGCGTGGGAGAAGGGAGAATTTAGACGTTTAAATATATTTATTTACTATCTACTACTAACCTATCTAAACATACCCAACTAATAAAGTAATTTACATTACATTAATGTTCTTATACATCGTTTTTTTTGGTTAATGTGAACCTAAAAATCTAACTTGTGCACCTAATTTAAAAACTTAGGTGCACAAGGTGCACCTGTGTTAAAAAATCTATTTCGAGGCCTGAAATATACTATTACTTTATTGTACACACACATACCTGTAACTATATTATCTAAGAAAATATAATATTTCACACACAAACACACACACACACATATATATATATATATATTGTTTTCTTTTCCTTGTTCATTAAAACTCAGTGCAGGGGGCTGGGCATGGTTTCTCCACTTTTATATCAATATTTTGCTCTTCACTTGCAAAAGTAAAAGTTGAAAAACAAAAATGAATTGATGTTTTTTTAAAGGATTAAAAAATTGGTGAACCAAAAAACGCAGTTAAGCTATATTTTCTTTTTAATTTAATGTACTCACGTTTTTCTCGAACACACAAAAAGTTCACATGTTAAGTCTACGGGAGCTAGGAAAAGACCGCCTCGGACGGTAGAAAAGTTCTCTAAGCCAATCAGAAAGTATTTCCCGTATGTCGCCACTCTTATTATATAGGAACTCTACCCTACCCTATCGATCGTGAGGTGTGAACGCTTTGGGGGAAAGGCAGAAGATCGCTCCAGTGATATCTATCTCCCGCCAAACGATACGCCACACAATACCATAAATGGAAAGCGTCAATTGTAAATGCCACTCAAAGCTCTTTCTCTCAAGTCAGGTAATTAGGTAAGGGGGATCGGACATGGAGGCGAAAGAGCCGTTCTGTGAGACGATTGAAAAAATCTAAGCGCCGCACAGTGAGTCATTTTAGCAATCTAGGTGGACAAAATTATTGCATCCAAAATACACTTGTTTTGGGCGATTATAAGAGGCTGTGAGTGATAAAATACTGATTTGGTGTATATTTAGCGTTTTTAGTTACTATTTGGATGCATAAATATGCTAAATTTAAAGAAACTTGTCAACTTTGCGCCTCATATTAAATATACTTCGATTAATTATTAACCGTATATATTGCAATTTCATATTAATATACACCTGAACAATGGCCAGATATACCCATAACAGTTCCATTTAAAAATAAAGAATAATTCAAAAACTAAAGTGGAAAATATTTGAAAAATATTACAAAATTTGGACTCTTTCTTAACTCTGGGAAAGTTCTAAAAATTCAGCCTTTTTGGAAACATTTGGCTGCGTTTAGTTTTAGAACTTGCTCTTAACCTTACTATTAGTGGATCTGAAGTAATGACTAACCTATTCGTATCAGTTCTTGGCAATTTTATAGAAAATATTTCTCTTGTCGCCTATTGTGTTTATTCCTTGTTTTGCGCTTTTACGAAGCGGACCAATTACCAATAGGAAGAATACAAGAAGTGAAATAATATCCCCATGGACCATTAACTTCCCTTGAAGTTAAATCTACTAATTATTTGGCAAAAAGAAATTTGATGGAACGACAGTGTCTAGTTGAGATTTTGACAAATAATATTTTTACCCTCATTAGTACAAGCAAAGGTACCAAAGACATAATAAACATAGTTTGTTTGTAGTGATATTTTTCTGAATAAATTGCTGGAAAGTTTTCTGTTCAGCGCCATCACAGCCCCTCATTATAATTGTATTTTTAATATTATTTTTAGACAAATTCAGAATGAAGGATTGTTCATAAATTGTACGTAAGCGTTTAACAGAGCAGTTGATAAGTGGCTAGTGAGTCGTGGAACAGCTGAAGTTTCCGTGATAATCATCCTAGAAGAGTAACAACCGTTTAGCTCATTTTTGTGTTACACGGAGTATACAAATTAGAGTTAATGTTCTTTATATTGTTTATGTAATTTTATATTGATGCGTAGAAAGATTAATGTCAACTGTTAGCCCAAGCACATGATTTTCAGATAATTTTACTGACGTTTTACTAAGACACGGATCGTTTTCATAATTGTACCTCTTCGAGAAACGCAGCAAAGAGCTCTGACGATTTGAAGTAGAATATCGTACACCTGACGTCCGAATTTTACTTCATTGGTCATTGACAATTCTTTTTGACTAGTTACTAGAGACAAATATTCAACCATTTATTGATAAATATAACTTAAAATAGCATCGATTTTCGTTTCTTCGAGTTTAACCCAAATGTCAAAAATGAACTGACAAAAAATTTCCATTGTTATTCTGAAATTTAAGCACTATCTATCAGTTCCGCAGACTTCCGCAAGTAATTTTTTGTTCTGAGCACGTCAAATGAGTCGGGCTATAATGCATAAGCAATAATTTAGTGGTATACGGTGGTATAATTTGTTAAAAGTCTAGTTGAAATTTGAAATCAGCAGTTGCGTAAGACGCTAAATAGCTATAAATTCAAAACGATCTTGCAAATTAATGAAAAAGTACCCAAGAAACTAAAAGCACGTAAACATACCTCTATGAACAAAAGGTAATGATAGTATTCTCCAAATAGAGCTAAAGAAAATATAGGAGTTATACTTTTCAGTTTTCATCAAAGTATTAATACGCATTCAACAGATTGGTTTCGCAGCCAACGCAGAAAGTTCGACTTTGAACTAGAGATGGGCGATCCGCTCAGGAGCTGACTCAAAGAGTTAACTCTCTTGACGGAGTGAGCGAGCGCTGATTCGTCAAAAAAGAGCTATAGCTCTTTTTTAACCAATCAGGGCTGAAGAGCGGTAACTCTTTTTTTAACCAATCAGCGCTTCCACTCTCGAAGAGTCATTTCCGCATGCGATCACCAGCTCAGTGATTCTTTTTGGGAGTTGATTCTTTGGGAGTTGGATTCTTTTCGAGATCTGGCTCTTTCAAAGAATCATTTCCGCGTTCGATCGTTTGCGCTCACTGATTCTTTTGGGAGTTGATTCTTTTAAGGAGTTAACTCTTTGGCTCTTTTCGATAACTATCGCTCTCGAAGAGTCAATTCCGCATTCGTTCTTTTGCGCTCCCTAGCTTTTTGTTACTTTTTTGAAGTTTCAAAATTTTAAATATCTATGTATTATCATAAATGTTATTTTTTTAAATTTAATTCAATTTTAGATTGAAAGGGTGTTTTTACGGCTTAAGTCATATCACGCCTTTTAGCACTAATTAAAACTAGTCTTAAGGTTGTTATTAAAACATATTCTAACAGTTATTATGTTATTGACTTAACATTAATATAATAATTATAATAAAACCTTGATTTCTCGGGAGTGATATCATTTTAATAAAGCTACACAAAATTAAATTAAACGTAACTCGTTTTTATTGCATTGCCTTCACAAAACAAGGCATTTTGAAAATATTTTATTAAAAGACAGGGAGGGGACTTGGATTTTGAAAATCTTTGGGACAACGAGTATTCGAGGGTATTATATACCTATATCTTAAAATAAATAGTTAAAAATCTTAAGTACTTAAATAAATTATTAATATTTTTATTATATGATTTTAAAATATCATTTAAATTATTAGGAAGTCTCATTTGGTAACTAAGTGGTTTTAGAAAGAAATCTTAATGTATCCAAACACGTCCAAGACACTTTTTTTAAATGTGGTATAGAAACATTTTAATGATATTTTTATGTTTTGTGTTTTAAACAATAGCAATGGGCTATAAATATTAAAAGTATATATTAATAATTTTGTAAAAATATGATAATTATGTATGAAATTTTAAAGAAATGTGTCAAAAACTTCAAATGTGCTACATGAAAATCTATTCAACCAATTTGAAAAATGATGCTACCAAAATAAACTACATGCATATTTCTAGGGAATGAACTAGAATAAAAGGATATTTAAATAAACAACAATTTTACAAGTGATTGAAAAATGAATAAAAGATTTTTTATAGTTTTTCAGTCCTACTTCTTAAATAAATAGTAATAATTTAGAAACTTTTGAACTCAGCATAATTATTCTAGTTCATTCACTTGACAACATTATAAATAACAAACTCTCAAAAGTTTACTAGAATCCAGAAATAAGTTTTTGTATTATAACATTTGAAGTGAGGAAATAATGCAAAAATATTAATTTAGAGTTAAAGGTAGTTTCAAGTGCATCGCTTGCTCCCTTGCGTTTGCTCTTTGTGTAAACAATTTTGTTCTTCCTTCTCTTTAAAAAAGTTCACTCCATTTCCAAAAGAGAAACCATTTAAATATTTGAAAAAACTTTCTAAAATTATATTTGCAAAAAAAAAGTTTAAATTTTGATTTTGCCATGTTTTTGGCCTTTTAATGGCCATTTCCAGTGTTTTCCATTCTTACTTCTTGTTTTCCCGCCTTGATTAAAATCTTAATACTTCTTTAAGTAATTAACAGAGAAAAAATTAAATATGTTTTGGAAAGTCAAATAAATACTCTATCCAATAAAATCGAAAACTTTTTTAGAATTCTTGGTCAAAAATGAGATTTTTGACGTGTTTGGATATTTTAATTGCTACTTCTGTAATCTCAACGGGTTCATGACGGGAATTACAAAAGTAGAAGTGTCAAAGTAATTTATTCTTTATGGACAATTTCAAAGTTATATGAATCGACATGGTTTTGGGCCATCTTATGCCTTAGCAATTAAATTTTACAGCTTAGCAGCCCTATGCTGCAATGCCTATCGTCCTCGGGCCCCGTCTCCCTCCTTTTGTTGATTTTAAACTGCGCAATTGCTGGATGAGTGAGTGTTTCAAGTGTTGTGTGCGTGGGTGTTTCAAGCACGCTTGGCGCCTCTTCGTCTGGACACATGCGCTCACGTGACAACGAGGGATGTTCGATGGCCCAAACATATTGTATACATTTCGATATGTTATATACATTATTATATATCTCAAAGGAGCGGTGAGTCATCAAAAAGAGCTAGCTCTTTTTAGTGAGTGAGCGGTTCCGATCCGATCCCTGAAAAGAGTCATTTTCCCCATCACTACTTTGAACCCCTGTACTTCCTGTTAGGAGGAATTATTTAGAAAAATAAAACCGTGGTCTTGTTAAGGAGACATACTACTTTTAAGATATGATGTATTTTTGACAACTTGCGTCACTAAGAAAATTGGATTTTGTCCACCTAGAATCGAAAATTACACACTGTGATTCACGTGTTTGACTTGAACTTGTTTCAACTTAACTTTTGAGAGCATCAGACGTATCCTCCAGACTCTGATTTTGGAGCCGCGCTCCTGACGCTTAGGCGATTCGATGTCAATTGCTGTAACCACGACTTTGAATTAATGCAAATAACTAACTCAGTAAATATATTTAAATTACTTTAAATAAATAATGTTTAAAGTTAATCAGTTGTACGACTAATTGTTAGATTACTACTCTCAAAATTTCATACAAATAAATTATGTTCTTCAGTTTCCTGAGTTATGCTCTAGAGCAGGGGTTCCCAAACTTATTCAAGTCGTGCCACACTAAACAAAATTAGAATTTTCTCATGGCACCCTCGTCATGTAATATCTATAGGTGGCGTATATCTATAGGTGGCAAAACTCGCAATCGTCCACTCTTCTATTAATTATCTCGTATCTGAATACCGGAATGTGACTGGCTCCTGCTAGTCTTGCCTCGCATTCCTATAACAATGCAACTGACTCTTACCAGTCTCGTTGCTCTTATATACTAAGCTCTTTCCAGACTTGTTGACAACTACCTTGGACTAGAGTGCCTATATAATAAGAGTGGCGACAAGGGACCAAATTTGGCCCAATGAGCATGCGCGGCAGCCATTTTTCTACCAGAATCATCTCAAAGAAGGATGCTGATCGAATTAATATATCATTTCAGGGAGAACAAAAAGCATACGATTGTTATAATATGGATACATTCGGTATAAATGAATCATATAAACGCTCAATTACATGCGTAATTGATGAGATGGATGGCACAACACGCTAACTTAGATTGCGGGAAACACCATGTTGTTAAAAAAAAAAAACATTTACTTAAAAAGTCTTCAAATTTATACTGACAAAACACTAAAATAATAATAAATAAACATTCTAGAACACGAAATGGAACATGAATAAGCTATATTTTCTTTTTAATTTAATGTACACACGTTTTTCTCGAACACACAAAAAGTTCCCATGTTAAGTCCACGGGAGCTAGGAAAAGACCGCCTCGGGCGGTAGAAAAGGTCTCTAAGCCAATCAGAAAGTGTTTCCCGTATGTCGCCACTCTTATTATATAGGCACTCTAGCTTGGACTAGTATATATATTTCATGTGTGGTACGACTTTGAAGGACATACTTAAAACAGCTGGTATTTAAAATTCACACCAATACTTTAATTGTATACTTAATAAGAAAACATAGGTATAGGTGATAATTTAAATAAAACAAATAAAGTTACCTTCAACATGCTCTTGGAGGTATATGTGTGCGTTTGGTGCGACGGGCGAGCCTGCTGCTCACTGCACAATTGTTCGAATCGTGGAATTAAGATACAGCAACTCGTATTTCTTTTGCGACATTAATTTTCGAACGATATTTGCTCCTTATAACAGCAGTGATGGGCGCTTCTATAAAATGAACATCATCAAATTTTTTCACTTGCTTCTTTACAAGCGTCATGAGTTAAAGTGTACCAGTGTAATAACCTCTAATAGCTCTACGTAGCACCCTAGGGTGCCGCGGCACACACTTTGGGAACTCCTGCTGTAGAGGATGATCTTGGTTTATCACATGACTATTGCTGGAACATTTTTATTTTCGTCTGTGCATTTTGTATGTTTTAAACCTAGATTTTATCTTTGTCTTTGACTTAAGGCATCCGAACAAATTAAAAATGTCATTTTTGACCAAAAGTTCCAAAAAATGTTTTTGAACTTATTAAATAGAGTATTTATTTGACTTTTTAAAATATATTTGATTTTTTCTCTAAGTTCTACTTAAGTTGCAGATATATTAAGATTTTAATCAAGGTGGGAAAACCGGAAATTAGATATGGAAAACACCGGAAGTGGCCGTTAAAAGACCAAAAACCTGTTAAAATTTAACTTTAAAACTTGGTTGGTTTTTTTTGCAAATAATATTGGGGTCCGCGGCTTGGTTGAGCTCTTTCCAAAATTCACGTCCGCTCCAAATCAGCAGGACCAGCAGCTCAGGTTTGAGCTTTCCTTATGTCTGATAGACGAAATCTCGGTATGGGAAATTTCTCTCTCAGAGTGAACAGTTGTTGTGACTCAGCACTTATCCAGAGAACGGGGTATCGGAAACCTTGAACCGGTGTTCACTTCCTCGGATCAGTTTGATCCCTCGGGTCTGTTAACATCTCTCTTCGAAACTTTTCTCCCGTCTCCCCACTTCGAAAGTTCCAAGTTGGTTGTTGCGCCCCCCTCCCCACTTGTTTCGTTTGACACACTTGTATTCTCGTCGTTGGCTGGTTCGGGCTGTCCATTGGTGGTTAATTTTTTCCTTCGGAACTTCATTAGCGAGGCGGCGGCACAAAGGTATCTGCGCTCTCCTCAGATCCTGGCAGTGGCGGAAATCAACTTCTGCTCTGCTTCTTGTCGGTGAATCGCGACAATGACATCTCGCTTCGCCTCCGCGGTGAAATCCAATCTCTTGACCGCCGCCAGCTTGTTAACTCTCAGTCCGGCGCGCTGGGTTCATGCGCGGCGTGACATCTGCGGCATCTTTTTTTTTTCATCCTTTCAACTTTTCCGCCGAGCGTTTGCTTCGTTTCCGTCACTGGGTATTTGTGTCCATTCCTACTGCAAGAATGTCGCCAGCTCAGCAGTATATTTCGAACGTGGTTCCATAGTCCGTAAGCGTCGTTCTAACTCGTCCCATAAATGTTCTATGGGGTTTAGGTCGGGACTCTGAGCAGGCCAGGGAAGACGTTTTACATCCATATCTTGATACCAATGCTTGACAGAGGCTGCAACATCACATGGAGCGTTGTCTTCCTGGAAGTAACATTCGCCCATTCGATAAAATTGCCAGAGCGTAGGAAGAACCTGAATGTCGAAAATGTTCATGTAAGCGTCGGCGTTCAATTGACCAGGAACAACATACAAAGAATACCACGAAAAAAAAACCCTAAACAAGCAGTCGGATTTTAAGCAAATCCGCTAGCGTCCGGTCCATTATTGTAGGGTAGTGTATTTATTTGAGGAGGAGGTGTCTTAATGAGGTTTGACGTTGACAACGGATACCACAAGTACGCCCCTACGAATGGCAATAGAGAACGTTACAGACATACAACAAGACAGACAAATTTGGCTGTTCCCAATAAAGGCAAATGTGAAATTTAGATTTTTCAAATGGTTTTGAAAATTTGATATACATCTCACAGAATTCACAGTCATACCACGAAAAACACCTTCAAACATGTAGTCGGATTTTATGCAAATCCGCTAGCGTCGGGTCCATTATTGTAGGGTAGTATATTTTAAATATTTATAGTCCAATGCTATTGTTTAATTACACTAAACATAAAATTATCATTAAAATGTTTCTATACCACATTTTAAAAAAATGGTCTCGAACGTATCAAGATAGCTTAATTTTAAAATATTCTATGCTTTTATTGGGTCGTATTCTGCCTTGTATTTGGCACGGCTTGTCCGCTTTGGGATCTTGTGCCATATACCCCAACATACAATTGCATCCTACCCACATACCTAAAGCATTTTCATGCAATTTTTTTGTCATAAAAATATGAACTTAACTAGATAAAACTTACTGTCATTGGGTATTGGAAGCATTGAAGACTGTAATCGCACGGGCAATAGTCTTTGTAAGCTTTACTATCGGATAAAAGCATCATGTGGCAAGGTCTACCTAAAAACAAATAACGTAAACTAAATATAAATTTGCATTTCCTTCGATTGAATTCCATTACTTAGTACAGTAGAACTTCAATTATCCGAATCAATTGGGACCGGACCCCATTCGGATAATTAAAAATTCGGATAATTGGATTGTTTCCGAAAAAAGGGTCTAGTATGTATTATAATTAAATACTGTATGTATGTTGAAAATGGGGGAAAAAAACTATTTTTAAACAAAAAGAGCTTTTAATTAATTAAATGAAAAGGCAATACTTTTACATGTTAAGCGTACTTACAATGTATGTACGTACCGTACTGTAGATGAAAGTCATTGCTTGCTAAACATCTCGGTCAAAGCAAGCTGTTTGACTGTCTTGATCCGTTTTCGGGCAACCAAGTCGCGCATCCGCTTGATAATGAGTAGTTGCATCTGTTCACACTCGGGTTTTCGCTCCATCCACTTCAACGCAGTTTCTAAGCCGGCAAATGCTTCACTAGCAGATGGTCCCGTGTCTGCTTCAACTTCGACATTCAGGTCATCTTCTTCAACGACACTTGCTTCTCAAACTTTCAATAAGCTCATCATCATTTAGAATTTTAAACCCAGAATCATTATTTTGCGAATCGCAATACGTTTCCGTCTTAATTTATTTTCTGAAATTCTGAAAGCGATTCGGATAATCAGCGATTCGGATAGTCGGAGTTCGAATAATTGGAGTTCTACTGTACTTAAAACGGGGGTAATGTAGCTGGAAACATCAAATTAAGATATGAAACTATTTCATATTATTGCTAGCTCACAAACCGGGACACTTAAAGGAAATCTGTTCAAACCGGTACATTTTATGGAAGTTTGTTCAAATCGAAACATTTGATGGAAAGTTGTTCAAAACGGTATACTTGATGAAAATTTATTAAAACCGGAATACTTGATAGAAATTTGCAGAAACCGGGACCAAGCAATGAAGTGGTGAACATGTTTTTCCAAATCAGGGTCTTGGAACTTCTGAATCTTCCTTCTTTTCTTGAGATATTAATATCTATGTTGCTCACACAACTACTTAAAAATTATTTTATTAAAAACTGAAGTTTACTGTTTAAATCATACATAAATGTAATGTAATCTATATAGTATATATACACTGAAGAGCCAAAACATTATGATCCCCTACTCAATAACGCGTTGCGCTTCTTTTGGCCTGCAAATCAGCTGCAACTTGCCTGGGCATAGATGCCACAAGTTCTTGGTACATGACTGGAGACAGGTGTACCAAATGCCTAAGATGGTGGTCACGCAAAGTCGAGATATTCGGACATGGTGGTGTTTGAGCTCTGAGCTGCCGCTCCATGACAACCCAAATGTGCTCTATCGGACTAAGATCCGGCGAGTTAGGTGGCCAGGACATTAAGAGGAATTCATCAATATGCTCCTCGAACCACTCCAACACAATCCGAGCCTTGTGACACGGGGTGTTGTCCTGTTGGAAGATCCCATTTCCAGTTGGGAAGACATACGCCATGTAAGGGTACAACTGATCCGCAATGATGTTCAGATAGTTCGCAGCGTTCATGGTCTGTTCTACTACAACTACGGGTCCCAGAGTCGCCCATGAGAACGTCCCCCAAAGCATAATACTGCCACCACCAGCCTGTGTATGACCTTCTGTACAAGAGGGGAGCAACTGTTCGACAGGCAGACGACCAGAAACGACCATCGACGTGATGAATGAGAAATTCGGATTTATCTGACGAGGCAACTCTCTTCACTCATCCATGGCCCAGTCTCGATGTTCCCGGGCCCACTGTAGGCGTTGTTGACGATGACGTTTGGTCAACAGTGGCACACGAGTGGGACGTCTGCTGCACAGTCCCATATCCAACAGTGTCCGCTGAACAATGTGTTCCGAAACACTTGCGCTTGGACCTGCATTGTATTGGGCTGTCAGCTGAACCACTGTCTCGCGCCGATTTTGCTTTACCAAGCGGGACAGTCTCCGACGTCCTTTTTCATTGATGACGCGTGGACAACCAGCACCTTGGCGTCTACTGTTGGTGTCACCGTCATTTATCCACTTTGCATGAATACTAATAATGGCAAATCGTGAACAACCTACCAGTCGTGCAGTTTCGGTGATACTCGTTCCGAGTCTTCGGGCCATTATGATCTGCCCTCTATCAAATTCGCTTAGATCACCAGCCTTTCCCATCACTCGTAAAAGTAAGAGCAAGAATGATTACTTACCTTCTCCAGCAGCAGTTAAATGCTATTCTCCCTTAATCACGTGCACTCCACGTCATCCAGACGAGTTCATTGAAAAATGTGGGGATGGTCATAATGTTTTGGCTGGTTAATGTATATATAGAAGGATGTGGGTGTGTGTGTTTATGCGTGTGTATTCTCTATACAAATCTACATCGTTTGACCAATCCACACACAAATTTGGTACACTTATACTTTAGAACACTGCGAAAAACATAGTCTATTTCTTTTCTGTTTTCAGAGCAATCTCTAACTATGAAAATTGGCAAAAAGGTAGTCCTTAAAAGTGCCACTTGAAGCCCCTATTTTAAAATCTAAAGTTTGTTTTCCTGCAATTAATGGACATGGACAAGGAAACACGTTCTACAGGGTTTGTGTATGAGTTAACACAGGGAAACGTCGCGGTCATATCGCGATAGGAAACACGTTCTACAGAGTTAGTGTATTTGAATTAACACATTGAAATGTCGCGGTTATATTTTAGCTGTCACAGTCATATTTGAAACTAGAGCAACGCCTGGTTATTCAGCTAGTATAGAATAATAGATACACGGAACTTTCTATCAGGATTTACTGTACAAATGAATATACATTTTAAAGGCTTTTAATTTAGTTTTTATTTTTCACTAGGAGTCAACCTTTTAAGGAATGTGTTATTTAATTTTCATAGCACTAAAACTAGTTTATTGTAAACTTTTTAACAATTTATTAAATATTTATCTTCATGAATGGTATTTACTGTAAGCTAAATGTAGGTGGCGATATTGTTTCTGCAGAATAACATGTTTCCTTTTCGTATTCCGAACGTGGCATCATTTGGTTTGGTTTAGAATACGATTTCATCACTTCGCCGATAAAAATGCCACAGAATGCATTCTTAGATGAAATTTGATAGTTCATCGTGGGTGGTCAACGTCAATTAGATTAAACATCAAACTTTGCCAAAAAGGGGATAAACTTTAATCTAAAGTAACCCTGAAATATACCGTGCGAGAGCATTCAGGTAACATGAAGTAGAACCTTCACATTCCATCTGATTTGTTCACTCTGAAAATCCCCTACATTGATTTGCATGGTATGAGGCATAGAGGAGTACGAAAGACATGAAATATGAGTAGACTGAGCGGTGCTAGTGAGAGGAACGTCAAAAAATAGGATCCAAGATGTCGACTAGTAGTCACGTGATTGCTATGCAAAATATTGACTTGGTTGGCCGATTTGGCATCTTATTGCCTTTTTTGGTAATGTCAATGATAATTTTTAATTAACATCGTACTAGAGCAGCACAACGTGCCTATTTTGGAGATATAACATCTTATAACAGGGTAGATGTGTGGATATCAATGGTGAATACGACCATTACTACTATGACGCGTGGACCAATCAGATGATGAACCAATTGATAGTCGTCGGTTTATCCCGTTCTGTGGTCCAATTAGATGATGAATGCTCCTTTCTTTTGTCAAATGAAAGTAATATAAGGTTCATGTTTCTTCTAGGTTTGGTCACGATCATGGTCACATGAAATCGTGACCATTACTCACTCTACTTTTATACTTGCTGTATAGTCCGCAAGATGGCGCCAGGGTTAAAAGCTATGGAAGGGCACGAAAAATGTGAAATCTTTTCTGTACTGGTAAAGTCTGTTTCTAAATTCAAAAAGAGTGTATTTATTGGTGTATTGGTACAAAATGGGACATACGTCCAAAAAATAATAATAATCTATATGAATAAGAATGGAGTGTTTGTTTGTACATTGAATATTTTCGACCCATTTCAATTTTTCTATCCGTTTGATACCAAATCCGCTTTTTGCGTGTTTGGTGTCTGTCTGTATGTATGTGCCCTATACACGTCCACACGGTTTAATATATTTTCATGGAAATTTGCATAAAGTCAGTACTAGTCTTCATTTAGTGAGTGAATTTGGTTTCGAAAGTCTGTTTGTCCGTCTTTCTGTTCTATGTTCGATTTTGTGTTTGTGTGTTTGTACAGACATCGCATGCATATTATTCCAGATATTTGATTACAATGTGTTTTATTTCATACATTGGTGGCAGGTAAGGTTTCATACATTAAAGTGGCATGTAAGTCAGAATTAAGTAAATCTTAAGTGGAATTATGTCATTGTTGAAAATATAATAATGTTTATAAAAACCCAAGTATAACTTTCAGAACATTAAAAAGTCTTTGTCATAATGACAGAAGAAGATGGCGAAATTCGACAATGTTTCATGCAAGAGTGCCACAAGTAAAAAAATATTGTTTTGTTGACTATGAGTGCGAGAGCACTCGCCGTAAATCGTCATTTTTGTTAATTGAGTTGACCATGAAAATAAGCTACGAAAAGGAATTCCAGATCTCACTCAAAATCGTCTTTTGTAGTAGTAACCTTGGTGTCACCTTTTGTCATTGTGTAGCCAGTGTTGCAAAGGGTGGAAAAAAATCCGGTTTATTCCCGGGAATAAACCCGGTTTTTTGGGAAGGGAATTTTGAAAACTTCCAAGAATTTTGAAGTTTCGGGAATTTTGAAAATTTTAAATGTTTTGTCAGGAAATTTTTAAAACAATATTTTTTTAGAAACTCCTTAATAGTTCATAACAGCAACTTCAAACGTGTACTCTTTTGGCGGGCTCTAACATCTGTTTGCATTGACCCTTTCAATTTTAGAAAATTTTCGTCTTAAAGAAATAGAATATCATTTATGCCTAAATTTTGACATCTTGCAATTTACAAAAATTGAAAGGTAAATATTAATGAGATTTTGTGGATATTACTAGTACAAATAGGCGCATGCGATGACAATATTTTTGAGCTAAATCTTTTTTGTCAATGAGCAATAAGAACAAACTTTTTACCCTTGTGTGCATTCAAACCTTTGCATAGTTCTGACTATATATTCTGAACCTTTGAATAATTCTCTGGATTGGCTGTTTCTTATTTATATTGTCATCGTTTTATGCAAATTGAGATCCCAGTGAATTAATAAGTTTCTTTGACTAGCTCTTTGAATGTGATTATATTCTAATTTTAAAACTTCAATTAGCAATTGATAAAGCTATCTTCCCAACATAAAATCAGGTTTTTACTATGTATAAGTTTAGTTGGAAATTTAAAAATCTAATTTGATTTTTATTGGAATTCTGAGCATTTGGTTTTTAAATTTTGATTTTGGTGTTTTTACTCAACAGTTTCATGCATGAACTAGAAACATTGAAATTCATGAGTTCAGATCAATCTTTATAAGTAATACTTATAATGCAATCAATGCTAAGAGCATCTTAGTGAATTTTAACCTGCTTTGTTTTGTACCTTTGACAACGTTTAATTGGGAACTCAAGCATTTAAAATTTAATTTAGTGTTCTATTTCATGCAAATGGGATGATTTGTGTTCAGATAATGGTAAGACCAACTTCAACAGTGTGGAGTCATTACACATCAGAGTTTGGTCATGGTAATAGAAAGACTGCTAAATGAAGGTATTGCCACAAGAAGTATCTGGTACCAAATGCTACTAAGATGGCAAAGCATTTAGAAAAATGCGTTAAAAAACCCCAAATAATGTCTTTTCCTATATATTCTTTGGAAGATGCCGATAAACCTTCAGTTATTGTGGGATCCCAAGAGGTGATAACGGACGTTGAAACTATGTATATGGATCCAGGACTATCAGAATCTACAAGTAGATCCTCTTGATTTTGCGTTGTTTTTTTCAGCTATTAATCCCTCATAAAATGCTTCCAAGTGCCGGTGCCAAATTGAATCATCAGTAAAGTATAGAGTAAATTGTAACTACTTTATATAAAGATTATATGAAATGTTTACAAAAGTATTGTTTTTGATGCAAACATTCATCGTATTTTTTGCTGCTAGGTCTCGGAACAAAGTCATCACATCAACATTCATCTGGATTTGGATATAAATGCTGATGTTGTTTATCCAATAAAAATAAACCAATATTTTCCACCAAAAATTTAAATTTTATTGAAACAATTTTCCAGGTTGTAGTTTTATATATATATGGAGTTTTCTGTTTATAGTTTTACTTAGCATCAAACCAAAAGAAGCCACAAAAATCAAAATATGAAAAAATCGTTGGTTTAGTTTATTCCCAATGTTCCCCAAAGTTCCGGGTTAATTTCCCAAATTTCCCGTGTTTATTCCCCTCTTCCAAAATTCCCGGGTTTTTTGCATCACTATGTGTAGCTTTGTCATAGTGGCATAGAGCAAGGGTGCGATGGATGTGAAATGTTTATATGAATAGATATGCATGTGTAAGATTTGTGTCCAAAGTAAGTGGTAGAAATTATAGAGATGGCGAAAGGTGTTAAAGTATTATTTTATTCTACGAAAAACTTAAGTCATTACATATTTTGATCATGTCTTCAATCTAGATTAAACCAATTCAAACCAAGTAAGGTCGGGTATTTTGCTAGTTTTGTAATAAGTATGGAATGTTTATTTTTTTTTGCATTTTTGTATTTCCAAGGTTTGACATTCTTTTAGCAAAATGAAAATTAGTACCTATCCAAGTTCCTTTATGTATTTTATGACTACATTTAATGCAAGTCGAAGTAGATTAACTGGTGAATTTAAAGAAACTTGAACGGATACTATAGTTGAGTCTGACACACCTAGCAATAGTACATACCTGTCCAATTGCAAGAGTTCGTGATATTGGTTTGAACTGGTGCCAGGACTGGTCACGTGATAGCGAGTCTTGAGGTTCAACGGGCTATTTAATTCGAAGCACGCGCACACGATAAACACAGTTATATTTTTTAATTAATCTCTATATACACATAAAATTCAAATACCACTGACTGACTGACTGACTCATCACTGTATCTCAAGAACTACAAGTCCTGGGAAGCTGAAATTTTACAGGGTGATTCGTCTTATACCGTAGGGTTCACTAAGAAAGTATTTGAAAAAATTCGAATTCTAAGAGGCCTAAAATTGACCTAAGGCCTATGCCAAAATCAATTTGAAATCGCCATAGAAATAACATTGAGTATAAAACGATTGCTATACGCATCTCAGATTGCTTTATCAGTGTTGATCGAAGAATAATTTTCTTAAAATGAATTAAGTTATAATGTTCATGTTTGAACTGAATTTTTACTTCTTCCCATGATGAAAATAATATTTATAAATATATGAATGATGAAGAAAGAATATTTAGAACATTTAATTTTATATTTACTTAAATTTTATAATGGAGCACGAAAAGCCCAAACGATAAACTCATTGTTCATAAAAGTGTAATTTTGCTACTCGCTATCTGGCAACCTCAGAATTAATGTTTAGTTTTTTAAATTTGATTTATAATTCTTTCTTTTGGATATTTGGGTTGAAAACGAGATTGTTGCGGTCATATTTGGGGATTCCCAAGTATTATAAATATGTGTTCTTTTTGCTTATAAATCATTATCTTTATCAATATTATTCAAGTTTTTTGTCGAATTATTTTACTTCAGAATATATTCAGGAAGTCGAAATTCAACAGGCTAGAACATATATATTTTTTTCAGAATTCTGCCTTTTTTAAGGATTGGAATTTTGTTTCTGTTTGCATTATGTGTTTCAGTATATTACCTATTCCAGAAATATTATTTAGGAGTTGGATTTTATTTATTTATTTCCTGCAAAATATCACTACTTTCGTGGTAGTATATGTATATTTCCACCAACTTTCTTTAAATCTGTGGTTGAATACGTAAAAGTGTGTAAATAAAATAAATAAAATTTACAAATCAAAATATTTTTTACGTGTGTAATTTATTATTTTAAAATGACATGAAAAATTTCAAAAATAACTTTAAAATAAGATGGGTTACGTTAAATTAAAACTGGTAGTCATACTTTGTTGTTCAAAATATATTTCAAAATTTTGATATAGCTTTTCATTGACAGACGATTAAAATAAACTAAATTTCCTTTGTTTTTCGTGTTTCATGGGTGTTATTGAAAGCTTACGCCATAGTCAAGTAACTATATCTATCATTCTAAATAGATACGTGCTTTCCATTTAGAAACCAAATTTATGATCTTCAAAAGTACCATAAGGGTTCAATTTAAAACTGTATGTGTGTTGGAGAAAAGACAATTTTTAACAAGACTTTGTTGATCTTGGAACAATATCACACTAAGTAATTTTGAAAAATTGAAATTTTATGTCTTAAGAGACAGAAAGTCGAGGTTGCTTACTCGATTTATTGAAGTTGTTCTTACGCAACTTAGATGCATGTGAATCGTTCGTTGAAAGTGATTTTCTTTTTGTAAAAGCGCTGTAAAATCAACTTTCTGTTTATTAAAAAATTGTTATCGATTGGGTTTAATTTGTCTACTCTGATGACATGTATTTATAACAAAAGCTCTGTTATTCCACATGCCACTGAATGGAATTTTCTGGGAAAAGTGCGTTTGCTTCAAATTAAATTAGTCAAGAATGCCTTAAATGTTTACCCCCCTTGGACAAATAGAACGCGGGTTAATATGTAGCCAATCATATCTGCAGGATTCTAAAATATAAGTGTATCAAATGTGTGGATTGGTCAAAAGGTGGATTAGTGTAGAGAACAGACAAACGTCAACTCTGCTTTATATATCTAACAGAAGTTCCGTTATTCACTCTTACCGCTGAATGGAATTTTCAAGTAAAATTGCGTTTGCTTCAAACAATATAAATTAGTAACGAATAATGTAACTATTTAATTTACCATCTTCTCATATTGATGATGAAATTCGAAAATATTAGGTGAAAAAATGGCACAATGAAAACTTCATACTAAGTGCAAGACTATCCACCGAAAATTCGTCATTTTTACTGAAATTGAATGCACGGGATTATTCGTAGTCACTCGAAAACGTAAAATCAACTTCAGCAGAAGTGTGACGAATATGAAATAGATTATATGCTTTGGATACAATATGTATGCATATTTGCGTCCGAAGTAAATTGTAGAAGCGATGGAGAAGTCAAATTGGTATTAAATTTTTTCCCCCGCACATTTCAATGATGCTAACATTCTTTTATGAAAAAGAATTGATGATGACTTTTCAATATTTGCGTCCGAAGTAAATTGTAGAAGCGATGGAGAAGTCAAATTGGTATTTAATTTTTTTTCCCCGCACACTTAAATGATGCTAACATTTTTTTATGAAAAAGAATTGATGATGACTTTTCAATCAACATATTATTAATTCAACCCGAGCAAAGCCGAGTATTTCTGCTAGTTCATTCATAAAATTTGAGAGTACGCGCTAGAAAGTTTGCAATGTTTTCAGAAGAACCGGCCAATTCGGTCGCCGTTTCCATAGCAACAGTCGAATATGAAAAAATTAAAAAGTACTATTGCAACAAACACGGATCAGCTAAAACATTCAAAAGTATGATGAGATTTCCTCTGAATTTTAACAATAAGTTCTGCTAAAATATTACCTTATTTATGTGGAAAAGAGATGTCAGTTCTTGACATTTTAAAAAACATTTTGTTTTTGTTTACACAAAATTTCCGTGTAAAAGCCGAGAATTTTTGGAACGTTTTCTAAGGCTAAAGTAACGGGGTCAGCTTATATACGAATCCGCTAATCTCGCAAAAAAAGTAGGCAATTTTCCGTTACTCGGCCGCAAGCGATAAATATCGCAATGGGAAGGGAACTTTCAATTAACGTCGTACTAGAGGTCCAGGATCAATCCAGGAATTGTGAAGCAATTCCCTCACCTTATTGTTGAAAAGTATAGTTCGTAAAGCGAACTAAATATGATTGCGTCGCAATCATCGGGGTTTGACGAGCGATAGCGAGCAGGGTGCGGAGCCCCTAGTATAATAAAAGTAATTAACTTATTTTATTAAAAACTAATTAATTAACATATTTTATTAAAAACTAATTAATTAACCTATTTTATTAAAACTAATTAATTAACTTATTTTATTAAAAACTAATTAATTAACTTATTTTATTAAAAACTAATTAATTAACTTATTTTATAAAAAATTAATTATCTTATTTTATTTAAACTAATTAATTATCTTATTTTATTTAAACTAATTAATCAACTTATTTTATTAAAAACTAATTAATTAACTTATTTTATTTAAACTAATTAATTAACTTATTTTATTAAAAACTAATTAATTAACTTATTTTATTAAAAACTAAGGCATACTTTCAGAATTTGCAATTCTGTCGATAAGTTTTGAAGTTAAATATTTTGTGATTGACATAGATGTGTTATTTATAAAGTGTTTGTCGTAATTTGGGCGGTGTAGGAAGGTTGTTCCGTAGCTATAAAAGAAAAAAGGTGTGGTAAGGAGCACGCTTTGCTCTGCAGAACGTCGTAATATTGCATATATGATTGATTGATTATTGCACATATGATTGAAAAAATGTTTGATACATTTTTTGATAAAATTAAGGAAAAATTGTTCTGCGACGTACGTTGCAGTTTTAAGCACTTTCTGCTCCTGGACCAACCGGGCTACCGCAGCCCATGCTATGTAGAGGAATACCATACAGGGTGATCAACATGTCGACTGTTAGCCACGTGACTTCTCTGTGCAGAATTGACTTATCAGACCGACTTGTTGGATTTCAACTTTTTCCAAACAAGCCCAAAGATAAATTTCTTTTTAGTTTTAGATGACGCGGTAACCCGTTTGGGAGTAACGTATTAGCAACCGGTTGCGCTTCCGAAACGTCTCTTACGTGAGGTTAAGAGTTTACGTTAAGATTACCTACTTCTTTAGTTTTCATTAGCTCCTACGTTCAAAAACAAAGAAGGTGTTTTGAGTTCGAAAGCAGTTCAGTTTACCTTTCATGGATAATGGTTGGCAGAACATCATGAAGCCTGAGCGTATGCAGCACTCTCCAATCCTACAGTCTGCAGTCTCCTGGCAAGTTTTACCAAGAACCACCTGCAAAAAAAAAAAAAAAACGTCATTATGCTTATATACTACTAGCAGAAATACCCGGCTTTGCTCGGGTTGAATTAATAATACGTTGATTGAAAAGTCATCATCAATTCTTTTTCATAAAAAAATGTTATCATCATTTAAGTGTAGGAAAAAAATTTTAATATCCATTTTAACTTTCCATTGCTTCTACAATTTACTTGGGACGCAAATATACATACATTGCTGTTTGTAAAAAATGCAACACCATGAAGGAATCATCCGAATGAAATGAAATTTGCAGCAAATGTCAATTATAGGATGTTATGCAAAGTAGTAAAGTTTCAGAGCCACCACGCATGAGTGGTGTGAGCAGCGCCCTCTGAACTGATGCTAAAAGCGAATAAGTAGAAGGCTGTAGCGGGACGTTGAAAGTAGCGCATGGTTATTTTTTAGTGGCGAACGTTTAGTGAGACCTAAGTATGCCTCCACGACGAAATAGGGTGAAATTTCAACAACTTACAGAGTTTGAACGGAGAAGAATCATCGGCCTTCGTGAAGGAGGATTTTCCTATCGCGCAATAGCAGCTGGTGTGCAGCGGAACAGTTCCACAGTGATGCGAGTTTGGAAGCAGTGGACCGACGAGCACCGGACAACTCGAAAAACTGGGAGTGGACGACGGAAGGTGACGTCAGCCGCGCGATGATAGACACCTGGTCCACATGGTGGTGAATGACCGTACAGCTTCCTCCAAGCAGTTGGCAACATTTTGGTCTACTGCTACAGATGTACTAATGTCGGCTTCGTCCATTCGCTGATGTCTGCTACACCGTGGACTGCGTGCAAGGATTCCTTTATACAGAATCCCTCTCGCGCCAAACCATCGACGGCTGCGTCTGCAATGGGCTCATGAGCACAGAGCCTGGCGGGCTGATTGCCAACAAGTTGTCTTTTCTGACGAATCCCGCTTTAATTTGTGGAACCGCATTGGTGTTAGACACTATGCCGGTGAATGCTGCCTTCCAGAGTGCGTTATCGAATGTCATATTGGCCGAACACCCAGAGTTATGGTCTGGGGTGCGATTTCGTATCATTGACGATCTCAGCTGCTACGAATTGAGGGTAATCTGAATAGCAACAGGTACGTCCGTGAAGTGCTAGAGCCCGAAGTCATTCCCTTCTTTCAAGGCATCCCTGGAGCTATCTTTCAACAGGATAATGCACGCCCACATGTTTTGCAAGGAATGTTCGAGACTTCTTTTCAGCCCAACACATGCAACTTCTTCCTTGTCCTGCTTATTCGCCGGATATGTCGCCTGTTGAGCAAGTGTGGGATTTGGTTGGTCGGCGTCTCGCTCGTGATCCGCGTCCTACAACTTCAAAAGACGAACTTTATGTGCGCATACAAGCCATTGGGAATTCTCTTCCACAAGCAGACATACAACATCTGTTGCACTCCATGCCACATCCTATAGCATCACTTATTGCAGCGCTTGTGGCTACACCAAATACTGATTTCGGACACTTAATATTATTTTTTTTGCTTTCAAAATTTATTCATTTATTTGTACTAATACAAGCCGTTTGTGTATTAAATTTCATTTAATTCTGATGACTCCTTCATGGTGTTGCATTTTTTACAAACAGCAGTATATATACACACACTGACGGGCCAAAACATTATGACCATCTCCACATTTTTCAAGGAACTCGTCTGGATGACGTGGAGTGCACGTGATTAAGTGATAATGATATTTAACTGCTGCTGGAGAATGTAAGTCATCATTCTTGCACTTACTTTTGCGAGTGATCGGAAAGGCAGCTGATCTAAGCGAATTTGATAGATGGCAGATCGTAATGGCCCGAAGACTCGGAACGAGTATCACCGAAACTGCACGACTGGTAGGTTGCTCACGATCTACCGTTGTTAGAATTCATGCAAAGTGGATAAATGACGGTGACACCAACAGTAAACGCCTAGGTGTTGGTCGTTCACGCGTCATCAAAGAAAAAGGACGTCCGAGACTGTGCCTCTTGGTAAAGCAAAATCGGAGCGAGACAGTGGCTCAGCTGACAGCCCAATACAATGCAGGTCCAAGCGCAAGTGTTTCGGAACACATTGTTCAGCGGACACTGTTGGATATGGGACTGTGCAGCAGACGTCCCACTCGTGTGCTACTGTTGATCAAGCGTCATCGTCAACAACGCCTACAGTGGGCCCGGGTCAGATTAATTCGTATTTCTCATTCATCACGTCGATGGTCGTTTCAGGGAACGCCGTCTGCCTGGCGAACAGTTGCTCCCCTCTTGTGCAGCAGGTCATACACAGGCTGGTGGTGGCGGTATTATGCTTTGGGGGACGTTCTCATGGGCGACTCTGGGACCCGTAGTTGTGGTAGAACAGACCATGAACGCTGCGAATTATATGAACATCATTGCGGATCAGTTGCACCCTTACATGGCGTCTGTCTTCCCAACTGGAAATGGAATCTTCCAGCAGAACAACGCTCCATGCCACAAGGCTCGGATTGTGTTGGAATGGTTCGAGGAGCATATTGATGAATTACACTCAATGTCTTGGCCACCTAACCCGTCGGACCTTAATTCGATAGAGCATATTTAGGGTGTGATGGAGCGGCAGCTCAGAGCTCAAACACCACCATGTCCGAATATCTCGACTTTGAGTGACCGCTGCTTAGACATTTGGTACAACCTGTCTCCAGTCTTGTACCAAGAACTTGTGGCATCTATGCAAAGGCGAGTTGCAGCTGTTTTGCAGGCCAAAAGGGGCGCAACGATATATATATATATATATATATATATATATACATATACAGGGTGTTTCAGTGAACCGTTTCAGAACTTCTAAGAGGGGTAGGGTACATCCTGACAACTCGAAATCATATAGCAATGTGGGGTCGGAAATGCTTTCCTGAAGCGGTGTTGTACACAGAAGCACCGTAAAGAAAAGAGACCGTAAGTGAGAAATCGTTTTAATAATACATGAAAAGAAGCTAAAGGTACATGGATTAAAGTAAGTGTTCGAAGTTTCTTCCACGTGCTATAACGCACGCCTCATATCTCCGACGCATGGACATCCGAACATTCTGGAATACTCCAGGCATATCTCGAATTTCTCCGGCAGCTACTGCAATTCTTGCAACCAGCTCCTCAACATTGTCAACAGGGGTGTCATAAACTAGCGATTTCAGATGACCCCAGAAATAAAAATCAAGACATGATAGGTCGGGTGACCGAGCAGGCCAACGCACGGGACCACCACGTCCGATCCACTGCTGACCAAATGTGACATCCAGGTAGTTACGAACATCTCCGCTATAATGGGCAGGGGCTCCATCGTGTTGGAACCACATTGTCTGTTGCGTCGATGCAGAAATCTGTTCATCTCTCAAAAGTTGTGGCAATACTTGCTGCAGAAAGAGTAAGTAGTTAGGTCCGGTTAGACGAGACGGTAACAGGTAAGGTCTCATAATACCGGCCCATACATTGACCGAAAATCGAATCTGTGCTGCACGACGTCGTATTGCATGCGGATTCTCGACTGCCCAGATATGATCGTTATGCGTGTTGAAAATTCCTTCCCTTGTGAAGGATGCCTCATCGGAAAACAACACTTCAGCAGGAAAAAGGGGATTTGTAGCACATTTTCCAAGGTACCACTGTGCGAAAGCAATACGAGGTGCATAATCCTCCGGTTGCTGTGTCTGGACACGCTGCACGTGAAATGGATGCATGTCTTATTCTCGGAGAATCCTCCAGACGCTGTAATGGGAAACCCCGACTGCGTTTGCTACACTTCGTGTACTCGTTCTTGGATTCCCCTGTACATGCTGCAGCACATTCTGTTCGACGTCTGCAGTCCGTGCTGTTCTTACCCTGTCCCTGTCAGCTCTTTCGAATGAACCTGTCTCAGCTAACCTCTGGTGCAGTCTTGCAAAGAAATTATGACTGGGGATACGCCTCGTCGGATATCGTTCCGCGTACAAACGCTGTGCGGCTGGCCCACTACAATTTGCAGCCCCGTACGCCAAATGCATATCGGCTAACTGTGCGATCGTGTAATCATCCATCCTACTAACTTGGCGTTCTTGTGCGAAATGAAGATTCCCTACACGAAAGCTCGGGATTTTCGCACAACGCCATCTACCGCGTCAGGAAAGCATTTATGACTGCCCATTGGTATATGATTTTGGTTCGTCAGGATGTACCCTACCCCTCTTAGAAGTTCTGAAACGGTTCACTGAAATACCCTGTATATATTGGTTGTTACATGTAAATTTACTAAACTATGAGTATTAGCTGACCAACCGGTTAAGGTATTAGTCTCTGGATCGGAAGGTTCCTGTGTATATATATATATATAAGAGTGGTAATAGGCAACCGGATGAGGATGATCTATTGTTTTGTGGAGTTTAATGCTGGATCCACAAATCGAGACAGAGAAATTCTATGAACCAAATCCTTATTACTTCAATAAAATACTAGTAGCATTATTAGGCGTGGAGGTTGTTGAGGGGACGGAGATTGGAACGGCTCCGAGAGTTCCCTATTCTAAAGGGCTCATGGAAAAAGTGCATAGTTCAGGGGGTCCTAGCAAGAAACTTCATTCGTAGAAGTCGTGAGTCAAGCGAAGGAGTAATTTTATCTTAGACAGGATATTTGAAAAGAAACGTGTTCGTGGGAGGTCAAAAATGCGGAAAACATAGGCTATTACTTTCCAGTCTTCAGACCAATCTGTAGTACTTACACCCTGAAAATCGGCACACAGATAGTCCTAAAAGTGCCTTCGAAGACCCAATTTTAAAATGTAAATTTTGTTTTCCTGCAATAACTGGAGATGGACAAGGAAACACGTTCTACATGAAACAGAAGGGATACAATGGAACTTTTTTTGGACACACGTTTTTATTTATAAGCCTACATTTGACTGAATGAAATCCGTGCGAGTAATAATTAAAATATTTATTTTTAATAACGTACATTTCGTAGTGGAACACGAACAGCCCAAACAAAACACTCATTGATCATAAAAGCGTAATTTTGCTATTTGAGATCTGGCCAACCAGAATTGAGATATTATTTTATAAAATTAATTTAGAATCCCGTGTTTGTGTACTAAAGTCAACACAGGGAAATGTCGCGGTCATATTTGAGCATTGCTAAATTTTATAAATCATTACCGTATTTATCAATATTTTTTTTTTTTCGAGTTGCTATGTTTCAGTTTATGAAGTCGAAATTCGACACGTTGCATATCTTTCGTTTTTCAGAATACTGTATTTTTTCATCGAAATTTCGTTTCTATTTGTATATGTCTAAGTCTTTTGCATATTGCAATATATTATTTAGGAAATAAGTGTATATACTCATATCCGAAGTAAATTGTATGAAAAAGTTTAAAACGAAGTTATAAAGCATTTTACGTACAACTTAAATCATTGCATTTTTATGTCAGAAAATTGAATATTCTAATTCAGTTTTCAACCAATATTTAACCATTTCAAAGCCGGGTTATTCAGCTAGTAATTAATGAAATATAGAGCACTTACGTATCTTGAAGTGACAAACAACAGAAGTATAAATACACACATGCAAGTTTTCATCTTCAATGTTGTTACGAGGATCTCAGTGGAGGTCCAATCAAACTACGAATTGAGATTCTACAATACAATACGAAGCAACCGAATTGCATCTGAGTGCTTTGTTTTCATACGTATCGAATAACGGCACGTTGAAGCGACAACGATTTTCTAAATACTTATTTTGAAATTGCAAGAGACAATACAAATACCTTGTGGGACGACACAATCGGTTGCGTAAGGAATTGGCTGCTCAAAAGTTGGTGCAAAGATTTGAAAGTTGCAGAATCTTTTCTGTTTTTAAGTACCGGCTAGAAATTTGTTTGGGGCGGTTTTTAACCTGCTTCTAGGACGTAAGTAGGAGGCCAAAGGGTGTGCTAAAAACCACACAGCCGATTCATAAGTGTTTTACATTAGAATAGGAAAAAGAGCTTCAAAGCGAACATACAAAATCGGATATAAATTAAGAGTATATCGTAAATTTTAATTGCTGGAAGCGTTTATTTAGAGTTGGAGGCATACTGCGCCTGTATTTTGGACGCGTCTATTTACCGACTTATGTGCACGTTGGCTGTTGCCATGACCCAGTATACCACTCTGGAACGACAATGACTGCTTGGCAGAGGAAACTAAGAATCTGGAATACAACGAGTCGAAATACAAACAGACACAGGCAGAAAAAGAAATTATTCTTATTTTGAAATTTCATACCTTCTGGCGACAAAATCCATAAAGTATCCCGATCCGTCGAATCAATGACGAACGAGAACAGAAATGGTCGACAAGATAAGCCATTCCAGTTCTCGTTCGTTCATTGGTTTGACGGATCCGAATACGAGAAAGGATTCTGATTGACGAAAAATGCAAAACACTCGGACGCTGTTTCGAACTACGTTTAACAAAATGGTGTGGTACTGAGAATAAGGTTCTCATGAGGCAGTATGCTATGAGAGAGCATCCTATTATTATTGTAGAATTACATTAAAAAAAATTCATATCTTAGTGTGCCATTTAGTGCCCTCTGGAGATGATACTACATGCCGATATGCAGAAAGGCATCGAGTCCTTATTCTATCCTGTGGTAAATCATTTCAAGAGCATTCTGCAATTGCTGCTCCAGTTCCTCTATGTTGCGGGGGTGATGAAATCGATGGCCTGGCTAAATTCGAAACATACTCGATGGAAGACAGATCTCAGGATTTCGTTAGTAAAGGAAGAGATTCAACATCGCATAGGCCCTCCTGAGAGAGACGACAGAATACGATATGCATCATTAATAGCCGTTTCAACTTGCCTGTCACTGTCAGTCTGTCCTTATTTGCATTTTTCCTGGGCCGACCAGGCTTCGTGACGTGCATATGTAGCCACATACGATCAACATGTCACGTCAGTCGGTGTATACATCTAGATGACGGGCGATTTGTCAACAAGACCAACCAGCTTCCCGCAGTACCAGAATACACCTTTTGTTGAGTAGTGTTCCAGTGTGCCGTTCAGGCATTCTTGGTTCCAACTGGTGGAGATTCAACGACAACATCAAACTGGGATATTCACAGTTCAACTTACTATAACATATTTACAACTCCAGAAATTAGCTTATTTACATGAACAAGAATTTAACGTAATTCTACAGTCAGCGCGTCCAAAGCTCTCTTGCGAGGCAAAAAAATCTAAATTTAATCTAAAGTTCAAAACGAACGTTCCTTCTTTTTGTACTTCATTTTTGCATGCGCGTAGCTCACAAGAACTTTCGAAGTTTCCATCGGATCGTCAGAACAGCAGCCATTGGTGGTCAATTTGGAGGCGATTCCGAAAAATCAAGTATCTTCCCTCTTCCTCCACATTCAAAAGAGTCTTTTTACAACAATTTTTTTGCATCTATTTTTCAAAGCCCAGCCACTACAAGGGGCTAAGTGGCAGCTATATATGAGGGAGCAATGGTCTATCTAGCTTTATTAATGGGTATCTTACACCATAGATTCCCATTGGAACTTCAGAACAAGATTCTTAGTCTAATACATCTTCAATAAGCCTCAGGACGCATACTTCACATCGTGTCAGAGTTTTCTTGACGTTCACTGGCACCCAAACGTCGAACTTTTGTATGTCTGGTTCAGAGGATTCCATAGTTGTCAATTAATGCTTCTGGGTAGGTAGCAAGAAATAAACGTCGCATTGGAGCAACACAACAGGCTATTGGTCACGGTCTGGGATCTCTCTCCAAAGGGAAAGATCCTTGGATAATCATAAGGATCTGGTTATCGTCATAAAACCTAGTTCAAAATTACGAGGTGTCCTCTATCTTTCCCTTTTGGATGGATCCCGGACCGTCGCCAATAGCCCGTTGTGTTGCTCCAGTGCTACTATCAACCATAGCCAGTTTTATAAATATTTCAAAATTACCCGTTCTATGACGCAAGAGGACATATTTCCTTGCAAAAGGGCATTTTTGAAAGGGAAGAGAAACAGTGCAAGGGTATGTTCCCAGACAAGAAGCTATTGAGTACGATCATATATGGCTAAATTGAAGTTGACTATCAGACAAAATTAAAACAAGCAGAGCTTGCTTACATCACTACTGCACGCTTAAAGAATTCACGCTGAAGTCAACATTACCCTACGAAATGCTCAAGTAATCACACCTGCACAAACGGAGCATCCCTTTGTTTCTACACTGTTATTTATATTCCGTGACTGTTAAGGTTTAATTTCCCACTTTATGCGTTAATAGACGGATCTTATCTGTACATTTTAAAGCGATTCTAAGACCTTGTTATGGCGATAAGGTTCAATGTATTTTCATAATTATACATTCGTGTGGTGTTGGTTACTTTCTTATCTTTACTGAGATCTTTCCGTGTTCTGTGGATACAAGGAATTTTATTTTGGATAGATAGAGTACGACGATAAAATCCGATACAAACATTTACCCCGGTTCTCACATGGTCTTCGAACTATTCAAAACTTTCGAAATGTCCTTAATTTGTTTTCCTTTTTTGCCCTCAACCTCTCAAACAGTGCAGTAGTGATGTTAGGGGTAGTTAATTAACGTCGCACTGAAGGAACACAACGGGGTCGGGCATGAATCGCGAAGGGAAAGATCAGAGGACACTTTTCCGAGGACGTAATTTCGAACCAGTCAGATGGAGAGATCAACACCAGAGCTGGGACACCACTCTCCAAACTTACATATCCCAACAACGTGAGGGCAGTTGAGGCTAAAGGTGAAAATTAAGAAATTTTGTAAGTGGCCAGTGGTCACTGAATTTGTTTCATTCAGTGGCCACTTTCGAGCCTTCACATGTTTTGTAAAATACACAATATATATACAGGGGTTGGACAAAATAATGTGAACACCTGTGAAAAGAGAATTTTTTTTTAATTATAGGCCATTGGTCCTCCTTTTGCATGAATTACAACTTGTATCCGACGTGGAATCAACGAATACAAGTCATGTACAACATTCAGAGGGATACGTTCCCAGTCAAATTGCAAAAAAGTCCCTAGTTCAGAAAGTGTCCTTGGAGGGGGGGGGAATCGACTGCGCAGCTGGTTTTCCAAAATACCCCACAAAGGTTCAATTATATTGAGATCAGGGGACTGAGGGGGCCAGATGAGGTGCTCAATTTCATCGTCGTGTTCATAAAACCAGTCTCTGGAAATTCCACAGGTGTTAATGGGGGCATTATCATCTTGGAAGACTGGTCGTTTATCAGGAAGCACTGTTTGCACCATTGGGATGATAGATGGTCGGCCAGAAGACTGACACAATCCTCTCCTGTAACACGGCCATTCAGAACAAGTGGGCCAAGACCACGACGGGATATCGCACCCCAGATCATCACTGAACCGCCGCCATGCTTAACCATTGGCCGAAGACAGTCAACTTGATAAGCTTCTGGTGACGTTCTCAAACGTAAACACGTCCATTTGTCGGGAATATTGTGAACGACGATTCGTCTGACCATATTACATTCTCCCATTGCTGTTGTGTCAAATTTTTATGCTCGCGACACCATATTCGTCGCTTCAAGGCATTACATGGTGTAATCAATGGTTTTGAAATAGCCGCTCTACCATGAATATTTGCTATATGAAGTTCACGCCGGATAGTTTTTGATGAAACTGCTTCCTGTAGATGTGTGTTCATCTCAGATGTTATCAGGTTATGAGGTGCTGTTTTGTGTTTTTTTTTTGCCACAATCCGCTTCAAAACCCTTCTGTCTCTGCTATTCAGCTTCGATTTTCGACCAGTGTTGTGCTTTTTAGATGATGTTTTTCCCTGTTTCAAATATACTGACATTACAGCCGACACTGTACTTCTCCCAACACCTAGAAGGGTGGCCGTTATCGTTACTGAGGCTCCAGCAAGACGGGCCCCAACAATCTTTCAAAATCAGAGGTTAGCCATAAAGTAATTTTAACACAGAAATATATTTCGCATCCGACTTCAACCATTGCTAGTAGCAGACTGATCTGTGTCCTTTCTCATCCGCTAGACGGCACCCTTCAACGCTAGAGGGCAGGAGTATCCGAGAGGTTTCTTTCGAGTGCTATTTTTTCACAGGTGTTCATATTATTTTGTCCAACCCCTGTATATGTGTGTATATCCAAACCCTTTTTTTCTTTTATTTTTTACGGTTCTCAGAAGAAGAAAAAAACGTATTATCGGCGGTTCCACGGTGTAAACTAATGTTTTAAAGAAAGTATGGCGACTGTAGCAAAAGTTTTGTCTCCACATTCAGTTGCCACGTGGAGACCGTTAATTTTCACATTTAGTTGAGGCCACCACAGATTTAACGTGCACCGTTGTTTAATCAAAGGCCGCATTCCGAAGCTTGCGAGGCAAAAAAACTAAATCGAATTTAAAGTTCAAAACGAACGTTCCTTCTTTTTGTACTTAATTTTTGCATGCGCGTAGCTCACAAGAACTTTCGAAGTTCCCATCGGAACGTCAGAACACAAAGAACAGCTGCCATTGGTGGTCAATTTGGAGGCGATTCCGAAGAATCAAGTATCTGACGTTTGCGCATGTTCGTTTTACTTTGTAGGTTTTGAGTTGTTACTGGATGCAACCTCTACAGTAGTCCGCCGCCAGATTCAACAAAGACTTTGCGGGTTGAATCGGAAATTAACAACTCTACCGTAGCGTAGCTGTCACTGCTTGTGGTATTGTTGCTTGTTGACATTTTGGTTCATCGTTTGCAGGCATAAAGGCTGGCTTGAGTAGGTCCGCAATCAGTATCGTAACTAGGTAAGTGCACCTGCACACTTGGAAGGGGGCCCAAAAGTGAGAGATAGAGAAGTTAAGAAGAGTTAAGATAATGGAAATAGATGAAACACCAGATGAAGGAAGTAACTTGATACCCGAAGAATTTGTAATAGCTCACAATAGATGGCACCATGAGCGAACGACAAACGTTGTTGGAAACGCCAGGGGGCCCCCGAGGAGAAAGGACCAGACCCTTTCGACCAACGGAGCGAGACGTTCGCCTCGACGCTTTCTTCCCCGTTCTCTCTCGACATCGAGAAAAGGGACTTCGTCGAGAAATCCTTGTACCAGTATTAATAGAACCAGTCAACAAATAAAGTTATATTTAGTTAGGATTGTGTGTGCCTATAAGTATCCCGACCAGCGGATCAAATTATTTAAAATACAAATTCACAGTGTTCTTGACACACAATTGTCTCAAATAGATTGGTGTTATCAAAAAATCAAAAACTATCTGTGACAATTTTTGCTTTCTCTATGGCTTGTCTTTACAATACATGAGTGTTAACGATTAAAACAAAATTGGCTGCAGATCTCGCTATTGAATATAGCAAAGATTTCAAAAAGTACGAATTCACATGTGAAATTGAAAGTTTTAAGTTTCTAGTAACGACTCTTAAACAAAATATAGAAACTGCATCTCCGTTTAATATTCTACTGGCTCTTCAAGATTTTGGTTTAATTGAGTCTTACCCAAATATCAATGTCGCACTTCGAATATTTCTAACTCTTCCCGTTTCTATTTCGTTGTGCGAGATTAGTTTTAGCAAGTTGAAATTCATAAAAAAAAATATTTAAGATGAACTATCGGACAAGAACGATTATCTAATCTTTCTATTATTTCAATAGAATACAATATCGTTAAAAATATTAATTATGATGATGTAATTAATGAATTTGCTGAAATGATAGTTAATTAACAGCCTAAATGCAAATTCTTGCACAGGACATAGGAATGGCTAGTTACGGCACTATCCACATTAATTAAAAATGATTTATTTTTATTGAGCAACTTAAATAATTTATCTGATTTAGATAAAACCTTGTATAGGGACCATTGTATAGTGATTGTAATGCTTGACGTACTCCGTCTTCGCGAACAAAAACACGAGTGCAGCTTTTCAGTTCATTATGAATGAAAATTTTCTTTAGTGAATTAGAAGATACTGGAGTAGGTCGGATGCTGGTCATTGCACTTAGAAGCCTGCCAACAAACGTAACTGGGTCTAATTTCTTTTTGCTGGTCACAAAGAATTCTCCAGGCTACCTTATGTTGCTGCCATACAGCATTTGTGCTGGTGTATGGCAGCATTTGTTTAGGTCTTCCTTAATTGCAACTCTCTATCCTAATAACACAGTAGGCAGAGCTTCAACCCTTTATATCACCCCATTTGATGATGGTCTGAAGGGCAATGTTCTCTTGGTTTCGATGCCCATCAAAGTGGCTAGCGCCTTGAAGAGTGCAGACTCGAACTGTCTTCCTTGGTCAGACGTTATTGTGAGAAGGGTTACGAAGCGGCATATCCAATTTTCGTACAGTGTACGAGTAAATGTTTCGGCTGTAATATCTACCATGGGGTATGCTTCGGGCCATCTTGAATAACAGTCGATGCAGGTCACGCAGTACGAATATCTTCCTGAGGATGGAAGTCTTCCAACAATATCGACATGAATATGTTCGAATCTTTCGGAAGGTAGTTGATAGGATTGAAGTGGTGCTGTAACATGCCTTGAAACTTTGTTTCTTTGACATTGTAGGCAGGATCGAGCCCATGATGGGATGTTTTTTTCTAATTGAAGGCCAGACGAACCTTTCTTTCAGTATCTTGTGCGTGTCTCTAACTCCGGGATGAGATATGCTATGAAAGACATTGAAAATCATTCTGCGGTGGCTTTTTGGGACAAATGGTCGCAAAATTCCGGATTAGACATCACTTTGTAGTTTTGATCCCTCAAAAAGCATAGGTAGCAACTTCATACTTGTTTTTTTCTGGGTGCAACAGAATATATTTTAGTTCATCATCAGTAGATTGTACTCGAGACATTTGTTAGTAGTCTACAGTTGATGGGCTGTCGATATCCTCGACAGGGCATCAGCAACGATGTTTTGTTCACCACTGATGTGACAAGTATATGTTGAAAACCGGCTAATGAAGTCGAGTTGCCGAAGTTGTCTTGGGCTTGCCTTTTCTGGCTTTTGTTTGAAAGAGAATGTAAGAGGAGGATGGTCTGTATAGATGGTGAAAGTTCGAGCTTGTGTCGAAAGTGTTTGATTGCAGCGTACACGGCGAATAACTCTCTGTCATAAGCACTGTTCTTGGATTCAGTTTTCGTGAGCTTTTTGGACAAAAAGTGGTTGCTAGTGCGCGAGATATGCGCTGTTGATGACTTGTGCACCAACGTTGCCGCTTTTGCAAGGTCATCTTTACACTTTTGAAATGCGTTTCGGTCTCTGCTGTTCAAACCACTGGTCTCTTGTCCTTCTTTTTAGCGCCTTTTAAGAACTCAAATAGTGGTGCTTGAGTTGATGCTGCTTTAGGGTATAAAACACCGATAAAAATTGACCATTGCCAAAAAATCTTCTTAATTCCTGGATGGTTTTCGGCTTTGGGTAGTTAGTGATTGCTACAACCTTGTCTTCCTAAGGTTGTATACCGTTTCTGTAATCTCCGTCCTGTACCCCAGAAATTTCACTTCTGACTGGCCAAATTACATCTGGAAGGGTTGATGCGGATGCCATTTTCTTGGAATCTTTGAAAAACGGTTCGAAGATGATCCTTGTGCTACTCTTCACTTTTCGATGAGATTAGAACGTCGTCGATTGAAGGCATACAAAAATAAAGGTCTCGTAACACAGAATTAATAAAACGCTGGAATTTTTGGGCAGCGTTGCACAATCCAACTCATAAATGGGAACTCGAATAAACCGAATGGAGTGATGACGCTTGTCTTTGAGATATCTTCTCTAATAGGAATCTGATGGTTGGCCCTGAAGAGGTCTATGGTCGAAAATATCTTTGTTTCTTCTAGTTGTTGAGCCAAATCCTGAATATGCGGTACAGGGTACTTGTATGGTTGTATTACCCCATTGGGCCTTCAGTAGTCGCCGCATGGTCTCCGATCTCAAGTTTTCTTAGGTACCGTGTGCAATGGTGATGCCCAATTGTTGCTTGATGGTCGGCATATTCCTTGGTCCAACATAAACTGGAACTCTTTCGTTGGGATAGCTAATTTTTCAGGGTCACGTCTTCTGGCTCTGGAATATACTGGTGGTCCAGTTGTTACTATGTGATGTTCTACGGTGTGCTTGACTTTATGTATACCAGAAACCTGGGTAATTTCGGGGATTTCTTCCAAAAGGTCCTTGTAAGGGGAATCGTCAGCAAGGACGGTAATTCTTCCGAAAGTACCAGTTACTGGTGGAACGAACTGTTCTTCATGTCGATTAACAATCCAAAATGTTGTAAAAAATCTGCTCCTATTATTGATAAAGATACTGCTGCTATGATGAATGGCCAGGGGAAAGCTCTTCTAAGGTTCAAATCCAACGTCAGTTTTTCACCAATAGTAGAGATGCTTGATCCATTCGCAGCGAATAAATTTAATTTCCCAGGAACTAGATTTTTCTCTGCAGGTTTACGGAATGACAGACAGTTCAGCGGCTGTGTCAATCAGGAACTTCAATCCAGTAGTTTTGTCGGCCATAAAGAGTCTTCTTGTTCGGCTTTGATCGCCTGTGGCCTCAATCGATGGCCTTTCTAGTTTTCCGTCTGGAAATTGCACGGCGAGTTGCAGTTCTTGGCTGCTTTTCCAAACCGCTGATGATAGAAGCAGATGCCTGAGTTGCAGTCAAATCGTGAATGGCTTCTTGAGCGCCTGTTCTGATTAGCATTCCAACGTCTGTTTCCTTTCAGTTGCTCCACTGATCGTGTCAGCTCCTCTACTTGTTTTCGAAGTTGACTGCAGTCGGTGCAACTAGTGCTCTGTTTGCTGACCAAATAATGTACGGATGCAGAATCGGTTATTTCCATAACTTTATCTGCCATCTTAGACAATGAATCCAAATTTCCAGAACTCTGACGGCTAATATCTGTTGCTCTGCGGTAGGTAGACGCTGTAATAAAAGATTTTTCAGGTCTTCGTCGACTTTTGGAGAAAGGTATCGCATCTTTCGAAGAAGTTTTGATGGTCGGTCATCTTCCTGCTGGAGCTCCTGCTGTAACATCTTGATTTGATGCGTTTCCGAGTCCTGAAAATGCTCAATCAAAGGTTTTTCAAAAGTTCATATTTTCTTTCCTCAGGAGGATTTAAGATGATGTTACTGATGATGGCGATCACATCCGTCTCAATGGAAGAAACTACGAGGTGAAATTTAGTTGCGTACACTGTAATTCCTGCGATGACGAACTGACTTTCTATCTGGGCAAAGCAATTTTGGATTCCGTCTCCAGAATGGCGTTGCTTTGAAGGCGAATTGGGAAACTGTGGGAATTACAGTTGCGGCATCCTCATCGGGTATATGAGTAGGGTCTTCAGTTTCGCCGTTGGACATTTTTTGAGTTTTTTTAAACTGGGTGCAGGTGCTGAAAAGCTAACTTCAAAGGCAGGGACTTGGCACAGGAAAACAGGAAGTAGTAGTTTAAAAAGTTCTAGTACTGCGTATCAAATCCAATCGAGACGTGTTACTTTTTGTCGGGTCAAAAATTCTGGCGACGTGTTTGTACCAAACGCCAGTTTTGCGTAAGTAATGAAATCATGTAGACATAACATCAGAATGGATATAACTTGCTTTACTATAACATATTTACAACACTCCAGAAATTGGCTTATTTACATCAACAAGAATTTTACGTAATTCTACAGTCAGCGCGTCCGAGGCATAAAATAAAACTAGGTTTAGTCTAAAGTTCGAAACGAACGTTCCTTCTTTTTGTACTTCATTTTTGCATGCGCGTAGCTCACAAGAACTTTCGAAGTTACCGTCGGAACAGCAGCCATTGGTGGTCAATTTGGAGGCGATTCCGAAGAATCAAGTATCTTCCCTGTTCCTCCACATTCAAAAGAGTCTTTTTACAACAATTTTTTAATCGTAGAATATTTTTCAAAGCCCAACCACTATAAGTTGGTAAGTGACGGCTATATGTGAGAGAGCAATGATCTATCTAGCTTTCCTAATGGGTATCTAACACTAATAAGCAATGTCTATTTCGAAAATTGAGAAATTATTTTGAATATTTCTTTTTTATAGGAAATGAATATAGAAATAATCTCCATCTACCATAAAACTATCCCAGCCATTAAATCTATTTCAAGGAACTGTTAAAACAGACATCCTATTTTCCTTATCATGCATAAATTTTTATTGGTCAGTGAAACTATCATCGTGTCTGCATTGTCTCTTTCCATTAATTACATTTAACACCTTGTTCTTGTCCTTTCTTAAACATATCACCTGTTTTATTTGATTTGTTGGATCATTCTCAATATTCATCACTTGGGCTATTTATCATAGAAAATGCATCAGCTTTTAAAGTTTCATAATTAAACTCTTCAGCTTTGGAATTTTCTTTCATCGCTTCTATTTTTACATCCTTGTCATACTTTTTCTGTATCATACTTCAAGTAGGGATGCGACATCGACAGCAAAACATCGATGTTGATTATACATCGCCCCAAAAACATCGATGTTTTTAGAATTCAGTGTATTTAAACTTTTTCCCCCATTTCTTAAAACTGGCTTAGCAACTAGTGATGCTAAATCGACAGCAAAACATCGATGTTTTGAAAATTTTATGTTCAAAAATAAAACATTGATGTTGATAATGCATCGCCCCCAAACTATCGATGTTTTAAAAATTCAGTGTATTTAAACTTTTCTCATTTCTTAAAACTGGTTTAGTTGCTATTGATTCGACATCGGCTCCAATACATCGATGTTTTTTATAGAACATCAATGCTTTGAAAACATCGACATTGATATCGCATCCCTACTTTTCAGACCCTTCACCCTTTGGTCTAAAAGCATGTTCAATTTAATGATTATAAAAATTATGCTACTTGGTTATTTTTAAAATTTTTATAACGGTACTTTTTTCATTTAAAAAATAAAACATCGAAAACGTAAAAACATCGATGTTGCAAAAACATCGACCCCACTACATCGAAAACGTAAAAACATCGACAAGTATAAACATCGACCCAATACATCGATGTTTTTTAAAAAACATCGATGAAAAAAGTTTTTTTTTTTTAAACATTGATGTTTTGAAAACATCGACATCGATGTCGCACCCCTAACTTCAAGTTGCTGGTCAACCTGTTTTAAGTCGCTAACACAAAAAATTCTTGTTGTTGACACGTTTTATATCTTTCCATTTATATTTTGACTTTCCTTGTTCGTGCGTGTTATGTGTATATTTTACTCTTTGTAATGTTGTTCTGGTTGCTATGGGATATTATTCAACCTTGCGTTTGGGCAGCTTGTCTGCTATTGATTTTCTTGTCTGCCTTGCTCGATAAAATTCAAACTCAACAATCTATTTACCTTAAGGGTAGCTAGAATGTATTCCAGTTTCTGGCATTGTGCAGTTAATTAGAGCATGTAAAAAAATCTGATGATAATGATATTTCTTTTATTTAAATTGGATTTTTATGAAACATGCAAATCACAGTGCAGTTTCTAGGTAGTTTTGATTTGTGCTAAACATTAATATTTTGGATGAGGAAATACAGTAGGTAAGGAAGTATTTAAGTAGGAAATATAGTAGTGTAATTTTTTGAAAGATTAAAATATGATACAGGAATTAGCAAAGCTAATCACATGATAGAGTAAATAGAACAGCACACCAAATACCATGCATAAGTAAGGTTTCCCCATCTGGTTCTTGAGGTTTAGATTACTTTGATTTAAGAATTAGAAAATTAAACACCTTAGAAAAATTTAATGCCACTGGTTATGGGTTAAAAACCCATAACCCATGGCATTAAATTTTTTAGACCTAATAAATAAGGTTGCCTGAATCCCACTAACATCATACTATAAACTTTTGTATAAAATTAATAAAAAATTATTACAGTATAATATAACATGACTACAAAAAGTTAAAAAATATGAGCTTCAAAAAAAACTAAAAACTTCTGACTATGAGTTTAAAAATTATCTTGAGTAAATAAATTAATTATAATAATTAACAAAATTATCATAACTAAAAAAATTATCAAGAACAACAATGTTTATGAATATTTAACCCGTTAAAGTTTTAACAAGAAGGATTGTGGGTTAGTTTTGTAATGATAGAACTCCAGGAGTAATTTTAAAGCATGATACACTGTGAAACATTACAATTAAACCTTACTGATATCTCTTAAGCAGAGAATCTGCATGTGTTTGCCAGTTTCAAGCATTTTTTGCAATTTGTGGTCGGCTAAAAGATAGATGTGGAGGTGATCGAAACTTATCTCCACATGATTTTAACTTATTTCTAGCTTCGATTTCATAACTGAAGGGTAATAGAATGTAAACTAAAAAATGTGTTCTGTGCTATTTTAATTTCATAAACAAATAAACTGCTAACATTAAACCATAGCTTGTTATAATTGACTTTATTTTTAATTATTAATTTTACAAACCACATTTATATACATATATTAATACATAACACAAATATATATACTAATTGAAATAGATACAAATTACTCTATCATACTTTATATTACTATAATAATAATTACTTAAAAATTTCTTTAACTTTATTTAGCTTCTCTTAGGAAATTCACTATATATTCAACAATATCTGTATGACCTGCATGGGAAATAATTAATCAAAATTGAAATATATATGGCATATAAATTAACAATTTCATTAAATATTCTGTATGAGCAATTTAAAATTAAGATGGTAAAAATTGATTCCTGTTAATATTTGTCAAGTTGATTTCAATAGCATGCATTAGTTCACCTCTTAAACAGCATTTATATCTAAAAATGGTGAATTTTAGAAGAAACTTTGCATTTCTACACACAATAAAATACTTTTTTTTTTTAAAACTGAGACATGAAAAAAGTTAAATCAAAATCTATATATATAATTCTCTTACGTGGCACGCAAAAAAGACGTTATTTGTAATCGCGTTTTGGCAACACTGTACGATTCTTTGTTTATCGCGAAGTCTCGCGCGTCGATTGAATTTATAGCGTTATCGGATGAAATTTTATTGAAAAAAAAAAAGGAAATTTTAAGGAGCTGTTGCAGTTAGTTTATAATAGAAATCAAAGAAAGCGGAGGATCTTTTCAGGGGCAACAATAATAGTTCAACAAGACGTTTGCACTACAACTTTCGGCAACAAACTCAATGAAAAAGTGTGGGTCGTTTGAGTGCTGGGAAAATGTATACACAAACAACATGCTGGGTATTCAATTTCCTAAGCAACGCTCACATTTCGAGTCAAAATTTGCACAAAGTTTTCATTTGAATTCTGATTTTAGAGATACTGTATATATTTTTTCTGTAATACAGCAAATTTAGATTTGAAAAACATTTTTTTGGTAACATATTTTGTAAACAATCCCTTCTGCTAGGACACATGTCTTCATTGAGGCGAGCGAAGCGAGCATAGGTTCGCGCAGCGAACCAATGAGGATTGCGAAGCAATCCTCCGGGGTTTGGCGAGCGTCAGCGAGCAGGGGGCAGGCCCCCTAGTGCTTTATAATTCAAACAAAATGAATTAATTTCAGTACAATACTGGTAATGCAGTAGGCAAACAATCAAAGTCCAAACAAACAATCAAAAGAAATTATTATTTCAGCACAACTATCTTGATTGATAACATTTTTGTTAATATAATAATTTAAAGTAATTTTAAAGTAGAATAAATGAAAGAATAAATCTTATCCCTTTACCTCCATTATGAGCGAGTTGATGTGGAAAGAATGAAACTAATGTTTTAATGGTGGGATCAGCACCTATAAAGTAAATATTACAAATAGAGCAATTTAATTTTGAAAACTACTGTTTGAGTGTGGTATCCAACAAAAAGTTCACTTAACACATTTAAATTTACAAATTAGGTAACTTCCTATACCAACAGAGCCATAAATAATAGAAAAAATGAACTGCTGTCCATACCACTCCCTGTTCATACAGTGCATTTCTCTCTCTGCCTTTCAACATACTTTTAGTTTATAAGAGTTGGGCCTGAAAATTTCAGACATCAATTTTGAGAATTGGATAGTCTACTTTTTTGCATGCTTTTTCAATGGTACCTTATTTATATTTTGACTCTCCTCTGTTAACTCAAAAAACTCTAATTTTGAACTTAAAACTCGATTTTTTTCCAAAAAGAACAGTTTTTATCTACATTTCTGACTTTAAGCTGGAAGATTAAATTTATCCATCAAATTCTACAAGAATTATAGATTGTCTTCAAGTGGCTGTTAAGTATTTACATAGAGAGATTAACGTCTTACAAATTTTTCTGAAAAAAAAGGTGGAATTATGCAATTTTGATACTTTTATATAAATCTTGATTTTGTTTATTTTATATAAATTTTTTATGATATAATAAACACTAAGTCTTCACTCAGTATATATGTCTACAAGATTCTAATTCTTGTAGCAAGAGAAAATCAGGGCATTCTTAAGACTACTTTATGTATTTTTAAGGCTACATTTAACAATGACTGAAGACTACCCTGTGAATGCAAAAGTGAAGAAAATTTCACAGATGCTATGGTTGGATATCATAGACAGTAATTTACATTTCTAAGGTCAAGTGTCAGTCATATTGGTTTTAGTGGGTGTAAGGTTGGTTAATATGGGGGTTTTACGCCCGGTGCACACATCCAGTTTTTCAACGTGTGACTCTGCTGACGCAACGCAAGTGCAGTCTGAGTTACATTAAATCTAATGGAGTAGTGTACACGTGCCTCCAGTACCGCATGTCCAACTTGCAAGCAATTTGTACCGCAACTCCCCACGCGCTTCTCCGGTCTGGAGTACCTTGTTTTAAAAAATAAATGGAATATAAATAATAATTAACAAATGGTTGCATCCAGTAACGTCTATTTTGTGTTACAAAATATACTTTTTTTTACACCAAGTAAGCGAAATAAACATGTTTTCTTCGATAGAATATTTGTCGCAAATGGCGCAAAATGAGTTCGTGCGTCACTTCATGGTTAAGTGTGCATAGTTGGGCTTCGGTACCGCAGCGGCACAGCACTTTGAAAAGTTGGATGCATGCACCGGGCCTTATGCTGCAAGAGCCATATTTGGCCATGGTGTGCCAGACACAAGACATACATCAATGAAAGTTTTACTGACACAGAGAAATACACCCAGGTAGAAATGCACCTGACAGGAAAAAACTGTACAAACCTGTGCCGCCTACAACTCCAAGGTTGCTAGCGCAGTGGACACACCCACTGAGCCACGATGGCCCCAGTGGGTGTAAGGAAAGATCTATATTGGATGGGACTCTGTTTCAAAAATGTCAAAATACTTGTCTAAGATGACATTTAATTCATAGTTACTTTTGAATGCACAGGCGAAATATGTAGATTTTGTTACAAAAATAAATTTCAAACCAGTAACTTCAGTATATTCTAAGAGGTACATTGAGTAATTATGAATGTTATCAATCAGCACTGAACATAGAATCCTCGCAATACATACAGTTTCATATACACCACAGTTACAAACAATTTATTTTCCATCAATCCAACCATCTCCAAAATTTTAAACTGATATCATAAAAAACATCAACTACTATCACACACTAACCATTTTTCAAAAGATACTGTACAAGAGACATGTGTCCTCTTGAACTAGCTAAGTGTAAAGCTGTGTAACCACTGTTGTTTTGACTGTTAATATCAGAACCTGAAAAATATAAGTTAGAATCAAACATGATTTATTTGGTTTATAGAACAATTTACAATTTTCATACATTCAAAAACATAATGTAATGGGTATTAAAGACAGGATTATAGATGGCTGTGGTTCGCTAACGCTTTGACAAAAACAAATTTAATCCTTAAGTCTTCAATAAGTTCATTAAATTAAATTTCTTTGAGTATAAAATACTTACCTTTAAATTCAAATGTGAACTAGAATGTTAATTAATGGTGCAGTGCAAAGTCCAAAATCCTCCGGAACTTGTCCATTCCAGATTTCAGACTATTTGCATTTTTTGTCAAAAAAAAACCTTAATTTAACCCCTCACCCTGTGTGAATTTTGCGTTTGTAATATTAAAATAGCAGGTATATAAATAGGAATAATTTTTCAATGAGAAAAAAACCTTTCTAATACAGAGCAACAAATTTTACTTCCAAATCTTCTAATTTTTCGATGTGGTATTTACTCCGAACATGTCCGTTATTTTGCGTTGTTTCATCAATTAGGTCCAGGTTTAATTCTTTGTTCCTTAAAAATTGTCAGAAAGATGTAAAAAAGTGAGAGAAAAAAAACGCCGGTTAGCAAAATGTCCGGATTTTGGACGACAATTCTGGATTTGGGACAGTTGATTAGACTTATGCTTTGAACTCAACTTAAATGTTGAGAACAAGTACCTAGATTCTACTAGAGATTTTCAGTATAAACAAACCACACAGAAGAAACACATTTTACATCCTGTTACCCAAATGCTCTCTCTTGTTATAAATCAGGGTAACCTTAAACTGTAGTTCATCACTGGTTTGCCATTTAATTTTCCTGGAGTTACCAATTAGCTATCATATATCAACAAGGAATTTTATCTGATTTTAATGGCAGCAATATTTCACACTTTCACCTCTGTAACAATATTATGAATATTATAGATCTCAATATCATCACAGTAGATTTTCTTCATCAGTATTTCATCCTTTATGTCTTTCTGTGCAATTGTTTTATGATTATTTAAGATTTCAACGTTATAGATTTTCTTTGCCAGTATCTACTGTAGCTAGTAAATTTTGGACTGAAAGTATATTATCAATGTAAGCTCTCAATTCTTTTAAAATTCCTACAGTATTATTCAGATGTTGTAATTGTATGAAATTAAAGATTACAAAATATACAATATGAAAAAAGATATTTCAATCAACCTGAGTGGAAGTTTAAGTGATGTTCAAGTGTTCTTATTAAAAAGGATGCACATGTGGTGTCTTATACATCTATTATTACAAATCTGTGATAAATTCCATTCTGATCAAGGGATCTGAAAATAATTTTTAAGACTAAGGGCACATAAATGTTAGCTACTAATGCGACATCAAGCACCCAATTTAATATGAAGACGCCCCCTTATTTTAAATTTTAAGTATTGATATTTGTAGAAAGCATTAATCCCTATCGATGATTGTTACCTTCCGTTTTGTTATGTGATGTAAATTATACAATTGCGAACGGGTAAGGTTTTTTTTTTGACGGGTGTACATCTTACCTTTTGATAGAAATCTGCAAGATCTTCATTTCAACATTGAGGGAAGTAAAACTTATTTTTGAAATGAGAGAGAACATAAAAGTTAGCTAATAATGAGGTCATCTCATTCGTATAACATTCTTATTTTTGATCTATTTGAGGATTGGGGTAGGTCCTACTCCCACGCTAAGAGAATGTGTTGACAGCTGTACAATGTTGCTAAATGCAAAAGTATAATGAGCTGATATAACTGTTATCAAATTTCATATAATTGATTAAGAGTTTCCTAATAGCAGCTTGAAAAAAAAATCACAATTATTAGTACCGTGAGTCAATAACAGGTCCAAAATTTTGAATTCTGAATCTTCCTTGTTTAATCCAGATGTAGCAAGATAGAAGGCAGAATCCCCAAAACAGGAAAGAGCATGAACGTTAGCACCTACAAGCAGTTTCACAAACAAAATTAATTTTAACTTTTACAATGTAGTAAGCATTCTATAAATGAATGCTCTTCTGTACAATTGTAATTGCAGCTATGAAATAAGGATTTGTCTTTTACCTCGTTCAAGCATGAATGCTACCAACTCTGAATTGCCACTTAAACATGCACACTATCAGAATGAAAAATAAGAATGAGGAGAGATGTAATTGTGTAAAGAAATAACATAATAACTAAGAAAAGAAATTAGATTTGCTTGAAAATGAATTAACTAGGAATTTATTTAAATAAATCTGCTTAAAAATTTAGTGAACAATAAAAATTCTTATCAAATTAAAAAAATAGATCCTTTCTAACAGGTTAAAGGATATGAGCCTTGATTTTTTTTTTTTTTTTTTGGAAACTACATGTATTTTTGAAATTTAATACGGAAATATTTCACATAAAACTCACTAAGAATAAGGACAGTTGCTCTTCTGGATGAGTATAATTCACATCATAATTTTCTTTTTTGATGAGCGTCATACATAGTTCAGCATGTTCTGGTTTAAAAGCAGTCTAAAATTGATTTAAATTATTGCAGAAATAGAATTAATATATGGCAGCATACATTAAAAGATAGAAATATTGCATAATACAACATAAAATAAAATAAATGAAAAACTGTTAGCCATGACATTCTGCTGTAAGGCAGAATCAAATGCTAGGAGTTTTATACAAAATTCCTCTTAATTTTCTTAGCAATTCAATGAATAAATGTTTACATTTTATTCAACTAGTTTACACTGTAATTTCTTTAAAATTAAAAACAATAACAGAAAATAGAGCAAATTATAAAAATCATCATTTTTGAAATACATAAAACTTGCCTTTGATAAATAATAAATAACCAAAATAGGAGGAGGCTTCAAAGTTCTCACAGTCTTTCCTAAATAGTAATTATATATATATGTAATATAAGCTTATCGATATATTTATTTTTGATGTAAAAACTTGAATTTTAGAAAAATTACCATGCCCCAAATAAAAAATTATAGCAATCGCCACTAAAAAACAACACAGAGTAAAAATGATAGCAGCATAGTTCAGCTTGTAAACATTAATTGTAGTGGTATGATTTTTTTCTAAAACTTGTTGAGTAACATCTGAACCTATAAGAATAAAATAAATAGAAAATTAATCAAACTTTTGGTTGTAATACATTAATGAAAACTTGTATATTGATAATTTTGGATTTTGAATGTAATGGAAGACAAATGTAATTGTAAAAAACAGTATGTTCTTTTAATAGTTATGGAAAATATACAATCTAAAATACATCTTATGAATTTGCCTATTGCCAAGAATGAGCTTTAATCATTAGACATCTCACACTCATTTGTAAAAACCAATTCATAATTAAGATATGATAAATGAATACAAATTTTAATTTCTTTAAAATGTACCTATCATCATATTGCACTCCTGCTGCAAAAGTTCAAAAAGTGAGTTTTCCTGGAGAAGCATTTAAAATGTTTTGAAGCCATAGGAAACATTGAGTGCTGAAATTTCAGTCATCATAGATCTGACACTTCTATAATTTTGAGTTACTAAAATCGTACCGGAGAGAGACTTAAGATGGGCATTCAAAATCTCAGTCAGCACTTTTTAGTTACAGCACACTTGAAGCAGCATTAGAAAATAAAAATAAAAGTGACTGGTCCCAAGGACCTGTGTATACAAGAATATACATGTCTGCTGCTATCATACAGGGTGTCAACTAAATTTCTGTAGGCACATTTAGGGACTTTTTCGGGACCTTTTAGGTACTTTCTAAAAAAAATTATCTGATTTTACATGATTATGTGAGTTAGATAGATGCAATTATACTTTAAAATCACACTTTTTTTAAAATTGCTTACAGACTTATGTTGAGAAAAGAGGACTCTAGTAACAAATTTCAGCTTTAATAAGTTGTTTTCTAAATTAAAAATAAATACAAACCATAAATCATGTCAAAGTAGATGAACAGATTAAACAAATACACTATATTATATTCATTATTTTTGTTTTCTGAATACTTGAAATTTTAATAAAAATTGAAGGAAATCCTTGGAACTTTAATAACTTTTTACAGCATATGAAACCCTCATCTTAAAAAATTGATTTAAAAAATATCCAGACAAAAAATTTCAGAATTATTCCTTGCTTTTTTGTTGATGTTAAAAATTACATATTTAAAATGCGGTTGCACATTCCAGCTAACATTACATGCCTACTTAAAGGCTGAAGATAAAAAAATCATCCTAGCTATAAACAGGAAAGATTTGGAAGAACAACCTTTAAATAAAAACTCTGTCAAAAATTTGACATTCATTAAAAAATTTTACATTTTACATTCAAAAATTTCACTTTTGTGACTTGCAATAATCACTCTTAAAATGTTCTTGCAAAATTCATTAAAAAATTTTACATTTTACATTAAAAAATTTCACTTTTGTGACTTGCAATAATCACTCTTAAAATGTTCTTTGATTCTATTCGCTCTAATATGACTTTTGATTAGATGAAGACTCAAAAGAGACATTTCTGCCTTTGAGTCGAGACTTAAGTAACATATCAATGCACTTTAAAATTAAAGCACTATAATCAATAACTATAAATCACATAAATTATTAAATTCTATATTTTGTCAAAAATAATTCCTTAGATAATTGACATAAGTAGCTTACAAATTGAAGAAAACGTGCTGTCTCCCAGATAGTGAGATTTTTCAAAGCTCATTTCTGATAATTTTCATTCTAGCATCTGGGAAAAGACTAAAAACATATAAGGAGGGCTAAAAATAAAAAAACAATATAATATGCAAAAGCAACAAAACAAAAAAAAAAAATGTCAGGATAAACTAATAAAAAATTTATGCAATTTTTAAACTTGAATTTATTACACCCAGAACTTCAAAGGGCACCTTCAAACGAAGGAGATCGATTGCTCAGACATGTCAGAAGGCAATGGAACCTACATAGAAACCATAGGAGCAATTCAAACGAGAAGACTTGCAGGTGACCGTTATGAGAGACTAAAAAATAGTAACCGAGGAAGTTCAGTTGCCTGCGACTTTATTTGTCATTGTTAATTTCACTATAGTACAAGTTCATATTATTCACAGTGGAAAAGGAAATTATTCGCAGTGGACAGAAGTTATAAGTGGGGTGCCTCAGGGATCAGTTTGGGGACCAATTTTATTTATAATTTTCATAGATGATATAGGTCAGGGGATAAAGAATAGAATCAGTATATTTGCAGATGACTTAAAAATATGGGGGACAGTGGATACCAAGTTACAGATAGAAAATTTACAAGGGGATTTTGATAAGATATCCGAATGGGCTGTAAAATGGGGTATTTCATTTAATGTAGGGAAATGTCAAGTTCTGCATATGGGTTACAGGAACAGTGGAGCCGAGTACTGTCTGCAGGGAGTAAAGGTAAAGGAGGGAGAAACAGTCAAAGATCTTGGGGTGATAATTCACAGGGATTTTAAAATGGGTCACCAATGTTCAGCTGCGGGTAAAAAGGCTAATAGGTTATTGGGGTATATTAAAAAGACTGTAACTTCAAGGGATAAGAATATAATCTTGCCGTTATATAAGGGTTTAGTAAGACCACATCTAGAATATGCTGTACAATTCTGGGCTCCATATATGAGAAAGGACATAGAATCAATTGAAAGGGTTCAGCACAGAGCTACAAAAATAATAAAGGGGCTAGCAAATTTCGACTATAATGACCCCACTCTAAGCAAAGTATTGCTCTTAGAGGGCGTAGAACGCAGTGGTCATATTATTTTCTGTGCACTCGGAAAGTGCAGGAGAACGAAAAGAAATTGGTGTCCGGCGGGCGTGATAAACGCCCGCTTCTCTGCATTATAAAGAAAAACAGCTTTTCCCATGGCGTCACGGGGACATAGAATAAAAGACGCATAAATCTGCATAATACCACAGGAAAAAAGTGTCCCAAAGTTGCAGAGAATTTTTTCAAATTGTTTTATTAGTGCATACAAAAACTGTCTACAAGCGTATTTCATTGTCCGTGAGTGTAGCAGTGTTTCTGCCACTATAGCTTCATACTATTAGTTTTCAAATTTGAAAATACCTCGTGAAAGTTTAGAATGCACTCTTTCTTATGAGAAAATTATTTTTTAAATCGGTTCACAAATAAATTTGATGCAATCAAAAGTTGGTCAGACAAATTTTGTACTTTTTAGATCGCAGAGCATTCATTGTTCTTCATGGAAATGAAGGTTACATTTTCTGACTAATGGGTTTGCCAGATATCAAATTTATTGTAGCAATAATTAACATAGAAACGATTTAATTTATTTGGCGAGGAAAAAGGCTCGTTTTTTTCACTCTGTATTCGGACACTTTACAGAGAAAGTACAGGTCAGAAAAATTACGAGATTAACACGTTTTATTTCAAATTGTACAAGGAACAAAATGGATGGAGAAGTTTTTTACCTGATGCGGTTATTAGTTTAGGGTGCATGAAGTGTAAAAAAAAGGGAAATCTCACTTGCGAAAGGAGTCTTGGTTTGCGTAGCAATCACCAGGGGTTGGCAAGCGCTAGCAAGCTGGGGCCGAAGCCTTCATTGTGACGTCATGGACAGAACAGTTTTGCCGTCACAGAAGATTAAGTGTACGAAAGGAATGTTGGTTTGCAAAGCAAACCAAATGAGATCTGTGAAAGGAGTGTTGGTGTGCAAAGCAAACCAAATGGTATTGGCGAGCAGAGGGCAGAGACCCCTAGTTCTGTAAATATGCGTAGAAAAACCAAAATTCAAGTTTTTGTGTGATTGATGATTTTTTTTTGCGATGATTTTTCTGAGCATGTTGACAGAATAACCCGAAGTCAAATTTTTTTTTAATTGCGTGGTTTCACACTTTTGATGAAAATATAGTATGATCTCTAAACAACCACCTTTTAATATTTCTTTCTAGAATAGAATAAAAGGCAAATGTAGAATTCTAATTTTCTCTCTATTCAACATATGCAATTTCAGCTCAAACATATTAAATTATTTTGCATTCTAAAATTATCACCATTCAGATAGATTCAACAACAGAAAATTTTCAAACCTGGCTGCATCTTTGCAGTTTTGTATCAGTCATGCACCCAAAATTGTTCATTGGAAGGTACTGAGAAAAGTGGTAATCATCATAATACTGATAACATTATTTGAAAAGGCAAAATTTGTTTTCCTTTAAAAATTTTACAACTCATCCCTTGATATAATAATTGAGAGTAATGTGTGTTGATTATGAACTTTTAAAAAACAATAATACTATTATTTCTGCATTTGAAACTCATGCACATATTTTGCGATGATGGAAAATGTTGATACAATCATACTGGAGTCAAATATACAGAGCCATCCTTATTTGGTTAAAATTGAGAATATTAATAGTTGCATGCAACTAGTAATGAGTACTGGTTTCTTAAAAGAATTCATAACATGTTTCACACCTCTTACTTCAGGAGCATACTGTCAATCAGCCTCTTCCATCCTACTGTCCATTGTGGAAAAGGATGGAACTTTACATCACCAGAACAGGGTACCTTTCTCTAGTCCCCTTACAATATTTGTTTGGTTTACAGCAATCACAGAAAGTGAAAAGAAACCACCTGACTGAAACTAATGTAATAAAGCTTAAGCTAACTTTGTCCATGAAACTAAAATTTCTTTAGAATGGTGAAGAAATCTTTAGCAAATTCCTTAAATACCCATTGCTTACATTTTTCTAATTGATGAAAATTTAATATTTTTAGGAGCCCATCAGCCATATTTCTGGGAGGATTACTATCTGAAGTGACGAATTTTGACTTTTGCGTGGGATTCATCCCACGAAAGAAACCTATTTTCAAAAATGTGAGTATAATTTCACCGTTTTAAACAATAGTGATTACTGAATTGATAAAAACTTTTTTATATGAAATTCAGACTACGAAATCTGTAGCAAACTCAAATTTCCAAATATTTTTTCAGATAGTACATCAAATTCATTTTCTAAGTGTCTAACAAATTTTAAGATCAACACTTAATGGATAAGTCTTCCGTATTTAAATGGTGAAATATACATATTTAAAGAGGCACTTTTAGTATTTGCAAATAGAGCTCTGTTAATTGTATTCTAGAAATGAGCCACAATAATTTGAGGGCCTTTAAGGTTGTGACATTCAATGTTACATACTTTACGGGTACATAAGATAACATATTGCTAGGAGAAATAAATGTTTGATTAGTTGGAATATGTATTACCCAGCTGAAAATATTCAGAAAATTTATTAGGCCTCAAAAAGATGATTGGGTTAAACCAATCGGTCATTAAAACGAAACACAAATGACAAACGGTTAATATTGAGCCATGATCTAGATAAAAACAAAAAATGTTCATCAATAGAACAATATTCTTTCAGATTTCAACATAAATGTCTTCAAATTACATTTTATCAAAACTATGGTAATAAACAGTGTGAAAACAAAATATTTAATTTTTTAGAAATCAAAATGACAAAAATCAATTTTTTGCATGAATGTTTCAGTCATTTTTCTTTAATTTAAACCGTAATAATTATTTTCAAACACACAAGAACAATCTGTAAAATATTGTTACAGCTGGAAACTTTCATCTGTGTAGAATCCAATAGAAATAACAATTATTTGCTGCTCATAACTTTCGTCTGCCGTTCCAAATACAAAAAAGCTCCTTTCGAATGATCTCGCCCAAATAACTTTTCTGCATATCTCCAAAATTTTAGATCTAATGCTCATAAATGTCCCATTAAGAATGTTACTTGAAGATCACATAGATGTACTTACATAAATCAAATTTCGAATAAACAAGTATAAATATGCGATAGAATAATTGTTTTCGGTTGAAACAAAAAAAGTCGCGAGATATGTGCAAGAAATTTTTAAACAAATCAAAACCTTACTTTCGAATGAATTAATATGGAAATACTAAATTTAAACTTCTTTCGCATGCATTCGAATTATGAAAAATTCACAATTTAAAATGCTTTTTTTCTCACGTTTGAACCAATTTGAACAAATATAAATAAATAAAACTAAGATATTTGACTTTTGTTTTTGAGCAATTTTTCGATTTTCGCTCTTAACAAAAATGGTTGAGAGGTTTCAGGCTTGAAGTTTTTTTTTTAAATAATTTTTATTTGTATTATTTCAATTTTTAAACAATTTAGAAAGAAATCAATACAAAAATTAAGCTAACACAATTTAATAATAATACTGCATTGTGTGAAATCTGTAGCAAACTAATATTTCAAAATATTTTTCGTATATGTCAGTCATTTTCTAAGTGCTTAAAAAATGAAAAGATCAACACTTAATTGGTAATTACGAAAATTCTATATCAAAATAGCAAAATGTACATATTAAAAAAACGAATCAGTTTTTACGTTTACAATTTGTGCGGTGCATATTGTTTCTAGAAACGAGCCACATAAACGTGTTGTATAATCTTTCTTAACATATAATGGTTTCGATTATGGCAACAATTGTTTTCCATTCTGTTCGTTGATCGAGGGTTAGGTAGCGTCGTACTGAGCCAATTAAAGTATTAATAAATACGAATAAAAATGGTTTGTATTAATCCATTATTTCGTCTTTTTAATTACTTCCACGTATTGCGAATGTGTGTGAAGTGTCCAATATTTTTCCATTTCTAATAATGTCGGAATGCTTTTGTGACACGTGCAACCTCCATTATCGGCTTCTATCGTTTAAAATACGTATAAATTTAATACGTGATAAAATTTGAAGGTTTTAACTGTTCGAATGCATTTTCACTCTCTTTACAATGCTTGAAAAACTTTGAATTCATGCAGATAGAATACTTTAGACGAGATCCTGTTTCGGACATTTAAAGGCTTAAGTATTATACAACGAAATGCGAATTATTAAAATTTTGCAACACTGATTAGAAAATGCTGGTAATTTCTTCATACTCCGTCCTCAAAGTCTTCATTTTTTGTCCTATGCATTGCTTTGTAATTAATCCATCTTTAAATAGGATAGTATAGCCTCAATTGTATTGTGGATAAGTTAGCTGGTCAGAACATGTGAAATTTGAAGTCTAGTTAATCAGAAGTGTATGTACAGATTTCGTTTCTCTTTATTTTATTAATTGCATTTCTTTATTCAGGTCAATGTACCCAAAATCAGACGTACCTTTTGCAAAGGAAAGTGCAAGAAACATACTTTGCACAAAGTAACCCAGTACAAAAAGGGAAAGGATTCAATTTGGGCCCAAGGTAAAGCTCTTCAATTTGTTTCAAATTTGTGATTTTGGTATTTTGAAACAAAAACTGGACATATTCATTGAGAATTGAAGAAAAGAAAACCTGCCTTTGTACTTTTGTAATGATTGTATTTTTAAGTTTTGGTAAAGAACTTGTTACAAAGTTCTAATTTAAAAGGTTGAAATTTTAAAATGCTAAATCAAATACAACTTCAGTGATCAAGAAAAATTGTTTGTACAAAAAGTATGCAATATTTCTTATGGAGGGAAAAAAAAGTTTTTCTACCAGGGTTGACATGAATTTGAAGACTAAGCTCACTTTGAACAAAGAAATTACTTATTCAATGCGGAGTTTCTGTTTATTGGCTTTTTTCAGGCTAGGATTCCACTTGTATGAAAACATGTATGGCATTTTGATCAGAACTGATATTGTAACCTGAAATTCAAATATTTGTGTGGAATGTAATATTAGGGGCATGGTTTTTGGTTAACAGTTTAAGGATTATATAAGAAGTGATAGAATTTGTTTTAAAAGTAATGCAAGAAACACAACCAGCTTATCAACTCGTAAAAGACTTTTCGGTTTAAAATAATTATGTGTTTCTAAAAGGGTAGTGGGTTTCTGGCCCTTATGCTTACACCAAACGCGACCACATGGACGTTTGTTCATTGATGGTTTTTCATTATTTTGGGTGTTATACATAAACTTCATATAAACATTGATGTCCTTTTGTGGATTATCAGTATCCTGGTTGCAGTGACATTGCCTACTTATTTTCTTAAATTTAATTGCTGTGTTGGTTCTTATATTGAAATTTACAGTAATGTACAAGCTTATATTTTGCTTTTTGAATTAAATTAATGAATCAACTAGTGAATAAAGCTATCATCTTTATTTCCAACCTTCTATTGAACCAGTCAATTTATGTTGCATTCAAATATCAAAACCCATGTCTAGTGTATAAATGTTTGGATAGCTGAACAATTATACTCAACTTTTAAAAATCTAGAATTCAGAATTATTCAAATTTTATACCAGTTCCTTATATTAGGTGGAAAATAAAATTAAAGTGCTTCAATTATAGTCTTGATGATCTCAAACCGAGAGCTAGTAAATGTTTGCCACGGTGAAACAAATTTTTTAGATATTTGAAAATCATAGAAGATTAAAAAGTAGTCTTGAGAAGCTTCAGAAAACAGCTGAATATACAGGTGGTTCCTTATCTCCTGAATTGTTGGAATGCCTGGTCTTGCTTGTGGCACTGCCCCTTTCAAATTCTCTTGTAAATATTTAAAAAACAATGAACATCATTGGGTTTTTTTTTACTTGTTCCATTGTAAAATTTCTGTTTGTAGAAGCAAAGGAAATCTCAATCTGTATTATTCAATGTCCAAGGGTAAAGATAAATTGTAACTTAAGTATCAAGCAATTATTGTGAACTGAATTGATTTATAAAAAACAGTGTTTTTCTTGGCATCCATGAAGCATGAATATGAAGGTTACTGTATTCAATAATAATGTTTATTCTTTAGTATGCTGAAATCTAAATTTTTTGTGATGTAGTGATTTAATGGTGTTTGGAATGACTAATATTGTTTCTAAACTTATGTTCTATGATAATCAGTTTTCTGTTGCTCACATGTGTTTAATCTTGTAGGTAAGCGAAGGTACGACAGGAAACAGCGAGGTTATGGTGGTCAGACAAAACCTATTTTCAGAAAAAAGGTATGGAATGGTCTTATTGCTTTTTTTTTTTCTGAGCTATATACTATTGAACTTAAAAATTTTGTTTTAAAAGGAGTTATTTTCTTTTTTGGTGTTTTCAAGTGAATGGATTTGTCTAAACTTTATTTTCCCACTAAATTTACAGTCTTTATTTCCGTGCTTGACCATCTGATCATCATTCATTTGTAAAAAAAATTTATCCCTTGAAATTTTATTTTTGTTTCAAACTTTTGTGTCTTTCATATTTTTTCCCTGTGTATTTTAGGTCGAGTTTATGTTTTATCTAATGTCTGACCATTATCAAGTTCATGACCAATATTATTTTTGTTGGTTTTTAACTTTATATACTTTTATTGTTTATCTTGTGTACGTCTTTTTTAACCTTGTGCCCATAAAACACAATCATCCAACCCCACTTTATTCTAACCAAAGCTTCAACGTCCAATTTTATTTGTAAGTTAAAAACAACTGTAATTTGAAGAAATTCATTCCACTTTAACTAGAGTTTTTCCCAGAATGAAATTACTTTACCTTATGACGTGTATGACTGCCACAGGTGACCTTTTACTACTATTTTTCAACCTTGGCGAATTAGGGTATCTTTTGAGCAAAAGCTCCCATCTGCAAAATTTTGGCAACTGAAAATTCACCAAAAACCTAGTTATTTTATAAAACTAATATCAGGTGGGGAAAATATTTCTATAGCGAGAAAGTTTTCTAAAGGAAAAAGAAAATAAATGTTTTAGTCCCAATCCATGGCCATCATAAAAGAAAAACAATGTAAAGCAAATGACTTTAAACAAAAGGTTTTATAAGAAATAAAAAATGGCCCTTAAGCAAATAATCATGAAAGTCGAGCTCAAGTAGTTGCAATGTTTCTACACATCCTTATAAATAATATTTTATCCATCTGTATAAATAAAATAAATTTTTCACTCCCAAATAGAATATTTTAGTAATAAAAAAAAACGTTTTGCTACCATTAATGTCTGATTTTTTGTTCCTAATTTCTTATCCTGCTGCAACCAGATTAATCAAAGTATCTCTAAGAAAAGTCCTGCAAAATTTCACTTTGGTTAATTTTTCCTTTCTTTTCTTATTTTAAGTTGTATTGTGAATCTATGATTAACTGAAGTTAAACCAAGCTAGTAATCTATTGAACAGTTTTCTTAAGAATTACTGTTTATTCTTTCTTATCTTTAGGTGTTTTGCACTATTGCCATTCACTTGACAAAAGAAAGTAAAATAATTTAGTTCACCAAGCTAGCATTGAATATATTTTCGATTCTAGGTAAATGCACTAATACACAAATTTGTTTACTTGAAGTTGGGCAGAATATTGTTGCATAAATTTCACAGAAAATGCAGGTCTCCAACTTTTATAGGATAAAGCAAGCAATCCCAATTTTGATAAACATTGCTAAAAAATTTGCTTCGATTGCATGCTATAAAATGTCCACTAAATTGCAACTTTTCACACATTAATTTAGTGTTGGTATAAAATTGTTCAGTCTTTCTTTATCTTTAAGTGATTTGTGTATAATTGCTATTCACTTGACAAAAGAAAGTAGAGAATTTGAGTTCTCCAAGCTGGAATTGTCTTGCATGGCAGTTCCAGGTAAATGTACTCGAAACAGTATTTTCTGCGTAACAAGATTTTTTTTCAAAAGCTTTTCTTCGGCATTTAAAAAAAATTCTCTTTAGGCTAAGACTACCAAAAAGATTGTGCTGAGAATGGAATGCTCTGAATGCAAGTACCGAAAACAACTGCCTATCAAGAGGTGCAAACATTTTGAAATTGGAGGAGACAAGAAGAGGAAGGTATGTATCTTTTCTTTATTCAATTCTGCTAAAGCAGAAATCTAAGAAAATTAATTACATTTTAATCAATTTTTTGAGATATTACTGCATTCAATTTCCAGAGGTTTTTTTACTAGAATTGTGCAGTTTAAAAAAATGCTTATGTATTTGTATTAAATGTTCAAATGAATTAAATTTTGCATTTTTCTTTTCAGGGACAAATGATCCAGTTTTAGGCTTTATCTTGCATCTTGTACAGTTGTTTGAAATAAAAAAAAAGGGACTCAAACTCTAGCATGTTTTTATTCATTTATAGTTAACGTAAAACAAATGACAGCAAGACTATTAGCTTAGTTCTTAAATCTAGACAGCAGCATAGCAATTTGAATTATATTTTAACAGCAATATTTATGTAAAATCTCATCCAAAATAGAACATTTGTTAAGGTTTTTTTTTCCCAATTTAATTAAATAATTATTTAATTGCATTGACAGGAAATTTCACACGCAACAATGTTTCACATTCAACACAAAGGAAGGGAATAGTTTTAGTATGCAAATTAAAACATGTGTCATGGTTAAACTGTTGTAAATGCCTGTTGGATAAATGCATTTAATTTCATGAAATATATTGTATATTGGCATGTTGTTAGTTGCTGATTGGTCTGCTTTGAGCAGGGGTGAAAATCTCCCGCGTTTACGCAGATTTCCCCCCCCCCCCCCCCCCCCGATAATTTTCGCTTTTCCTACAATTTTTTCTTAACAATTAAATTTTATGGAATTACAGCCAAAGAATAAATGTAAAAATAATAAGGAAAGTGTGAATATGTCCTAACTTCAGGGATGAGATTCTTCCGACTTTTCGTAAATTTACAAGCTGATAAGTTTTGCAAATTCCTTTGTGAGAAGCTTATTAGTTTAATGCTGGAGAACTTGGATTTTGAACTAGTTGGCGTATGTTGTTGTATATTAAGTAAAGCTACGGTTTCCTAAAAAAGCAGCGCTGTTATCTAGCGGCAGTGAAACGTCATGATGCGGGGGGAAAGTATAAATGAAATATTTTAAGTTGATCAGCTTTTAATGTGATTTTTCTTTCAACTAGAAAATAAGATGCTCGGTTATTTCGTCTTTTATAGTAACCTCGGCAAGAAGAAAATTTAAACTTTCATTTCGAATATTCTAGAAAGTAACTTCAAAATCCGTTCATAAACTTCCTTATTTGGCGAGTTTAGAAGTGCGCCAAGGCGGTGGCCACCGTTTTAAACATAGACTGCAGCTACTTTTTGCAACGGAAAAATGATGCTTCTTTCAAGGACAATATTTATGATTGTTTTGATAAGTTAAATTGTTTCTTCGACAATACGAGTTATTAATTTTAAGTTTTACTTGATTTAATTAGAAAATTATATTTACGGGAAAATATAGAGATTTTGAAAAAAAGTTATTTTATATTCGAAAATAGGTTGTAAATTTAAACTGAGTTAAGTCATATATTTTTAAAACACGGGTACAACTTCAGTCTACATTTATAGTGGCAACGGCCTGCACGGTGCACACAACCAGTTTTTCAACGTGTGGCGCCGCAACGCAAGTGCGGTCTGAGATACATTTGATCCAATGATGAAGTGCACGCATGCCTCCAGAGCCGCTGGGGCGACGCACGTCAAACGTGCGTGCAATGTGTTCCGCAGTTCCCTTACGGCGCCGCACACGAGTCTCCGTTCTGAAGTACCTTGTTTTCATAAACAAATGGAATATAAATAATAATTAATAAATGGTTGTTTCCAGTAACGTCTATTTTGTTTCGAAATATACTTTTTTTTACTCCAAGTAAGCGAAATGAACACGTTTTCTTCGATAGAATATTTATCGCAACTGGCGCGAAATGAGTTCGTGCATCATTTCACGGTTATGTGTGCATAGTTGGGCTTCGGTGCCGCTGGAGCGCCTCACGTTGAAAAGAATTATTTCAAATGAACCAATGAAATCAAACGACAGTTTAACGTAATTTGAAAGAACTTTCTGGAATATTCGAAATGAAAATTTTAAACTTTCCACCTGCCTAGGTTGTATTAAAATCCTCAATAACCGTTATGCAGATGGGATACTTTAACCTGTCTTTACTCGCTACTAGAAGTTCGCCAAAACAGCGCTAAGTCCGTTGCCACTGCTGTAAACTGAAGCTGTACCATTTTTGTTTTAGGTGTCTACTTATTTTTTATTTCAGATAAAATGTATGCTATTTAATAAAAATAGTATTTATTTTGTAGCAGCCTTTTTATTCAAGGTTTTGGGAAAATTGCAACTTACAAAAAAAAATCTCACCATTGGTGAGATGTTCAAAAATATTCATAAAAATAACATTTTCAACTTCATGCAACTTATTTATACTGCTCACAGAGTTGACAAGATATTTTTTCTCTTTTACAAATTTCACTGTTTATAGTGGACTTTGTAGAGCTTTATCAGACTAAAACTTTGCCTATCCCCCTAGAAAAAATTTCTGGCTGCACCACTGTTCAGTACACGAATATAGTATTCTTATTCTGCTATTTTTGTAGTTCAAAATAACACTGCGTATATTTTCCTCTTTTACATTTTGACTGTTTGATACTGTGAACTGCTTTTGGCATCTGATAAATATTGTGTTGAATACATTTTCCCCAGATGAACCTATTTTAAGACATTTTCAGAATTCCTGGATTGTTCAATTTTTATGACAAATGAGATTTATGTTTAAAAAAAAAGCACAAGTATCTTTTTGTGATATCTTTTTTTCTCTGTTTGGGTGTCTTGGAAAGTATAGCAATATTTAGTTGTGATAATTTATGCAACATACGAAAAATTGCATAAAAGTTCAACACAATCCAAGATTTGCTGGATGTTCACTACATGGGGTTTTGTCTGCTAAGATTACCACTTTCAATTCAGACCTGATCTTATCCGTGGTCAATTTGAAGCTCTGGATGTGAGAGTAAGTAAACAAACCAAAAATTACATAAATATTGTAAACTTGGAAAAAAGATCCAAAGTTAATGTTTAAGCTTTTGTTGCTATACGTTGTCGGCTGGCAACTTTCAACACACTTCTGGTTGGTCCCCATGGAAACAGGTCGGTTTTAAATGATCATCTTGCATTTGAACTGGCATTCACAGCAGTCTATTGATCCTGCATGCCTGTGCCAAAGGCAATTCTTGCCCCAAGAAATGAAGACGTCAAGGTGATCAAAAAGAAAGAATAGGGAATATGCACTATGTCACAAAACGTCCTAAAATGGTAATTTTTTTACAAATTCGATCATGAACAATCCGAAAATCAACTTTAAAAATCACAAAAAAGTTTAATTTAAGCGATTAAAAAAATGCGTTGAAGTCACGTGACTGAAAACGGGGTGGAGCTTGGTGTGACGTCATAGTACATGAAATCTCTTGCTACATTCGCCGGCTGCATGTTATTATTTCAGGTTGCTTTCATTGATTTTACGCTAATTTTATTTTTTAAATAATTGTGTTGAATTATAGTCTTTACATTATTATAATTATACAGATTTCTTAAAAAATGGCGACTGTAGAACAAGGCTTTGTAAAAGGCCAGTCGGATAATCTACCTAAATTTTATGCTACATCCATGTTTTTTTTCCTGCGAAACCATCCAAATTTTATGGGAGTAGAAATGAAAGGCTTAAAAGCTAAGAGTATAATATTTTGAACACCATATTTATTTTTAAAAAACATGTAGATTTATATTACTTTTAAAGAGTAGTGTGTGTGCTATTATCAAAAAGTTTTACTTAAGAAAATAGAATATTAATAGTTGTTCTCTTTTTCTTAATAAGTAACACAATTCATTCTGAAACAGATTTTTTGTATAGATAATTAGAATAGTATATCAAATAAGAGCTTTATATTAGGAAAATAATTTCAAAGTAGATTAAAATTGTTGGGGTATTAAAATAGTGAATTTTGAAAGCTAACTTAAAATTAATTTTTTAGCAACATTATTTTTGTTAGTTAATGAACAATAATTTTTTTAATATATTTAAGCGATAAAACGTAATGCACTAAAAGATGATCCAAAAATAATATGTGTAGAGAAACTTATTGCGATAATTGCAACTGCATTAAATATTGAACACAACATTTGGTAGTCCAACATTTTAAACCATGAAGAAGGTAGTGTGATAATTTGATTAAAATTGCAAGAATTTGAATTCTATAATACTTATCATTCAGTTTAAAGAAATATGACACAGTTTTATCAACTGCAAATTAATTATCATGAGTATAATAATTCAATGTTTATTGATGTTAGCTCTCTGTATATTTTTTTAACCAGTTTTGATTTATAAATATATAGTATTCTTATATTTATTTATTAAATTCTTTTTCATGAAACAAGAAATTCTGCATGATGAGTGACTTGATAACGAAAGAATGTTTTTTCGTTTTAGCAAAAACACTAGTAGTTATCCACAAGATTAAATCACACAATACTTAATTAAAAATACAAATAATTTTTGGTATTTTAAACTTACCGCAAAAAATGATCTTCACAGCAATGCAAGCAAGAAGTTGAACACAGCTTTTTGTTTTTCTTTTAATCTCTTTTCATAACGCTGCACTATCTTCTACGAACTTGTTCATATTTTGGTACACCAAAAAAATACTTTTTTGGTGTTTTAATCCTTGAATTATGACACAAACGGAACAATACAATATTTATAATTCTTCTTTTTAACTATTTTCGAACCTTCCATTGCTGAATTAAGGGGGTCCGAGACACAAAAATCGTCAAATTTTCGAATTTTTTAAAAATTATTTTAAGAAATTCTCTGTTTTTCTGCTAAAAATGACATCTAAATCATGTTTCTTATCTTAATTAGAACTAGAGATATAATAATTTTTGTGGTGCGTTGTTCTGAAAATCTAACACTCTTGACAGGTGTTGTCATGGTAACATCTGTCTTTAAAACTTTAAATGCGTTTTTCTCCATGATACATTTTTTCAAGATTTCCTGTATTCAAATTGCTATAAGTCGAAAACCGATAAAGTTTAAGGGTTGAAATTTGGAATATATCTTTTTCAAACATTATACTTTAATTTTGATTCAGCAAATTTGAAACAAACATTTACTTTTAAAAGTATGACTTTTTTAAAAAAAAGTACCTTAGAATTTTCAAAAAAAGTCATTAAAATATTTGTCATTTTTTATTAAATTAATATTTTTTAAATTGCTGAATCGAAATTAAGGTTTTTTAAGTTGTGAATAATTTACTGCAAGAATTTTGAAAATTGATCAAGAATATTTTGAGTTTTAGCGTCTTAAAAAGACCCCTCTTTTTATCAAAAAATTTTAATTAAAAATTTTTTTTAAACGTTTAGAAAAATTTTGTGTTGTGATTTCGCTTCTTAGTTAGATGGGTAATCAGAACAAAAAAATTCTAAAATAATTAATAAAAATTTTTTTTTTAATGTGTCCCGGACCCCCTTAATCAAACATCTGTAAATATAAGACTACTAAAAAGATACCCATAGAGATAACACAGTTCAACGAACGCTTGATGGGAAAATCATGTACTATGACGTCACAGGCAAAAATCGTCAGCGACTGCAGTTTTTCGTTAAAAGTGACGTCAGAGCAATTTGAAAAGCGTTTTAAATATAATTAATGTCGTCAGATTGCTGATTAAGTGGCATTTTTCTACGTCGTTTTTCGTGCTCTTTCATTTTAAAATGAATTTGAAAATCCTGCATATTGTCCGGTAGTGTTCAAATTTACAAATCTATCGTCACTACATGCGACACAGATGAGGCCGTAAACTATTAACTGACCTAACCATAACAAAATTGTATGCCTTTTTAATTTCTGATAAATATTTTCTAATTACTTAATTTGGTAATCGAAAAACTTATCATAATTCACATATAATGGCTTCGTTGTGAGAAGGAATCTTTTTTTTTTTTTTTTTTAATATGAGTAGAGAATAAATTTCCAAAGGAATCGTTTTTGTACTTCGAAGTACTGGTGTAATAGTTAAAAGACTCATTAAAAAAACAATTTTAATTATGAGAAAGCAAGTTTTAAAATGTTTTTATTGTTCGATTTATTTAAAATCCGTTTGTGTGTGAATGTTAAAAGGTTGATTTTCTTTAAAATTTATTTTTCTTGAAGCTTATGTAATTTTTTTTCGAAGTACATTCGTATGTTTGAACACTTTGAATGCAAGCAAGCAATATAGAACATGTAAACAGAAAACAATGAGATGAAGTATGAATGCTGAAACACATTAAATACTATGATTTATTTGAACTAAAGCACCAATCAACGATGCACTTTTATATAAAAAGTTGACAATTTTGACTTTTTCAATATTACTCAAATATTTTGATTTTCATTAAAACAATTTAGTTTGATAAATTATATTTACATATGAATCTCTCTCTCTCTCTGTTAATTTTTTCAAATGAGTTTTTGTTACTATTACCCTACTTTTGACAATCTTTTAAAATTGAGTATTCTGTGGTGTGTTAATTTACCAAGTACCTATATAATATATTGCATAGGGTCTCAATAGTAAAGTACATTACTACTGCTTAAAAACATTATATCGATGCCTTACTAATTTTCTCAGGGTTCCCACGGTCCTTGAAAATTACGAAACTTGGTAAAAAGTACTTGATTTTTTTTTACTAGTACATAATTATTATTTTGTCTTGCGTTGGAACTTGTGTCCAAACTAGTTTCCTTTACTGCAGGTGCGCAATTTGAGCGGCATTCTGAGGTGTTATGTACTTAGACACCATGTAATATATATATAAACAACCACAATTGGTGATATATACATGAACCACGTGATATATTTATGAACACACACAAGGTCATAAACCATGTTTCATTGATGCGTCGTCCCATCGCTTTTTTGCATAAACTATACAAACATGAGAGTTCCGCCTCTTTGAATATTTTTAAAAGTTGTCTCGGAGATTGATGAAGAAATACAAAAAAAATATTAAGGTTTTTTAAGGGGGTCACTGTTTCTTTCACTATTACATTGTCATTAAAAAAAATTTACAAGTGACGTCGTACGTAGAAGAATGAAAACTTAACAGTTTCGAATTACTGAATTATCCGTTTTCGTAAAATGAGGAAGTTTCTTCAAGCACACGCAGAATTCGGGCTTTACATAAAATTCGGACTACCTGAGGTATCAAACTGTTAAAATTTTCTGCTGACTTCAAATCCGTTAAAATGTTTACTCTACCTTTAACGATCGTGAAAATAGAAAACCTCTAATGCGCCTTTTTTTGTGTTCGTAATGAATATCTTCGTCAAATGTGGCCGAATTCGTATTGCGAAAATATAAAAGTTACATTTGAAAAACTATTTATTTTCAGAAAAGCTCATTTAAGGTATCCTTGTAAAATTTTCTGTCTGTTTCAAATCCGTCGAAATTTTTACCATCTTTAACGATCGTGAAGATAGAAACTTGGACTAGAGAATAAAAAAGCCGTGACGGCAGTCAAAACTTTGGATTTGTTTTGTTTCTCAAACAAATTAAACCATGACAGCCGTCTGTTTTAATGGCAGTAAACGTGAGCAAAACGGAGATTGTGTCGTGTGTAGATCGAACCATGTGCAAGCTCCCATACTCTTCATCGTGCCACCAAAGAATTTATCTTATGATATTTTATCGCACGACCAAAATCGATATGTGTGCAAGTTGCCTGATAATTAGCATTGAGACGCGAAGCCCACTTTTCAAGAAAATTCACAGGTGTGATAAAAGAAAATTCAAATTATTACCAAAATTGATGACAACCCTTCCTCTTTTTTTTTTACTATCAGTAGTTTTAAAAAAAAGTGGCGTTTTCTTTATATTTTTCGCATTTTTATATTTTTAACTGACAACTTTTCCACATTCTTTGTTTTAGGTCGCTATAAAATATTTTAGGTCCTTGGAAAACAATTTTTTGGTTTTGAAAAGTCCTTGATTTTTTTTGGACAAAGGTGTGGGAACCAGGTTTCTTTTAATAAATAATTTTTTAATTTATATTTTAGCAGGAGATTGACGGTCATGCCAATTGGATCTCTTCGCCATTCGAATTTGGCTGTTTTGTTCGTTAGCGAAGCAAACCAAATGGGAATTCGAGCAATGACCGGGGTTTAGCGAGCAGTGGTCACACATGACCCCACGAAAAAAACTCACTGAAGGCAGATCTCAGAATATTAGACCCAAACTCTTGGGATTCTAATATTTTCATGTTTAGGGCCAGCTAGAGTGGCGACATACGGGAAACACTTTCTGATTGGCTTAAGCTTCGGTTTCCTAAGAAAGTGGAGCCGTTATCTAACAGCCGTGATACGTCATAATGCCGCCGGCATAACTAGACGGCCGTCTAAACAAGAATCCAGAGGTGTCAACTTAGACGGACAGAATACGGTGGGGAATGGGCAACACAGACGGCTGTCGTGGTTTATTTTATTCGAGAAACAAAACAAAGTGGTTTTTTATTCTCTAGTTCAAATTTTCTAATTTCGGGATCGTTGAAGGGAGAGTGAAAATTTCAACAGATTTCAAATCAGCGTAAATTTCTACGCCAGATCGATATCAAAAACAGTTTTATTATTCATTTATTTACCATTTGGTTATTTAATTATTTATTTAAAGAAAATAATCTTTAAGGTATCGATCTGGTGTCAAATTTTCCGCAGATTTCGAATCCGTTGAAATTTTTATTCTGTGTTTAACGATCCCGATTTCACAAAAACGAATTATTCAATGGCAGTCAAAAATGTTTATTTATATTGCTCCTCTTCGCTCGAATCGTTTGGAGCAGGAAATGAAATCTGGCCGCTGCAAGAGAAAAAACGTTCTCCAACTGTTTGAGACCGCTATGACGATAGTCATGAAAATGGCGGCTCCGATCATTTTCGTTACGCTCACAAACAACGCTCTCTAGGAAACCAACAACATGTATTAGTATAAACAACGTTTTAATGACGTCACCCACCGGCTACGCTTTCTTAGGAAACCGAAGCTTTAGAGACCTTTTCTATCACCCGAGGCTGTATTTTCCTAGCTCCCGTAGACTTAACATGGGAACTTTTTGTGTGTTCAAGAAAACCGTGTGTGTATTAAATTTAAAAGAAAATATAGTTTTTCATGTTCCATTTCGTGTTCTAGAATGTTTATTTATTATTATTTTAGTGTTTTGTCAGTATAAACTTGAAGACTTTTTAAGTAAATGGCTTTTTTTTTAACAACATGGTGTTTCCCGCTATCTAAGTTAGAGCGTTGTGCAATCCATCTCATCAATTACGCATGTAATTGAGCGTTTATATAATTCATTTATATCGAATGTATCCATATTATAACAATCATATGCTTTTTTGTTCTCCTTGAAAAGATAGATCAATTCGCCCAACAACCTCCTTTGAGACGATTCTGGTAGAAAAATGGCTGCCGCGCATGCGCATTGGGCCAAATGTGGTCCCTTGTCGCCACTCTTATTATATAGCAGGGTTCCCACGGTTCTTAAAAGCCCTTGAACTTTTTTTTTCCTAACTAGGGGCCCTTGAAAGTCATTGAAAATTACAGAACTTGGTGAAAAGTCCTTGAAAGTACTTGATTTTTTTAACTAGTACATAGTTGTGTAATTTCGTCTTGCATATTGAGCTTGTCCAGACTAGTTTCCTCCACAGCAGGTGCGCCATTTGAGTGTCATTCTGAATGAAACCATTGTTTCGCGCCTTAACACTACTTGATATATTAATAATGCTACGTCTAGATCGTCCATTTGACACCTCCAGTCTCTGTAAAGACGGCCGCCTTGTTATGCCTGCCACATCATGACGTATCACAGCCGTTAGATCACAGCACCGCTTTATTAGGAAACCGTAGCTTTTGCATCAGTCAGTACATCATTGCAAACCTGGCGCGCATGCAAAGAAATAAAGCCAAATTCTTATTGCAAAAATATAAAAATTACATTTGAAAAAAACATTTCAAGAAAATCACATTTAAGATACTTTTTTGTTGTAAAATTTTCTGCAGATTTCAAATTCGTTGAAATTTCTACTCTATCTGTAACGATCGCAATGATAGAAACTTAGACTAGAGAATAAAAAAGCCCTAACACTAGTCAAAACTTTTGATTTGTTTTGTTTCTCAAACAAAATAAACCATGGCAGCTGTCTGTTGTAGGCAGTGGACGACAACAAAATGGAGAATGTGTTGTGTAGATTGAACCGTGTGCAAGCTTCCATACTCTTCTTTGTGCCATCAAAACAATTTATCGTACGATATTTTATCGTTTGACCGAAATCAATATGGGTGCAAGTAGCCTGTTAGTAGCCATTGAGATAAAAAGCCCACTTTGCAAAAAAAATATCACAGGTTATGCTAGAAGAAAATCCAAATTTCACCAAAATTGACTATAACCTTTTTTTTTTACTATCTCAGTGGTTTAAAAAAATTGTCTTTTTTTTTTTTTAAATATTTTTTACATTTTTCTTTTTAATTGACAACTTTTGTGTATGCCATGTTTTAGGTCGTTATAAAAAATTTTAGGTCCTTGAAAAATATTTTTTAGTTTTGAAAAGTCCTTGAATTTTTTTTTGAATAAAGATGTGGGAACCATGAAGAGGCACTCTAGGGCCAGCCACTCCTCCGATAATTAGTGATTTTTTAAACAATAATTAAAAAAGTTTCAAAAAAGATAGGTATTTAATAAACTTCGCAATTCTGAATCGAAGGAAGTATACACAAAATTTGTGTTTTACTTAAAGCCAGTAGTTTCTACAAGATGGCGCCACAGTACTAGTACAAGGTAGCCACTTATTTTTCCAATTTTAAAACCGGTCCTTGGTTTCTTACTGAGAAGCAAATCTTAAACTTGCTTGAATTTTTAATTAAATTCACTCTTTTTTTTTTAAATCGGTACACCTGTATAAAATGTAGACTTAAATAAAAAACGAACATTATTTATTTTAACTTGGAAGAGTAGGTACCCTGAGGCTTGTAAATAAAAGTTCCAAGCGAAAGAATATTTTTCTGGGAAAAGATGTTCCGATGTCTCAAATTGGGGGAATTATTTCGATTATGTTTGTTCAGATAACAAGAACTTATTAAAATTGGCTGAACACAATAAAGACTGCATCAGAATTATTTTTTAAACTTGTAGTTTAGAACAAAATAGGTGAGTAATGAAAAGTTGGAAAATTTCTGTATACATATGACCGTAAATCCAAAGTTCTAAAATTAAATTTCATCTCTCCTTTGTTTCTTGTTTACTTTTAAATCTGGAATTTCAAGTATTTTTTATTTGTGTTAACAGAATTCAAATGAAGGAACAAGCAATCAAAACAGTTTTAATTGTCTAGGAATTTTTAAAATGTTTGTTACTTTAATAAATTTAAGAATATTTTTTCTTGGTTATGTTTAGAAAAGAGATATTTTATTCTGAATATGCAATCTAAAAACTTGTTTCCTGTATTTCCTTATCATCATGCATATTTGTTTAATACAAGGGATGACAAAAAAAAAATTAAGATCCATGACACGTGCCATACATTTACTAATATTTTTCTAACGCTGAGAAAATCGCAGAACTCATTACACACGCGTAGCAAATAATATGCTATTTATAGTAACAGAGGCAACAAAAAAATAACGTTTTACTCCATTTTTGACCTTTTATGACCATGAACTTGTCTTGTTGCTTTAGAATTGAAATACCACTTATCCACAGCCTTTGCGGGATCAAATCTTTCACTGATGGTCCATTCATATTTCACATCAGATTACTTATACTTTCCTCTCGCATTGAGGACCTAAATTTATTTTTAATCAAATGCATCAAACTGAAGCCCAGCTTACTGCAGAAACTGAAAGCACACGCAATGTGCATAACAACTGTCCTAAAATTGGGATTCTATCATTATTAGATACTGCTACACAATATTTTCCCTTTCCCAAGTACTTTGAATTCTTTTTCAGGTAACCCCACAGCACTAGAGTGCCTATATAATAAGAGTGGCGACATACGGGAAACACTTTCTGATTGGCTTAGAGATGTTTTCTACCGCCCGAGACTGTCTTTTCCTAGACTTAACTACTAATATCCCGTAGACTTAACATGGGAACTTTTTGTGTGTTCGAGAAAAACGTGTGTGTATTAAATTAAAAAGAAAATATAGCTTTTTCATGTTCTAGTTCGTGTTCTGAATGTTTATTTATTATTATTTTAGTGTTTTGTCAGTATAAACTTGAAGACGCGCCATCTAAGTTAGAGCGTTGTGCAATCCATCTCATCAATTACGCATGTAATTGAGCGTTTATAGGATTCATTTAAATCGAATGTATCCATATTATAACAATCATATGCTTTTTGTTCACCTTGAAATGATAGATCAATTCGCCCAGCAACCTCCTTTGAGACGATTCTGGTAGAAAAATGACTGCCGCGCATGCGTATTGGGTCAAATTTGGTCCTCTTATTTACATAGGCACTCTACACAGCACTCATTAGTATCGCTTTTATATGACCAAAACAATCGACCTGAGTAATTCGAGGGTGAAAGGGATTTTCGAAGATTACCCGCGTCGCCAAATAAGAACCCGTTTATATGCAAGCAGCACTCCTCTTAAAGGCAGTGCTACTCAGCTCTTGGACAATTCTTTTATAAATATCATCGTCTCTTACGGTGCCATCAAATTTTTGTTGGATTACATACGATTCCAAAAGATTTATTAGCGCAACTACCTCGGCATTTGTCCACCGATCGGAACAAATCTTAATTTCTTCTGTTGCGTTAACGCTCTCCATTTTTTTGAGCGGATATAAACAAAGCCCAAGGGATTGTGGGTTATGACATGCATTATGAGAAAGGAGGGTAACCTCAAAAACACGGGACTTGACTAGGGTTGAAATCAACCCGCGTATTTCCTAGCTTTTTCCCCTCGCAAGGGAAGCGGAGTAGAAAAAACCGGTTTAACACTCCTTTTACCTAGAGTGCCTATATAATAAGTGGCGACAAGGGACCAAATTTGGCCCAATGCGCATGCGCGGCAGCCATTTTTCTACCAGAATCGTCTCAGAGAAGGTTGCTGGTCGAATTACTATATCATTTCAGGGAGAACAAAAAGCATATGATTGTATAATATGGATACATTCGGTATAAATGAATCATAAATACGCTCAATTACATGCGTAATTGATGAGATGGATTGCACAACGCGCTAACTTAGATTGCGGGAAACACCATGTTGTTCAAAAAAAGCTATTTACTTATAAAGTCTACAAATTTATACTGACAAAACACTAAAATAATAATAAATAAACATTCTAGAACACGAAATGGAACATGAAAAAGCTATATTTTCTTTTTAATTTAATATACACACGTTTTTCTCGAACACACAAAAAGTTCCCATGTTAAGTCAACGGGAGCTGGGAAAATACCGCCTCGGGCGGTAGAAAAGGTCTCTAAGCCAATCAGAAAGTGTTTCCCGTATGTCGCCACTCTTATTTATTAACACTCTACTTTTACCGGGGTATTTAGCTCATAAACGGTACTATGTAAAGAGATTGCATACAAACCAGTTGGTTTTTAGGGTATTAAGGGTCCCTTTATCTTATTTGGGGTGCAGCTCCTACACTCCGACTAGCTTAAATCATAGGCCTCGACACACAAAAGTTACGAGTATCGTTTCTCACAGGAGTGTGACAACGAAAATCAGGCATCGCTCACCGAATACAGACTGGTAAGTTTTCCCACATTGTGCATATGTGACTGGAGGTAAGTGCCCTTTAGGTCAACATTACATGAATCCTAATCGGTCTTTAAAAAAGCGGGGAACGGATAGAGTATTATCTCCATTTATTTGTCCTACCATTTATAGCCCAGCTCGGTTTTCAGCTTGGCAGGACTTGGTGAAAATTTTAAATATGCATCTGTCTTATTTCAGTGACTGTCACAATTCGACTTACGTGAACCTACACGCCTTGTCATGGTTGTGTTTCCTGATGATGAATGGACACACATGATTTGTCTTACGGCTGCCCTTTTTCCTGGCGATTTTACCTTTCTTGAAATGTATCCCCTTTTATCACCTGCCTTCTCGCCAGACAGGGTCGAACCAGAGCCTGGGAAAATAAGACGATATGCTTCCAATCTATATACCGGGTGGTTATAATTAAAGTATCCCTGTTCAGAGAGAGAAAAAAACTATACTACAGTTACAATGTAGAGAAAAAAACAGTGGTCATAAGAATGCCAAATCTGCGTGGTATACATTTCAGAACATGGGGAAACAAATTACGGGAAAAAAATTAGTTCTGAAAATGACCGTTTGGGGATGATATGGCGCTGCGAGCAGTTCCTATCAGAAACATAATTCAAGGAAATGGCCTTACAATCGTGAAGCATATTAATTACAATTTGTAAGTGGTTTTACAGAGTGCGATATATACTGACAAATAATCATAAACAACCAAATGTCAATTTAATTAATGCATCTAAAATATGTTACACAAGGAACGCAGAAGGGAAGAAGGCTGTGAAAGACATCATTGGCAGTGTTCAGTGTGTCCCACCGTGTTGGAGAAGCAACAAGTGGTACCGTGTGATAGCGTGTTGAAGAACTGCACGTAACTGATCTTTTGTGATGTTGCGCGTGTGCAAGATGATGTTGTCCCTCAAGTCTGCAAGGTTCCGGATACCTCCCTGATAAACAACTCCTTTTAGTCGCACGGGTTCAGATCTGGCGAACGTTGAGGAGGGCATGAAGATGGGAATGCGCGACAGATTACTCGATTTTCTGTAATATGCTGTCGCAACAACTGTTGAACAGGACGTCCAATGTGGCGAGGTGCTCCATCTTATTGTAATATGGTAGAGATGAGGGATCCTCGTAGTTGGAGCTGATGAATAAAGAAGTTCTGTAACATGTCCCTATAACGCTGTGCAGTAACTGAACAGGTCATTGGTCCCTGTGGATGGATTTCTTCAAAAAAGTAGGCACCAATCAGAAATGTTGCTGTAAACCCAATCCAAACAGTTAGTTTTGGAGAAAGTAAGAGGATCTGTTGAAACTGGCGGGGATTTTCCGTTGCCCAGATGCGGCAGTTTTGGGTGCTTACTGCTCTACATAGAGAAAAATATACCGCATCACTCTACAAGATGTTCTTGGGCCAGTTATCGTCTACCTGCATGCTTGCAAGGAATGTCAAAGCAAACGTTTCACAGATATCTGTATCGGAACGTTGTAACGCTTGGTTATACTGGATCTTATACGGATAACTTTCTAAAATTTTCAGCATACACTTTCTTACTGTTGCGTAGGGCAAATCTAATTGTCTTGCTACAGCTCGAGCACTACTGTTTCCTGCCTCATTCTGACTGGTCCGATCTGCATTAGCCGTTGGAACCTCTTCAGCGAATTGCTTTGTCACAGTTTTCCGGCTTCGTATTGCTCGAACTGAGTCCAGTCTTTTCGAAGCGTTGAACCAATCTCCGGATGCCACATGCTGTCAGAGGACCTGTACGCACCGATTTCAAACGTCTGTATTCGCGAAGAGCACCAGCAGAGTTTTCGCCAGTCTTGTAAAACAACTTTTGTAATAAAGCACGGTCAGGCAATCATAGTCCCATTGCGATAATCGAATGTTTATACAAAGCTTTGAACCTGTTTTATAGCAAATTGTGTTTAAACAATTTGTATAAAGTGATGTCTTCTTTTGTTGATGCTGTATGGAACACATACACATTTGCAAAATGCTTACCTAAATTTCATATTCAAGGATTATGACAGTTGATGGTCGCTTATACCACTTACAATTCGTAATTAATGTTCTGACAATTACCACTTACAATTCGTAATTAATGTTCTTACAATTACCACTTACAATTCGTGATTAATGTTCTTACAATTACCACTTACAATTCGTAATTAATGTTCTTACAATTACCACTTACAATTCGTAATTCATGTTCTTACAATTACCACTTACAATTCGTAATTAATGTTCTTACAATTACCACTTACAATTCGTAATTAATGTTCTTATAATTACCACTTACAATTCGTGATTAATGTTCCACGAAGCCATTTAAGTGAATTATGTTTTTACTAAAGACTGTTCTCAGCGCCTTTATTCCCCTAACAGTTATTTTCGAAACTAAATATTTTTTCTTGTCATTCGTTTCCCCATGCTCTGAAATGTATGCAACGCAGATTTGACGTTCATCTGTCCACTTTTTTTCTCCACAGTGCTCTGAAGAAGAATACTTTATTTATAACCACCCTGTATATATAAAAGGATGTGTGTGTATATATTCTACATAGAAATTTACACCGTTTGGCCAATCCAAACCAAATTTGGTACATTCCTACTTTAGAACACTGCGGAAAACATATGCTATTTCATTCCTGTCTTCAGACCATTCTGTAGCAATGAAAATTGGCACACAGGTAGTCGTAAAAGGGCCCTTCGAAGCCCCAATTTTGCAATCTAAAGTTTGTTTTTCTGCAATAAATGGACATGGACAAGGAAACACGTTCTACAGGGTTTGTGTAAGAGTTAACACAGGGAAATATCGCTGTCATATTTTAGCTGTCACGGTAGGAAACACGTTCTACAGAATTTGTGTATTTGAGTTCACACAGTTGTCGGGGTCATATTTGAAATCCGAGCAACGCCGGGTTATTAAGATAGTTTTAGATTTAAAAAAAATATCAAGTAAAAAATATCCGATAGTTGATAGTTTTTATGTTTATCAATATTTTTAGGTCATCTGCCGAATCCTCATAATGAAAGGAAATGGGACCTCTCCTGACTAGGCTATCTGTACAATATTTTTAGGTTCTTTTGGGAATATGATACAGGCACGATACAGGACGCTTATGAAGCTGTGCAATTTTATTTTAAAATTACATTTGAAAAACAAATGCACTCACCTAATGTTTTTAATTGCTCGATTTTGGGTTTCATGGCACAAAGACCATTATTTGACAAAGCTGCTCCAAACACAAGACAGCAACGAGGGAGAAAAAAAATAGGTAGGCGAGGGCAAAACGGACGGGAGAACATATCACTGGGGGTTGTGATGCCCGTACACTGCCCCTGAGGGCAGTAATGTTTTTGGAAAATCAAACATATTCCTGAAGGGGCGACATATTGATGCTTGGCACATGGACGGTTGATGCCTAAATTTAGTTTCCACACACGCTGAAAGTGAGTCATTATTGCGTTTGCCAGGAACCACAACGAGAACTCCTTGGGCTCATTGGGTTTGCCCACTGTGCCAGAAACCTGAAAGTTGTAGGCGGCACAGGTTCGATTCCTCCCTAGCACTTTTCTCTCGGTAAAGCTTTCATTATGAATGGATGTCTATTTTCTTGATCCTATTTTGCCAAATATGGCCCTGGGCTACGGAACAAAGCCTGTCTTCGAGAGAGAGAATCTTCACATATATATCTGTAAAGACCTTAACTGCTTATGAGAGCAGAAGGGATGGTTACCCTATTCGGTGAAGGAATGCTCCTGTCACAAGAACCATTTCGGGAAGAATGCATTAGGAATGGTCCTGCCACCAAAACTATTTCAGAAAGAATGCACTAGAAATGGTCCTGTCACCAGAGCCTTTTCAGAAAAAATGCTCCAGGAATGGTCCTGCCACCAAAAACCATTTCAGAAAAATTGCTTCAAGAATTATTCTGTCACCAGAGCCATTCCAGGAAAAATGCCTCAGAAATGGTCCTGTCACCAGTGCATTTCAGAAAGAATGCCTCAGGAATGGTCCTCTCACCAGAGCCATTTCAGATATAATGCCTCAGGAATGATCCTGTAACCAGAGCCATTTCAGAAAGAATGCCTCAGAAATGGTCCTGTCACCAGCCATTTCTGTCACCAGAGCCATTTCAGGAAGAATGCCTCAGGAATGGTCCTCTCACCAGCCATTTCTGTCACCAGAGCCATTTCAGGAAGAATGCCTCAGAAATGGTCCTGTCACCAGAGCCAATTCAGGAAGAATGCCTCAGGAATGGTTCTGTCACCAGTGCCATTTCAGGAAAAATGCCTCAGAAATGGTACTGTCACTAGAGCCATTTTAGGAAGAATGCCTCAGAAATGGTCCTGTCACCAGAGCCATTTCAGGAAGAATGCCTTAGAAATGGTCCTGTCACCAGTCATTTCTGTCACCATTGCCATTTCAGAAAGAATGCCTCAGGAATGGTCCTGTCACCAACCATTTCTGTCACCAGAGCCATTTCAGAAAGAATGCCTCAGGAATGGTGCTGTCACCAGTGCCATTTCAAGAAGAATATCTCAGGAATGGTCCTGTCATCAGAGTCATTTCAGAAAGAATGCCTCAGGAATGGTCCTGTCACCAGAGCCATTTCAGATATAATGCCTCAGGAATGGTCCTGTCACCAGAGCCATTTAAGAAAGAATGCCTCAGGAATGGTCCTCTCACCAGCCATTTCTGTCACCAGAGCCATTTCAGGAAGAATGCCTCAGGAATGGTCGTGTCACCAGAGCCTTTTCAGGAAGAATGCCTCAGGAATGGTTCTGTCACCAGTGCCATTTCAGGAAAAATGCCTCAGAAATGGTACTGTCACTAGAGCCATTTTAGGAAGAATGCCTCAGAAATGGTCCTTTCACCAGAGCCATTTCAGGAAGAATGCCTCAGAAATGGTCCATTTCACCAGTCATTTCAGAAAGAATGCCTCAGGAATGGTCCTGTCACCTACCATTTCTGTCACCAGAGCCATTTCAGAAAGAATGCCTCAGGAATGGTGCTGTCATTAGTGCCATTTCAAGAAGAATATCTCAGGAATGGTCCTGTCCTCGGAGTCATTTCAGAAATAATGCCTCAGGAATGGTCCTGTCACCAGAGCCATTTCAGAAAGAATGCCTCAGGAATGGTCCTCTCACCAGAGCCATTTCAGAAAGAATGCCTCAGGAATGGTCCTCTCACCAGCCATTTTATAAAGAATACCTCAGAAATGGTCCTGTCACTAGAGCAATTTCAGGAATAATGCCTCAGGAAAGGTCCTGTCACCAGTGCCATTTCAGATATAATGCCTCAGGAATGGTCCTGTCACCAGAGCCACTTCAGGAAGAATGTCTCATCATAGGGCTAGTCATTAGAACAGCACTCTACAACTAATTCATGTTCCATTAAGAAATAAAACAAATTCAACGGGTAAATATTTATTGTAAACGCAACTCAAAAGAACAAGATACAGTTTTGGACATATTCCAGAATGAATAAAAAGCTAAAATAAGACATTACAACGGGATAAGATATTTCCTAAATGCTAACGTACACAACCAACCAGTCGTTAGAGCGTTCGTCAGCTTTTGCATGTCGGCGGATTAAAGTCCCCAAAAACGTTACTCTCGTATAGAGAAGCTATCACCAGGAAGGAGGCGTATAGCACGAATACGACGATGCCGTAGCGCCAGTCCAGTCTCCACTTGCACACCAGGAGGGTGAGGTAGAAGAGGATGACCACGGTCAGCAGGATGAGGGTGGTGTATGTGAGAGCGGAGCTGTTGATGACCAGCGAGCGCGATTCGCTGTTTAGTAGTGTCTTGGCCAGCCACGGTACTCCCAGACAGAAGAGGATGTCAAAGATGTTGCTACCCAGCAGATTGCACAGAGCCATGTTACCAAGACCTGTAAAGGAAAACAGATACTTTAATTAGAGTGTCACACAAACACAAGCATGTTAAATTGTATCCCCAGCTGCCAATGTTAATGCTATTTAAGAGATACATGTCCTGCAATTCTGATGGTTGCGAGATCGGCGCTTGTACCTGGCTAAAGACCGTCGTGTTCGCTAATGGTGGCTGGGGCACGTTAAATAGGTCGTGGTCTCAAATCAATACTTCTGGGGGTACCTGATCAGGGGGTTATCGGCCTCTCATTGGGATCTAAATTACGATATGTGTGAGTGAATGGATGTGTGAAAGGGACCTTCCTGTAAAACGGATGTGTCATGTATGAAGATGCCCAACCCTCCGGGGCAATGGCACCCCAATCGGGCCATATATGGCCCGCACGACAACAACAACAACAAGAGATACATGTTAAATAACAGTAATTTTCATCGGTAATATGTCATGTTAAATAGCAGTAACATTGAGCAGACACATGACAGGGGTTAAATAGCAATAGCATTGAGCACATGGCATATTAAATAGCAGTAACATTGAGAAGTAACATTACATGTTAAATTGCAGTAACATTGAGCAGTAGCATGACATGTTAAAAGGCAGTAACATGACAAGTTGAAGGCATTAAATAGAATAGTAAAATGACAGGTAAAATATCCGTAACATTAAGCAGTAAAATGACACGTTAAATAGCGGCACGGTTAGGTTCCCCCCAGAATTCCTATTTGAAGCTATTTTTTTCGTAGAAATATTCGTCTTGTGAAGACGCACTTGAAATGTCTTCATCTTCATCTGCCTATAAATTTCTGAATCCGTTTCGTGTTCGCTTTCAATAATATTATCCGAAATTTCACTGCCCCAGTACTCTATTTCCGACCCATTATCAACAATATCCCGAATTTCTTTTTGTGTAAGATACATAGGTCGTTTTTTAGTGAAGTATGTTGCAATTTTAGGCTTTTTGTCCAAATTCCCTACTCAAACGTGTACGATTGATTTCATTCAAAAAGAACGGTAACGCAAATGCCGAGAAGGGGTCTAAGAGACCACGCGGGAGATGCAAATAGTTTAAAATACGAAATAGTTGGGGCAGCCAAACCAGTCTTGGAATGTGGCTTCTGTTGGACGTATAGGAAGGTACTGAATAAGACAGGGACCAATATTCACTTTAAGGGGTGGAAACGACCTGTCAAAAATGACTCGGGGTCTGTGAGACTCATGACAGCAGTTAAAGGTTAATATATTTCTAGATAACCAAGAATTGTCAATTAAATTTTGCCAATACATCTATGAAGAAGTGTCGCCCTCTCCAGTAGATTAAACGAACCACACCCTCTCCAGAGATAGCAATAAGAGGCGGGTGTGATGCACTCAAAATTCAAGGGTCAGTCTATATTGAATACATGCGAAATATCAGGCATACGCAATCGCGAGGGCTTTTGCATCACTCAAGTGACTTAAGGATTGCTCCCGGATTACGATGATTGCATCATCTCTGGCAATAATAAGAAAAAGCCCTGTCAGCAGGTCAGCTATTGGATGAAAAGAATGAATGATGATCGAGTGAGTTCCCGAGGCAAGAAACTTCATGCAAGAAGGGCAAGGTCCGAAAAAGATGAATGTGGTCAATATGTGTTTTTCAGTAACTAAACTAACTTTATTTCATTCTGTTAGTTTGAATATTCACCCGTTAAATGTTAACTAAATTGTTAAAATAGAGAACTGTTCCCTGAAATCCATTACAACCAAAGGACAAAGCAACTCGTCCATTATATATATATATTTGTTCAAAAATGTCCAAGCCACTGGCCAATTAAGTGCAAGAGGTGTGATTTAATGTCATCAATCCAATACCTAGATTTGAATTGGATATTTCTCCTGGGCGAGAGAGCTAGTTCACAAAAATCACAGCTTTCCTTTCCGAATCCAAGTTGATTGAATAGGTGTTAGCCTCTAGATCAGAAGGTTCCTGGTTCGAATCCGGGTCAGGGCATGGATGTTTGTAAGCGTATGGTGTAGAGGCGGCTGGTGCACCTTAAATGTGTCGTGGCCGAAAGTCCTCACGTTGGGTTGGTGTGGAAGTTTGGAGAATGGGATGCCAGCTCAGGTGTAGCCTCGTCTTCTGACCGTGGTTCAAAATTACGTGTTGTTGTCCTCGGATCTTTCCCTTAGGGGATTCATCCCGGACAGTCATCAATAGTCCGTTGTGATGCTCTAGTATGATGTTAATTACAAATTACCAAGTTAATTTAAAAAAATTTAAAACCCAATGACCTACTTTCACCTATTTTTGCTAAGGCTAGACGATTATGTAGCGAACGATTAGCTGCTGTTATGAAAGAGTTTTCCAGTTTGCACGAACAGGGTATTTTAGACCATCTAATAGTTCATGGGCTAGTCCTATTAATTTAGTACGGAAAAAGACGGGCGAGTTTCGTGTATGGGTGACTATCGCAGGTTGAATGCAGTGACAGAGGTAGATAGCTATCCGATCCGACATATACAGGAACTTGACAGGGAAACTATTTTTTCAAAATTAGATCTTGTGAAAGCCTATCAGCATATGGTTCTAGTGATGGATGTACTTTAACCTTTTATAATTGACCAGAAATCGCTAAGTATCTTGAAAAGATGGCAATAAGTTCATATGTGTCTATTACTTACCATTTTTCACCACGATTACGCTGGATACCATTTCTGGTACGCTTGTACCAGCTGCGAGGATTGTCAAACCAGAAACTGTGTCCGGGATACCAAGAGTGTAGCCTAAGAAAAGAAAATGTAATTTTGAATTTTATACGATTCTAAAATAAAAATTGATACAGCGAAAATCTTAATATAAAAAATAATATCAATAACAAAAAGCTTTGAACACACACATTATAATCATCACATCACTGCATATAAGTGAAATAATTAAACATTCGATTTAACATAAAGAAGTAAATCCAATCAACAATTTATAAGCATATTATACAATTATTATTATTATTTATATATATTTAATTTATATACACTTGTCATCAGCAAAAGTGATCAGATTTTGATGGACGAACGAGAATTTATATCAATTTAGTTAGCTTCAGCATTTATTTTTTAGGTAGCAGTTAATTACTGTCGCACTGAAACAAAATATCGGACTATTGGCGACGTTCCGAGATCAATTCCGATGGGAAAGATCCGACTGCGACACCCTAATAATTCTGAACCACGATTAGGTGACGAGACAACACATGAACTGACAACCAACTCTCGTACCACACACACCGACGTGAGGACATTTGAGGCTGCGATAGATTTAGTGTGCACCAGCCCCCGAGTACACGGCGGTCTTTAGTCGGACCTAGGGTCGACATCGCAACCCTCCGGTTGCTAATACGACAGGGCTTCAGCGGCCCACTTTATTTTTAGATATCTTATTTGTCTATTATGAATTGCCATCCTGTAAGCATCTCCTATGAATTAGAGATGCGACATCGATCTCGATGTTTTGTAAAAAAAAACTATCGATCTCGATGTTTTATGAAAAAAAACAGCGATGTATTGAAGCCGATGTTTTTTTACATCGATGTTTATACTTTTCGATGTTTTTACGTTGCCTAGGTTTTATTTTTAAATAAAAAAAATTACCATTGTAAAAGTTTTAAAAAAAAATAACCAAGTGCATAATTTTTATTTTAGACTAGGGATGCGACAGCGATGTCGATGTTTTCAAAACATCGATGTTTTATAAAAACATTGATGTATTTACCATAGCTTTCTTGGAGCCGATGTTTGTTTAACAACGACGTTTTAATCTTAAGGTAATTGGTAATTGGTAAACAAAGTTCTTTATGTACAAACTATAAATACTAAATATTGTGGCATATAATAATTTAAGGCCCCAATATTTTTTATTTACACTAAATAAGAATTAAGTTGGAACAGCTACACTCTACGTTTATGAGTGGTGGCAACGGCCTTGACGATTTTTTTTGGCGCACTTCTAAAGTCGCCAAAGAAAGAATTACTTAAAAAATCGTTTTCTTTCAAAAACATTTTTCTTTTCACAACGGAAAATGTAAACTTGAAAACACATTTGAATACGTTTTGAAAAGTATATATTTTTTTAATTTCACAAAAAGAAAATACTTTACAAAACACAATTGGGTTCCAGCAGAACTAAACTTCGAATGTTGGGTAAGAATATATATATATATATATATATATATATATATATATATATAGTTTAGTTCTGCTGGAACCCAATTGTGTTTTGTAAAGTATTTTCTTTTATATATATATATACCCTGAAACTTATCAATTACACTTAATACAGTGGGCATGTTGAAAAAAAAAAGATTTATAAAAGAAAAAAAGCAAGAAATAATACAACCTGATAACGTCAGAACTCTCGCGAGAAAAAAATAATCAAAACGAAAATGGCAAAAGAACAAAACTCTTAATGCTTTCGTGAATACTAATATAACAAACCAAAAATTCCACAACTGTCGAAGTACAAACAAATGGACCAATGGTATCACAGTAAAAGATTTAAAAGGACCAATGCAATCAAAGAATATTTTAAAATCAAAATAACCAATGGGAGCAAAGAAAAAATCTCAAACGAACCAATGAAATCAAACGACTTTAACGGATTTTGGAAGAACTTTCTAGAATATTCAAAATGAAAATTAAAGTTTCCGTTTGCTGAGGTTGCCATGAAAACCACAACAACCGTAACGACAGATGGGTTGCCTTAATTTATCGTAACTCGCTACCAGAAGTGCGCCAAAAAAAAAAAAAAAGCCATTGCCATCATTCATAAACGTATAGTGTAGCTATACCAATAAGTTTGCTATGTTTCTCCCTCCATGAGTTTATAAATAATTGATAATAACAAACAATAATTTTTGTTATGTACCTACCTACTTATACTTATAGTTAATAGTACCTATGTCAAATTGTAAATATTACTGTCTTTTATACTATTCAATTTGAAAATAAAAGTTTTGGTAATTGTTCTTATTCAATTTTTTGACTTTGTTTTGACAGTTAAAAAAAATCTTAGTTATAAATTAACTAACACATCAAATGACAAATTAAATTTCAACCCCTCCCCCGGTAAAATATTAATGTTAGAGGTTATTAAACAAGTTTTAAGAAATGGTGGGGGTGAGAGTTTAAATACACTAATGTTTCAAAACATGAATGGTTTTGGGACGATGTATTATCAACATCGATGTTTTAATTTTGAACATAGGTGTTTAAAATATTCGATGTTTTGCTGTCGATGTCGCATCCCTATTATGTATACGACTTGTATTAATTTAAAATTGGAATAAAAGAAATTAAATATGGATTCCCACTGTTCAAGTTAGGAATGTGTAAAGGTTGAAGAATGTGTGACTCACCTATAACGGCCACCATCCAGAAACACATGTAAGATAGACAACCCAGCCACAAGATGGACGTGATGAAAGTAACGGGGAATAGCTTCGTGCGCCCCGGCAAATGGCATCTGGGAACGGTGAGGGAGAACAGTAAGTTCGGTGGCCACATCAAGAAGAAAAAGAACTTCTTCGCTTTACTTTCTGGGAGATCCCACAGATGCACTTCCATCGACTTTTCCAGTTCAGGAACTGTAAAACAAAGCGGGAACTAAGAATCTTGGAAATTAAGAGAGCTGTCATGTCATATACTCACGGCACAAATTTAATTTGGAATGAAAATACAGTTATCCCTTGCTATATCGAGAATTTAGTTCGCATCCCTACTTCTTGCCCTCAAACTCAAAGAAATTTCGTTTATGCGTTCAAGAGAGTTAATTTTAATCTATTTCTTGAGAATGGGAGTTCAGAGATCACTTCCTTCAAGCAGTAGTATTTTTTAAGTACACGGAGCACATCCAATTTTATTTGTCGCCAAGGTTTAGATGCTAAATTTGAAGTTACCCTAACCACGAAGCTCAAGGCATTGAAAATCTGTAGTGATTGCCAAGTCAAAAAATAATCGCCCTTGGCGACATATGTTTTTCGTAAATTAACAATGGTTTCGTGTACTTGCCGTAAAGGTAACCACTCGAAGAACTGATTTTAGCTAATTCCTTTTGACTGAAAGATGATTCTGTGATTTCAGTCCATTTATGTATTACTAGCCACTGCGTGGCCATCCCGGCGTTGCCAGTGCCCGTGGTGTAAAGTATTAATCTGGTGTAAAATTTTCAGCAGATTTCCAATCCGTTGAAGATATATTCAATTAAAAAATTATTTATTTAAAGAAAATCATATTTTTAGGTTATTTTAAATCCGTTGAAATTTTTACTCTATCTTTAACGGTCTAGGAGATAGAAAAAAGAACTGACTTCAGTTAATAGATTTATCGTCTGGCTGGAAATTTATTCATCCGCGCAAAAACAAATCGAAAATGCAAAAAAAAAAATAATAATAATAATTTTCTCCGTGTTCTGTAGGTGAAAAAAAACTTGGCATGGTTCCAAACTCTGACTGCAAGGTCACACGGGTAGAAAAAGTTCTCCGCGTATGAAAAAGCGATGGAAAATAAAAATTAAATTCATTTTAAAATCTTCTAGATTGAATTTTAAAATTCGCCGCGACCCAAACATTGCAAATAATTTGGACTACCTGTGTGCCAAATCTCATTGCTGTAAGTGCCATAGAATCGTCAGGATTTTGTCGCAGGATCCGCAGTCTCAATGACGAATTGTGGATGCCTGTTGAATTTGTGTGAAACGACATTTCAGACTCATTCAGAATCTATTGTATATTCGTCAATGTCACGCCGTGTGCCAGCAGCTATCTCTACTTCAAAGGAAGAGTTTGTCTGTGTTCTGTGAAAAAGTGTCCTGACGAATCTATAACACTTACAATAATGAAATTTGGCACACAGGTAGTCCTAACTTTTTGCGATTTTTGTGTCCAGCCCGAATTTTAAAATTTAATCTAGAACATATTTTAATTAATTTACCTTTCACCTTTCGTCCTTCTTTCCGGAATGTGACGTCATAGCTACCTCGATTGAAGAAATGAGAGGATTTTCGACCTCTGACGTCACAAGCGTTTTTCGCCCTAATGCCTTTGGAACCATGCCAAATTTCCCGATTCTAGCTTGTTTTGATTTACATTGCTTATTAGTATGACTTTTTTGCCAGCGATTTCAACTTTGTCACGGGCAAGGACTATGAAGTTTTCCATCTTTACGATCGTTAGAGTGAAAATTTCAGAGGATTTAAAATTTAAGATACCTTAAATATGATTTTCTTTAAAAAATTATTTCTTAACTGTGGTGCGTGTGACGTGTCATGTCGTATGGAGGTGGGACTCATTTTTAAAATTATTGTTTTATCTTTTTATGTTTTCAGTATCAGTAATTTAATGTGTCCAGTCCAATTTCTTTTATTTTAATCTAAATCATTTTAAACCTATTTACTAGCCTCTATTACTAGCCACTTCGAGGCTATCACGGCGTTGCCTGTGGATTTCGTTTGAGAAGCAAACCAAATGAGAATACGTAGCAATCACCGAGGGTTGGCCAGCGTTAGCGAGCAGTGGTCACACCTGACCCCACGAAAAGAACTGTCACGGGCAACACAGTGCTGGCCACGCAGTGGGTAGCAATTATTTAAGGTGACCACACAAAGAACTCTTTAGTATGCTTTGTGTGATTGTGTGATTTCAATCATTTATGCATGGTACTATCTTATGTCACCACTCAAAGGAATTTTATTACTGTAATCAAGTCTGTTGTTTTTAGTGAACAGCAATGTTCTTCATAGTAGTTTTTCATAGACAATAATTTTACATTCCCCATAAAGAGCAAAGTTCTTAATTAGAAAGAAAAAAAAATTACTCTATGTGACATTATTGAGAAAAAGATCCATCCTTGGGGTTCCTAATAGCATGATTACAAAAATTAATAGCACGAGTACAAAAATATGATAAAATAAAAGCAAACAATTGAAATTAAAGGAATATTTTTCTACCACTTACTCTTTTGAAGTGTATCCATACTGTCTTCCAAGTCCTTGACAACGATGTATTTCGCAGTGATCAGTTGAGGCACCAGTAATGGAGCTTTGAACTGACCGCTTTCCTTGGCCAGTGTGTCACTTTCTCCGCTGTCGGTCAATTCACTGGATGCCAGCAAAGATGGGCTTCCAGACGATGGGCAAGCAGAATCTTCGTTGCTCTGGTAACGGTGCGCTAGGCGATTGGCCACCAACAGAGCCGAGCTTTCGTCAAATATGGTTTCTGGTAAGGTGTCCAGAGCCGCACCTTTCTTTTTCAGCCACCATCGGTTGACTTGTTTGACCTGAATATATGGAAAAAGTAACATTTAAGTATAATTTTTAGCCTCAATTGATAGATCATAGTTCCCTTTAAAATAAAAGACATAGCAAGTGAAGAGCAACCACCATATTATGAATGTTTGCCCACCGTGTGCATCTCCGTGACAGCTGTTGGCGCTACTCCTTAATTGACGTAACTTTCCATGTACTTGGCGAGCGCCAAGAACGGTGCCAACTTCTCAGTCTGTGCCTCATTTCTTGAAGCTTTCCTATTCCTGGAACCACTCTTTGTGTGCATAGGTACAACTCTTTTGTATACTTAGAAAAGTACAACTTTTTGTGTATTTAGGATAGTATAATTATTTTGTTTACTTAGAAAAGTTCAACTCTTTGTGTACTTAGGATAGTACAACTCTTTTGTGTACTTAGAAAAGTACAACTCCTTGTGTACTTAGGATAGTACAACTCTTTTGTATACTTAGAAAAGTACGACTCTTTGTGTACTTAGGATAGTACAACTCTTTTGTATACTTAGAAAAGTACAACTCTTTGCGTACTTAGGATAATACAACTCTTTTTAGTACTTAGAAAAGTACAACGTTTTGTGTATTTAGGATAGTAAAATTCTTTTGTTTACTTAGAAAAGTTCAACTCTTTGTGTACTTATGACAGTACAACTCTTTTGTGTACTTAGAAAAGTACAACACCTTGTGTACTTAGGATAGTACAACTCTTTTGTATACTTAGAAAAGTACAACTCCTTGTGTACTTAGGATAATACAACTATTTTGTGTACTTAGAAAAGTACAACTTTTTGTGTATTTAGGATAGTATAACTCTTTTGTTTACTTAGAAAAGTTCAACTCTTTGTGTACTTGGAATAGTACAACTCTTTTGTATACTTAGAAAAGTACAACTATTTGTGTACTTAGGATAGTACAACTCTTTTGTGTACTAAGAAAAGTACAACTATTTGTGTACTTAGGATAGTACAACTCTTTTGTGTACTAAGAAAAGTACAATTCCTTGTGTAATTAGGATAGTACAACTCTTTTGTGTACTTAGAAAAGTACAACTTTTTGTATTCTTAGGATTGTACACATAAAAATCAATGTATATATATATATATATATATATATATAACTAAACATAATTACAGTTCACACAAGTTTGAATTTTTCAATGACCCCCAACAAATCGTCACACAAAGTGCAAAAGGTCGTATGTCTAAAACCTGCATTTTTGAGGAGAGCAAAAAAAAAATTCCATTTTCCTTATGAGTTGATTCTATTAAAAATACTTTGGGTTTCATTCTTTGTTTATTGGATCGGCTGATGATATAAGAGCTTTTGCCACCAAACGGAAATCACATATAGCAATAATAAAAGGAAAAATGGAATTTTTGACATACGACCTTTGGTACTTTGAGTGACGAAATGTATTTTGCACGTGTCAAAATTTAAGATTTGAGTTGAGTAGTTCATTAAGGTTGCTCTGAAGCAACTCTTCGAGAGCATTCCCGAAGGGAAAGATCAGAGGACATTTCGTAATTTTAAACCGAGGTCAGATAATGACAAAAATTTGGAATTTAGTTTTTTTTTTATGTTGAAATGGTACATCGCGCGCGTATGCCGCACAATACATCCATGGAACTCCTTAACATTTTAGTTTGGATAGTAGGGTACCAGATCAGGTGTTCACCTCATCTGACAGTGATTCAAAAATTACGTGGTATTGTCCTCGGATATTTCCCTTGGGGATTGATACCGAATTGTCACCAATATTCCGCTGAGTTGCTCCAGTGCGACGTTAATGACCTACCTGCCTTAACATTTTAGTAAGACGTGTGAAAAGGTAATGTATCCGTTTCTACGAAAATTACTTCTGGTAGAGATAGGTTACATTGCTATACTAGCGCGTCTTTCTAGGAATGGCTCTTCGTTACGTGGACGATTCTATTCAGGACCGTAGGTTGATCGGTAGATATTAACTCGTGATAAGTGAATCGATTCTTCAGTTCGATTATTTCGTAACTTGTTTTGATCCACAGTGAGCTATGATTGATTATTTACTTGTTAAAATATTACCAGTACCGGACTGAGGGAAACCTCAATAGTTTTTGTGCATCGCCCGTCTTAGCTCTGTTGGTTATTCTTGTACTGCTGTCACCACGCAACACTTAAATTTTTTCTTTAAGTTTGTATTTCGACGATTTTTAACTGTATCTTCAAATATTTCCCACTTCAGATTCATTTTCCTCTTTTAGAAGTAAAAATCTCTCATCTTCAATTGATTGAATCCATATATATATATGCATGTATTAGTTCATTAACTGTTAAGGCTCTACTTTCCACGAGTTAAATATCTACCGACCTACCTACGTTCCAAAATAGAATCGTCCACGCAACGAAGAGCCATTCCTAGAAAGACGCGCTAGTACATTGCTATATATACTTATGGGGCCACAATAGACCAGTTGGAGTAGTAGCGGATTATTAACCGGAGTGTTGCTAGTTCGAAACTCGATACAACCAAACATCGTCGTATACACGACGGCTGGTGCACGTTGAATCTGTCACGGCCTAAAATGTCCTCACTTTGGCGTGATGTAGAAGTTTGAAAAGTGGGGTACCAGCTCAGATTTTGTCCTCGTCATCTGGCCGTCCTCATCAATAGCCCGTTGTGTCGCTCCAGTGTGACGTTAATTAACTACCTACTTACCTACTATTGTATTGAAAGTAAAAATTTTTTAAGTAGTGGTATCAACCTTCACCACAATACTTCCCCCTAAAAAATTTAGTTGAGACTGAATTCGATAGATGCTAATCACCAGAGCTGTATTAAGATCATGGATGTACTTCCGTATACGTGGTCGTGCAATGTATAAATCCGGCCGTGAACTGTATCGTGTTTCCTTTGGCATACGTGTATAAAGCGCTACTTAATTATGAAATGGATGGAAAATAATCTTACCCTTTTAATTGTGATGTCTTTAACAAAGCAGTTGAAGTACAGCAAAGTTAAATATGCGACGAACATAGAAATCAAAACTACAGATTCGATCCTGAAATAAAAAGAGAAATTACTTAGAATTCATCGAAAATATATCACAAACTGTCTTTACAAAGGGTTATAAATCTCTCTATATTAAAAAAAAAAGTTAACGGCGCCGCAAGATTGAAAACTGTTTTGCTTAGCTCGATTCTTAGACGGTTTACCGAGAAAGTACTGATCGGAAAAAAACAAAATTAACATGGTTTGTTCTTCATCATATTCCCTGGACAATTATGAAGATTTTTTTTTTCCGATGCGGCTATTAGTTTAGGGTTTATTAAGCGTCAAAATTGAAGAAGCTAAATTTCTTCCGCGAGAAAGCAAAACACATACAAATTTTCAGTCATCAGCCGTGAGTTTTTTTTAAAGAGTACCTCTCAACGTAAATTTTTGCACCTCATCGAGTTTTTTTTTGAAATTTCAATTTGGTTCTTGATAAATTTTTTTTGAAATTCGGGAAAAATCGGGACATTTTTGTTACTTTTTTTAAAAACTGCCGTATCTATATATTATTACTATTAGTTTTTAATTTTTAAAATATCGCAGTGTACCTCAGAATATACTCTTTCTTACGGTACTATTATTTTTGAAATCGGTTAATAATTAAATTGGATGCGATCAAAAGTTGGTCGTACAAAATTCGGAATCTTTGGATATTTTCGCTACTTTCTGCTAAAAACGTTATATCTACAGCAAAAAAAAAACATTATTTTTTTAATTTGAGAACATCACTGAATACATTACATTACACTCTTTCTTATGGTACAATTATTTTTCAAATTGGTTAATAAATAAAATCGATGCAATTAAAAGTTGGTCATACAATTTTCGGAACTTTCAGATCGTAATTTCCGATACAAAACTAAAACTGTCATACCTATATCGTATTACTATTACTTTTTAATTTTGAAAATATCGCAGTATACCTCAGAATATACTCTTTCTTACGGTACGATTATTTTTAAAATTGGTTCATAAATAAATTCGATGCAATCAAAAGTTGTTGACACAAATTTCGTATTTTTTATTTCGCGGAGTTATGAGGGTTGTATTTTTACTATCGGGTTTACCAGATATCAAATTTATCGTAGCAACAATTGCCATAAAAACGATTTCTTTTTATTTGGCGAGGAAAAAGGCTCGCTTTTTTCTCTCTGTTCTCAGACGGTTTACCGAGAAAGTACAAAGTACAGATCGTAAAGTTTGGAGATTAACATCGTTTACTTAAAATTGTACAGGGAACAAGATGCAGAAGATTTTTTACTGATGCGGCTATTAGTTTAGGGTGCATTAAGTGTTAAAGTAAACAAAAAGTGAAATCACTTGCGAAAGAGGTATTGGTTTGCGAAGCAAACCAAACGGGATTGCGTAGCAATCCCCTGGGGTCGGCGACCGTAAGCGAGCAGGTTGCGAAGCCCTCGCTGTGACGTCTTGGACCGGAAAGTGAAATTAGGAATACACGAATTATTCAGATAGTTTCACTCTGAGAAAGGAATGTTGGTTTGCGAAGCAAACCAAATGACATATGTAAAATAAGTGTTGGTTTGCGAAGCAAACCAAATGGGATTGAGTAGCAATCCCCGTGGGTTGGCGAGCGTAAGCGAGCAAGGGGCGGAGCCCCCTAGTAAAATACATAATCAATGACGCAATTTCTATTAAAGCCCAAAATTATTAATAAAAAAGATAGAAATTAGAAAACATTTCCTGACACAAAACAAAAATCGTTGAAACCTGGAGCCAAAATGACGATTTCTTTAACTTGTCTCAGCGAGACGTTAGTTTTTTAATTTAATGCCCTTGATTTTCACCCAAAAAAGCCAACCATGGACTGCTGATGTCCGATCTTTTTGACCTAAAATGGTTTCTTATTGGTTAATGGTGTTTTTAATGCGCGATGGGACTTTCAACAGACTCTTTTCCCCACCCATGATTCTTGTTGAGTCTAGAATCCAATTAAGGTAATATGCGCAGTTCGTCTTTAGGCATGGTCTATCGTTCTCTCCTCACATCCGCCTTTGCAATAGACTGCCATCAGTTGCCAGATGATTTGAATCATCCATATACTTTACCAAGATAGGATGCTATTGCACCTTTTGGAATCCTTTGTAAACTTGAGGCTAAAATTGACTTACATTGTTTTTCTTTAAGGAGAAGAAAAAACGGAAAATGAAGTTTTTTTATAATGTTTTCTAATGATTTTTTATCTATATCCAAATCTCTGCAATTCACACTCTAAACAATATTGAAGACTAAAAACTTTTTCTTCAATTTCTAAATAGTTTTATAATTGTTTTATCATGCATTAGTCCACAACTGTTTTCGAAATGCCACTGTAGATTTTGCATTAATATACTAGAATATGGCAACAATGGAGTTTACGTCCAAGTTTAAAAATTCATAGAATATACAGTAACGAAGTTCATATTGAATAAATTACCACTTTGTTTCTACAGTAGTTTTTTTTAAGTTTCATACTTTTACCTATTGTCTTTAGTGTATTGACGAGGAAATGAGAGTTTGCTTATCATTCATACCCGCCAACTTTGAAGAAATCGTTGAGGCACTCGAGGTTTATTTTTCTCATCAGTAGAAATTAAAGGATGAATAAGGGTATGTAGCATTTTCCAATTAATTCTATACTTCTTTGCTTTTTGCATCTTACCTCTCAGCATTTTGTGTGGGGTGCGCGTACTATTTTTTGTAAGTCAAGTGTGCTACGACTTCAAAACGTTTGAGAACTACTGTTCTAGACTGTCCACTTTTTTTATCTGACGACGCGCGAATGCACGTAATGCACTAGCAATGAATTTGAAAGTTGAAATTCCTCAAACTTAATATATTTGTTTAGTACTGCGGCCAGATTGAAATATAAAACTTCGAGAGAAAATTTATCCACCCTCCGAAATTGTTTTCTAAATGCGTGCCTGCCTTGAATGACTACATTTGAAGCTATTGGTATCTTGACCGGCACGTCAGTATTACTCATTGTTAGGTATTTCCTGACATTTGAACGCGTGTTGTGCATGGGGTGTTTTTCTGATGCGCTTAAGTATGAGTAGTTTGTAGTACTTACCAAGTAACTAAATTGTCGTGAATTATAACAACGAGAGCTATGATAGTTGCTATGTACATGGTGCAATCACGTGTGATGGGATACCAATCTAACTGGACTGCCTGTTAATAAGCAAAAATAATAATAACAATTAGCAATCGTTACTGTACAAGGTCATAGTTAAAAAAAAGTTGAAAATATAAGCAATAAAAGTTACATTTTACACTAAGAGGCTTTCTCTGACAAACTGAATGTAGGTGATGGCGTGTTTTTGTGGTGGAAAAACATGCATATTACACGTGATGTCATATGACTTGTTTTTCGAATACGATTGCAACATCGCCATTAAAACTTTCTCTGTTCTGCTTTGCATAAAAACCCTCTCATAAAGTTAAACTTGAAGGTCACCTTACATTCAACGCTGAGAAGAATAATTAATTTTTGAAGTTAAGAGCAACTATCAATAATAAAACAATTAGTATTCCATAAAGTTAGCTTGGTATTATTTCTAGATATAATTATTTCGAAACTATAAACACGAATAATTTTTAAATTTTAACCATTTTTAATAACATTTTTCACCAATGATAACTGAAATTTGTAAATGGCTGTTATTGTCAGCTTTAAAAGATAGTTTACCATTCATTTTCTCTTTAGCAAGAAAAAAATCATAATATCGTGTCTACACATTCGTGCGCATGGCGAAAAGAATCGAGAGGCGATCGCGGGACAATGTGTAGTCGGTTCACTCGTCATTCGCCTCGTTCGTTGCCTCGCAGCTCGTAGCGCTCGCGACGGAGGCGTTTTTTTTTTGGGACGAGTCAAACTTGTAGCGACGCCGACAAGACCTACTGTGTTAGTCTTTGTTCAGTTCGCAATCACCGTGTTTATCAACACGTAAAACAGAGCGGATGTCATCACAACGTCGATGTCGTCCATCAGCCTTGAACTGAACATTCGGCGAGTATGTAAACGGTCATTCGCGTTGGGGTAACGAACGTGCGAATGTCGGCGAATGACAAGGCGAAACACGAGCGCGAATGTGTTAATGCGCCGTAACAAACATGTCACCAATTTGTTGTAAAGTGAGTTAGTTACAAACTTGGTTGCATTTTTTCAAGCATCAGCGGTTGAAAATGGGATAAGACCCGTTTCTATGGTGACAGCCGTAGTAATGAAAGTAGTTAGATGTAGATATTATACTTCTATATTTCCGAAAAAGTTTTTTCAGTGAATGCTCTGAATTGTTACTACTATAAGATATTTTTTTAGAAAAATAACATCTAAAATACTCACCGCCGATCCCACAGCAAATCCAGCTGCACCGGTTACAGCTAGAATATTAAAAACTGCTGAACCAACAACAGTGCCAACACCAATGTCACCTTCTGTGACGAACGCTCCTGCAAGAAGAGATTTCATTTTTTAAGTTAAAAAATATACAAAGTATATTTTATTATTATAAAGTAGTCAGAAGTATAATATACAAAGTGTGAAATATGCAAAGAAAAGGCGAACAGGTGTCTCATTAAAGAAATGATGTGAGAAACCAGTTTCATCAACAGTCGCGTCCACCTCACTCAAACATAGTATAAACTTACTTTGAAATTACTTGTTTTTTAATTGCTTTGTTAAAATACACTCCATAACAAAAAAATCGACGCACCAAGAAGGAGTTGTCCGATGGAGACAAAAATTGGTGGATAGGAAAATTATGTACAGAATAGAAAATGATAAAAATTTCAGAACAATTGAATGATTTATTTCAGAGTTACAGTAACGAGCTCAATAAGGTGTTGACCCGCCTCTAGCCTGGATGCAAGCTGCAACACGGCGTGGCAAAGACCGATAAAGCTCCCGGATGGTCTCCTGCAGTATATCTTGCCAAATTTGCTCCAATTGTCGGACTACGTCATCAACATTCCCTACCGGATGCAGTCGCCTTCCCATCATATCCCAGACATGCTCGATGGGAGAGAGATCTGGTGATCTGGTTGGCCAAGGAAGTGTTTGACGAGCTTGAAGATAGTTCATAGCAACACGTTCCGTATGTGGTCTGGCATTGTCTTGCTGAAAAATAAGCCCAGGGTACTGCGAAAGGATCGGTAGCAGAATAGGTCTCAGAATGTCGTCAACGTACCGCTGTGCAGTAAGTGTACCTCTAATGACGACCAAAGGAGTCCGGTTATCAAGGGAAATGGCACCCCAGACCATAACTCCTTGTTGAGGGCCCGTGTGGCGTTCAATAGTGAAAGCAGGATCGACACGCTGCCCTGGAGGTCTCCATAAACGTCTTCGATGATCGTCAGGACACAGTTGGAGCGGGATTCGTCGCTAAAGACAATAAGTCCCCAGTTTGTAAACAATCTTTTCTGCAAGGTAACATATCTTCATTGATGCGAGCATAGGTTCGCGCAGTAAACCAATGAGGATTGCAAAGTAATCCTCCGGGGGTTGGCGAGCTTAGCGAGCCCCTTAGTATAATATGTAACTCTATCAGCAATATTATTCACTACGACGTTAGTAAGTTCAAGATAGCTATTAGGTGGGTTCCTGTCATGTCTGAAAGACCACACAGATCGAGAGTTTGACAAGACGATTAGCCTAATAGATGGTGTTTTTGAGTTAGTCGTGACCAGTGAGAACACAACAGAAAACAACTCCTATGGCTCTCGGTAGATCCTGTGGCAACTGAGATCTTAACAAACTAGTCTCTTCAGCTATTCCTTTGTAAATATTAAGTAAAGAATGTGCTTTTTATGTACTTATAATCCTTTTTAATTTGTGATATTCAATTGGGTAATTCAGACGCCGACTTTAGATATGCCAACCGCCAATTAATTCTGTACCGATCGGTCTCGCAATCCCACATCTGGAATTCAAATCAACCCCTATGGGACAAACAAGTCCTCAACACCTGCCTTTTTGGCTCTCCGTGAGAAAACTACAGAAGAGCCACCCCGCGATTCCGACCACCTGAGATCCCGTTTAGATGTCGGAAAAATTCGAAGACTTTCCTTGCCCTCAGTCCCTTGGGTCAAATAAAAAAAACCTTCTCGCAAGTGTTTGATTTACACTTGAACTTGGTCTGAAAAAGACGTTTTGCTATAGATCAAACTTTTCTTTTCAGAGGATCAGACATATCCTCCAGACTGTTTTGGGGGCCACACTCCTGCCTCCAAGGCTGTTCGATGTCAATTGCTGTAACCACGACTTTGAATTAATGTAAATAGTCAGTAAATAATATTGAAATTACTTTAAATAAATAATGTTTAAATTTAATCAGTTGTATGTCTAATAGTTGGATGACTTTGCAATTAATATGAGCACCAAAGCGACTGGGGATGCACTGCAGTGTGACAAGTCGACCACTGATTATAACAGAATATTTTTAACCTGGAAATCACGTTATCATAACCTGGAAGTTGCATGAGGTAGATGTAATTACCTTGCTTGCTTTTTTAGATACAATAAAAATGACTATACAGGGTGGTCCCGAATTCATGGTACAAACTTTAATGGTAGGTACAGGACATTGTAACAATGATTTATTGTATAGGAATGTATAGTCGCAAGTGACGCGGTGAGGCGTAAACAGGGGAAATAAAAGGAAAGAGAAATGGAGTGATCGGTTGGTATCATTGCCGGTAGAGGGCAGTAGATGTCTAGCCGCTGTTGAACATGATGCATCGCAGTAGGGAAAAGCGCCATTCACAATTGTGCTGCCGTAGACGATGGGTGACTTTACGTATGCAGAAAAAGCAGACATGCATTACATGTACGGCCGTGCAAATGGTAACGGCAGAGCTGCGTTACGAATGTATCGCGCGGAGTATCCTGATCGACGAATGCCGGATCATAGAATTTTTCAACGGTTACATCGTCAACTTTGTGAAACAGGTGCGTTCGACGTCAACAGACATGGCGCTGGTCGAGTAAGAGCTGTACGCACTCCAAGGCTGGAAGAAAGCATCTTGAACATTGTGGCTGATAGACCCGAGTCAAGCACAAGAACTGTTGCGCGTGACGTAGGTGTGAGTCATCAGACTGTATGCAGAGTGTTAAACGAAAATCGCTTACACCCCTTCCATTTTCAGAAAGTACAAGCATTGAATCCGGCAGATTATCCTCGCCGCGTGAACTTCTGCCTGTGGGTGATGCAGCAATGTGCGTTGCAGCCGGATTTCGTAGATTATGTGCTATTTACAGATGAAGCGACATTTTCACGCGAGGGTGTCTTTAATGCGCACAATTCCCATGTGTGGGCAACCGATAATCCACATGCAACGCGTCGACATGCGTTTCAACAACGTTTCAGTATTAATGTGTGGGCTGGTATTGTGAACGACTTTTTGATTGGCCCATACTTACTACCCACGCGGCTCACTGGCGGAAGCTATCTTATTTTTCTGAAAGAAGTGTTACCACAACTGCTGCATGATGTTCCGATCGCCATTCGTAACCGCATGTGGTTTCAGCACGATGGGGCGCCAGCACACTTCAGCATTGATGTACGGAATTACCTGAATGCCACGTTTGGTACTCGATGGATTGGGCGTGGTGGACCAGTCCCTTGGCCACCCCGATCTCCCGATTTATCGAGCCTCGATTACTTTTTATGGGGACATCTAAAGCATCTTGTTTATGAGACTCCAGTTGACTCAGATGAGGATCTCGTCGCTCACTTATCTGTAGCTGCTGCAGGTGTGCGTGAAATACCAGGCATCTTTGAACGTGTACGCCAATCGCTCCACCGACGCTGTCAAGCATGTATCGATACTGGTGGACGCAATTTTGAACAATTACTGTAAACATGACACTTGTCAACAACGCTTTCAATAAAATCTTTGTTTTTCCTTTCGGCCGTTATTTCCCCTGTTTTCGCCTCACCGCGTCACTTGCGACTATACATTCCTATACAATAAATCATTGTTACAATGTCCTGTACCTACCATTAAAGTTTGTACCATGAATTCGGGACCACCCTGTATTATGTTCGTTTCTTTCCTGATAGCTCCTGGGACCATTAAGACAGCAGCCAATTCGTTGGAAAATTTGTTGCAGTGCATTCCAACAGTTTATCTAAACGTAGGTGGCGATAGTGCTTTTTACCGCGGGACGTGCTTTTACGTATTCCGGAGTGTCTGAAACGTGTCCATGTGACGTTCAGGACATGTCCCGACACCACTTGGCTGGTGTTCGAATGCGATTTCAGCACATCCCAATCAGAAAGATCAAAGAACGAATTTCAAATTGATGGAGGATGTTCGCGCTTTTGACGACTCAAGTATTTTGGCGTCCTCACTTGTGATTGGCGAGGGCCAAGTGGCTCTGAACTGGGCAATTGAAAAGAGGAAGCCAAAGTGCAAGTCGGGACCTTCATCATAAAAAGTCTACTGCTGTTTTTTGATGCGTTCAAAAAAAAAGGATATAGGAAGCTCGTTCCTTGCGGAAACAACCTTATCCATGTCGCTAATCTTGTTAAGTTTGAATAAATTTTAGTTTAAATATAGTCCACTTCCTTGCTTCTTTGGTAGGCCTCGACAGAAAGTTAACTGGTCAACATTTTATCAACTGATCAACACTTATTTATTAGATTAAGCACCAAATATCGTCAAACACGGCGATAAACTACATAAGCGATAAAAAACAAAAGCAGGTCGTCTATTTCACTTGACATGATGAGAAAATATTTTACGGTAAAAATAATTACTATTAAAATTTTGTAACCGATGTGATTACCTCAAAGGTTTGGAGAAGCATATAACAATAATTTGTACATTGTGAAAGGAAACATTTGTATATAAGACAGCTAAAAATGCTTCATTCAGCTATTGATAAGTTTTGATATATTTTAATACAGACCATGCTTTGTAGTTCAATATCACGTACTAAAGATATATTTTATTGTATTTCACTGATCTTTCGGAATCAAAAAAGTTATTACAACATATTTGATAAACAAAGTTACCTGTTTCACGATAAGGGTAAATTGCTTTAACGAGATATTTCCAGTTTGTGAATGAAAGAAGCGGAATTACATCAGTCCTGGTTTAATATAGATTATCTGGTTAAATCAGCATGACATGATTTATATCAAGGTTGAAATTATTTTGCTACGAGTAGGGCAATTACAGATAACTATTGTTTTGATGAGATCATCAACATCAGGATTATATCGGTTTTTACGGCTGGGAAACTACTGAAACGGGTTACCTCCGGTTAAATGTGAATGAAAACATCGAGATTAATGTTTTATCAGTGTCTACCATATCGAGGAAGCAAGTAAAACTATCGGATTTCATTGTAACTGGTTTTATATCAACACTGAAACTATTCGGGAGGTTACAGATGATGAAAGATTACTATTAGTTACAGGGAGGCAATATACTATATCAGGTGTGTTCAGATGAACTATTTTGAGTTTTTATTATCAGCAAGAAGATTCAAACATGAATAATAAAGCATCATTGACCATATTTCAATGTAAATTCCGTCTCGCCTCAAGGATATACCGCTGCACACACTAGCGCAATCAAATTACACAGCTATAAGTGTTTACACTAACGCTACGCAGACGGATGGGAAATGACTCATCTGTCAATCACGTTGTTCTCGTTGCTCATTGGTTCGACGTAACAGAGAACGCAAAATATAACCTCCACTTAACAAGTTTACGTCAGCCTTTTATCAGAGATCCCCCATATGCACTACAGTACCCAGTACAAAATTCGATGAACGACTCCAGTATAGTGCGATTCTAGCAAGAAGGTACATGACCTTGGTGGTCCATTTGTACAAAGGTAGTTCAGTTCGATGGGTAAAGGACTGGGTTGGTTGGGTTACAGCACAAGGGCCATATTTGAAATATTACACCAAATGCAAAACAGACCATGTCATGTAAATGGATATACACACGCAGGAAAAGTTTTACTGACAGAGAATATATCTTGTTTATATTACGCGTGAAAGTGCAACTTTTTCTTCCAAAAATACTACTGGTGGAGATAGGATGTGTTGATGTGTTTCGCTTCAAATTACTTTGTTTACTTTAACAATCTAAACGGGTCACGACTGCCTAGTAAAACATCTCCATCGTATTGGGATTTTCAACCAAACAAACTGCCCTCTTTGTAATATGGCAGAACCAATGAATAGAGCACACCTCCACTGCTGCATGACACTCGGTGGCGACTCTGAGACGGCGTTGTATTGGCGATACTTTTAGTCACCTGATGTATTTTTTACCTGTTGTACTTATGCATCTCTTTTGTATTGACTTGCCATTGGAAATAATAAAAAAAAACTTTACAATCTATCACCTAATTAAGAATGGACTCGTTTAAAACCACGTGATTCAACTTCCAGCGACCCGGAATAGGACCTCACCCAAATCGCATTGCTGTTTACACAGAATGTCATAATGTCATATCACATTGTTTTAGGACAATGCTAAAGATAATGGGTAAAGCATGTGTTCTATTTGAGTTGGTTTGATCGGGTTTTACGGCACAGGAATCCAAATACAACGCTTTCAACTCACAGGTTCCTAAAGAACTGGGCAAACCCAGTGAATGAAACCCACTATTGGCATCGGTTTGGGATCAATCCCAGAGTGAAGAATCCGAGAACACCTCCTAATTTTAAACCACGGCCAGATGACAAGTGATTTATTGGGAGGTTCCACTTTTTGTTATTTATGTCCAAATTCTCCAATTACTTTCGCCCAAGAGCGAATAGAGCGACAATGAATACACGCTGGGTACGAGGAAAAACAGACCGTTGTGACCACTATCACTTTATCTACTGCAACCCACTCAGACTCTTTTTTGATGTCAGCAAGCAACTTGGGTCACAAACCACAAGAGCAGTAGCCTGCTGTTAAAAATATCTGGTGCTTACGTTTTATAAGGCAACACAAACATCTGAAGATCAGGTTGTACAACTTAAGGATCGCACTGTGAAAGTGTAATAAAATCCAAAAATGGTGTTGTTGAATGACTCACCTATGACGGATGAGAAAAGCTCTGGAGAGGATGTGCCTACTGCCATGAAGGTGGCACCGGCGATATCCGAAGGAACTTTGAAATCTGAAAGAAGCGAAAAGTGGGTATTTAGCAAGTTTTTTAGATCGCACAAACAATTGGAAAACGTACTGTTACAAATCTCTCTGCATTAAAAAAAAGTTACCGCCGCCGCAGGATTGAAAACTCGCTTTTTTCGCTTGATTTTTAGGCGGTTTCCCGAGAAAGTACGTACCAGAAAATTACGAATTTAACATGGTTTGTTCAAAATTGTACAGGGAACAAGACGGAGAAGATTTTTTTCCGATGCGGCTATTAGTTTAGGGTGTATTAAGTGTCAAAGTCGAAAAAAGCGAAATTTCTAACACGAGTGTGCAAAAGACGCACACATTTTCAGTCTTCAGCCGTGAATTTTTTTTAGAGTAGTACCTCTAAACGTCAATTTTTACACGACGGCGAGTTTTTTTAGAAATTTCAATTTGATTCCTAATATTTTTTTTTTTAATTCGGGAAAAATCAGGACATTTTTGTTGTTTTATTTGTTAAAACTGTCATATTACTATTAGTTTCTAAATTAGAAAACATCAGTGGAAACCTTAGAATGCACTCTTTCTTGTGGTATAATTATTTTTAAAATTGATTCATAAATAACTTCGGTGTAATCAAAAGTTGGTCAAAAAAATTTCGTATTATTTAGATCGCTGAGCGAAAGCGTACTTTTATCTTCACTGAACTGAAGGTTACATTTCCACATTACTACAGTTTGGTGCCGACCTGTGCTCTGTAAGCAGCGGGACAATCAAGTTTTTCTATCTCGAATAATGGCGAGCTTAAGCGAGCTGGGGGTGGATCCCCCTAGTATTGTAAATGATATGTGAACAACGGTATAAACTAACACATACTCGAATAACATCTGCACCTTCATCGCATTAAAGAAATTAGGGATCTCCTTCGTAAGTTGAAGAATAAAGATATCAATTTAAAAATGGGTGTTCACTTGCATTGTGGCATTAATGGTGATGAAGTGGACTATGTGGTCCATCTAAAATTATCATTTAAGTGAGTCTAGTTCCTATATCTAGGATCGCTCTTCAACAAGGTTTCGATACACAGCTATGGGTATTTGTGTCCATTTCTGCTGCAAGAATGTCGCCAGCTCAGCTGTAGATTTCGGACGTGGTTCCCTGGTCCTTAAGAGTCGCTCTAACGCGCCCCACAAATGTACTATGGGGTTTTGGTCGGGACTCTGAGCAGGCCAAGAAAGACGTTTTACATCCATATCTTGATACCACTGCTTGACAGAGGCTGCAACATGACAGGGAGCGTTGTCGTCCATTCCATAAAATTGCCAGAGCGTAGGAAGAACCTGACTGTCCAAAGTGTTCATGTAGGCGTCTGCGTTCAATTGACCAGGAACACCATGCAAAGGTCCCAGGCCATAACCAAGAAAAACACCCCAAAGAAGTAGTCGGATTTTAGGCAAATCCGCTGGCGTCCGGTCCATTATTGTAGGGCAGTGTACATCTACATGACGAGATACCTTGTCATTAGCAAAATAGGTGAAATCTTGATGGACGAGATGTCATCGAAACCACTTGGAGGGGGTAAAACACCCAAGGCAATGCTTGGAGGAATATACTCACATGAAGAAATGACTTTGAGGCAAGGGACGAAATACTTGTCGCAGACGATGGCCAGCATGGCGCAGATGTAGGCAACAATAAGGGCGTGGACGATGAGGCCACCCCTCACTCGCTGCTCCTGGGTGAAGAAGTCGTCCGGGAACTCTTCCAGGGACGGTGGGATGCAACTGGGGACCACCACCCATTCCACGCCGTCCCCCTCGGACGGCGTGGAGTTGTTGACGCTTAGAATGTGACGCCCTGAAAAGAAAAATCCGTCGTCAGTCAACACACAAGTTCTGAAAAAGGGAAGATTTCATCCGCACCATATCCTCCTGGTATTTTTGTACTATAATAAATGTAATAGCCCGAAGAGTAGATGGATGGTGAGAGAACCTGAGGTCCGAAGGTCCTCCATTTTTTTGTTAACCTTTGATCACGTAAGAGCATTGAGTTTGTCAATCTTGTTGTAGTCAACGGGGACTTAGAGTTGAGACGAGGGCAGGCAGAGCACCAATGCAAATGCACGGATTTTCAACTAGCTTGTCATTGGCCAGCTGCAGTAAGACCTTTTCCTGGGTCGAACGACAAATCTAACATGCCATGGAGAGTCAGTGTTCATATTTAAGGTAACACGATTGTTTTTTTTACTAATCTATATATTTAAAAAAAGTTGTATGTGTGCATGTATATGTGCATGTGTGCATATTCTCTATACAAATCTACACCGTTTGACCAATCCAGAAGAACGAAGAATGAATTCCGAATATGATAGCTGATTAGTAAACACCAATTTCATTAAACACCAATTTCATTAAACTCCAAACGTGTCCTAAACGATGAATATCAACGAAGAAATTCTATTAATATCAACTCTTGCATTCTTACTCATTTAACCCGGTATATAAATACTTTAATCAGTTTATAATAATTAAACTAAAAATTATTACAGTGGCAGATAATCCGATTGAAATGAAATAAACTCATCTGAGAAGCATTGAATATTTTTGCGATCTTGTAAATATCAAACGATAATTGAAAACAGATATTTATATTAAAAATGGAATAAATGAAATGAATTGAATTGAAGTTCACGCGTTGTGATTGACCGAAGAATAAAATCAAGTTTTATAGTTAATTCTATATGGTATCTGCTTTCATAATAAATTAATTAAAACATTGGCATCGTAATCAGGTTTATCAAGATTTTACACAATTTTGACGAGATGGTGAATTTTTCGTGTTTAGATAAAGAAGATATTATATCACTTTATTTACAAAGGCACTTTCACATGGATATTTGGCGAAAAAATAAAGTATGATTTTTTAATCAATTTTTTAAGGGTAACTGAAAGAATCTCAAAATGTATCGAAATAATGACAATCTAATCATACAACAAATCTCTTTATCAAACACTGAAATCTGCGATCTAGTTAGATAAAAATAGAATGGTTACGATAAATAGAAAAAATCTTCAAAATAATAAGTTTCTATTTTTAAAATAATTTATTTCTTATTTTTATTCAAACTATACTGTTTCTCACATTAATTTCAAAAACTTATATAACCATTAGAAATCAATTTGACAGTTGTAAAGATAGTGTGAACAATATACATAGGTTCAACCAGTCGCTGACCACCTATCAGTAAAATTGATCATTTCCTCATATTTCTCATTATAACAAGCAAACTAGTTTATTCCACAATAAATTAAATTTCAATTATTATAGACGATGGACTACTGGAATAAATGAGAACCAATATGAAAATCACTTATTCATATTTTAATTAAATTAAATAAAAATTTTGAAAAAAAATAGCAAGAAGTCAATTGTTAAATCAATGATGTCCTTTGATAAATTAATTATACTATAGCGAAACTTGTTCTGAGGAGTGATGTCTAAATTTAAAAAAAAATCTAATCTTGTTCTCAATTCTATTTCTTATTTTGAACTACAATTTGACATAAATATCTCTAATTATGCATACTAATTTTTCACATCAAAATTAATTTTAATTAAAATAGTTGCATTTGGCTATTCCCTGATGAAGTTCTACGTCAAAGGAAAGGTTTTAAATGGAAAGGAGATATTTCCAAAATGCAGTTTCAGATAAATGATCTATTTTACTATATTTTGAAAGAAGGGATAAAATGAGAAGTTAAAAGGAAAAACGAATCTAGGTTGGTTGTCTCAAACCAAAAGAAAAACTAATTTCAAACTGATAATGGCAAAAAGGAAATACTTCCAAACAATTAATTGGTGAAGGTAACGAATTTGTGAAAAATATAAAGGTAACTGGCAAAAATAGAAAAGAAATATTGTATAAAAGCACGTTTTGTAAGTATGATAGTTGCTACAAAATAAAAATAATATGCATAACAAAAAGACATGTCTTGCAGTTTGGATAGGATTATTTTTGTCTGATAACACACACACACAATGAGGATATCGATTCTTTTGTACTGTGCTTTGGAGAAACTAATTTAATTTGCAGTGACTGACTTAATTTCTGTTATAATTATTACCAAAGAATTCTTCAATATTTTTGTAATATTTATTTACTTGATTTTAATATTAATTTGTTACATATATAAATTATTTTACCTGTTTAATATTAGTATTAATCATTATTATCATGTTTATTTATTTAATGTTTTACTTAGAATACAAGTAAAAAGCATTTAGTCTAGCTAGTTTTGATAGAAATATACTGGTGAATGCTAAAATATTTTGACTATTTCAATCTGAATTTTATTTGAAAAAATAGTGGTTCAATTACTTTTCTGAACTTGAGATACACAAATTCTAAAAACTATAAAACATTAAAAACTTTACTGCATCTCATTTTAATTACTATCTTTACCAGAAAGTTTTTATTTTAATTTTAAAGGTGGAAAATTAGCACTAACGGATCAATTACTGGCTGATTGACCCTACCTTCACGAAAAAAAATTTCAGATAAAAGACTAATTTTCAAATTTAAGAGAGAAATTCTGAATCATGAATTTCTAAAACTAAATTACAGTCATAAACTGATTTTAAATTACTTTTTAATGTAAAGTATATTTGATTATTTCAATTAAATAAATTTGTTTTACTAGTTAAATGAATTTTAATACAATAATATTACCTATTTCAAAATTTTAATTAATTATAATTATTGAATATAGCATTTAATAAGGAAAATGAATGTCCAATGATATAAAAATACTACAAAGTTATTGTATTATTTAAGAATATAAAATTTCGAATAAAACTTGACAGTTATACAACTCTTAATTCAAAATTTAAAACTATATATTTTTTTAATTAGAGTATATAGTTTAAATGTTATGAAAACACAGTTTCTACTTGGTATTAATTTTTAAATTAGTGATGGTACCTCTCAAATTACCACGCTGAAAGTATAAAAATTATTTTCAAATTGGGTCTTTAATTACTTACGTTGACTCAAAAGTTTCAAGGCTCATAAAGTGTTGTGAGACGAACCCTAAATCCGTAATTCAAACGCTGTTGAAATACTGCACGATAAATCTTTTATTCGGCTGGCACATTGATTGATTATAATCAATTAATATGCCAAACCAAAAAAATGAAAAGGATTGATTATTACCAATCACTTTCTATACGAAAAAAATCCCACTTTTTGCATTAAAATAAATACTTCGCTATTATTAATGGTCATGGGCGTTTAATTAATAAATTCTGAATAAAATATGTAAATGGCTCAATGAAAGAGATAGAATGATATATGATCGTGATGATATATCAAACACGGCACAACACGGCGAGGGAGTAATTTATATCAGATTTCGAATTTGCCTCTGTTTCAACATTGTTTTGTTTCCGAGGTGACAGTTCTAGACATTGAAGACTTGAATTAACAATAGTTTATAATGTTTAAGGGGGTCCAAGACACAAAAATCGTCGAATTTTCGAAATTTTTTTTATTATTTAAAAAAATTATCTGTGTTTTTCTGCTTAAAATGACGTCTAAATCATGTTTCTATCTTAATTAGAACTAGAGATATAATAATTTTTGTGGTGCGTTGTTTTGAAAATCTAACACTCTTGACAGTTGTTGTCATGGCAACAACATCTGTCTTTAAAACTTTAAATGCGTTTTTCTCCATGATACTTTTTTTTCAAGATTTCCTGTATTCAAATTGCTATAAGTCGAAAACCGATAAAGTTTAAGGGTTGAAATTTGGAATATATCTTTTTCAAACATTATACTTTAATTTTGATTCAGCAAATTTGAAACAAATATTTACTTTTAAAAATATGACTTAAAAAAAAATACCTTAAAGTTTTCAAAAATTTTCATTCAGATATTTTTTATTTTTTACTAAATTAATATTTTTTTAATTGCTGAATCAAAATAAAAGTTTTTAAATTTGTGAATAATTGACTGCAAGAATTTTGAAATTGATCAAGAATATTTAAGTTTTAGCAATTTGAAATGACCCCTCTTTTTTTCAAAAAATATTAATTTAAAATTTTTAAAAAACTTTTGAAAAAAATTTGTTTTGTGATTTTGCTTATTACTTAAATGGGTAATCAGTACAAAAAAATTCAAAATTCTAAATTAATTAATAAGAAAAATTTTCAATGTGTCCCGGACCCCCTTAATAAACTAAAATACGTGACAATTTACCTGGTTATACCATCAAAAATTTATATTTAAAAAAAATTTTAATGACTAGTTTTGTTTAAAATAATTTAGTGATTACGTCACTCATAAGCAACAATACGGACTGTTGGGAAATATTAATTATTATTTATATTCCATTTGTTTATGAAAACAAGGTACTTCAGAACGGGAATCGATGTTTTATAAAAAAACATCGATGTATTGGAGCCGATGTTTTTTTTGACATCGATTTTTATACCTGTCAATGTTTTAATTTTAAATAAAAAAAAGTACCATTTTAAAAATTAAAAAAAAAAAACGAGTAGCAAATTTTTTATAATTAGTAAATAGAACATACTTTTAGATCAAAGTGGTCAAGGGTAAAGGGTCTGAAAAGTAAGGATGCCATATCAAAGTTGATGTTTTCAAAACATCGATGTATTTACCATCGATTTATTGGAGCCTATGTTTGTTTAACATCGATGTTTTATTTTTTAATAAAAAAAGTACCATAGCAAAAATTTTGAAGAGTAACTATGCAACTAAGTGTTTGTCCGTGAAGAGGACATCCGTTCCATCAAAAAGAGTTTTTTCCCTAACTGGTTTGATAGTTAATGAAAAAAGAAGTCGGCTTAAAAGATGGAGAATGTTAACAAACTTCTTTTTTTACAAACTGTATATAACAAATATTGGGGCACATAATAATTATAGGCCCCGATATCTTTTATTTACAGTAAATAAAAAATAAGTTTGTTGTTTTTCTTCCCATAAATTTATAAATAATTAATAATAACTAATAATAATTATTGTTATGTACCTACCTATTTATACGTATAGTTGGTAGTACCTATGTCAAATTATTGTAAATATTATTTTCTTTTTGTTATTCATTTTGAAAATAAAAGGTTTGTTCATTGTTCTTATTAATTTTTTAAACTTGTTTTGACAGTTTAAAAAAAATCTTAGTTTTAAATTAATAAACACGGCAAATGACAAATTAAATCTCCCCCACGAACATTAATGTTTGTGATTACTAAACCAGATTTAAGAAATTAGGGGGGGTGGGAGTTTAAATGTACTGATGTTTAAAAACATCGATGGTTTTTGGTCGATGTATTTTCAACATCGATGTTTTAATTTTGAACATCGATGTTTAGTTATCGATGTCGCATCCCTAGTGTGCACTACTCCATTGGATCTAATGTATCTCAGACCGTACTTGCGTCGCGGCAACGGCGCCGCACGTTGAAAAACAGGATGTGTGCACCGGGCCTTAGTAAAAAAGGCCGTTCTAGAGGGGGGATTGGAGAATATAATAGAACAGAACTTACCATGAGGTGATATTGGCTGAGATGTCTCAGGTCCGTTCTCTTTGAAGCTACCATAGAAGGTGGAGAAGAGCCTGTACACTTGAAAAAGCCACAGGTGGCGACGTTGATAAAGTTTCCACATACGTGTGAGGCCGCTAAATTTGAGAGAGGATAAGCACAGAGTGTGATCCCTGGTGAAAAGGAAGGATAGAAAATCCAGCATAAACTTATGTACTGCGTGATCCTATCTTATAAAGGATTCCGACTGGGGACCTTATCTTCCTCAGCCAATCGACACGATTGCGGAATGTTTATTTCTGATATTGAACATGCCTTGTGGGAGACAGACGAGTCAATGGGAGGTCTCGTCGCAGTACCTACCCCTCCTACCTCGTGCATGGCCAGTTCGAAGTTCGAATTTTAATTCGCAGAATGTTTACTGGCTTGTTTTGATTTTCCACTTGAGGACGATTCAGGGATTTTATGCTCCGACTTCGTTTGGTTTCCGGGACTATATTCGCCGCATCAAAGCATTGGAATCGGGAATGTGGTTTTCTTTTCACGTGAGAGCATCTGTCCGTTGTCATGGCGACGCACATGCAGGATGTTTTTCCAAGTTATGCGTAATTTATGTGGGATTGAAAACCAGTTTCGGTTCGTCCTTGAGTAAGTAATGTAGACAGATACATCCGCACAAGGTCAGTCTGTCGAATGCGAGACAAGGCAGCCGAAAATCGACACAATTAAAAAAAAAAAAAAGAACGGTGTGATTGTGTTGCAACGAATTGCATCGACTGCTTTAGAATGATTTTGTTATGCTACCGATTTCTAATATCTAGGTGAATGGAACACTTAGGAAATTTTTAGATTTTATGCAGGTGACAGGATTTTTAGTGATCATTATTCATTGATAATCCAAAATTAAGTATGGCGTTTTTAAATTTCATTAGAGAACTCTGCTCATATCTTTTAACAATTCGGCCAATAGATTTCGAAAATATTTGTGAGGGGAAATCGGACCATCACATTGGAGGGTTTGCCAATACTATGGTATCTTGGGCCAAGAAAATTGAAAAAGCTTTATTGAAAAACCCATCTAAGTTAAATCTTTTAATTGTATTCATAAAAAGTTGCATATGTGTTTAAAGGAAAAGATAAATATTTTACACATTAGTGCAACGTTGGTATTTGGAATGCATATTTTTATTCCCGTTGTCTACTATGGCCCGGTTGGTTTATATGGCACAGGGGCCATATAATAGGCCATATTTGGCCTAATTGTGCCAAACATAAGATAGACATCGTCAAGTAAATATACATACATAAAAAGGAAAGTTTCACAGACACAGGAAAGAAGAATACACTTAGAGAGGAATCGACATGTATCACCTACAACTCGCAAGTTGCTAACGTTGTGGGTTACTGTGTCCCGGAGGCGGAGTCAGTACTAAGTTTTCCCATTCTAACTGGCTTGTACTCTCAATTCTGCATTCGCTTAAAAAACGATCTTGTAAGTTTAGGAAAAGTAACATTTACTTATGAATTTTATATACCTGAAGATTTAATTTGATGGCATATATTTTGAGATCTAAAGCCTTTTGTTTCTGCCGGGGACAAAAACAAACAATTAAATGACAGACTATATATAAAAATTAGAAAACAATTCCCAAAATTATCTTTAAAAATAGACTATTTGTCATTAAGTTCATAATATCTATGTCCAGTTCATGAAGATTTTCCAATTTTCAGCTGTGCAATAAAAATCAATTACTTTTCACAAATTTGGAAAAATATAAAAAAATTACTTCTTTGAAAAACTACAGTGAAGCACAAACATTGAATAGTTTTTACAATCTTCAAAAAGTAGAAAGCGCCAGGAACAAGTTTCTAAAGTTAGGTTTGTTTAGATTTGTGATTATCCAGGTGAAAACAGATTCATGTTCACACAAAAACAACTTGAAAGAAAAATCTTTAAACCTTGACCTAAAATAAATGCATCATAAACAAGATTTTTTATCACCTTTAACTTTCTAACAGAACCAACTCTGTACTTCATTTTCATCAGGGTCCGTTGTAGCACGTTTTATTTTCTGTGTATTGGTTGCACAAATGAAAAGTAAATGTCATATAATGTCCACGCTGATATTTGCACGTTACTAACCTTTCATCGTCGAAAGTCCAACTACGCACAAATATGGTGTTGCAAATGGGTTAAAATTAGCATAGCTTAACCACTTAAAAGCATATTATCATCTTTTACTTATCTAAAAGTCGGTTCCATGCTGCCACATTTTATCCAGTTCAGTTTGCTGTTTGTACAATGCTCTTCAGATGTTCCTACTAGCATCGCATTAACGCAGGCCTCGAAATAATTTTTTTAATACAGGTGCACCTTGTGCACCTACGTTTTTAAATTAGGTGCACAGATTATATTTTAGGTGGAGGTTTTAAAAAACGTAATGTAAGAGCATTTATGTAATGTAAACTACTTTATTAGTTGGGTATGTTACAAGTAGATAGTAAATAAAAATATTTAAAAAAAAATTTATCTGCGAAATTATTATTTACAAATATTCAGACATTGGTGGGCAGTCAGAAACGTCTTCGTTTTTGGCAGAACTTTACCCATAAGGTTTAGTGTCCATCCTTCTTTTTGTATCTTTCCTTCATTACAACATAGCATTTTCTGAATTAAAGTTTTCGCATAGTGTGTATTTACGAATTTTAATTACGTTCCTTAGAGCGAGAGAAGTCGATACTAATATTTTGTTCAGACATCAAAATAACATAAATTACGTTTCCCCCGCTTTTTTTTAACGGTAGGTGCACCTAGAGGGAAAATATTAGGTGCATAATTTTTTTTTCAGATACACCTGTGCACCCGGGTATCTCGAGCCCTGCATTAGCGCATCGAATGGTTCGTTTCTAAAACCAACGTAGTTAGAGTAAAATCAAATAAAGAATTGGAATAGTTTAGTTAAATTCAGTGCGATTAGTTCCAATTAAATTAATTTTAATTGGAATTAAGTATAAACCCCTGGAAAACACATCATAGTTTAAGAAACCCTGGTTATGGTAAAGGTACATAATACGACACACCAAATTTTAACCCACCTGACGATTGTCTCGACGAGTTATCTCGGAACTACAATAAGTGATTATATCTTGATGGACGAGATATCTCATCATTAGAAAAATTAACCAGATCTTGATCTTGTAACCATAAAAAAATGGCAATATCTAATTGACGAGATATTCATTAGCAAAATTAGTGATGTTTTAATGAACGAGATAGCTTTTCATAGCCATTTGGAGTGTTAAAAGCTTGCTGGAAGTAGGAGATTTGAATTTTCGAAATGAATCAAACCCCAAATCACGACAATAATAACCGAGATTCATATCTCACCCCTGCAAGAAAAGTGACACAACTCAAAATTGCAGAATTTGAGAAACATCAACTTAAAGGATACTGTAAAACTTACATTGAAAGAGTATAAGCTTCTCTTTTAAATTTTAAGTAAGTATTTATGGTGGTAACTTCTATTATATTCTGTAGAATAGTAATATAACACGCTGGGGCACCTCATACATATTTTTCAATGCATTTTCATATCATACATTTTTATTTTTTGACCTGTGTCACCTTTTTTTTTGCCGGGGTGAGATATGTGAATTGATAATGAATCGAACCTAAAAACTTTCAAGTTATACTTGTCGATTGTTGTCGATTTGAAAAATAGTCGAAGTGTCGATTGAAAAAACGGTATGTGCCGATATGAAAAAACGGTATGTAATATGGAACACTAAAAAAATTTCGCAAACATACAAAAAATTCCATTTTTACATAACATATATTTATTTGGTCAATAACTAGAAATGGGTGTCCCCACAAAAAGAGCCAACTAAAATCATTCATTTTTTTTACTGATCGGCAAAAAGAACTCATTTTCTTGAGAAAACAAGGAATCTAGTGTGTTCTCTCTCTTTCCTACCCTCTCTATCTGTGCGTTATTCTTAACACATCTCCACCTTTGAAATCACTACCTGTTACAGATAACTACGCACTTTACTTAAGATAAAGAAAATGGTTGATCAAAAGATCTTCAAACCTTCACCTTTTAACGCTCTTAAAACCAGGATGGTGATGTGTGAGTATGAATTTTAGTTTTGGAATGCTTACTTAGAAGCTCGTGACTTAAGAAAACCTTGAGACAGAAATCAGTATGGAATACACGTAATTGAAGTACTTCTTGCATATTGTTTTCCATAAATCAGCAATTTACTGTCACGCAATACAATGTCGTTTTTTATGTCCTCCAAACTGTCCTCACGCCACTGACTGTTAAATTGTGTGAGATGTATATCAAATTTTCAAAACCATTTGTAAAATATAAATTTTACATTTGCCTTTATTGTGTAAAGCTAAATTTATCTGTCTGTTATATGTGTGTAATGTTCTCTATTGCCATTCGTAGGGCCGTACTGGTGGTATCTGCTGTCAACGTCAAACCTCATTAAGACACCTCCTCCTCCTCAAATAAATACACTACCCAATAATAATGGACCGGACGCCAGCTGATTTGCATAAAATCCGACTACTTGTTTGGGGGTGTTTTTCGTGGTATGGCCTGGGACCTTTGCATGTTGTTCCTGGTCAATTGAACGCCGACGCCTACATGAACATTTTCGACAATCAGGTTCTTCCTACGCTCAGGCAATTTTATGGAATGGACGAATGTTACTTCCACGACGGCAACGTTCCGTGTCATGTCGCAGCCTCTGTCAAGCAGTGGTATCAAGATATGGATCTAAAACGTCTTCCCTGCCCTGCTCAGAGTCCCGACCTAAATCCCATTGAACATTTGTGGGACGAGTTAGAGCGACGCTTACGGACCAGGGAACCAAGTCAGAAATCGACAGCTGAGATTACGACATTCTTGCAGCAGTAATGGACACAAATACCCATAGCTGTGTATCAAATCCTTGTCGAAAGTATGACCAGAAGTGTTGCTAGTGTAATTGTAGCACGTAGGGGGACCATCGCCCTATGAAAGCACGTATTCTTTCACGTATACCATCGCATCTTGCTGTACGGTCTATTATCGTAGGGTAGTGTATTTGTTAAATAACGCCCTACATCAAGAATATACTAAGAAAATGATTTCGGAAGGATTAGTCTGCTTTCTTTCTATTCTCTAAATGCCGTAATATGAAACGAGTTTTACATTTAATGAATATTTTGACTGTTTTCAAGTTATTGACGAATGTAGGTGTATATTTTACCTGTAATTCACTTAACTTCGAGTTTGTCAGATATAGCTTCAGATAGATACTAGCTTCAGTGTTTGTTTTTGATCGCTCTTCGATTCAAAACGCATTTCCTGGGATTTTCTGTCTTTAATAAACACGAGAATCGCAGTCATAGGATACCAAAGCGATCTTTTTCTGCATTCATCATATGATTCTACTCCCCCATCCCCCTTTCACTACATTTTTTAATTGAAGTGGTTTTATGTTCAGCACAGCTTGGCCGAGGAGGTCTTGACCTATAAAACCCCAAAACAACCAACCAAACACATTACAGGAAGAAAAAGATCCCCGTGGTGTCTCCCCTAAAAAAGTCATGCTCCTGATGAGGAATTTATTAATGTACTAATGCAAATTAAAAGCAAAATATGCAGATTCAAAAATGTCTCTCATTACAATCCCAAAAAGAACCTGTAAAGATCGAATAAATTCGGAACTAGAGTGGATCAAGTCCATTTTATAACATTTTAAGATACATCGAGTTAAAGTTTCTTCTCGTACTTTTCATTCGTACTTTTACCATTGTTACTCGTTGTGTGCTTTTTACCATTCGATAACAAATAAAGTCTTTTATCATTCATATGCACATAATTTTCGTAGGGGCCCGTTCTTATCAAATTGCGTAAACTTCATAAACTTGAACTACAACAACCCCCATTTCGAATCTCGTAAACATTCTATAAAAAACTTCCCCTTAAAAAATTATTTTTAAAATTTAATATTAATTATTGAATTTCCGATTTTACAATAACCCTATTCTAAGAGTCGTTCTCCAGGAGAGTAACTATTGGGGCTTAGTACTCAGCAATGTCATGAAACATCATTGAAGACTGAACCACAAATTGTTACATATACTTCCCAAATTCATATTCTGATAGTTTTACAAGATTAGTGTGCCATACCTGGTCGCTTAATATTGCTAATGGAATAGTAAATGCAAGAATAATACTGATTCAATGAACTTTATTATGGGTATGGGATAAATGTTTAGTTATAATTTTTTTAATTTGGCGACATTTCAACCAAATTTTTTTTTTTGATGGATTAATTGCTACAAAGAGCAGCTAAAACCACTGATTTTCAGTATCTCATTTCAGAACCATTGATTGGTTTATGATTTTTCTGACATTGTTTTCCGAATTTTGATTATTTTCAATTTTAAAATTTCAATGGCTCTTTTTAAAAGAATAAAGAAAAGCCTAAAATATTGGTATCCCTCTCAAATTCAATCCTAAGTATTTAATAAAATTTGTAAGTGCATCAAATATATAAAATTATCCAATTTCAATTTCTTTCTTTCACACCTTAGTTAATTTTACGAAATAAATCAACAAGAAAATAAGCAGCTTAATATCTGCTTGCTTTTTAATTGTTTGTATTGGAAAATTTAATCGACGTAAAGAGGTTGTTCATTTAAATTTCCCCACTGTTTTCAACCTGTTTCCACAATCTGAACAGGTGAAGAGGCGGCTGACGAGAAAAATCTCTCGTATCAGATACAGGATAAAGTATTTGTTTAGATTTCCAAGCACCCCCTAAATTGTGAGTGTTTTCAGATAGGCTATACTTATCCTTAAAGAGTTCCGTTGGTTGTTACAGATAAAGAGGAGGCACTCTTTGAATCTGACCGTCTTGCGCAAGAGATACTCAGTGCGCTCAAACGATTAGCATGTTGTTCGATCAGTTCCTTATCGATTTCGCGGTGTCACACTGTAGGTGAGCTTTTCAGAACTGTGCTAACGCGATTTCGATTTTGTTTTCTGGTTGTTCTTTCCCGCGGTTGTGTTTGTTGTCTTTTCGACACTTGTTGAATCACGTTCGCGGTCAGAGGTCGAAATGTATCCACCAACACGTGTGTACCTGTGATGAAAGGTGAGCGATAATTGAAGCGTTTGGCCAAATATGAATGAAACGAATGTCAAGCACTTGATTTAACTTCATTCACCATCTGGCTTCCCAAATACTTCTGTACTCTATTATTCCAATTATTAAATGCACTGCACTTGTACAAGTTGTGCCGTCACCAAGTTGTCTACTATAATATATTTAGTATACAGTCAGGAGAGTGTGAACAATTGATACGTTACCGCTAAAGTGCAGTAATCAGATATTCTACAGATTATCTAGGTAATGTGCAGATTAACTAGGGTAATCCGTTAAAGTGCCGAAAATTGTTTAATTTCTCAAATTACCTAGATAATCAGCACATTACCTGCACAGCTACTAGGCACTCGTTAAAGTGAAAATAAGATATTTGCTGGAACAACAGCAACGTTTCTGTACGCTTAAATAATGTTATTTATTTATTTTTCGATATCTAAAGAATCAAGTTAATACAATCAAACAATCAACAAATTAGTTGATAGAATCAATCATCAATCAATTAAAAAACTATAATAGAAAGAATCAACCGGTTTAAAATATTATTACTATTAAGGAAATGAATTTGAAAACATGATAAAATTATGCTTACTTATTAGTGCAATCTAAAGATTGGTGACACTTTTATTTACATAGCAATTGATTTTTGCGACAAGCACACCTATTTGTTTAGAAAAAAAGGTTTCGATTTGCAGTCACATTTTCTAAAACCCTGCCCAGTACCAAGGGATTGTTTTATTTCTGTTTGACGTAAAGATATTTCTACAGCAGGAACATCTTTCGTTAAAAATCTCTCTTTGCAAACACGGAATTCAGATTTTGCATACAGTTGTTTTAAAATACCCGTTTTAGTACCAAGTTTTTAAAACCATGCTCTGTTTTACCAAGAACCACAGCTGAAATCGAGCGGGCATCAGTTTTTGCTACTTCGTGCACTTTAATTCTCACAGTGACACCTTTATCGATAATTGGGTGCTTTGTATTAGAAACTGCTAACAATTTCTTTGCTTGCTTTTCTAAACCTTTCCTGGATTCATCAAGCTGTATTTTCTGATCCAAATCTATATTATGAACTTTAACGATACGAAAGCCGTTAATGTGCAATTTACCTAGTTTATATGAGGAAAACTCTTGATTCCGCACGTTAATGGAGGAAATAAGTTAATCTGCAGATTAGCTATGTAATGTGCGTATTAACGTCTTTCGATCTTTTGCGGTAACATATATATTAAAAAGGATGTGTGTGTATATAATCTCGATACAAATCTACAGCTGAACCAATCCACACCAAATTTGGTACACTTATACTTTAGAACACTGTGTAAAACACGGGCTATTACTTTCCTGTCTTTGACTAATCTGTAGCACTTACAGCGATGAAAATTGGCACACAGGTAGTCCTAAAAGTACCCCTCGGAGCCCCAATTTTAAAAACTAAAGTTTGTTTTCCTGCAATAAATGAACATGAACAAGGAAATACGTTCTACAGGGTTTGTATATTTGAGTTAACACAGGGAAATGTCGCGGTCATATTTTAGCTATCGCGGTAGGAAACACATTATACAGGGTTTGTGCATTTGAGTTTGCGATATCTATATATATAATTCTCTTACGTGGCACGCAAAAAAGACGTTATTTGTAATCGCGTTTTGGCAACACTGTACGATTGTTTGTTTATCGCGAAGTCTCGCGCATCGATTGAATTTATAGCGTAATCGGATGAAATTTTATTGAAAAAAAAAAAGGAAATTTTAATGAGCTGTTGCAGTTAGTTTATAATAGAAATCAAAGAAAACGGAGGATCTTTTCAGGGCCAACAATTATAGTTCAACAAGACGCTTGCACTACAACTTTCGGCAACAAACTCAATGAAAAAGGGTGGGTCGTTTGAGTGCTGGGAAAATGTACACACAAACAACATGCTGGGTAATCAATTTCCTAAGCAACGCTCACATTTCGAGTCAAAATTTGCACAAAGTTTTCATTTGAATTCTGATTTTAGAGATACTGTATATATTTTTTCTGTAATACAGCAAATTTAGATTTGAAAAACATTTTTTTTGAAACATATTTTGTAAGCAATCCCTTATGCTAGGACACATGTCTTCATTGAGGCGAGCGAAGCGAGCATAGGTTCGCGCAGCGAACCAATAAGGATTGCGAAGCAATCCTCCGGGGGTTGGCGAGCGTCAGCGATCAGGGGGCAGGCCCCCTAGTAAAATATAATATACGTAGTTAATGTAAATGAATCACAAAATTTCCTTTATTCTTGCTTTTTTTGCTATCAATATATATCTAAACCGTCTGACCAATTCACACCAAATTTGGTACTCTTATACTTTAGGAAAACTTAGGCTATTTCTTTCCTGTCTTCAGCCAAATCTGTAGCAATGAGAATTGACACACAAGTACTCCTAAAAGTTCACCTCGAAGCCTCAATTTTAAAATCAAAAGCTTTTTTCTTGTAATAAATGAATATTGACAAGAAAACACGTTATACGGAGTTTGTGTGTTTGAGTTAATACAGGGAAATGTCGCGGTCATATTTGAGCATTACTGAATTTCATAAATCATTATCGTCTTTATCTCAATATTTTTATACCTTTTTTCAAATTGCTCTATTTTCGCTCAGGAAGTCGAAATCCAACACCTTTACACATCTCTCGCTTTTGAATCCTTCATTTTTTAATCGGAAATATATATATATATATATATATATATATATATATATATATATATATATATATATATATATATATATATATATATATATATATATATATATATATATATATATATATATATATATATATATATATATATATATATATATATATATATATATTTGTATCCGAAGTAAATTGTAGAAGCTATAAAAAAGTTAAGACGAAGTTAAAAAGTATTTTCTATACAAGTTAAATTATTGCATTTTTATAGGTAAGAAAAATTATTATTCTCACTTTTCAATCAACACTTAACCAATTGAACCAACGCCGGGATATTCGTGTAGTAATAAATAAAACACAGAGCACTTACTTATCTTGAAGTGACAAACAACAGAAGTATAAATACACACTTGCAAGTTTTCACCTTCAATGTTGTTACGAGGATCTCAGTGGAGGTCCGTTCAAACTACGAATTCCGAATTGAGATTTTACAATACAATACGATACAACCGAATTGCATCTAAGTGATTTGTTTTCATACGAATCGAATAACGGATGAAGCGTCAACGATTTTCTAAATACTTATTTTGAAATGGACAGAGACAGTACAAATACCTTGTGGACGACACAATCGGTTGCGTAAGGAATTGGCTGCTCTTCAGCCCTCTCTTTTATTACAGCATGCATGATATGGAGCACATTATTATCCAAAAGGTTGACATATCAAATCCTTGTTCAGCTAGTATTACAATAAAATAATTGTGCACGCAGACAGTCATGACCAATCAGGAAACGAAACAGCAACTGAAACCCTTCTAGACTAGTCTTCTGAGTCTAGGACGTCATTTGGAGGAAAGAAGGCATTCTACGAGTTTTTTCGACAGTGAGATTTGAATGGAATAATGGTCTATATGTAGCACTAGCCACTGCGTGGCTAGCCCGTCGTTGTCCGTGCCCATTTGCGAGAAAGAATTAACAATCCCAGTCAAAATGTTTTTTATTTTTTGCTCTCATTCCCTGAACTGGAATAACACAGGAAATGTAATCTCTTTCTTTTTTTTTTAACGCGAAGGGCAGAAGATGCAATCTGTTTCACGTGACGTCACAATCTTTTGGAAAATATAAAAGATTTATTCAATTTTAAAATTATTTATTTAAAGAAAATCATATTTTTAGGTATCGATCTAAAGTGAAATTCTTCGCAGATTTCAAATCCGTTGAAATTTTTACCCTATCTTTAGCGGTCTAGGCGATAGAATAAATAATTAAGTGAATCCAGTTAAAGGATTTATCGTTTGGCGGGATAATTATTCCTCCGCACAAAATCAAAGCGGAAACGAAAACAATAATTTTCTGAGAGTTATCCGCGATGAAAACAACTTGAAATGGTTCCAAGGCTGACGGCAAGGTCACGTGGATAGAAAAAGTCAAGATGGGGTGGTTCTTCTTCGGGAGAAACCATGGAAGTAGGAAAGATAAGGAAGTGCCCTAACAAGGTTTCGCTACAGGTTTAACTGAAGCCACATACTTCCATGGTTTTAAAGCACCAATATAGCGGCCGCGCATGCGCTGTTAAAAACCTTTGATTCGGCGCATTTTTTTCATATACAGATGTGTTCATTCATTTTGCAATTGAGCGATGATAAATAAATGATATATTACTAATTTTGGAAATATTTTGTTTTTTAAAATGATAATTTAAGTATGATATAAAAAAAAATTTACTACCATTTTCCCGTTTACTTTTGAATTTCGTGATTGAATCTTCCATTGATTGAATATGCTATAGTATAATTACATTATAACTATTGTGTATAACTACCTTTCAGTTCTTAGGTTATTGCTTTTTTTTTACAAACATGCTTAAATCTTATTTCAAAATATTCTTTTATTACAGCATGCATGATATGGAGCACATTATTATCCAAAAGGTTGACATATCAAATCTTTGTATTCTGAAAACAAATAGAGAAAAAAAAATTAATTTAAAGAACGAGACCCACTACCACCCGACATGACACAGGCCTGTCGCCTCAATCCTTCCACTGGATTGTTGCCCTGAAAACATTTAAAGCTAAACAAATAGTGTATATAAAAGTTAAATAATTTAAGAACACTCTTATAGTTTTAGGATCTTTATTAAAACAGCATAAAATAGTGTATTCAGTTAACAATCACTGCCTTTAAAAAAAAAAAAAGTTTTGTATACAATTGCCTAACAACTTTTGGGTTATTGCTGATGTTTTTACTCTCATGTTTAAATCTTATAACAAAATATTCTTTGATTACCGCACGCATGAGATGGAGCACATGATTATCCAATGGGTTGACATCAAACCCATGGTTGTCTAATTCACAAAAGAGTTTCATACCCACAACTTTTTCAATTGCTGACTTTTCAAAATAAAGTATATTGAAGCATTTTTTTTGCTGAAAAAGCAGTGCAATTAGGGTTTTCCCGGAAAATTGCCTCACAAATTTGGTAGAGCCTATATAAACTTGCAGATGGGTAAACTAACTGTCCTCTACTTTTAAAAGAAATTAATGACATTGTTGCAGGAACATGTGCAAAAAGTGCACTTATGCACTGATGGCATTTTAAAAGTGATGTAAGTTTTTTCCCAATATATCCAGCTAAATAATGAACTGGACTTGACTGACGATCCATTGACGGTGTTGGATTTTTTGAGGGTGTATAACGTCATGGACCTGGTCTAGCACTGCTGGCCAATGGGGGCGTGCAACAACAACAACAAATAATGAACTATGTAGATAGACATTTCATTGAGATGACCGATATCAAAAATTATATTATGTTCAGGCACGCTGTTTTCATTGGTGATTGCTCGGTGATTTTTGGTAGTCAAACTAATTACATCAGTTGGAGAATGAGTACTTGGCACATTTAAAATGGTAACTTCTTCAAATGGTAAGCAATTGCCAGTACTTGAACATTTTAACTCGTGCTTGACAAGTAGACTTTTGTAAGTAGCCTTAAATTGTCTAGCTGTAGGATTATTATTAAATCCACCTTTATACCGAATCACAGAAAAAAGCAATTCCAAGTGGTCTTGGCTTAATTTATATGTAGGCAAATATTTTAGCATTGGAGAGGGCTTAAGGAGAATAAGGCTATCACAAAGGTAATTTAAACTATCAGTGCAAATTAAAAATCCAAGAAATCCTGTTTTTCTATTTGATTTTAAAATTGTTGGTCCACTTCTGCCTGTCTTAAGTCCTAAAATATAATTTTTGCTATCGGCCAAGACTTTTTTAACTTCATTGATATTGCCCTATCATACAGCCCTCTTATGATTGGTATGATTGAGTGATCTAGAGTTAAGGATGTCAAATAGGGTATTAAACACTCTTATAAATTTAACAGTAGCCTCTGAATTCTTGAAATGAGAGTATCCCAATCTCTTATTGCAGAAGTCAATTGCATCAGCAACAGAGTCACTGAGCAATTGGGCTGCAAGAGATACAATTTTTCACTCAAAAAATGAAAGTATGTGTGATTTACGCAGTTTGTTGGCAAGGTGAAGGCCCTCTAAATCTTGTAAAGAGCATACAAATTTCCACTCGACAAAGTTTCCTTCGTCATCTAGCATACTTTTTTTTGTCACCCAAGGTGTTTCGAACAAGTTTCAGCATGTGACAGGCATCTGGGAAAACTGCAATATTATGATTTGAGTCAGCTGGATGAGGAAAAATAGTGTTTAATTTGTCAATATCAAAGGAACACCCTAATTGCTTGGCCATAGACAAATTGGCAGACACTCCATCAAAGGTTAATGATATTACTTTGGCATTTGCTTTATGCAGTAATATCAAACTCTGTTCGACCAGATTGGCTCACTGGCTGGAGTTAAGAGAACTAATTAAAAATTACCCAATTGGCAACTTCCAATTATCATTGACGCATACAATTTAAAAAACCAACACGCTTTTGGCAACAGGTAGGGTGTCCTCATTTTCTTCCTTGACACCAAATTGACATAGACATGAAACGATTTGCCATCAAACTCTACTTGTGCCTGATAGCCATTTCATCCAACATGAGGGCGAATACCAGAGGATTAGAAGGCCCTTTAATTCTTAATTCTAAAGCCTCAAGAGCTTCTTTCGTAAACCCAGGTTCTCCATTAATGTGTTCATACCATTTTGCTAGAGTTCTTTTGTGAGGCAAAGCAAGATTGAAAGTGTCTCTTACATATTCATAAGCTCGGGGGGGATAAATAATGCAATGTAAGAGCAAAACTTCTTAATTGTAGAGAAACAATTTTTGGACAAGGCAAGTTTTTTTCTCGACATAGTTGACGTTGGAGGAATTCTTTATTGCAATCAGCAACAGAACTTAAAACTTCTAAAGAATCCTCCTCCATCAGTCTAGTTTCTTTTAAAGAACTTGTTATATCTGACAAGCTTTCAACCTTTTTCTTCATGCGACTCTTGCATTGCTGAAGACTCTTAATTTTCTTACGATTACAATCGTTTTGTAGTTGGAGACATTCTATTTTCCTTTTTACATTAACTTCAGACAGCCTATTGCTTGGTATATCCGGCTCTTCATAAACATCTACAACACTCAAACATTGGGCATCCTATCTTCTACGCTATCTTCTACTCAAATGCTTGGTGGTTTTCTGGACTTCTTTGCCTAGAAAAAAAAATTACTGAAAGTGAAAGCAGTAGATTAACATGAAATGCATTAACGGACACTTCAAAACTGATTGAATTTTAAGATCAATTAGAGTTATCACGCAGTGAATTAAAATAAACTATCACCTATTAGGCTGGTATAAACTTAAGTTACTAAAAGTACACACGAGGAAGTCTTTAAAAATCCAAACTAGAATTTATTCAAAAGATAACAAATGGATTTAAGTTAAGATTAAAAGATTACAATCGATGCCTAGTTACATTGAAAAGTAAAATCTAATAACTTGATCGAAGAGATCAAGTAAGCGGGTACGTGATCAAACAAGTGCGAGCGGGAATACTGGTGCAACAGATTGCAACCGCTTTTATAATAGTATGAAAGATCACGTGACAAGATTTGCATAACCGTGATAAGAGTTGCATAAAGTACGAATCAAATATGTTGGCTTAGTAAAATTGAGGAAAGGAAGGTGTTCCTAACAATGGCCCGCCTTTTACTAGCCAAAAGCATTTAAAAAATACCACAATTCAAAGTTCTGAATATCAATCGTACTAACCTTGTAACAAAATATTTTAACAAAGATTAATATTTACGACATGGAGTCAATTCTTATAATCACAAATACGCAACAATATCTTATGTTGTAAAAATTAAAAAAGTAATAACAGAGTAGAAACAGTTCTCTGTAAAAATACATGAAACATTTTCACTATAGCATGACGGGCTGGCATGCAAATTTGTTAAGCATAAGTGGAGGATACATTTTTATGGACTAACAAAATTAAAAATAGACCAAATAGGCCTCCTAAAAGAGGGCATCGATAACGACCACCGCGTTGGCTACATACAGCATCCTCGTACTCTGGCAGATTTTAATTGTATTCCTTCCGAGAAGGTATTAGGAGCCTTTCGTAAGCCTCAGCTGTATCCATCCAAAGTAGTGGACGATATCTCGCCAGTAGCCAGCCAGACATGAAAAAGAAATAAGTACATTAAAAAAATATCACAAATATGTTAAAATACAAATATCTTATCAACTAGTGTTTTCAATCCTACTTTCGGTAATGGCTTGGTAAACAAATCAGCCAAGTTAGATTTTGCATTTACATATTTTAAAGTAAATAAATTTTTAAGAACCAAATTTCTAATAAAATGAAATTTGATGTCAATGTGTTTTGTGCGATGGTTCTCTATAGATGATTTTGTAAAAATTATATAGCTGCTTGATTATCACACAATAGGTGGCTTTCAAAGTTTACTTTTAAAAAGTTTAAGTTTTTCAGTTCATTTAGAATACGAATAATCCATACAAGTTCTTTGGATGCCTCCGTTAAAGAAACATATTATGCTTCTAAAGTTGATAAACTCACGCATTTTTGCTTGAAAGTACGCCACATAATTGGTGATTCATTAATAAATAGAACTAAACCACCCTTAGAGATACGATCATCTCGATTGGCTGCAAAATCAGCATCACTGAAACATCTTAAATTTATATAATTTATATTAGAAATATTTAACTAGTTACTGGTTTGATGTGCATAACCCAACAATTTTAATAAGGTATTCCAGTGTATAATACCTGGGTTAGATTGGAATTGGGACAATATGTTTATAGCATAGCTTATATCAGGACGAGTCCTCATAGCTAAAAATGCTAAACAACCCAACAAGTTACGGTATGGTAATTTTGACATCAATGAAATTTCTTCATTTGATTTTGGGCACTGTTATTTAGATAAAATGGTTCCAACAGCAATTGGTAAAGATACAAGAGGATAGTTGTACTTTTTATATGTTAAACAAATTTTATTTATATATTCACCCTGATGAATCAGTAGGGTTTTACCATCCTGTTCAAACTCGACACCTAAAAGTTTTCGTGTCTTTCCTAAAATTTTTATATCAAATTGTTGATTTATTTTTTGAACAATATTAGATATTAAAGATTCATTTATAGCAAAGATAATTATGTTATCAACATACATTAAAAGTACCACACTGTCATCAAAAGTAAAAATACAGTTTGCCCATTAAATTTTATGAAATTTAAGATTTTCTAATACATTGTAAATTTCCTGAAACCAATTTCTTCCTGATTAATGAAGTCCATAAATACTTTTATTTAATTTACAAACATAATCAGGTTTGTTAGGATCTTCAAAACCTTGAGGTTGGGACATCAGAATGTTCTCATCAAGTGATGCATATAAATAGGCACATTTAACGTCAATTTGACAGTGTGACCATTGAAATTTACATACAAAAATTGAGGAACACAATCTTATAATTTCAAAATTCACAACCGGGCTGAAGACCTCGTCATAATGAGCACCTTTAGTTTGTCTGAAGCCTTGTGCAACTAATCGAGCTTTATATCTAACAACATTGCCCTTGTCGTCACTTTTGACTGTAAAAACCCAACGGCAACCTATTACTTTATTGTTAGGAGGTTTTTGTACCAGGTTCCAGACTTTTCGGTTATTCATGACTGAAATCTCATCTAACATAGCTTTACGCCACTCGTTAGTTTGAGGTGATCTCAAAGTATCATTATAACAATTTGGGATTGTAATATCTAGTCATGCTTCAGAAATATTAGTTTGAGAAAGTTTGATCTCTTTGGGGTTCTAATTTAATCTTTTCAGTATGAGCATTTCTACCATGGAAATCAAACCTTTCCATATTATACGGTAGATTATTTGCTTCACAGAATTTCCTGACATCGTTTTGTGAACGCAATCTAGTTTTACTCCCAGAAATATAATAGTAGACATCGTGTCTCGAACCCTTCTTTCGAGGTAAGACTTTCATTATAAGTAAAAATTTTACGGGGGAAACTGGTTGTGTTACTTCACTTTTACTAGTTCCCGGTATAGGTTCTAATTTAAATTCCGATTCATTACTCGAATCATTAGAAACACTTTTATTAGGTTCCTGATCCGTATCGGAGTCAGATGTTGGATAGTCACATTTTAAAGAAAAAGTTTTAGGAGGGTCCAGTACTGCTCTATCTGCTATCACCAACATCCTCTTCGAAACTTATGTTTATCGATTCTATTATATTTCTTTCAGTAGGAAGCCAGATTCTATATCCTCTGGTTCTTTGGGCATAGCCAACCATAATTCCCTTCTTAGCTCTCATATCAAGCTTACGTCTGTGCTGTCTGGGAATACCCAAAAATGCAGTCGTTCCAAAAATTTTAAAGTGTTTAACTGACGGTTTATTACCACTAAAAAGTTCGAAAGGAGTCAGTTTTTGTTGGCCATGGCAAATTCGGTTCCATACATAAGTGAAACAAAATTATGCCTCCACCCAAAAGTGATTTCCCAGACCGCTATCATTCAACATGGTTTTAACACCATCCATTGCTGTGTAATTATAGCGCTCTGAAACACCATTTTGTTCAGGGGTATAAGTATTAGTGCGTTTTGCTCTAATACCTTGTTCCTCAAATAAAGCTTCAAACTCAGAGTTACAAAATTCCAATCCGTTATCTGTTCGAACACATACAATTTTAGAATTCAGATAACGTTCAACTCGATTTTGATAACTACGAAAACATTTGAAAACATCCCTCTTTTCTTTTATTGGGTAAGTTGTAACTTTTCTTGAAAAGTCATCAGTGATCGAAAGAAAATAGCGGTATCCGCCAATTGCGGTATTTTGCATTGGGCCACAAAGATCCATGTGAATTAATTCTAATGGTTTGTTTGACCTTATTTTCCGGACTGCGGAAAGCGATATTTAGGCAGAGTCCGAAAATCGATAATCTGGCAAAGTCCGAGAAATCGTTTGTTGAGTGGATAAAACCGTTTATAGGAGTTCTGGGGAAACCGGTAATTTTTGATATTTTCGGAAAATTCCAAATTTCGAAAATCCGGCAGAGTCCAGAAATCTCCGAAAATTCGGCAGAGTCCAAACATCGAATTTTTTCGGACAAGTTTAAAATCTTTTGATATTTCGGTAGAGTCCGTGTTCGGAACTATGGCAAAAGACATAATTTTTGATATGTTCGGAAATTTCCACATTTCGAAAGTTTTGTCAGAGTCCAGAAATTCTGAAAATTCGGCTAAGTCCAAATTTCGAAAATTTTGACAAAGACCAAAAAAGGCTTTCGGAGCGGGGGATTCATGCAAGTGCGGATATACTGACATGAGAAATTTTCTTGACTTTGAAAAAATTTGACCCTCGGGTCTTGGAAATCATGGTCTTGGAAATTTTTCAAATCATATTATACACCGAGGCACATTTGCACCCCCGCTCAAGTAACGGCAGGGACCTCCTCGTGGTGCGGTCTGGTAATTGACTGATTAACGTCAGTCAAGCTAACTCCTGCTCGTTTACGTATGGCTCCTTTAGGTGACTTTGTGGTTTAAATCGGTATACTTGAGGGTAGAAGGAACGCTTGACAAGCCATCCTGACCTAAAATAACTGAAACTCACAGACGAACCGAGGCTTCACAACTGAGAACTTTGTTCGAAGAAAGGAAGAATGCCTAAACCATGTACCTTGGTACGCCCCTTCTCCTCCGCTGGAGAGAGTAGGGAGACCCGGTAAAACCCACCAGGGTAGCCGGAGTTGCTGACCTCTGCAGTCAGACAGCTGGATTCCGACGGATCCTCATCAGCAAGGAGAAGTGTGCGCTGCCTGTCTTAAATGACAAAATGTCAGACCACTGTTGGGGCGTAACGCGTGAGTATCCGCCCCTTCGGGATGAGTGGCATTGGAGGTGCACAATTATCCGAACTGACGGTGACGAAAGATGAAGGCGCATGTTGGCAGCACTCATAGAACTGCCCCGTTGGTCCCGACGGTTAGGGAGAAGCCAGTGGAGTCTGAGGAAATGGCTGGGAAATCTCCCCGGATAGGTGTGGGGCTGCGCGGGCAATTCGTGAGATGCGCGCACGTAGCCCTGCATCAGATGGGGGCGTCTGAGGCGGGTAAACCTTACGGCAACAACCTCAGATATGAGCTGGTGACGACCAGGACTGCCTCGCGCTTGCCTGGCATACGAGTGCGAGTCGTGGGTTGCAGGTAACTACGGACTGGAACCTGGCCGTGTTGGAGGTGCCTCAGTCAGCCTCTGACTGGACTTCACCATCCGAATGATGGGACGATTGGGAAATTTTCCCCACTTTACTTATCATGGCTACAAACATAAGATCTATGATTTTGTGTGCCCCAAAGCCGAGATTGTGCGATGTTGTTGCGGAGTGCGTGGCCGTGGCTGGAGGCCCAACTGTTTGCAGACCAGTTGAAGCAGAAGAAAGAGAGGAGACCCAAAAGTACGGGAAGGTCGTCCCCGAGGCCGAGGCCGTTGAGGGTAGAAACCAGAGCCACAAGTGGAAATTTTTCCAGTGGAACCTACGCAAAGAGGTAGCTGTGATGGGCGTTGTCACGAAAATGGCAACTGATGAGCGTACGGATGTATTACTACTATCTGAACCGTACCTCAGCAGGGGTAAGCTAGCAGGTCTTCCCCTAAGCTGGCGCTGCTCACATGCAAACGATGGCAGAGCGCTGATCGCTGTGGCCAATCATGACCTCGACGTCTTTAATATCCTAGTGACCAAGAATATTGTAGCTACTGAGCTTTCGAACGGAACTGAGAAAATCGTGGTCGTTTCAGTCTATTTTCCGCCTCGCGCGCCAATTGATCCGTTTTTAACGGAACTATCGGAGGTGTTTACAAGGTGCAAAAGTAAGAGGATAATAGTCGGGGGCGACTTGAACCTTAAACATCCATTGTGGCATACGGGAGAGCCCAGTACTCCCAGTTCAGAGAACCTTGTTGCTTTGCTTAGTCAATTTGACATTGGTGTCCTGAATGACCCGGATTCACCGCCCACCTTCAATAATGGCCGCGGAACTAGCTGGATAGACGTAACGATGGCCTCAAGTGCAATCTTCGACCGGGTAACGAACTGGAAAGTGATCACTTTACCTAGTAGTGATCACGAACTAATCTCGTTTGACCTCCAGCAGGAACGAAGTCTCATTTCGGCTAATAAATTTTCACGACATCCTAGGAGAATCTCCAGGATGGTCAAGTCTCTCTCTAAGACTTTCCTTAGGGGAATACTCGAACTCTCGAGTATTTCCCATAGAGACGAGCTTGATTATTGCCTAGAGAACTTGACTCACTCAGTTCTGATGGCAAGTGAAAAATTTCTCAGAGTGCCCTTCTCTGGGAAGACAGAAAGCCCTGGTGGGACGACGAGCTAACGGTTGCCCGGAAGAAGCACGCAGCTCTTAGACGAAGACTACAAAATGCCTCCGGGACGGAGCGCGAGTCTTGGAAAATACAGTTTCGAAGGTCACAGGCAATGTTTAAAAGACTAGTCATTTGCAAAAAGAGAGCGTCATGGGTGAAGTACTGCCTTGACGCTGATATATCCAACCCATACACATTACCTTATAAGTTGGCATCGGGCAAAGTTAAGAGGCGCCAACCGATAGACAGTATCAGAAAAGAAGATGGGACGACGACGGCGACACACGCGGAAACGATGGAACTACTTCTTCGCACGCACTTCCCATCCGACTCCGTCGGAGAATCTTCTGACTAAAGAACTTTGAGGGAAATTGTTAACAACTACCTCAGGGAAGATGCGATTAAGGATCGACCATTCACGCTCCTAGAGGTCACGGGTGTCGTGAGATCCATTAAAAAGAAGAAAGCGGCTGGCCCAGACGAGATCTGCGGGGAAGTGATTAAAGAGATCCACCGCCAGTATCCGAGATTCACGTTGGACTTGTTCAACAAATGTCTGGAACTGGTTTACGTACCCAAGGCCTGGAAAAATGCCCGTGTAGTTTTCATTCCTAAACCCAATCGTGACGTAGCCGACGCCAAAGCCTATCGACCAATCTGTCTGCTGAGCACATTGGCGAAAGCTTATGACAAGCTAATAGCTAATCGTGTGAAACACTGGTTGCACATTAATGGCAAGCTTAACAAAAACCAACATGGTTTTAGAGCCGGGAAATCGTGCAATACAGCCCTTTTCGAGGTTCGGCAAGCCATTGCCAAGAGTCGCGAAGAGAAGAAACATATCAGTTTAATCTCACTCGAAGTCGAGGGCGCCTTTGACAATGTCTGGTGGCCTTCAGTGCTGTGAAGACTGGTGGAAGCCAAGTGTCCAGTAAATCTCTATGCAGTGATTTACAACTTCCTCAGTGAAAGGACAGTCACCTATAAGTCGCATGGTTGCACGGTAGAAAGGACAACGGAGAGGGGCTGCCCGCAGGGTTCATGCAGTGGTCCCCTCCTGTGGAATCTAGTGGCGGACGGCTTTCTAGACCTCATTGGCGTGCCCAACAAGGGTTTACGCGGTGATATGATTGCTTACGCGGACGATTTTGTCCTTGTGGTCAAAGGGAGAAGCACCAAAGAACTCGAGAGGAGGGGAAACGCTGATATCAGGAGTATTGTTGAGCATGGGCTTTCTTACAAGCTCAAGTTCAACCCGACAAAGATTAAAGCGATAACCTACTTTCTTGGGCGAAGGGTTGGCAGAACTGAACCCAAGTTCTGCTGTAAAAATGTGGAAATTGAGAACGTGAAGGAGCTCAAAATTTTGGGACTCATTTGGGATCTTTCCCTTAACTTCAGAACCCATTTCCGGCTGGTGCGTACCAAGATCAGTAATCTGGTCTTTGCCCTGAGGAAGGTGGCGAGGAGACTGTACACTGAGCGTCCGTGGTTGTTGAAGAAACTATACCGCACAGTTATAGAGCCGACTGTTCTATATGGTATAGGAGCTTGGGGAGACCGTCTTAGCACTAAGCTAATGGGCAAAACTCTCGAGCGCATTCAGCGTCAAGCTCTCGTTTTAATGACCAGGTGCTACAGGACTGTAGCTACCCGGACAATGCAGGTGCTTGCAGGTGCTTTGCCGCTTGACTTAAGGGCTGGGTTACGTTCTTGCCAATTCATCCTGTTCAAGCCTGGACGAGAGTTGGAGATCAATGGGGAAGTCTTTTTCCCACATGACATGGAGCAGAAGGTGAATGTTTTCACTCACCCAGCCGATCGCATATCTATTCCTTATGACAGCAGGAAGCCCAATTGTGCGGAGATGGAGATTTACACAGACGGGTCTGGGCTGAATGATAGGTATGGAGCAGCTTTCGTGGTAATGTACTTTGGTTGAATTGTCGAAGAACATACGTACCGGCTTGGTGACCAAGCAACAGTATATTTGGCAGAGCTTGCAGCTCTTGAAAAGGCGTACGAGTGGGTTCGGGACCGACCCCTGTACTCCGCCAACAAAACCACCCATATCTATTCGGACAGCCTCTCTTCGCTCATGGCGTTGAAGGACCCACTCTGCACTCTCCCAGTAGTGCAGTGAATCAAAACTCTGTACAAGGCGGTCACTAGCTACCAGGGTATCCAAATGCATTGGATAAAAGCTCACGTCGGTTTCACTGGTAATGAAGCGGCTGATACCGCGGCTAAAAAGGCCACTGACAAGAGCGAAGTGGAAATACACGTGCAGAGATCGTACTCTACTGTCAGCAACTGCCTCCTGCAGATCTTTATGGATCAATGGAAGTGGCGATAGAGTGGAGACTTGGTAGGCAGAAAAACTTATAAGTATCTCCCCAACCCTGACCTCAGAAGACACGTGTACCACCCGATTGCGACTCAACTGCTTACAGGTCATGGTCGCTTTCCGCAATACTTTAGACGTATGCGGCGACAAGGATCGGGCTTGTGTCAGTGTGGAAAAGTGGGGGATGCCTCTCACTATCTCCTCGACTGCGAACTTGTCAAACCTCTTAACCAGCACCTTGGCTGGTTGCGCTTCCGACCCCAAGACTTCACTACTAGCCCAGAGTGGTTCCAAGCAATCCTCCGCTTGGGAAACTATGTGACCAAAAGGCTGACGCCTCAAATTCCCCATCTAAGGTATCCTCTCCCACCCTAGAAGTAAGTGAATTTCATTACTCTCTGTTTCTCCTACCGCCTTGGTGAACAGACACGAATCGCAGGCACTTGTGCCGGAAGTCTGTGGCTACCCTTTCATCGAAGGTCCCCTTGGCAGATGCCGGCGACTACCTTCCCTCTTTTCATTTTATTCCTAATGCATGTTATTTAGCAACTAATGAAGGCCTCGTGCTAGAAGTTGCGGAAATGTATAATCTGTGATGCGTTTTATCAGCAACAGATTCTGTGTTTATCAGCAACAGATGAAAGTCTTGTACTGGAAGTTGCGAAAATGCATAACTCTATGTGGCAAATCTATATTTATGTAGTCAAAACTGTATTTCTGTGTGGTACTTGTACCTATGCCGCCTAGGCATACACACCCCTGGGAAGGTGTACACGCTACTGTCTGTTGGGGAAGTAGTCGTGGGTCAACCCGGACGGAGAGCTGGTGGTGGCTTTTAATGTCCGGGAAGACTGTCCGTAGGGATGATAGCAAGATGATGGGGCTGAGGACCCGAGATCCGGGCAAAAGGATCGGGGGAGGGCTCTGCGCACTTGGGGCGGTGTGCATCCTGAACCAAGTAATTGATAAACAGTTAGTAAATTGTTATCAGTTTACGTAGACAATGCTTGGGGTCCCTAAGTGGACGCGTGTTGGTTCCAAGGAATGAAGAGTGATGGCCCCCACCACTCGGACCGCGGCTCTTTCTGGAGTTGCAAGGGGACTCCATAACTCCGCAGATCATGGGCCTATCCGTGTAGGAGGAATATGTCAGTCTCTAACGTGGCGAAGCCGCTCTAGCCAGCAGGCTATCGGTTTGGGTCGTAGGAACTGGCACAGGGCGATGCCGTTGCTCCTGCGATCAAGTAGCGACAGGAACCTCCTTAGGTGCCACACGGAAACTAGCGGTGTCGGGACCACTCCCCGGCTGCCCTAGGCCAATACCTGTACGCTAACGAAAGAAGGCTATCTGGCGGACGGCAAGAGTCTGCAAGACTCCATAGATGATGGTATCGGTTGCCCACGGTACCGGATAAACAGGACGTTGGGGCAGCCTGCTGTTCCGTTGGGCTACTCAGGAATGCCGATAGGTTCCTAGGAGATGCCTGGGTGTGCGCCTCTGACACCACTCGGCACGAATCTATGAAGAAAACTTTTCCGGCTCAAAACGGACCTAAGGTTGACTGATATCATTGAGCCAGACCACATATCTTCAGCGCACACATTCCGGGGTCGACCACGTCCACGCTCTATCGTGTTCATCCTGGGCAGATAAGGGTTTTTCGGACGGCGCGTCACTAGGCCCACTTCTAAAATTTCTCATTAGAGGCTTTCCCTAGCATCCGCTAATCCGCTGTGGGTTTTCAGTAACTCGGTACGGAGGGGTCTGCTTCCATTCGAAGGAAGGAAGGACCTTATTTTCCCGATCGGTTTAAATGATTTACGGCGTGATTTGGCGATCTTGCATGGCTCACATTTAATATTATCATTCTTAAAATTGGGTAAACCTTTTACACTTTCACTGTTACTTGTATATACAATATACTTAGTATTAATGTGGGAGTATCTCTTATACCAAACATTTAAATCATTTACTGAAGTGGTTGAAAGGTTAAATTTAGGTTTTAAATCCTTTTTAGGTATATTTGAAATTGTACTTTTAGGATAGTTAGGCTTTACATAGTATAAACCACCTTGCCTTCTGGCATGAAACAATTTGCGACCATCTTTATGAAAAACAGTTCAAACATTTCAATCACAGACAAAATTATGACCAGCTTTATCTATTACACTACCAGAAATCAAGTTTTGTTTAAGCTTGGGAGAATATAAAACATTACAGTTAATTTTATAATTTCAATCTCCCCATTCACGTAGAATTCAAATTTCACCTCGCCAGTTCCTTCCACGGGGCAAGACACACCTCCGATTGCAACAGCTACCTCTGTGCCTTTGATAGACTTGTAGTTGAGCATCAGATTTATTTCACAACAGAAGTGTGAAGTCGCCGCTGTGTCAAATACCCAGGTCCCAGGTGCAATTCCACTTGCATTAGCTTCGATGACCAAACTTGTCGTTAGATGCTTTCGGGAAGTTGAGTGGGGTCTTCTCTGGTTCTTCCTTTGTCTTCCTATGCTTGTCTGTTCTTTTTGGTCTTGTTTTTCAATTGGGGTTTTTCTTAAGTTGACCTTAGGTTGGTTGGAATAACAGCTTCTTATCTGGCATGCAACCATATCCTGGTCTTTGTTACTTTGCTTCAACCTAGCTTCTTCAGCCAGTAGTTCACTTAGGACCTTGTCAGCTTTAAAGTCATCATCCTTCCATCTGTATATTGCTTGGACTATACCCGCATACACTGGTGGTAGGTATCTGACGAGTTGAAACGCCTGATACCAGTCCTGGATGGGCTTCCCGCAGTCGGCTAGCTGGGCTGAAATCTGCTTTAATCGTGCTACGTATAATCCAATGTCCTCGTCCGGACATACATGGCATGAGAAGAATTCGTCAGTAAGGCCGATCGCTCTAGCTCTTGAATCAGGTCTAAAGTGTTCCTCCAGGATCTTCCACGCAGCTACAGGGTCTTCATTTCCCGCTATCAATAAGCGATATTCTTTCTCTAAAGATATATAAATGGCACTGTAGGCTCGATCTTTCCGGAGATTATAATCCTTCATCAGCTTTTGGTATAAACGATCGTCGTTGCTGTCACCGCCCGATAACTGGGGGGGGGGAATCTTCTCCTCGTCAGTTACAATCCTCCAACTTCCTTTTTCCATCAGCAAGACCTTGGTGTCTTCTTTCCGTGTGCTGTAGTTGGTGGCATTCAGTTTTTCAACAGACGCCTCCATGTTGAAAAAGGGGAAGGGATTTTTCGTTAACTCTACACTTGTTGACCAATAGGCCCGCCGTCTCAAGTTATTTTTAAATTAGCCGGCGATTGGTTATTTCGTGAGTTACTCTGAGCCCATAACCATTGATTGAATTTTAAGATAAATTAGAGTTATCACGCAGTGAATAAAAATAAACTATCACCTATTAGGCTGGTATAAACTTAAGTTACTAAAAGTACACACGACGAAGTCTTTAAAAATCCAAACTAGAATTTATTCAAAAGATAACAAATGGATTTAAAGGTTAAGATTAAAAGATTACAATCGATGCCTAGTTACATTGAAAAGTAAAATCTAATAACTTGATCGAAGAGATCAAGTAAGCGGGTACGTGATCAAACAAGTGCGAGCGGGAATACTGGTGCAACAGATTGCAACCGCTTTTATAATAGTACTAGGGGGCCCGCCCCCTACTCGCTAACGCTCGCCAACCCCCAGAGGATTCCTTCGCAATCCTCATTGGTTCGCTGCGCGAACCTATGCTCGCTTCGCTCGCATCAATGAAGACATGTGTCCTAGCAGAAGGAATTGTTAACAAATATGATATTCCGAAAAAATATTTTTCAAATCTAAATTTTATGCTGTTTATCAGAAAATATATTTACAGTACCTCTGTAATCAGAGTTCAAATGGAAACTTTGAGCAAATTTTGACTCGAAATGTGAGCATTGATTTGGAAATTGAAAACCCAGCATGTTGGTTGTGTGTACATTTACCCCTGCACTCGAGCCACCCACGCTTTTTTATTGAGTTTGTTGTCGAAAGTTGTAGTGCAAGCGTCTTGTTGAACTATAATTGTTGGCACTGAAAAAGACCTTTTTTTTTAAATAGCCCTGAAAAGATCCTACGCTTTCTTTGATTTCTATTATTAACTGCAACAGCTCGACTAAAATTAATTTTTTTTTCAATAAAATTTCATCCGATAACGCTATAAATCCAATGGAAGCGCGAGGCTTCGTGATAAACAAACAATCATACAATGTTGCCAAAACGCGATTACAAATAACGTCTTTTTTGCGTGCCACGCAAGAGAATTATATATATAGATAGATGGAAGATCACGTGACAAGATTTGCATAACCGTGATAAGAGTTGCATAAAGTACGAATCAAATATGTTGGCTTAGTAAAATTGAGAAAAGGAAGGTTTTCCTAACAAAAACATTAATGCAGATGGCACCCCAACTTCTTCATTTCTCCTTCTTATAGGGTAAGAATATGCATTGAGATATTTGTATCCATTTCATTACGTAAAAAGCATACATGATTTCAATTTTTTTTAAAGTCCAAAGAATAGCAGTACATACATTTTTCATGTAAGATGGAAATGATTCGAAGATGGATGGAACAGCATTTTCTTTCAATCTAACAACACAGAGAGAAGTACAGTCAAATACATCAGGCTCAAAATGCTGAGAACATAAAACGCTGCAACTTGATGGTACCCAATCTTTACGGCTAACCGCTTTTATCCATGCATCTCTCCATGCTTGGTCTTTGGGAAACCTGAAATGAAAATTATTTTAGTTAGATACAATGAATTGATAGATGCATTGAAACCTATATATATAGATCCTGTCTAATGAATGGTTGCGTTGCTGCTCTATGCGTGGATACTGGAAAAGTCCTTGACATCGAAGTTATGTCATCGTATTGTTGCATTTGTAGGAAGCTACAAAAACTGCCAAAGGACATTGTATACGAGTCACTTACATCTGACCACATATGCCAATGCAATTTTAAACGTCCGTCTGCAAAAATGGAAACTGTGGGGGCATCAAAAATTTTTCTCAAGTCGATAAAACACCGAAAACTAAAATATACCAAATATTATGAGGATGGCGACTCCAACGGATTTGTATGTGTCCAAAACACTTCCGGAGACAACAAGTGTATCTAAACTAGAATGTATCAGACACATCCAAAAGAGAGTGGGTACACGGTTATATAAATTGAAAACAAAAACCAAAGGTTTATCAGGAAAAGGGAAGCTGACAGATGTCCTAATTGATCGACTTCAAAAAATTATTATGAGATTGCTGTTCACTCAAATGTGGGCAATTTAAAAAACATGCAACAATATGTAATAGTTCTATTTCATTGTGCATCTAATTCCAAAAAGCCAATGTTGGAAAAAGCCAATACCAATGGAGAAAGCAGCTGGTGTTACTATCAACAAGCTGTAGCATGTGGAAAATCAGTCACAACCAGGCATCCTGTTTTGTCAAATGATGTATTAAATATCGTTAAACCAGTCTACACGGAGCTCTGTTCAAGAGAATTGCTCGAAAAGTGCCTGCATGGAAAAACTCAAAATGCAAACAAGTCTTTCAATGGCAATATATGGCAGCGAATTCCGAAAGGTTTTCGTTAATCCTTAAAACTGTAAAATTAGGTGCATATGATAGTGTAATTCAATTCAACGATGACTATGCAGGATGTTTAAATGTATTAAACAAATTGAACATTGATGATACTGGGATAAACACGTTAAAAGGATACCAAAGTTTGGACAAAAGTCGAATCAGCGATTCTAAACGTCACGGAACTCTGACTTGAAAAGAAAAAGACGTAGAAAAGTTTAAAGAGCAACAAGGGAAAAAAATATAAGTGTTTTGGAAGTCAAAGATGGAGAGGTTTATAAATCAGGAGCATTTTAGTCGGTACAGCTACACTCTACGTTTATGAGTGATGGCAACGGCTTGGCGATTTTTTTTAGCGCACTTCTAGTAGCGAGTTACGATAAATTAAGGCAACCCATGATTCGTTACGGTTGTTGTGGTTTTCATGGCAACCTCGGCAAACGGAAATTTTCATTTTCAATATTCGAGAAAGTTCTTCCAAAATCCGTTAAAGTCGTTTGATTTCATTGATTAGTTTGAAATTCTTTCTTTCTTATTTTGTTTTTAAAATATCTTTTGATTGCATTGGTCCTTTTAAATCGTTTTCTGTGATACCATTGGTCCACTTATTTGTATTTCGACAGTTGTGGAATTTTTATTTTATTATAATACTTTTTTTGAAAGAATTAAGAGTTTTGTTATTTTTTAACCATTTTCGTTTTCATTATATTTTAACGAAATAATTCTTACGTTATCAGATTGTATTACTTCTTGTTTTTTTTTCTTTTGTGAATCTTTTTTCTTTTTCAGCATGCCTACTGTAGTTAGCGTAATTAATAAGTTTCAGGGTATCCTTACCCAACATTCGTAGCTTAGTTTCTCTGCTGGTTCATAAATGTGTTTTGGTATGTGCTTAAGCTTACTACTTTTTGTGAAAGTTTAAAAATATATATACTTTTCAAAACGTTTTGAAATGTGTTTTAAAAAATGTGTTGTAAAAAGAAAAAAAAAACTGTGACAGAAAAATAGTTAGGAAATAAATATTTCCTTGGCGACTTTAGAAGTGCGCCAAAGAAATCGCCAAGGCCGTTGCCATCGCTCATAAACGTAGAGTGTAGCTCTTCCTTTTAGTCACTTATATTCAAATTAAAGGTAAGATTCTGCATTAAAATGTTTTTTGCTTTTTCTCAAAATCTGTTTTATAACATTTTATCTTTACGCAACATAGTGATGAGGGAATGTAATCTCATCATATTCCTAAACAGCAATTTTAAGAAATCACAAAGTAACTACAGAGTCGTTCACCTTTCTCGCAAGAGAGGGGGAAAAGAACCGTGCGTCGAAGCAGGAATGTAGTAAACAGATCCGCCGATTGTACCGAATAAGGAGTGGCTACCCTGTCATGAAGCGCCGAAAAGGAATAGAAATACGCAAGATTCCAACCCAAAAGAAAACTTTCAGAAAGCTTTAGAAATACAAAGGTGAATATAAAAAGGGGTTGTCAAGTTTTAAGAATTTAGGTGCTTGTGAAAGCCAGATGCACAGGATGCCGATACTGAAGCCTAGTGGAACTTGACGTTAAATAATAATAGGGCTTCTAACCAAAATTATGAGGGGGCGTTGAGCGGAATCTAAAAAGGGAAATCTTGAAAGAGAATTCAGAACCAATGAGAGTATTTTAGGAGGGGACTGACTAGCCACTGAGCGAAGCCAGAAAAAATAAAATAATCAAAGTTAAGTCAAAAAATAAGAACGGATTGGCCGAGGGTTTTCAGGTAGGCGGTCATCTCCCAGGATTGGAGACTTGTTCTGATATAGAGTTTGCGAGATTTTGGGAATAAGAGAAAAAGATTTTGAACAAGATTTGGAGCAGTGCAGGTCGAGAAGGGCCGAGGGTTTTCAGGTAGGCGGTCATCTCCCAGGATTGGAGACTTGTTCTGATATAGAGTTTGCGAGATTTTGGGAATAGGAGATTTTGAACAAGATTTGGAGCAGTGCAGGTCGAGAAGTTTCGACTATGCTCGCCTTAACAAGTAAGTCGATCTTAGAGCGTGTGAATACACCCTCACATATATCTCTCTCTCACTCTCTTTAAAAGAATGTATTTTAACTGTGTACGCGTACTTTAGTTTAAAACTATATGTATCCGTTATAATTAATTAATGTTTTAAGAAATTAATAGTTTTATTTGTTAATGACTTCGCCTTTTCAATGTGTCTTGTACTCAAATAGTTCCTAAGTCCTGGTTTATTGCAGTTAATTCAGATTTTAATAGTTAATGAACTTTTGGCCTTTTGTTTTATCATGACCCTAACCACATTTGTACTAACCACTTGCGACCTTAGTTTCTGTCTTCTAAAATTTAATAATTAGTGAACCTGGGGTTGTATTAATATCATTATTTGAACTAACCACTATCTCCAAATAAGAGAGAACAAAGCCCCCCAGCAATGGTGCCAAATAAATTAAGGGATATCTTGGGAACAATATATTTGCTGACAGACACATTGAAACTGTTTTAAATGAGTATAATTTTTCACTGTGCATATTATATATATTTAACTAGAATTTTCATACAAATGGTCATAAATCAACTCATGACATTTATAATTTGAATTATTTTATTATTTACACAAAAGCAAAAATGTCGGAAAATGAGGATAGCAATATTAAACTTTCTGTGCCCGCCTTTTCTAAATTATCGGGGTTTCAATCCTTCCTGCCTCAATTTGACGCAGAAACTGTAGTAACTCCAAACTATTTTATAACATCTTTAGAAAACATCTGTGATCAAGCGAATTGTTCTGCTGAAGAAAAATTAATTGTTCTCAAATCTAAATTGCGAGGAAATGCCCTTTCGCGCATTATCAAAAATCCCCAATTTTACAACGAAACAAACTACAATATATTTAAAGATAAATTCTTAAAATTCTTTGAGAAAAAAAACACGCCTTTATCTCAACAAAATGTCTTCTTAAAATTAAAATTATTATCTAATGAGTCCATCAGGGAGTTTGCCAGTAGGGTAGAAGCGGCAACAATTGAGTTTTTTGATCAACCGAATGTGGACGAGAGTGCGGAAATAAATTCACTAATTGAAAAAACCAAACTCACGAGATTCCTTGAAGGTATGCCTTCGGATGACAAAACGTTACTTCTAATTAAAAATCCCTCAAATCTTTCAGAGGCGGTTGAGGTAATGGAACTAATTCACGATAACAAAACAGATAGCCCAATAGTAAACCGTATCCATAATCCCGAAATAGAATTCAAACGGTTATTAGAACTACAAAATAACAAGTTTCATGAAAAGATTTCAGATCTTAGTACAACTATCCAAAATTTGACGCTACAAAATCCTGACGATAGTAGGGACAGACGCCCGTCATTAACCCGTCAAACGTGCCAGATCTGTAACAGGGAAAACCATAATGCCTCAAATTGTTTCCTTTACTTGAGGCTGTTACAACAAAGTGGTTACAATAATGTTGAGGATAGAAGTAGGATGAGGGAAAGAAATAACTATCCGCGTGGACAGTATATTAGGACATTCAACCACCGTGGCCATAATTTAACCGCGTCCCATCAAACACACTCCCCCAGAGACATGAATAGAGGACCCTCCGGTTGGAACACAAATCACTAAGGGAGCAGGGGGATCCGATTCGAACGAGAGAGATCTTTTCACAGTCAATATGGCTCTCCTAATAGGGGTCAAAATTCTCGTCCCCGAGTTCAGTTCTCGATCCAACGAAGACCCACTAACTTTCGGAGTGGTGGTAATAATAATTCTACTAGATATAATAGATATCCGGAAAACTATTAAGTGGGTTTGTGAATCCTAGATCGGTAATCGGCGAACCCACACACACAACTAGGTCCGATCAAAACTATATTATAAATACCCAAATGAACGAGTCTTCTCAGTTTTATCTACCCGTGGTAAAAGTCAGAATTGCAGGAAGTTCAGAATATATGTTAATTGATACGGGAGCTTGTTTAAGTCTAATTCAGAAAAATATATTTGAAAAATTAAACGGCGATCCCTCGATAAAGAAAATTGACTCACAACCAGCAGTAAGATCATTGACAGGCCAGAAATTAGACATTTTCGGTACATATAATTTTCCTATAATTATAGGTAATAAAAATATTAATCATGATTTATTAGTCATCGACCAAAAACTTAATTCATCTTATGTTGGTATATTCGGTATAGATTTGCTACAAAAATTTAAATTTCACACAAATCGACCTTCACAATAATATGTTAGTCTCACAAAACACAAGAATTCCCATACATAATGCAAGCGACGTAAAACTTAATAATATAACATTTGATTTCGTAAAATTAACAAACAAATGCATATTAAATCCAAACGAGGAAAAGGTATACACACACTATCAATAGATGCACCAGCAAAAATGGGTGCTGAAATTGAAATTTCTAAGTTACCCCATTTAACTGACATAGCAATTAAAGAAAATACTGCGCGCGATTGTGTCTAAAAACAAAACAATCCAGGTTACAATCTCAAACGTAACAAGAGACCGATTTGTATTAAATAAACTTACAAAATTAGCCACCGTCGAAACAATTTCAGATGGTAGGAATATGGAAGATGTTAAGAATTTGAGACGGCAACAATTTGATATTAACGAATTTAAACTGGATCATTTGCATCCACACGTTAAACGGAAACTAATTTTGTTATTAAGGGAATTTTCTGATATTTTTAGCAGTAATTTGGAAACCATTGGTCAAACCGATCAGATAACCCCCGAGATAAGTGTTGATAGGTCTAAATTACAAACTTCAAAACATTACCCTGTTCCAATTGCTTTAAGAGACGAATTAAAATCCCAAATTGATTCATTATTACGCGCAGATATTATACAAAGAACAAATACTCACATTAGTCACCCAGTAATTCTAGTTAAGAAAAAACCAACGGATGATAACAAGGTAAACTGGCGTATTGTTTCTGATTACAGGGAGAGTAACAAATTGATTAAGTTTAATAGACACCCCTTGCCGTTAATTTACGACTTATTAGATAATCTAAAAGACTCTGAATATTATTCTACGATTGATTTACAATCCTCCTTTTTCCAGGTAAAACTAAAACCTAAAGATAGAGATATCACTGCGTTTAATACCATATACGGATCGTTTGAGTATAAATCAATGTCACAAGGTCTCTCATTTGCCCCCCAAGTCTTACAAGCATTGACTGACAAATTACTTTCTCCAATAAAAGATTTAAAAATCAGTAACTATATTGATGATTTTGCTATATCCTCTTCTAACGTGGATTCAATGTTGTTTAAGCTTAGAAAACTTTTTGAAAGAATTCGGCTTTTTGGACTCACGGTTAATCCCAAAAAGTGCACATTTTTTGTATCTTCGGTTACTTTCTTGGGTCATAAAGTAAATAAAAACGGTACTCAACCCATTGAGGGAAACATAAGGAAAATTCAGGATTTTACAAAACCAAGAACTCAACGCCAAACAAGACGGTTCCTTGGACTGTGTTCCTACTACAGGAAATATATACAGAATTATTCACAAATTAGTTTACCCTTAACTGACCTTACTAAGAAACGGCAACACTTTAAATGGACGCCGGAAGCAGAGATAGCTTTCGAAACCTTAAAGACAAAACTATCAGAACCTCCTGTTTTAATTCACCCAGATCATGGAAAACGATTTATACTAACTACCGACGCAAGCACACACACGATATCAGCTTATCTTGGCCAAATGGATGATTTTGGAATAATCCGCCCAATTTCATACTATTCGCGTAAACTTTCACAAGCAGAAAGAAATTATCCTATTCATCAAAAAGAATTTTTAGCCATAATAGATTCTATTAAAGCGTATAAAAACTACTTATATGGAAAGAGATTTACTATAAGGTGTGATAATACGGCAATCCAATCAATTAGGAAACTCGAAAATCCTGCAGATCGGGTATCGCGATGGATTTTATATTTGCAAGAGTACGAATATGACTTTGAGCATATTCCAGGGTCAGAAAACTATGTAGCGGACACTTTTAGTAGAGACTTTCATCAAATTAACGCAATAGTACAACAATTACCCACAGTCCCTGAAATAGCAGATGCTCAAAAACAAGATACTTATCTAATGAAATTAATCAACAAACTAAAATCCAAAACCGCAGACCTATCACCAACGGAACAAAACTACTTCCTACAAAACGATATTTTAATGCATGCAACTCACGTAAAACGATCAGTAGGTCCAAATTTTGTAGAACAGATAGTAATCCCAGAAAAATTAAAAGCAATCATTATCAAATTAGGACATGCGGCACATTTTGGTTTAGCAAAAACGTACGATAACATTAGAATAAATTATTATTGGGAAAACATGTACAGTGATGTCAAAAATTATATACAAAGTTGCATGGATTGCATAGGCTATCGCAATCCAAATAGGTTACCCCCATTGCCTTTGCAGAGAAACCACATTCCAAGTCGTCCCGGAGAATTAGTCTCCCTGGATTACATTGGTAAATTACCCACTACTGCTAAAGGAAATTCATACATCTTGGTCTTTATAGACCATTTTACAAAATTTATGCGTATATATGCTACGGCAAATATGACAGCGGAGACAACCGCGGATAAATTGTATGATTACGTCTGCCTTATGGGTACACCCAACATTTTACTTAGTGACTTAGGGAGAAATTTCACTTCGGAACTTTTTAAAACTGTAGCGAAACGATTGGGAACTGAGAAAATTTATACCACAGCATATCACCCGCAAACTAATGGAGTCAACGAAGTAACTCACAGATCCTTAAAAACTACTATTTCTATTTTGGCAAGGAATACAAAACAGTGGGACGATGTTTTGCCTTTCTATTCTCTTTGTTATAATACAACCATTCATTCAGCGATTGGTGATACCCCAAGTTATTTAGTCCACGGATATGATATAACTTTGCCACTTACCCCCAGTCGTCAGGAAATTCAACAACAAAACACACACTCTTATCCAACATACATCCAAAATAGAACAAAACAATATCAGACAGCAATTGAAATAATTAATAAACACTTAGTCAAAGCTACTGAAACTATGGAATCTTATCAACATAAATTTGCTAAGGACCGGAAATTCCATATCGGACAATTAGTGTTTTTACTAGCACCAGAAATGGATAGGAACGCTTCAATTCCCAAGAAGCGCAATTTTCATGGCCCATATAGGATAATTGAAATACATAATGCCGTGAATTACACAATTAAAGACACAAGAAATAACAGAGAAAACAATGAAGGTGCACGCGTTGAGATTAATTCCGTATCCTGAGAGAAGGCAGCATTTGGAGTTAACGGAGCAAAAGGATATCGAACCTACCCAAACCATTCCAAAATCTTTGCCCCATGCGCATTTTGATGAGGAAGACATCACTCCGTTTCCTATCTGGATTGAATCATACTCAATCCCTAAGGTTACCCGACAAACTCATAAATCTGGTCTACATACAGATACAGAGGATTCACAACCCTCTAGTGATGGGACCCCAGGTTATGACTTAAATGGTTATGGTGACCTTTCCCAATTAAATGAGGAAACCGAGGAAAATATGCCCTTGGCACAATGGGTGTCTTTAAATAAGCAACAAAAAACGAATCAACAAATAACAACTAACACTACAGATAATTCCCAATCTTCAAGTAATGATACCCAAATTTATGATACAGAACAAGAAATTAATGCACCGCTTAATTTACCAGAGTCGCAAAATAAACAACCAACTGAGTCACGCGATTTTAACTTAAGATCTCACAATAAGAGACATGTAAGTGTGCAATCAAACTCTGAGGGAATCGGACTACGTAGTACCCAGAATAGCGCAAATCAGGGTGAGATTGAGTTGGAAAATAGCGAAAACTTACCCGTAGAAGATGAGATTGAGGTAAATACAGCCGGTCAACCTGAGCTAATTACAGAAAATGAAAATTCGCAACAAAATGTAGGGTATTCTCCAAACGATCTCTTAACTTGGGCTCTTAATGCAACTGCACCTTCAGATCCGAACGAACCATCACGAGTACTTCAATTTTTAGACAAGTTAGCAAACTCTTTACAATAAATATAAAATTTGAATATTAATAAGCTTGAAAAAAAAAACAGAAATAAACATTATATAAACTTTTAACCAATTTCAAACAGTGACCGAAATTTTAACGAAAATTGACGAAATATTAACTATCAATTATACGACAAAGGATATAAATTTGGAAACATTGTGCTAGGTTAAATTCTCGCAAAGAAAATAAATAAATAAATAAATAAATAATAATAATAATAACAACAACTTGCTACTATAACAAATTATAGTATGTTAACTTAACCCAATCAAATAATTTACTTTTGTACGTTACTGTTTAGGAAGGCGCCCCTGAGTAGTGACATACAAAATCCATTTTAAATTAATTCCGTCGTGGTTTAACATTGAATAATTGCGGGCGATAATTTAAGTTGATTACGACTGGAACTTTAAAAACAAATTTTAAAAAAAATAATAAGCTACGTATAATCTGGCTTGATTTTGTTATAGTTGAACTTGTTTAACAATATATTAACTATGACGTGTGTTTAATTAAAATTTTAGTTAATATGTATCACATCGTATATTAGTCGCGTTAGATTACTTAATATGAATTGGAAAAAATTTAGTGTCAATCATTACATGTGTAAATTAATATTCTCTTATTTATATATTTATATATATTTAGTTTTTTTTTGTGTTGGTTTTTAATTAGTGTTAAGTTACGATTCATGATCATTTTTATGGCTTAAACACTATATTATCTGGAGATCACAAATATCTCTGTACGTAATAAAATTTGTATCTGTATACAAAAACAATTATTTCCTAAAGAAGCATTTTTAATTGAAATATATATATATATATATATATTTCAAATCAGTTAATCAGTTAAAATCAGTTAAATCTGCAACTTCACAACTGGAAGGTACCAGTGCAAAAATGCCCCCCGTCACGTACTCCATAAGGTGACAATCCCGCCAGAAGCGTGCATAGTTACGGACTGCTCTCAGTGTGTTAAGGGACAAACGACGTACCTCTTAACTGAGGACTATCAGTTGATTCGTCCTGAACGTTTTATGGTTCAAGCAGAAAAGGACAAAATTGGTCGTGGATCGTTTTTCCGATGCAATGTATCAGAAGAGGAGGAATGCGATTGCAGAAGCGCCATGTGCATGGGTGACTCCGAATTCTGCAACCTATTCCCGTGCTCATCAAACCCAACCAGATGCCAGTGTGGGTTAACTCACGAAGAAGCCAGCATAATACATCTCACCGAGACACAGACCTCGAGGAACCCGCCTCAACTGACATTCGAAATCTGTTTGTTTCACATTCGAAAATCACAACTGCAAAGACGACTATTAGAGCATGAGGAGGCCGTATTTTCATCACATAATCTCACAATCCAATTTGTGGATCCCATTTTACACCTTCCTGAGCCAGGCAAAGTAATTCTACGAACTGAGGATTACGAACATTTGCTAACCGTTCAAACGCCCTTACAAGTGACTCTCCCATTTGAATTACTCGCCTACAAAACTGAACTCACCGTTATTTTCATCAACTCCAAGGGTTTCGCAGTCTCTGGAGTCATACAAATAGCAGGGAAAAGCGTGTGCCAATTGACCCAGTGCATTCTCTGCTATGAAGGACTCAGGACAGTAAGATGCTGGCCTTCGCATGTGAGATGGGTAGCCTACAGCCTACTACTGGCTATTATCATGGTTACCCTAATTTTCGTAAAAGCAATCGTGCTTTTACTTATAGCGATTATTCGGGCCACATACTTCTTCATCATTCTCATCTGCCGAATTATAAAAAATGTCCTTCGCTTATTCATGGTTCTTGGTGTTCTTCTTGGTGCAAAAATCCGGTCAAGTGCTCGCAATGTCAACGAATTCTTGGAAGATGGAGCAAATGCCGATATCAATGCCAGACTCCTGGTATTGGCACTATGCTCCTGCATCATCATTGTGCCTTCTGTTCAAGCGGACTGCTCGGATCACTCTATGCTTACTTCGGAATTAAAGCATTGTCAAACAAGCAGTCCCGAGTATAAGACTTGCAAGCTAACGACGACGGCTGAATTAACCATGTCGGGCTTGCAGCACCAAACCTGCCTTATACTACAGGACGCTAAAAACACTCACATGGTTTCATTCAAACTCAAATTGACTGGAGTCACATGTGACTTTCACACAAAGCGAGAGTACTTCACCTTCCCCGTCACACCTCATTACTTAAGCCAAGTAAGCTGCTTTCAAAATTATTGGTGTGGTAGGGGAGAACACTGCAAGATGTCGGTCTTAGGCACAGACGGTTTACGATTTGAAGCGGAGACCGAAGCAAGCCGTCAATACAGTGGCCGCAGCAGTTGCAGCCCCGGTTCGCTTGGAAGTGGATGTTTTCTTTACACACGCAGCTCCTGCAATTTTTATAGAGTGTGGTACGTTCCGGAGCTGGTGGAATCATTCGAGGTCTCGAAAATAACAGGACACACTTGCTCGTATCAACTCTCCCTTGAACATGTTGATAACCACACGGTTACACATGTCACACTAAAGGACCAAACGGTTACACCATCGGGAGTTCAAATCAAAATTTTAGGGGCCTTTAGCCAACCGCCAATACATTTATCTGAATCCTTTGTACAGCGAGTTGGGAACCCTGGTGAGGCATATCTCATCTCTACGTCCCAAAAGAACGTCCCGAAACTAGGAGAAGTAGGGGTGATACAGGCGAATGTGTCCTACACAAAATCCTTCATCTTTGACCAGTTAATGACTGTTTGCGATTTTTTCGAGACCACGTTAAGGTGCCAGACGGCTCCAGACCCTGTCACTAGAATGAGAACCTCCCAGGAACACGCTCTGCCAATCACTAGAGACTTGCATCTAATGCAAATTCAGGATGGAAGACTAACTTCCAATTTAATTTCAACCTCACCTATTAAGGTGCAGTTACATTTTTCGAACTATAAAATTATAGTGGAAACGCGTACAGTTTGCCCTAAATTCATAAAGACAGAAATGGAAATAGGGGGATGTTATTCTTGCGGAATCTTAGCACGGATGACCTTCCCCATCCTGTCAACCTGTCAGTCTGGTCTTGTAACCGTGGAATTTCAGGACATATTAGTCCATACTAAGGCAGTGAGTGTTTCAACGGAAGAAAGACTGGTGACAATAAAATTTCTTGCAGATAAGAAATGTTTCAGAGATAAATTGTGTCTCAGGGCCAATACCCTAGTGCAATGTCAAGTGTTCGAAGCATGTCTGGACGAACCTTCCATTGAACTTTTAAATTTGAACACTAATTACACTCATATGCCGTCTCTAGACTCTTCTACCTTATGGTCGGATTGGATATCGATTCCAGCTTTAGGAAATGCCTTTTTCCTGTTTATATTTCTTGGTGCCACATTATTATGCGTTTGTTTGGTCATCACAATTATCTCTACATGTATTTCTTGCTGTGTAAGGAAATGACTTATATTATTTTTTTACCATTGCGCATTTAAAATTTTTGGTAGTAATTCATTTTATGTTCTTTTCTTTTGTATGTTTGAATTTATGATTTATGATTATTTTTTTTTAATTTTTTTTTTCAATGTTAATTTTTTTAGCTTTCTAACGTATAGGGTTTAAACATGGTTTTTCGTTCATGTATTTGTGTAATCACTTGAAAGGTAACATATGTATATTTTCCTTTAAGTAATGAAATTTACAACTGATATGGTTCAACGGTATTTTTTTGTTTTGTATGTGTACAGTCAATTTAATAACTTTTCCAAGTACTGGAATGGAGAGACGAGAGAGAGAGAGAGAGAGAGAGAGAGAGAGGGAGAGAAAATGTGAATGGAAATATGAGACGGTTTAAAAAAAATTTTCTCGTTCTCTGGAGGTGGTAAAAGATGATGAGGGAATGTAATCTCATCATATTCCTAAACAGCAATTTTAAGAAATCACAAAGTAACTACAGAGTCGTTCACCTTTCTCACAAGAGAGGGGGAAAAGAACCGTGCGTCGAAGCAGGAATGTAATAAACAGATCCGCCGATTGTACCGAATAAGGAGTGGCTACCCTGTCATGAAGTGCCGAAAAGGAATAGAAATACGCAAGATTCCAACCCAAAAGGAAACTTTCAGAAAGCTTTAGAAATACAAAAGTGAATATAAAAAGGGGTTGTCAAGTTTTAAGAATTTAGGTGCTTGTGAAAGCCAGATGCACAGGATGCCGATACTGAAGCCTAGTGGAACTTGACGTTAAATAATAATAGGGCTTCTAACCAAAATTATGAGGGGGCGTTGAGCGGAATCTAAAAAGGGAAATCTTGAAAGATAATTCAGAACCAATGAGAGTATTTTAGGAGGGGACTGACTAGCCACTGAGCGAAGCCAGAAAAAATAAAATAATCAAAGTTAAGTCTAAAAATAAGAACGGATTGGCCGAGGGTTTTCAGGTAGGCGGTCATCTCCCAGGATTGGAGACTTGTTCTGATATAGAGTTTGCGAGATTTTGGGAATAGGAGAAAAAGATTTTGAACAAGATTTGGAGCAGTGCAGGTCGAGAAGGGCCGAGGGTTTTCAGGTAGGCGGTCATCTCCCAGGATTGGAGACTTGTTCTGATATAGAGTTTGCGAGATTTTGGGAATAGGAGATTTTGAACAAGATTTGGAGCAGTGCAGGTCGAGAAGTTTCGACTATGCTCGCCTTAACAAGTAAGTCGATCTTAGAGCGTGTGAATACACCCTCACATATATCTCTCTCTCACTCTCTTTAAAAGAATGTATTTTAACTGTGTACGCGTACTTTAGTTTAAAACTATATGTATCCGTTATAATTAATTAATGTTTTAATAAATTAATAGTTTTATTTGTTAATGACTTCGCCTTTTCAATGTGTCTTGTACTCAAATAGTTCCTAAGTCCTGGTTTATTGCAGTTAATTCAGATTTTAATAGTTAATGAACTTTTGGCCTTTTGTTTTATCATGACGCTAACCACATTTGTACTAACCACTTGCGACCTTAGTTTCTGTCTTCTAAAATTTAATAATTAGTGAACCTGGGGTTGTATTAATATCATTATTTGAACTAACCACTATCTCCAAATAAGAGAGAACAAAGCCCCCCCAGCAATAGCATAACTAAAAAGTTATTCTTCAAATGCTCTTATATTTTTTTATATGCTAAGAAAGGGAAAAACAGGTAAGGATCCTCTACCATGATTGTAGGTCAAGTACCATCAAAGACAAATTTTAAATAATTTCAAAAAATTTACTCTGAAGGTGTTCGGATACTTTAATTCAATCTAAAAAAACCACTAAATCAAACTTTTTTACAATTACTTAATTTGATAATAAATAAACATGCTTGATAAATTGGAGACTGATTATAGAAAAATTATGTCCACCCAAATCTACCTATATAAAGGGTCCTTTTTTATTAATACTTTCTAAAATTGTAATACTTGCAAATATAATAAAATCTAGGACTGCAAGCATAAATTGTGTGAGCTCATAATCTTAACCATTGGCTCAAGAGATGCTTGTTTTGAAAAACTTCATACAGTCACAATGTTTTAAGTATTTGATTGTCTTCTAAAAAACTCATTAACAAGTTGCTCACAGTCTAAGGTTTCAGTAGCATTCAAGCAGTTAGTTACTCAACGCAAAAGAACTTAACTAACAAAAAAAAATGCGTTTTAGAAAACCAAAAGTAATGTTTATAATTCGAATTTTATAACTGCTAACCAAAGCTGTTTCATTCTAAATCACGTAACATGAGGTAAAATTTTCACCCATGAACTAAAAATACCGCTACTGTTTATTTGACAGTAATACTTTTTCATTAAATAAAAGTTAAACTTCCCTAAAAACCAGTTTCTAACTCTTATTACAACTGGTAGGTTACAAAATCAAACAATTCTGTTAATTAATGAATCAAATTAATAATCCCTTGGATAAATCAGTCAACTTTTCAAAATAATATTTAAATGCTTTTAAATACGTTTAATTTTTAATATAATGCTGCTTGAACACTTAGAAGTTACAGGTCAAAAAGCTATCAAGCCTAAGAGATACATAAAATTAAACTTACCTATGAAACGATATTCCAGGGATCTTCTCTGTGCTTCGGTTTGTACACCCGTAGGCAACACAAGACGTCATATCCAAATCAAAACTAGGAAAATTGTGCGATACATTTCGTTAAAATCTTCAATCAAATAACGGTATAACCACGTTGAATACCATGCACGAGCACAATGTTTTTAAAGCACCAAGATGGCGGCGCGGTCACGGTTTTGGCTTCAACAGTTCAAAGTTAAGGCACTTCCATTATCTTTCCTACTTCCATGGGAGAAACGCGTTGAAGAACCAGGTTGGGAATAAAACTATTAAATTCATTTAAAAATATTCTAGATTGAATTTTAAAAATCGCTGCTAACCAAAAATTGCAAAAAATTCGGACTACCTGTGTGCCAAATCTCATTGCTGGAAGTACCATAGAATCGTCAGGATTTTGCGGCCACGAAAAAAAAAAACGAACACTTCATTTTATAATAGTAGAGATTAAACACGGATTCATATAGTTTTTTCTCAGGGAAATTAATAGATTGTGGGATGGGTCAGCATCTATAATATGAAGTCACACGCTTGGATGTAGAACAACGGTTTCTGTGGAAACACCAGCGACTGCCGGACTCGGCCGGATGTGTTTACGAAATTGCCAAACGTGATGCTCTTTGTGGATTGGTCGCCAATTTTTTTTTTCTTCATAAAAATATACTTCCCGACCATGGAAGGAAGGGCAGGTTTCTCCATGTGACGTGAATCGCCTTATCAGGCTGTCGAAGTTACAAAACGGTGGACGGAATAAGGATCGATATGGCCAGCGGCGGCCCTAGGTTGGTGAGCGCAGTGCGACCGCACCGGGCGCTGCCTTTGGGGGCCGCCTAAATCAAATATTACACGGAGAAAACTATAGCTAATTGTACATTCAGTTGGCGAGTATTTACTAAACATATCAACAGTAAATATTACTAAATTTGGTTGTGAATTGACTGAAGAACTGTTAAGTTTTAATTCATTATTAAAAGATTCAAAATCAACGGAGCCATTACAAGTGCTTCTACTTATTACATAAAATAGCTGGCAGGATATTTTCCCGAACGTGTGGACAGCACTTCGAGTTTTGCTAACTACACATGTCACTGTTACTAAAGTTAAACAAAGTTTTAGAAAATTAAAATTTATTAAAACTTATTTACGTTTGTTTATGTGTCAGGAAAAGCTTTCGGATCTTGTAATTATATCCATTGAAAACGATAAAGTATACGTTATTCCGACCTACACTATCTGCCAATAAGTATTTAAACACCTGTGATAGAAAATAAAAACAAAATTTATTCATAATCAATATTTGGTAGAGCCTGCACGAGAGGCATTTACAGCCTCAACCCTCCGGGGCATGCTTTCCACAAGTCCTTGTATGATGGCTTGTGGTATTTTCTTCCACTCGGCTTGGAGAAGACATATAAGTTCCTTCACCGATTTTGGACGGTTGTTGCACCCCTTAATTCGGCGATCCAACTCGTTCCAGAGGTTTTCGATAGGGTTCAAGTCTGGGTAGGCCAGTCCATTTGGTTAACCCCATGGTCACCATATCAATCCATGGTGAATCTCGCAACATGACAGCTGGCGTTGTCGTCCTGGAATAACATGGGTCCAACTGCCACAACGTGGTAAGCACACTGTCATCCAAAATAGGACAGTAGGCCTCGGCGTTGAGCTTATCATGAATTTGGACCAAGGGTCCCAGTGTATACCAGGAGAAACACCCTGAGTCCCTTATTCCACCTCTGCCTATCTTTACTATGAGCACAATGCATTATGGCAGGAGGCGTTCTCCAGACCGCACGTTGAAAAACCGGATGTGTGCACCGGACCTAAGATGAGCATTGCCCTTAAAAACCGATAGTAATAATACTCTCCATAAACAAATTAAAGAGTTTCTGAACAACAGGGTGTTTCAAAACTTCATGCACAAACTTGAAAGGGATGTAAAGAAAATAAAAAATAACTGTAGTCATATCGAGAGGTGTCCGCAACTGCCACCTTAAACACGCTAGAACGCGTTGTTGGGCAATTGGCTAGTTTGACACACACACACCAACACCTCCTATAGAACCTTCTACAGGAGGTGTTCCACACACACACACACACTTCTATTCCAACTAATTTAATCATTCATTAATAATTTCGAAGATTAACATTTTTTCAATCCAAAACACTTTATAATAGAATATATCCTTTCCTCAATTTATGAGGAATATATAAAATAATTTTTGGCTTTTAAAAAAGAATATTATTATTTTGCCTTTTCCATCTCAAAAAATGCCCTGTTCAACCATTTCTCTTCCTGTTCTTCAAAAACCAACATTAAAGTATTCAAGGACGACACAAATTCATGCAGAATTTTTTTAAAGCTCTTTCTTGAATAGAAATTAAGTAAAAAATAAAATTCATATTTTGTCAGAATTTCAAAAAGAAACTATCTTTAAAATAAAGAAAAGGAAATAGATTTTAGAAAATGAAAACATTCAGCTGATTATATTCAAATTTTGAAAAGTCATTTTTAATTAATGCATTCAATCTGTTATATCTGCAATAATAAATACTAAAATTTGGAATTTTTGTAATATTTCTTTAGGCTTACATGCATGAATAAGTTACAAAAATGTTAGTAGCACGATTAATAGAGTTTGATTCGTTCAATAAAATTTTAAATGCACAAAAGGAATAAAGGAGTAGGATTGTACATGGATACTTTTTGTTCTAAGCAAAATAAATTAACTTTAAAGTTCCAAGAAAGGCATAACCTCATGTACTTGTATGTTAAAACCAATCCCAAAATATGTAGAGATTTAAGTTATGCAAAAATGTTTAACAAGGGTTCATTTGTTTTGTTTCTGAATATTTTCATTTTAATTCAGTTAAATATAATCACACTTTTTTCAGAATATTTTTTTAAAAATTGGTACAGAGGCCCAAATATAATTTTTTCAAGTGAAAAATTTTGCAATGTAGCTGTTATTGTAATTGCCAATTGCAATTTATTCCTATTCAGATTTAAAACAACCCTCATGAACTAATTCCCAAACTCGCATCACTGTGGAACTGTTCCCCTGCACACGAGCTGCTATTGCGCGATAGGAAAATCCTCCTTCACGAAGTCCGATGATTCTCCAAAGTTCAAACTCCGTAAGTTGTTGAAATTTCACTCTATTTCGTCGTGGAGGCATACTGGGGTCTCACTAAACGTTCGCCACTAAAAAATAACCATGCGCTATTTTCAACGTCCCGCTACAGCCCTCTATTTATTCACTTTTAGCATCAGTTCTGAGGGCACTGCTCACACCACGCATGTGTGGTGGCTCTGAAACTTTACTACTTTGCATAACATCCTATAATTGACATTTGCTGCAAATTTCATTTCATTCGGATGATTCCTTCATGGTGTTGCATTTTTTTACAAACGGCAGTGTACATTATTGAAGTTGGCGTATTGAACTTCTCAGAAACTTTCTTGTAATTAGGAAAATGGACGCAATTCCGACTTTAATTGGAATTGAAATAGATCAATGAAACGTTAGATCGTTCTAGCTGGCCTTGTGAAACTCGCTGTGACGTTATGGCCCGGAAAGACGCTAGTGAATGGAGTGTTGGTTTGCGAAGCAAATCAAATGGTAACAATCACCGGGAGTTGGTGAACGTAAGCGAGCAGGGGGCTGATCCCCTAGTACAGTACTCCCCATCCTTTTTAGCGCTGCGGACCGGATCAACGTTTGATAATTTTAACGCGGCCCGCTGAGGGGGGGGGGGGGGGGAGAGACGTTGATTGTTTATATTTTAGATCGTTTTGATTAAATAATTTTAATTTAATTGTATTTAAACATGCCTTCAAAATAAAATACAGTTACACCAAAAAATGAATATAAAGTGATTTAACATTTTAATTCACTAGAACGCTAAATCAATGAGAACCCTGATCTTGTTTCTTTGTAACGAGACGGTTTCATCTGGGGGTAATAGGAGACAATGACACCCGAAGTGTGTTACTTATGTCCAGTTTATTCCGTTGTTTTGTTTTGGTTGCTGTCACTGCAGAAAACCCCACTTCACACAGATAGGTTGTCGGAAATGGCAATAGGGATTTAAGTGCTGTGGTGGCAATATCAGGGTATTCTGCCATGACTTTAATCCAGAGCACCGGCAGAGTTGTCGTCTCGAATGTAGTTTTAAGGCCGCCTTCATTTGCAATTTCAAGCTGTTGATCTTCTTGCACAGACATGATAGATTCGCCTGATTTGTTGACAAATGGGTCGCGGATCCATTCCTTACCATTTCGTGGGCCTTTTGTGGTTGGAAAGTAGAGTTCGAACTCTTTTAAAAGCAAAGACAGGTGATCGTGCACCAACTGGAAGAATGAATGTTTAGGCTCAGTCTCGCCTAAAATCCCTGCTAATGTCTGAAACTTGTACAAATGCCTCTGTTCACGCGCCGTCCCCGCAACTTCAGTTTGGCTTTAAATGCAGCTACTTTGTCTGCCAACTTGAAAACAGTTATCACATTTGTCAAAATTGGAAAATAGAGACGTATAGAATTCAGAAATCATAATTGAAGCTCTAGTAACAGAACAAATTTCAAGTTCTGATTTACCGCCTCCTAATTTGAGTGGACATTTCATAGATAAGAACCGCTCAAACCCGAGAGAAATACACCACAGTAAAAAAAATGGAAATAATTTAATATTCCTTGGGCAGCCCGGCGCCATTTGATCCACGCACCGGTACCGGTCCGCGGCCCGGGGGTTGGGGACCACTGCCCTAGTAGATTAAACACTTGCATTAAAAAGAAAATGTGGCCTAAAGTTGAGTAAGCAATTTGTCGCGCATTTGAATGATTAGTAATGTCAACAAGAAAATCACATTACCAATCCGGACTTTATATCATTAACATTTTTTTTTTTTTTAGTCGTGAAAGTTTCAATTAAACTAAGAAACCGCTCCAATGTTTTACCACGACTTAGCCACCTCACTTCTGTTTAAAAAATTAAGTCATCGTATTCCAGTTTCAATGTGTTCACGAAACTTTTTGAACTGTCGCTGAAGGCCACGGGATTTTATAAATTAATTGTTGAAATCACGACTTTCATAACATATTCACACATTAATTTCTTAAGGCACAAAATCTCCTTGGATTGAACGATTGAACGATGGAATTGTATCAACTCATCCCCGTGCCTTCCGAAATACTGTTTCCAATCCAGATTTAGCTCCGTCATGGAAGCCCCACTAGTTGTACAGTCATGGTAAAGAGTATAACGACGGACGAAAAATCGCCAAATATGGAAAACTACCACGATTTCAAACTATGCAAATTTTTTACGACCTAAATTAATGCTAGCAAATAATAAACTAAGATATATTTGTAAAAAACCCTGATGTTTTTTGGATTATATAAAAATCAGCGGATGGAAGCTTGGAAATAAGTATAAAGTTGTCTGCTGATTACATTTTCTTGAAAGAATAAATAAACTGAGAAAGCATTCCTGTCCTATTCTAGAAACGAATTTAAGTTTTGTGAATACAAAATTGTTTTATTCTTGTGTGTTTTAACACAACGCTGTGAAAGGATTACACTTATCAGAAACTAAACAAGACAAAATACTACATTTTAAAGATGTTTGTTACGTTAATGCAGAAATTGAACAAAAAATTGGAAGATCGAAGGCTGCAGTTACCAACTTTCTCCTTAATCCTGGTAGCTATGGCACAAAACTGCGAACAGGAAGGCCAAAGATAATTTCTTCAAGGCAAGAAAGAGACAGATCCAGAGGCTCACCAGCAGGTGAAAAATATTTTCCTCGCAAATTAAAGATCAGATGCAGTTGCTCTGTAACAGCCGAAAAATAAGAAATGCACTGCATAGAAATCCTAATGTTCTGTACAAGAAGTTAAAAGGAAAACCTCCTTTTCCTTTTTTCATATCGATTCACGTTTTAAGTTTGCCCGGAAACATTTAACGGCTGGTACCAACTGGAATGATGTGGTGTTTTCGGACGAAAAAAAGTTTAAGTTAGGTGGACCAGGCAATTTTAAGTTTTACTGGTATGATCTGCGTAAAGAACACCACCTTTTTTCAAAACGCCAATTCGGAGGGGGATTGTCATGGTTTTGGCCGCATTTGCAGCCGGTGGTTCAACTGAAATTGTTTTTGTCGATAGCAAAATTAATTCAGTGTTATAATCAGGGCATGCTGGCAGATAGTTTGTTGCCGGTTAATCCTCTGATTACATCAGGCGAGTGGACATTTCAACAAGACAGTGCATCTGTGCATACTTCGTGCTTCACAAAATACTGGATGAAAACGAAAGAGGTAAATATTCTTCAATGGCCATCTCGGAGTTCCGACTTGAATGCAATGGAAAGCCTTTGGGGCATTCTAGCCTGAGATGTTTACAAGAATGGGCAACAGTACAGCAGCAAGTCTGTTCTAAAAACCGCAATTAAAAATTCGTAGAACATTGCACCGGACACCTTCCAAGCTCTGTCTGGGTCTATGAACCGACGATTTATACGATAGAAAAAAAAAGGTTTCCCACATCACTTACTAAAAAACTAAAGAATAAATCATATGGACTCTACTTTTTTCTAATTTCTCATAAAATTTAACACAATGTAACTAAACTTAATAAACGTAACAGTATTTTGCTGTGATATCATGAAGAATCCTTACATTTCATAAAAATAAATGTATTTCTTGCCTTAATGTGATCTTTTTTTGCGACGTTATACTTTTTGCCATGACTGTATTACCTCATCTTTTTGTCAGATCTAAATCAATATTGGGGTACAGCTACACTCTACGTTTATGAGCGATGGCAACGGCTTTGGCGATTTTCTTGGCGCACTTCTAAAGTCGCCAAGGAAAAAATTATTTCCTAACTGTTTTTCTGTCACAATTATTGGTACAGCTACACTCTACGTTTATGAGCGATGGCAACGGCTTGGCGATATTTTTGGCGCTTTTCTAGTAGCGAGCTGCGATACATTACGGCTACCCATCTTTCGTTGCGGTTGTTGTGGTTTTCATGGCAACCTCTTCTTTCTTCGGTACAGCTACACTCTACGTTTATGAGCGATGGCAACGGCTTTGGCGATTTTCTTGGCGCACTTCTAAAGTCGCCAAGGAAAAAATTATTTCCTAACTGTTTTTCTGTCACAATTATTTTTCTTTCTACAACACACTTTTTAAACACATTTGAGAACGTTTTAAAAAACATATTGAAAATAAAAAGTCAAAAAAAGAAAAAAACGCATAAACTAAAATGTTTTTACAAAATAAGTTCTTTTTACAAAGGAAAACAAAAACTTCAATACACAATTTAGAACTTTTTGAACTATATATTTTTTTAAACGTTATAAAAAATTAATATGCTTTAAGAGAAATTTTTTTTTGACATATGGAAGTAATACTGGTTTTAACGGAATAGGATCAACTTAGAACCACTAATTTTTTTTGTTGCTTTAAAATCCTCCCAATTCATGTCCCTAACTATTTCCAAAAATTTAGTAAAATAATCCTGTTTCAAATCATCACACGAATTTTTGAATAAGTATGTGGCCAAATAAAAATGAAACGGGGTCTGCCTATTATGTGTAGGCAGCGTGCATTTTACGTGCCTCCACATTGTCTCAATGGTATTTGTGTGGCATTTTGACCCCGGATCAACGAACGTAAGAGAATGGTTTACGGTTAAATGAATGTAACCAGCATCCTCTACCCTCTTTTCCCCCATGTACCCTTTCCAGCAGTCGGAATGAACAGTGGTTCCAGGCTCAACCCATTCTGTCAAAACTTTAATGAGGGTATCTTTCGAACGATTGTGAACTGCAACCAAAAACATTTTCCCCGAGCCTCTTTCAATCCCCCCGAATACCCATTGACCCTCAACTTTACGACCGCGATTGTATTTTCTTTTCCCAAATTTAGACTCGTCAATTTCTACAATTTTTCCGACCCCGCCTATTTTTTCTGATTGCAATTCAACGAAATCAGCGATAACCTCGTTAACAAATTGCTTCCAATCCGCTATGGTAGTTGGTGAAAAAGAATACTCAACCCCAATATCAGTAGATTTTGTCCCCCTCACTATTTCATACGTCAAAAGAAAGATCTCCTCCAGCTTCAAATTACTACCCATAAACCATGAACCATACCTTATGGTTTTATGAGTAGTACATTTCTTATTACTGTCAGAAGTTCCAGTGCAAACCCAATCGTATCCATCTGAAATGGAACTTCTGACAGTGAATTTCATAGGAGCGTTGCATTTGGGGCACAATAATTCTGACTTAAGCAATCATGATTCCTTTAGGAAATCCAACAGGAGTTGCTTATCCATACATAAACGAACACAAAACAAACGATTAGTCACTCCTTCAGTGCCAAACGTTTGCCTTCCAGCAGAAAAACTGAGCTGCGAATGTAGGGTAAGAATACCCTGAAACTTATCTATTATGCTAAATACAGTGGGCATGTTGAAAAAAGAAAAAGAATTGTAAAAGAAAAAAAGCAAGAAATAATACAACCTGTAACGGCAGAATTCTTCCGAAAAAAAATAACGAAAAAGAAAATGGTTAAAAAACAAAACGCATAATTCTTTCATAAAAAGTATTGTAATAAAATAAAAATTCCACGACTTTCAAAATACAAATAAGTGGACCAATGGTATCACTGAAAACGATTTAAAAGGACCAATGCAATCAAAGGATATTTCAAAAACAAAATAACCAATGGGAGGAAAGAAGAAAGAAGAGGTTGCCATGAAAACCACAACAACCGCAACGAAAGATGGGTAGCCGTAATGTATCGCAGCTCGCTACTAGAAAAGCGCCAAAAATATCGCCAAGCCGTTGCCATCGCTCATAAACGTAGAGTGTAGCTGTACCAATAATTGTGACAGAAAAACAGTTAGGAAATAATTTTTTCCTTGGCGACTTTAGAAGTGCGCCAAGAAAATCGCCAAAGCCGTTGCCATCGCTCATAAACGTAGAGTGTAGCTGTACCCCAATTTCTTCGAATAAGTTAAATTTTTTTTTTTAATAATATTTCTAGACATTCGGTTTAATTGAATTTTCTCAAAATGTTTGGTTGATTCAGGACTGATCTTTTAAGCACATGTTCAAAACAAGCTAACAAAATCACCGTCTGTACTGTAAATGGTCGGCACCTTTTTGCTGCAAGGCAAGATATTCAAAACATTTCTAAATCTTGGACAGGTTTTGTAAACATCACTTGCTGACGATATTATTCAACTACGGCACAAAATATTTTTCGGTTCAGCTAACATGAAACTGTCGCTTTTTATGCTCGGTCCTGCTTTATCCATCTTAGAATATATTTTATATCTATTTTAAGGAGTGGTGACCGTAGCAACAACACCTACGAAAATAAAATAACACGCAAACCTGTTTTTGCGATCTTTTTTTGTGCAGTACATGAAACAAATTGATTCAGTACAATCTATTTACAGTCCTATCGAAATTTCAATAAAATTATAACATAATTAACGAAGTTATCAATAAAAATTATTTAAATAAAAAAAAATTTAATACGTACTTTTGATTGTTTTACTAGTACTGCTGAAAAGGCAATTTTTTTCCTTAAAATTATTTGTTTTCTATGGAATTTTAGCTGATACTTCATTTATTTTGAGTCTTATTTTTGTTCATTGCGAAATGTAAACGATTTCCGAATATTTGGGACAAACGATATTTTTCAAACGGGAATAAAACGATAACTCGTGTTTCTTTCGCTCTGAATTAATTCCGCGTTTCTAAATTTTTTGCATTTTTAAGTTATAACTTGTGGCAAAAGGTTTGACGAGATTCCAAGTAGTTGCCAAGCCTTGTGTCTTGATTCCGTTTAAACAAGCAATTTCTAGTTATTTCGTAAGTTTTTTGAGTTATTTTCTACATGAGACTTTTTTTATACGGTCTCTATTCACCGCATAAATTTTTTTTTAAATGTGTTGCGAAAAATATATTTTATAGCTACTTGTGAAGTTTTGGAAGATTTCTTTTGTGTGTTTTCTTTTATGCGGTCCCTATACACCGCACAGAAACAGGTTTGAGTGTACTCGTATAAATATAAATGAATTATAAAATGTGCTACCATTTTTTCCAATCGTAATTAGGTAGCAGTAGAGTAGATGCATACACAGTTGAACATAGCGAGGTGGGCCGCCAACAAATCAACGGAGGGCCGCATGTGTTCCTTTTTATGCCATTAAAAACCACCTCTCCCCCTCTAGAAAAAAAAAAAAATAAAAAAAAAAAAGGAAAACAGTATTTACTGTTTGAAGCAAGGAAAATATTCTATACCCCATTTTTTTACTTTCTTTTCTGATGAGCATTTTATATGCATAAAAGGAAGTTGTATGAAGTCTTATGGGATAGATGTAGTTTTACAAGACAATAAATTTTGGTAGCATCAGTCCCTGGAGATTGTCGAAGGTAATTTTTAAAAACTGACAATAAATGGCAACACAATGGGTGGAGTTGTCGTTCACGGTAAGACGTTTGTCGCCAATGAAACAACGCAAAAAATACCATTCAGAGCGTGGAGTGCGAGAAATTTTGCAGGTAGGGTTACCATAACAAAAACGGTAGATGGGAAGAAAAACCGCAAAAGGTGAAGGTTACCATATTTGGCGACAAATCGCCTTCTTACCGTGAACGACAGTTCCACCACACAATGTAATATTCCTTCAATTGAAGTGGCAATATCATCTAGCAACTGTGAAATTATTGGGAGACCGTTTTCTACCCTCAAAATTGATTAATGTTTTCATAAATGATTAAAAGTTTTCATTTTACCCAGGTCTGCAATTGTTTTCAAGCAGTTGTTACAAAACTGAAATTTTATTAGAAATTTAATCTAACAAGGACATTATGAGATTTAAACTTTAAAGAAACTAATAGAACCACTAAGAGCACTTGTCCGTGAATTAGTTGAGCACAGGAATCATACCTTAATTAAACCATTGAATAATAAATGTAAGCATCTGTATAAATGTTTCGTAACTCTAATATAAAATTAATCAAAAATTTGAAGGAACGTTAAATACTCCTAACTGGTGTCTAATATTATAAAAGGAAGTGTTTGTTTCTTGCACGCTAAGTCCTGCCCGAATCTATGGCACTTAGAGTAATGGGATTTGGCACACAGGTAGTCCGAATTTTTTGCAATTTTACCGTCGGGGCGAATTTTAAAATTTAATCTAGGACACTTTAAAATGAATTTAATAGATTTTTTCACCTTTGGATCCTTGTTTCGTCCCGCTCCGGCAATGGGAAGGACGGAATTATGCTATTCTCCCCTCTGACGTCGCGTCACAATTGACGTCAGCCTTTGAAACCATGCCAAGTTTTTTCACCTTCCGCTCTCAATTAAATGGGAATATGTAGTCTCGGCTCAAACGATTCCACAGCGAACATTTTGACTGGCATTGTTTAGTTCTTTTTCGTAAAATCAGATCGTTAAAGATATATTAAAAATTTCAATGGATTTGAAATCTGCGGAAAATTTTACTACATATAGGTATCTTGATTTTCTTTAAATAAATAATTTCTCCAATAAATATTTATAAATTTTCGCAAGAGATCGTGACGTCACGCCGATTGGATCTTAACGCAATTCGAATTTGACAATGACGAGACCATCATGGCGTTGCCCGTGGTGTTGGTTTGCGAAGCAAACCATAGTTCATAATATTCAAAATTTGCTTTGCGAAGCAAACCAATTGGGAATCAGTGATGGCTGTTATCCAATAGAATACGAATTCTGATTTGGTTTGCGAAGCTAACCAATAACTCCACTAAAACAACTGGCATGGACAATGATGGGCTAGCCACACAGTGGCTAGTTAATTCATAATTCTAAAAACTGTTTAAAAGTGTACACCATAGAATTAAAACCAGCTTCTGAATGTTCACTTCAACTCACTTGCTCAAACGCGATTCTGTAGTTTTTGGCATACAAACTATGTTTGCATTCAGACAATTTCTTTTTTTTTTTGTGATTTCTATCTACCAGATTTCTTATTACCTTCTATAAACAAATTCCTAAAGTATTTCTCTTTTGGTGAGAGCTTTCATACAGCTTAAGCAATATTATGCAGGTCAAATTATCAGTGCTGCCAGACAAAGCACTTGAAAAATAGAAGCATTAGAATCAGAAATTCTTAAAAATAAAGTCTTCCTAAACCTTTAGCTCAGATAGGAATCGGGTAAAACACAAAATGTGCTATTTATGTATAAAATAGACATTGAAGAATTTGCCAAATTTAAATTCGAAATATTTTTCACATGGAGTCTGAATTTCTAACATTGTCGGAATTAGCAGCTTTTCTAGCAATTGCATGTACCATTGTTGATAAACAGTAGTATTCATATTTAAAAAAAAAAAAAGGTTTTTAAATACAAAATAAACCATTTTACATGCATTTTTTGCATTATCATAAAATATTAATTTTAGTTTTCATTTCTTCTAAATTTTAAAACATATTTTTGTTTGGTTCAAATCTAGTATATATTCAAGGATGTCAGTTGCTTTGGGAATAGGGTGAAACCTGATGTGTTGTGGAGCAGCAATATTGAAAATTTTGGATAAGTCTAAGAATATATTTAGTTAATTTAGAACTTAGAATTTATATATGCAACACAATTTAAAATTTAAAAAAATTACATTAGTTGAAAATTTAATTATATAAACCCATCAGTTAAATCACCCCATTTGCTCAATAATTAAACTTAATAGTTGCTTTGATACTAGATATCTCACCTTCCATAATATTTTAAAAATCTAATCAGGAAAAAAGTAAACTGAATCCTTCAAATTTTCCTCTTGTACCATTTTTATAGCATATCTTCTACATCTATAAAAATTTTAACATAACTTAACTGGAAAACAACGCAAATTACTTTAAGGCCTCACAGTACATGGCTCCCACATCTTTGACTAAAAAAAAATTCAAGGACTTTTCAAAACCAAAAAAAAAATTTCAAGGACCTAAAATTTTATATAGCGACCTAAAACAAAGCATGTTGAAAGTTTGTCAATTAAAAAGGAAAATTTGAAAAATATAAAGAAACCACCAATTTTTTTTTTACTTCATTTTTTAACCTACTGACAGTCAAAAAAAGAGGAAGGGTTGTCATCAATTTTGATTATAATTTGAATTTTCTTTTGTCACAGACCTGTGAAATTATTTGAAAACTAATTATCAGGCTACTTGCACACATTGATTTCGGTCGTGCGATAAAATATCGTACAATGAAATCCCTGGTGCCACGAAGAAGAGTACGGGGGCTTGCACATGGTTTGATCTACACACGACGCAATTTCCGTTTTGCTCACGTCCACTGCCACTACAACAGACGGCTGTCTTGGTTTATTTTGTTCGAGAAACAAAACAAATCCAAAGTTTTGACTGCCGTTATGGCTTTTTTATGCTCTAGTCCAAGTTTCTATCTTCACGATCGTTAAAGATAGTGAAAGTTTCAACGAATTTGAAACCTGCAGAAAATTTTACGTGCTTTTCTGTAAATAAATAATTTTTCAACAGTAACTTTTATATTTTCGCAATACAAATTCGGCCACATTTGACGAAGGTATTCATTACGAACACAAAAAAAGGTGTACCAGAGGTTTTCTATCTTCACGATAGTCAAAGATAGAGTTAACATTTTAACACATTTGAAATCTGCAGAAAATTTTACAACAGATTGATACCTCCGGTAGTCTGAATTTCATGCAAAACCTGAATTCTGCGCGTGCTTGGAGAATCTTCCGCATTTTATGAAAACGGATAATTCAGTAATCCAAAACTGTTTAGTTTCCACGTCAATTGTACAAATTTTTTACTGACAATGTAAAAGTGAAAGAAAAACAGTGACCCCTTTCAAAAACCTTAATATTTTCTTTGTATTTCTTCATAAATCTCCGAGATAACTTTTAAAAATATTCAATGAGGCGGAACTCTTTCATGTATGTATAGTTTATGCAAAAAAGTAATGGGACATGTCAATGAAACATGGTTTATGACCGTGTGTGTGTTCATAAATGTATCACGTGGCTTATGTATATATCACCAACTGTGGTTGTTCATATATATATATCATGTATTGTCAAAGCACATAACACCTCAGAATGACGCTCAAATTGTGCACCTGCCGTGAAGGAAACTAATTTGGACACAAGTTCCAAAGCAAGACTAAATTACACAATTATTTACTAGTCAAAAAAAATCAAGGACCGTGGGAACCCTGCTGTATCTAAGCATTTGAATGCCTTTACTAGCAATTTCCCTTCCAGAGTTAAGTTAGTAGCCACTTACCAATATACAAATGATGCCAAATTCTGCACCATACATCCAGATGATTTTTACTACAAGCCATTACAATGTTCAATATTAACATACAAATATATTGCTCTCGGATAACGTAAGCAATGCTATAAGGTTTTTAAGTACATCACGTAAGCTTGTAAAAAAATAAGTACAAAATTAGATAAAGGCACCGAATTGAGCATTATGAAAGCTATTTGAAGGGAATAAGTAACTGCTCTCTGCTATTGTAATGTGCTTGGCAATTGTTTAAACTTGGGACAATCAATTTGACATTCGACAATACTTTATACAAAATGGTACCAAATATATGCAAAAAATGAGTGATTAAATTTTTCCAAGATTTTTCTCAATTGCTGCCAAAGGTTTTTATGCCAATCTAGCAACCCCCAATTAAATATTTTTTCCTTCATGGATGCCATGGCACCATATAAAAATTTTTCTCTCAAGAGAAACACCAGCAAAGAATTTTTTTTTTTCATCTGGAACACTTTTGGAAATGTTGGAAGTTATGGGACAATTTCCCAAACAAAACACACTAATGAATTGCAATATTTTATTATTTCAGGTAACAGTTTTGTTACAGATGGCTGCATTTATTGCAGATGAGTGTTCCAGCCACGCAACTCAACACTACTCATGATAGATTTCATTCAACAAATAAAAATATGCAATGCACAATGGATTTTTGTATTCATAAAATCACAAATTAATTTACTCAGAAGATCCAATGGAAAAACAAATCAACAGAATGTTGTTATTTGTATGACACGTCAATTTTAAGTATACTACTCAATCATTGGATGAATGATAAAAAATAGTAGATGAATGGCAAAAAACGTCGTGCAAAAATCTCCAATGATCGAGATGGTGTAAATGTCTCATTACAAATAAAACTGACCTGATTTACATAGAATGAACAAGAATGTAGATATAGATGAAGTTGCCTTTCACAATAAAAACAGCAAGAATTATTAGACTTTAAAAATTAGGGAATACATGTAGATATTTAAAAATCAAACAGATTTCAATAGCTTCATTTAAAACACTTCCTGCAATTAAAAGGCATACAGATACAGTATGAAATTTATCTACATCACTCTTGTTACCAAAATAGGTTACAAGTACTTCTAAAATCAGGTATCGTAAAAATGATCTTCCGTCATAGGAGGCTATATAGAAAGTGATTCTCTTTTCAAATCCCAACACATTCATATGCTTTGCACAAAACAAGACGACCGAAAAGCTAAAACCTCGGCACATTTTCCAGTCCACTTGTATAAATCAGAATCGAAATCTAGCTACAAATAAATCGAAGGATGTTTTTTTTCTTCTTCACTTTTACTGCTTTGAGCCAAAGTGCTGGAATTTCAAAAGAAAATGAAATTTGTGTGCAGTTTCCCCCCAAAATTTCTTTTTTTCCAGTTTTCCAAAGAGGTCTAGAAAAAGTAAAACCGGTTTGATTCACTGGAAAACACTGATAATCGCAATTGGGGTAGAACTCATGCGAAAAAACTTGAACAATAAAGTGACAAGAGTTGCTTTTTAAATCCTCCTGTTATGCAACTTGCTTTGGGTTGACAGAAACGTCTAGAAGTGCACTAGAGAATGAGAGTTTGCACAGTTTATGTTTAATAATTTCCTTTTCCATTGTTTAAAGATGCAGTCTTTGGGCAGAAAAGTTTTTCAGCCGACAGTCAGGTTGGAGTTTCCATGCACTTTTGAGAAAAGTGAGGCGAGAAACGCTTAAAAAATATCTTTGTTGGGTTTGTTTGTTTAATCCGTGAACTGTATCAGGTAGCGAATGCACACTTGGGAGGCGTTATAAACAATATATTCGTTGAAGTTCAGGTAGTGGTGCGAGGAAGAGGTTCCTTGTTCCAAGGCATTGACAGGAGTACCCAAAGGAACAGTCATCCCTAAAAAACGAATTAGAAAAGCATTACAATACTTCCTTCATTCACTTGATTGCTGTTTTAGTTTTTAATTGATTTTGACACATATGCTTTAATACAATCTTTAATTATCAAACAAAATATACTCAAAGTAAATAGACATCATCAAAGCAGACGAGATTAAGGTAAACTCAAATATAAATAGCTTAAATGCCTATTCTTTATGCAAAACAAGGTTGCAGGACCAATAAACTATCATCAGTGAGAGCTGAAAGTTAAGCTAGTGTGCTTCTAGTTAAATGATGGGCCTTAAAAATCATGGTAAAACTTAACAAATAAAATAAAGGGTGCTCTGGAGAACTTAGGCTGACGGCCTTTCATCTCCCTCTCTGAATGTGGATTAGAACTGAGTGATTTTTGAGTTTGGCTGAAATATATATGGTTGAGTGTATGCAATTGGTTGTCAATGAATGGCTGGATGGGTGGGTCAGAGACGAGCCCAATTGGTACTGTGCATAGTAACTTAAAAAGAAATAACAGGGGAACAGAAATATCCCCCGACATGCTAAGTGCAGGTAAAGAATTATGCACATAGGATGCCGCTAGAAAGGCTACAAATAGACATGGTACCACATCAGACTGAACTAATGAAAAGCCATATATATATATAAGCCATAGTACCATCATGTGTTGATCAATGATATTAAAGTTATAAATACATTAAATCCTCGAGATAGACTTGTTAAACTTCTAACCACATACTGCACTTTTATTGGAGAACTTAAAAACAGGGATTTTCTCTTGCAGATATAAGATCAAAAAGCAATAACAGATGTCTACATTGTAACGTTATAAAACTGAAAATTTCAACTGAGACATTGAAGGCAGCACTGCAGATTGGGCTCTTGATATAAACAAGAAATAAATACCTTTCCAGAAAACACTTTTGGCAGGATCTGGCTGCCGGTGTCCAACAGCTTTTACGCTGTCATATTTCTCGGCAGGATCCACAACCAAGTTGTAGTCCACCTCTTTTATATCACCTAGTGCAACCTGGAACAGAAACACATTTTATAATAAACACGACAGGCAAGGCACATAGTATAAAAGTGCCAGTTCTTAATTCATAAACAAATCGACACTTTTGGTAATTATGTATTACTTCAATGATTTGTTATATTGCATTACATGATCAAAATTTACAATCTAGAATATTTCCTAAGATTTTTGAGTTTTGTATTAAATAGTGATAGCACTTGACTGTCTCACTCCTTAGAGAGCACAGGTTGGCAATCAAACTGTAGTAAAGGCAAGCCTTTTAGCACAAAATGACTGGCAATATTAACCCTGTGAGCAACACATTGAATGACTAAATAACAGCATCTATTGGTTAAAAGGCATTTTAGGAAGCATACTAATGTTCAAGAATATAAGTCATGCATGAGACTAGAGAATTTTTGGAGCCAATGAATGCTTATTTTAAAGATGAGAAATATATATGGCCATATTACAATATGGCAATACAACACTATCAAAATGCTTATTGTCTCTTTTTACCTATAAAACTGAGCCACGGTAGCTCAGTCAGTAGAGCGTCGGGCTTGCATCGGAAGGGTTGTGGGTTCTGTCCTCAGTGGAGCCTGCAATTCTGATGGTTGCAAGATCGGCGCTTGGACCTGGCTTAAGATCGTCGTGTTCGCTAATGGTGGCTGGGGCACGTTAAATAGGTTGTGGTCATAAAGTCCCCCATGTTCCCATACCAAATCAATACCTCTGGGGGTACCTGATCAGGGGGTTATCGGCCTCTGATTGAGATCTAAATTACGATATGTGTGAGTGAATGGATGTGTGAAAGGGACCTTCCTGTAAAACGGATGTGTCATGTATGAAGAAGTCCAACCCTCCAGGGCAATGGCACCCCAAATTGGGCCATATATGGCCCACAGGACAACAACAACCTATAAAACTAATCATAAAACTTTAACCAGCTGTAGAGTAATCCTTTAATTTTGCCTTAAATGAGTTTCTTCTTGCTGACGGTATGCATGCGTGTCCTTCAGAAGGTTGAACTCGCAAGCAATTCAAAAAAAAATTATTATTGCAAGATTTAAAAAAAATAATTCTTCAATGTTTTTTTTAGAATTTTAACTACTTGAGTTGGCAATAATTGGCTTTTCCAACAATTTTTAGTGACATGAAATACAACATTTTCAGCACAATTCTCTAACTGGAACAAGCAATTCAATCAATGTAAAAATTATAATAAAACCAATACAGATTGAATGACTAAAACTGTAGTTGCTTACCTCACATAGAAGAATGGATTTCACCTTGTCGGAAGGATGTAGATGACAGTATTTTTGACTTTTGGTAAACATGTCAGCAAAATAAATGCCCTGCAAAAAAAAAATAACAATAAAATCAAATAATAAATAAACAAACAAATTCTTAAACTAGTGTTCCCTGTACACTAGAAGAAATGAATGCGAAAACAAAAATATTTTTCCATTAAGCATTATTTGTTCTATACCTTTCCAAAAAGATCACCATTCATCTGAGCGCCAAGAGGAGCTATTTGCAAGCCACGGGACAGGATGGCAAGCATGTTCGAGAGTCTTGTTCCATGCCACAACAACATGCGGTTCGAGAGCCCCAGAGTCTTGAATCTCTCCAACTGCTCAGGCAAGTGGACAGCATAAATTGACCGCACTTTTACCTTTTTGCTAAGTGCTAGATAACAAACGAATAGGGTGTTAAATGCATATATCAAAGGAATAAAACTCATTCTATTCATATATCACATAACTTAAGAATATTAATTACTTACAAGTGTTGTGAATGTACTGTAGAATCATCTGAGTTTCTTGCGATTCTAGGCTCGTAGGTGTCAGGATGCAGTTCAATGATCTATATACATAATCTCGAGGGTTGATTTCTGAAACCAAAAATAGATATATACATGATTATGAATTGCATATTACAGTGTAGGCTGGAATCAAATATCCATTTTGAAGATGAAATCATGTGAATTGACGTTAAGCTTGTTTGAAAATAAGTTTACCATCTGAAACACGCTAGTACTTAATTTTTTTTTTCCTGTTTGTTTTAAATAAGCAACTACAATTTACTCTTGACCTTCTTTTAACCAACTAACATTTTTTTAATTTATTCAATTCTTAAGTTAAAGAGCCAATTTAGTTTTTTTTTTCAAGGCTGCAGTTATTTTTTTCATTTAAGGGGAAAAAAAATCAAATTAAACATATGTTAACACATGCTAAACCCAAAAGAAGCATTTTTAGAAACACACCAGAACTCTTAAAACTGGCTCCCAACATGAGCTGAGCAGACAATCCAATATGCAGCAAGTCATGAATGAGGACAAGTTTGGAGTGAACATCAGGTGCACTGAAAAGTGGACAGAGCTTTTCAGACTGAAATCCATACACAGGGACAAGTTGGTAAAATTCTTCACTAAGCTTGACAATCTGCAACAAAAGAAATAAATTTATCAAATTAAATCCGAGATTAATAGCATTGGAAAGAAAACATTTTGTGATGTGGAACAGACAAAAACTACTGCTAAGATTTTAATTTAAATTCAAAATAAACTAACACTTACAGTAGAAAAAAAAGTTTGATTGGAAAGGTTAAATTAATACAACGAAAAATAGTTTTACGATGTTTTACTTTTGAGGATTATCAAATTATTCCATATTGGGATGAAAAGATTGAACACATGGAGCACTCAAAGCCTAAATAACTGGTATTACTCTAGGAAATATTGCCTAAACTATTAACATTTAGACTACGACCAGTACAGAAGTTGTAACTTGAAAGTTATATCTATAGTCGTAGTCAAAAGAGTATGACCTAGTTTTCAATAGATTTTAAGTCAATTACTATCAAATTTAATTTTACTCTTGCATGCAAAAAGTTGTATAGGATGTGAGATAACTTTTAGAACTTAATGCAAAAAAATAGCCCATGTCAGCAAGTGTATGGCAAACAGGAATTTTTTTTTAATTACGACAGGCAATCAATGGCTAATTATAGGTCACTACAAGGTCAAAAGCGATGGCCACTTGTGATGGAGCACCCAATGGGCGACTATCACTTCCCATAACTAAGGACAGCACAATTACATCCATGACCCGTATTCAAACCAAGAACCTTCCGATCCAGAGGTAAACACCTTAACCACTAGACCGGTTGGTCGGCTTAAACAGAAAAATGGGATTACATTCAAATAATTATTACTTGCATTAATGTTTCATTAACTTCCATACTTTGTTTTCCAGCTTTAACCAGAGAAAATTTTCTCCGAAAAATGTTTTAAACAAAATCAAGCTATCATAATAGTTACTAGCAGATCCACATATAATCTCTAAACTTACTGGCAGGTACCTCCAAATGAAATAAATTAATAAAAATATAGAAAACAGCATTTAATGTCATACTGGTTCTAATTCTGTTATCAAATACGCTTTATGCACTGTATTCACGGCGACAATACACCAAATAGCAAGATGAGATATGATACACCAAATAGCTCCTAAACGCTAATTTCAATTGCATCCTATTCAATTGTTCAAAAACAAATTGGTATTTTTCGACATCTGGACATATTCTCGCACTTTTTTTATGAGCCGATTTATTTCTTCCAGATTTTTTACTGTCTTTTGACAGATGGTTGTGAAGAATTTCATTAGAGCATCAAACTCTTCAGTATAATTTTAGCAATGTTATGGAGTTTCATAGATAACGAAATACATTTAAATTAAGTTGCAAATGAGATAAATGAATCCAGAAGTGGTTATATTGTTTCTATCTGCTTGTTGTTACTCAGCATACACAAATAATATAGCTATATATTCACTAGATTGTCATTTATTTATGAATTAACTTGAAAAGTACCTTAAAATATAACATAAATAAAACCATAACCATAAATATCATATTATAATGAACATAGATCTCAATCATACCTTATGCATCAACTCTGCAAATTTTTCTTGTGATTTTACATTCTGCCGTAGGTTATCTTTCTCAGCTATCACATTCCTGAAAATTAACAGAATTAGAAATTACGGCACGGACAAACATTAAAGTTACCAACCTTTTGTAAATATCTTATTTTTACTGAAATATAAATGACCCACTTTCCATTTGGATGCAAGTAACAGGGAATTGGTGCTTGAAATAATAAACAAATTGGAAAACAAATTCAATAATGAGATAATATTTGACTTTTACTCTTCAATATTCATCTGATAAAATATCGTCAATACATATGCCCAATTTTATAGATGCAATATTGTTCTTCTCTAACATATTTCTTGCAAAAAGAAGATTTCAGTGGCTTTATTTTTATGGCAGTATCTTATTTTTCACTTTTTATGCACGTTATTGACTTAAGCTTGACGACCCTGCTGCTATCCAAGTACCTCTTATCTGAAATCAGATGTTCACTTCTAATTGAAATAAAAAATCATTTTCTTGTAATACTTTCACCTGTTTCATATACAGGCATTTATTCCAGCTACAGTTGAGATGTTCCGTTATTATTAGGATAGAATGAAACACAAAGACACTTTACAGTGGTTAGTTAAACAGCACAGCAGTGTATATGAAATGGTTTTCGAGTTGACAATGTGGTGAAAACAGAAAATACCAAACAGGTCAAATCACCAATCACTGTAAAAATAGGTGCACTTCATACACATGTTGGATGCATGAAGAGGTGAAGAGAAATATACTTCAAAAATAATTCTATTAACATTTTAGGAAGTCATCAAGTAATTGAGAAAGAAATAAAAAGTAATTTGGGTCAAAATTTTAAATAAGCTGATTTGACCTGTTTGGTAAATTCAAAACAAAACAAAAACAGCAGAATATTTACCCAATTTCTTTGAGCACACACTCTGCAGATGTCAGAGTATCAACTGAGAGACTACCGAAAGGCAACAGGTCAAATTTAACATCCACACCTAGATCTTTCAGTGTGTTTTCTATGGTATGAACATTCATCTGCAACACATTAAGTATAAATGTTTAAAGAGCATGTCAAAACAAACATTAAAATAGACTAAATTTTAAATGTACAGTGATGTACAGTACGTTACGGTAGTGACACAAAGGGTGACCTTGGGAAAAGATCCAGATTTCTCTTCGTTACAATTTGCTTGCATGTTCCAGAGGTTCAACCAATTTTCTTCCCTTTCAGGAAAGAAAGAGTAAACCTGTGGTACGCTGCTTAAGTTACATCGCATGACACCCACTGAGAAAACAAGAAGTCAGTGAAATGGTGTGATTTTAATCAAGGATGATCTATTGTATGTGATTGGATGAGAAGAGAAATCTTGTGCGACAAGAGCCAATAGGATTGTACTGTACAAAATGCTTCCTGTGTCACCCACGTAAGATAATTAAACAGTGTCAATGGGAAGTATTAGTTTAAAAGAAATTTTATAATTTTGAACACAAAAAGTATGTTTGGTAAAAATTTATTTTACAAGATCGCAATTTTTTTTACTGGTCAAAATAAGGAGCTGGCATTTTAAAGTGTGAATTTTTTCCAACAAGTGGTAGAAACAAGTTTTCAACAATTATTCAGAATCCATTAAGATAATTAAGAATTGTGAAGCGATATACATTGAAATAATTTACTGAATAGAAGAAGAAAAAAAATTAAACATCAAACTGCTACTGTTGTAAAATATTTAATGAGCAGATTAAAAGTATAAAGTTCAACTATTCTTACCAATGTGTCCATGAGGCTCTGCTTTGGAGTACTAAGTTTAGATGGTACTTCAGACTTCAAATTTATTTTCACACTTGTACGACGGGAGAACTTCTTTTTCTCGAGTTGCACTAAACGATACTTTTTTGGTTGAGGTGTGAAACTAGAGAAATACAACAAACAACCGTATTTGTAAGCATTATGTATTCAATAAAATGTATTGACAGTAAGAGGCAATTAACTAACTTAATTATGATGTTAACAGAATCGCCATAAAACAACCAGTTAAAAACTGATGATATGTAATTCAAGCAATTAATCATAATCATATTTTCAAACTTGGAAGAAGAAAAACTATGGAAGAACACATGTATGTAAAGTTCTACAGGAAAATTTTGAAGGTGATGTGCTATCTACATAATTGGGGGGAAACATCCTTCCATAATTTATTCACTTGTAGAGACTAAGACAGGGTTCCCACTGTTGCAGTGAAAGAAAAATTAGGGCTTTTACAGGCTATATTTAATATAGATCGTAGACTAACCAGTTACTGTACAGTGCTTCCCCAACAAGAGACTCAATTTCATTTAATGTACAAATACTATGCTCTTAACGATAAAAAAAATTAAATTAGATTTTGTTTATCTTTTTTAAACATATTCAAGATTAAGATTATCATTACCTAGTTAATGACCATGATACGGCAAAAATAATAAACGGCCCCACAAAAGTACACCTTGTCTCATTATTAACAGATTGCTGTCAGACGAGGTAGAAGAAACTAATGAAGTACAAGTAGCTATTTGGTAATTTGTAACTAACGTCGTACTAGAGTAACACACGACGGGCTATTGACGACAGTCCGGGATCAATCCCTTAAGGGGAAAATTCAAGGACAACGCCTCGTAATTTTGAACCACGGTCAGATGACGAAGCAACACCTGAGCTGGCACCCCACTCTCCAAACTTCCACACCAACCCAACGTTAAGACTTTCGGCCACGACAGATTTATGGTGCACCAGCCGCCTCTACACACCATACGATTACAAACATCCATGCCCGGATCCGGATTCGAACAGGAACCTTCCGATCTAGAGGCTAACACCTTAACCACTATACCGGTTGGTCGGCAAGCGGTAGTATTATAAAAAAGGAATTTGCAGGAAAAGTATCAATTGTTAACTGGCAAAATAAATGTACTTTTAGGCATTTTTATATGCTAGCACTGCATGACACATCTAAATAAGATAGGGCGGAACAAAATCTTGTCTAACGGAGATACTGGCACTTGTAATGCTTTTGAATAAAAAAATATCTAATTGCTGAAAATCCCAGAAGTAACCTATAATATATACAAATAGTTAGAGACCACCCTGAACCCTTATTCAAATATATAGATGACAGAAAATGGAAAGCTCAGTAGCTCCAAACCATCGCAAGTTAAAAACATTAACCTTGCCCCACAAAAGAAACAAAAAGTTCCACACCATGGCACCATGGAAAAGTTCATTGTAAAGAATACGGTAGCATAACTTGCAATCTTATTCTTTCAACATCATATTCACAGAAAGTGTACACATACAGAAAGTGTATTTATGCATAGAAACAATTAAATGGCAATCAGCGCTTTTCAGAAAAACTAATAGTCGCTTAAGCTTTGAACAGTGCTGGTCAGAGTAAAAGTTCAAGGGATATAATGGTTCTTAGGTCCTCCACCAATTTCAAACTGGTTTGTTTTTTAATTTCTATCCAACAGGTTTCTTCTTACTCATAAAACGAATATCAGTGAAATTTGTTTGAGGCCAAATAACAAAGCTGTTGATTTTAATGGGTGAAAATGAACAAAGTTTTATTTATGCATAAAAGTTGGCATGCATGCATGCCTCCGATTTGAGACAACTTTACAGTAAATAATAATAAAAAAACAAAAAAAACATGAAACTTACTTTTTGACATCATCCCAGCTATTTCCCGATTTGGCACGAAATATTCGGCTAAATTCCTTCACAGCTTCAGCTAATACACTATAAGGTGTCTTCTGGTGTTGCCCAGTGTCACCAACTCTTCCCCAACAAGTGAACAAGATGAAAAGGTCTTTTCCTTTATGCTTAATGATCTGAAAAGAAAAAATCTATGTTAAGAAATCTTGATGTGAACACTTTCACCAAATTAGTTAACATTGAACAGAAGTTTATATTTTCATAGATGAACATGTAGGATATTCAGAGATCAGAAATATTGAATACAATTGTGCACATAAAACTCTTAATACAAAGAACACATATAGACACCTTCCCCAAGTTTTAGAACCTGAGAAAATTCATACTTTTGAATAATTTTCCAATAAACACAGTTTAACTCTGAGGGATTTACAGCTCTTCCATGTACCTTTTAGCAATAGTAGACAACTTCATAGATCCAAGTCAAGCAAATTCATACTAAGTGATAAAACTGACAAATGAATCCTGTAGTGGTTGATTTTTCATTGTTTATATCTGTTTGTTGCCATTTGCAAATAAACCAATCTACAAATTTTATCGACTTTTGTATACATCAACAATACTACAAAATATATATATATATAAAATAAACTTTTAACACTTACCTGCATTTTATAAAAGTTATAAATTCCATATGCTCCATAATTTAAGTCAACTACAGTCATAACTATATCATAAGGAACATCTTTTTCTGTATCCATGACTATTTCTCTACAAAAGGAGGAAAATATATTTATTAGCCAAGAATGCTAAAAATACCTTCTTAAAAACATTCATTCAAGCTGAAAAGTAAATCTTACCCGATGGACTCAAAGCCCGACAGAGCATCAGGCTCTAAGCAGGAATGATTATCAGTGTCCATCTTTTCTGAATCTATTTTTTCTAAATAAAGTTTACTATCTTCTATGTATGATGATACAGGTTGGTCCCACTGAACATCATCAGACGGAGGTACTGGTAGGCTAAGCTCTATTTTTATCTGAATAAGAAAGAAAAATATAGTACATAAGAGATCAATCTTCTATAGAAACGAATACCCAAGTGAAATTTCATTTGGGTACAAAATGGTGGTGCAATGTTCCATTTATATATTGAACAAATACATGTTGCTTCAATTTTAATATATCACATTATTAGTCAGATATTTTGCCTCAGCTCAGCTGACTACTGATATCTAATTTAATGCAGAATACAGTGCTAACCTAACAATGAAACTGCTGTACCATATGGTACTAGCCGACCCTTTTTCTCTAACACGTGGATGCTGGAATGTGCATGAACAGCCAGACGGTGACAAAAAACAACTTCAGACTTTGCACGTGCGGGTTTTGACAAAGCCTGGATGGAGTCATGATGTTCTTGGTAAAAATTGGGCCTGCTACAAAGCCAAAAAAAAGTACAAGGAGTAGCACCCAAAGTGCATTATGAACAACTGTAAGTATCATAAATCAAAACCTTAATTTGAAGAAACACATATTTCTGGTTTTAAATATTGAAAAGTTGTAGGCAAGGATTATAAATGAGCAATGAAAGAGTTTTTCTCATCGGCGGCCCGGTTTTCCGTTTGATCCATCCCCTTGTGTCTGGCAATTTAACTCAGAGATGCAATAACCGTTCTGTGCGTTTTCAGGAACGATTTTCCCATTGACACAGCTGGAGTTTACGTCTGTTCTCTAATCCCATGTCTGGGATGAAGATCAGCTGTTAGGAACCCAAGTCGGTTACAGACTGTTTTTGCATCTGTGTGGGGGTGTCACGAGTTCTGTGGAGGGCTCGGAATTCACCCCCCCCCCCTCGTTCGCAGCTGCGCTTCTGCGGACCGAAGACTTGAGCAGAGACAGACGTCTCGTTTGTAGAGAGCCATTTGTTGCTTTGGCTCCAGGCAAGATCTCGATTGTCGATGGCTGTGCCCTTAATTAATCTTGTAAATTTACCTGTAAATATCTAATTTATCTAAATAAATAGTTTAATTTTAAACCAGCTGTCCATCTAATTCTTACATGACGGAACACTCAAACTAAACGCATCCCTTTGAAGCATATGTGCAGAGAACCTACACCAAACCCCCAATATCTGCAGCTGCGTAGGCACGGAATTCATATTCTGTGTTAAATAGCACATATCGTCAACAAATTAAAAGAGTGAAAGTGATAATGGGGGAAAAAAACGACTTTACAAACTAGTTTTAGCAAAGCTGTTCTAGTATTGTGGTTATGAAACTAATGTTTCACCTGCAATTAGAAAGCATGGTTGTGATCAAGTTCCAACAAAATTGTTTCGATATTAGAGAATTTTATCTTGCATCTCATGCCATTTTCAAATCATTGCAAAAATTTAAAAGATATAACTGCAAGTCTGTAGTTTGGTTTTTTTGGAATTAAATTAAGTAAATGAGACTGTTCATAACACTAAATACTTGCCCCTTTAAATATTCGATACAAAGTTGTAACTGTATTTAAAATATTCAACCAATAGTAAAATTTGAATCAAAATTTCACTTTTGTATCACTAGTACTAGTAGTAATATTTCTATGCAAAAATGCTTTATGGTGAATATGTAGATAAATTTTGCAGGTAATTGCACCCAACATAGTTTGTGAAAAAATCTTATTTTACATATTTTAACTTTACATCAATATTGGAAATAGTTAATGATCGATTGGATGCTCCATAAAAACAAAAAACTTCATTTTGATATTCATTTTGCAACAAACCTTTTGGTCCTCAGGTGTATTGAGTAGTTTTTGCAATGCTGTCACTAAAACCTCTCGTTGCAGTCGAGTGGCCATCTGTAAAGCAGATTCCCCAGCAGCATTGACAGTATCTAAGGGTGCTCCTAATTCAGCTAAAAAGTTCAGCAGTGAAGTGTTGGCGTAACAGTAGTCTGGAAGTGGGTCCACGAGATAATGAACTACAGTCCATCCGTTACTGTCCTGGGCAGCAAGGTTCACTAAGCTTGTCTTTTGGAAAGTGCCAGGCTCAACCTCTGCAAATGAAGAACAGTGGTTTGTTAAGAACATACATCCGACAATCACTTGGGAAGTTACTTTACAATCGAGCATTACTCACCACTGTAAGGATTTTTGTCTTTGGATGGATCATAATTGTAATTCAATATCAGTTTCACCATTTTCATGTCATTCTGAAAAATATAAAAACTTTGTGAGTGAAAGTAAACCTTGTATATATTATGTTTTTGAAACAAGCCACTTGACAGCTGATTTGTCTCTCTATATTAAAAAAAAAAGTTACTGCCGCCGCAGGATTGAAAACTGTGTTGTTTAGCTTGATTCTTAGACGGTTTCCAGAGAAAGTACTGAATGGGAAAAAACGAAATTAGCATGGTTTGTTCTTCATCGTATTCCCTGGACAATTATTAAGATTTTTTCCCGATGTGGCAATTAGTTTAGGGTTTATTAAGTGCCAAAATTGAAAAAGCGAAATTTCATCCACAAGTGAGGAAAATTGGCGAGCGTAAGCGAGCCCCCTAATATTATAAAAAAGAAATTTGCAGGAAAAGTATCAATAGCTAACTAGCAAAATAAATGTACTTTTTAGGCATTTTTATATGCTAGCACTGCATGACACATCTAAATAAGATCGGGCAGAACAAAATCTTGTCTAATGGAGATACTGGCACTCGTAATGCTTTTGAATAAAAAAATATCTAACTGCTGAAAATCCCAGAACTAACCTATAATCTCTCTATATTAAAAAAATGTTACCGCCGCCACCGCAGGATTGAAAACTGTGTTGTTTAGCTCGATTCTTAGACGGTTTCACAAGAAAGTACTGATCGGAAAAAAACAAAATTAACATGGTTTGTTCTTCATCGTATTCCCTGGACAATTCTTAAGATTTTTTTCCGATGAGGCTATTAGTTTAGGGTTTATTAAGTGTCAAAATTGAAGAAGCGAAATTTCTTCTGTGAGTGAGCAAAACACATTCAAATTTTCAGTCTTCAGCCAAGAGTTTTTTTTAAAGAGTACCTCTCAACGTAAATTTTTGCAGCTCGTCAAGTTTTTTTTTAAATTTCAATTTGGTTCTTGATAGTATTTTTTTGAAATTCGGGAAAAATCGAGACATTTTTGTTATATTTTTTTTTAACTGCCATATCTATATCTTATTACTATTAGTTTTTAATTTTTAAAATATCGCAGTATACCTCAGAATGTACTCTTTCTTACGGTACTATTATTTTTGAAATCGGTTTATAATTAAATTGGATGCGATCAAAAGTAGGTCATACAAAATTCGGAATCTTTGGATATTTTCGCTACTTTCTGTTACAACCGTTATATCTACAGAAAAAACCGTTATTTTTAAAATTTGAGAACATCACTGAATACATTACATTACACTCTTTCTTATGGTACAATTATTTTTAAAATTGGTTAATAAATAAAATCGGTGCAATTACAAGTTGGTCATACAATTTTCGGAACTTTCAGATCATAATTTCTGATACAAAACTAAAACTGTCATATCTATATCGTATTACTATTAGTTTTTAATTTTGAAAATATCACAGTATACGTCAGAATGTACTCTTTCTTACGGTACCATTATTTTTAAAATTGGTTCATAAATACATTCGATGCAATCAAAAGTTGGTGACACAAATTTCGTATTTTCTATTTCGCTGAGTCGGCGAGCGTAAGCGAGCAGGTGGCGAAGTCCTCGATGTGACGTCATGGACTGGAAAGGGAAATCAGGATAATACGAATTATTCAGATGGTTTCACTCTGCGAAAGGAATGTTGGTTTGCGAAGCAAACCAAATGGCATCTGTGAAAGGAGAGTTGGTTTGCGAAGCAATCCCCGGGGGTTGGTGAGCGTAAGCGAGCAGGGGGCGGAGCCCCCTAGTATATACAAATAGTTAGAGACCACCCTGAACCCTAATTCAAATATATAGATGACAGAAAATGGAAATTTTCCCACAGTAGAATTTGTTTTCTATAGCACGGATTGTTCTTTACTAAAAGCCGTAGTTATCGAAATCTGTATAATTATGTTTGAAATCTTTTGAAAACAAAATTTGAGATTTAAATGCAAATTTCTTGATAAACTGTACTATATGCACGAACAAGTTGGCAGGTATGGTGATACGAAACACATATAAGAAATTCACAGCAATTCTGTCAACAAATTTAACTTTACTGGAGAGTAACCTAACAAATTTATCAATTTCAGTTTGTCTTTTCAATGCTTTTCACAAAGTGTATATACGTTTTTTTTTAATGCGGTTCCATCAGGAATAAACGTGTTTAATGGAAATCAACTTGCTATGCCACAAACATGTCTGACCATATCAGATTGTTACTCTGTCTACCACGAACTCCTTCAGACAGGAAATCTGCCAGTGTGTTGTTCAAAGTATCAAGACACCCCATTTTATGTATTCTTCTACGCTTTGGAGTTTGTAACACTGGCACACTCTAAACAACAATTCTCTATTGACATTTACGAGATAATAGGACACCATCCAGTATTACCAAACTACTGACTGCTAAATTTACTAAAACCTCAACCGACTCAAACTGTATGATGCCTTTTTCTTAAGTGACTGAAAATACCCAGAGCTTCTGTCTGGTGCAATTGTGGTAGCGACAATGCATGACAAGCTTTGCATTCTCACAGATGGATTATCATTTGTCAAAATCTTAACAGTATTTCTGTACCGATATAATAGAGAAATAATTTAATAACAATTTTCATGTTACCAGGTTTTAAAAAAATGTCATTGTTCCAGTACCATATCCAGCACAATTTTAGTTAGTCTAGGAAAGACCAGTTTCTGCACATTTTATTAGTTATTTTATAAATACAGTATAAAATAACAAATGTGTACCTACTTTATTTCCATGTGAAACAGATTGAAATAAAGCATAAATTTTTAATTTAAAGAAAACTCACCAAACGAACAGCATGCATCAAGGGTGTTCTCAGTCGATCATCAGGAAAGTTGACCTCAGCACCCTTGTTGAGGAGTAGCTTAACGATGCTGTAATTAGCTTGATAAATGGCCATGATGAGAGGACTGTATTTCGGAGCATTGGGATCTTCCATGTAGAGGTTATCAAGAACGGTGCAGCGAACACCAGGGTAAGGGCTCATTAAGATGGGATAGTGTGTCAATACATTTATATTTGCACCATTTTTTATTAAACTACTGCACAAGTTCCTGGAATAAAAGATAGAAGCAATGAACATATTATACCTGGCTTTTATTAACCAACAATTTTCAATACTATTAAAAAAATTTTAAATATATAACTTGTAGCTATTAACCAATTATTGTCAGAGTTGCTTCTTTTTAATGTTCTTTGAAATATTAAAAAGTTAAACCAGTCACGCATACCTGGATAAAGCAAGACAGGGCAAGTTAGTTATTATGACTCACCTAAACACTTAAAAATTTGTTTTATCTTTTGAAGTATTTACTTTATATGCAGCCCATGGTAAAATTGTACTTCATATATAGCACCTTATCATCAAGAAGACTCAAAGGGCTTATTCTGTGGCTCTTGATGTTAAATATAAACTTAAAGAAATAAAATATATAATAGCAATATTTGAAAGACAGAACTGCAAAGATAATTTAATTTTTTAATCTACAAGGTGAAAGACTAAGTTATTATTCATAGACCAATAGTTGATAACTAATTTAAAGTACATGTATAAGCCATTACCAAATTACATAAGATTTTACAAAGATGTGTTATTTCATTACCAACCTTGAGAGAAACAGACACAGATTACAGTGTATATTACCTTATGTCTTCAGACAAGTCATCAGACGTTAGCCTCCAAAACAAAGCAGACAATGGGGTTCTCAGAGACTTATCTGGGTCTATTTTAGCAACGAGAGGATGCGAAATTTTTGCTGAGGAGGAAAAAAAATTTACATGAACACTATGTAACAAAAGACTGCTAATAAAGTAAGAATCACTCAACACCTGTTTAAAGTAGAAAATATAATTTTTCTTTCATTTGAACACTTAGTTTGTTACTTAACAATCTTAATTTGCATAACTTTCTGGTGCATCATATTTATTTTTTCATATTCAACATCAGCAGTTTTAGGGGTGTTCAAAAATTATGACGCCAAGTGTTCTTTATTACAAGTACAATTTGTTCTATTCTCAAAAGTACTTGTAATCACACATCTCTAAACAGGACAAACGATAATAGTAATCGTTTAAATTATCAAAACTTCCCTACTTTTTTTGTAAATTTAAAAAAAATTCCCAATTTTTCAAGAATTATTATTATTATTTTTTTTTCTACATTTCCTGATTTCTAGGTTCTGTTACCATTGAGTATTGAGAAATGCTTTGTAGAAATTGTTTCTATAGATTTTGTAGTTTTAACACTTACTTTTAAATTCATTAAAAATGCACAGGGAAAATTAATTTTAGTGTAAGGTGCACATATCTCCATTAGCAAGTAACTAGACGTTTTCTCAGTAGAACATTAGTAAAAAAATTATGACTGCTTTTTCAATACATGAGACTAAATAATATACTATAGTTAAATAAAAATAAATAGGCCCATAATTTTTTAGCTTTTACCTATTTAATTCTAATCACTCCGTTATGAATCTGTTGACATAGTTTTGTGATATGTTAAATAAAATAAGTAAATTTCATTGCACTTAAATGTCTAATTTGGGATTTAAGTCCTATGAAATACTACAGTGGCTTTAGTGTATAGAAGTCTTAAAATGACTCAATTCAAACCAAAAATCTCTCTATATTAAAAAAATGTTGCCGCCGCCGCAGGATTGAAAACTGTGTTGTTTAGCTCGATTCTTTGACGGTTTCCCGAGAAAGTACTAATCGGAAAAAAACAAAATTAACATGGTTTGTTCTTCATCGTATTCCCTGGACAATTATTAAGATTTTTTTTCCGATGCGGCTATTAGTTTAGGGTTTATTAAGTGTCAAAATTGAAGAAGCGAAATTTCTTCCGCGAGTGAGCAAAACACATACAAATTTTTAGTCTTCAGCCGTGAGTTTTTTTAAAAATTTCAATGTGGTTCTTGATAATATTTTTTTGAAATTCGGGAAAAATCAGGACATTTTTGTTACTTTTTTTTAAACTGCCGTATCTATATTTTATTACTATTAGTTTTTAATTTTTAAAATATCGCAGTATACCTCAGAATGTACTCTTTCTTACGGTACTATTATTTTTTAAATCGGTTAATAATTAAATTGGATGCGATCAAAAGTTGGTCATACAAAATTCGGAATCTTTGGATATTTTCGCTACTTTTTGTTACAACCGTTAACTAAAACTGTCATATCTATATCGTATTACTATTAGTTTTTTATTTTGAAAATAGTGCAGTATACCTCAGACTGTACTCTTTCTTACGGTATCATTATTTTTAAAATTGGTTCATAAATAAATTCGATGCAATCAAAAGTTGGTGACACAAATTTCGTATTTTTTATTTCGCGGAGCATTGTATTCGCGGTGGGTTGTATTTTTGACTATCGGGTTTGCCAGATATCAAATTTATCGTAGCAACAATTGCCATAAAAACGATTTCTTTTTATTTGGCGAGGAAAAAGGCTAGCCTTTTCCCCCTGTTCTCAGACGAATTACCGAGAAAGTACAAAGTACACATCGTAAAGTTTGGAGATTAACACGGTTTACTTAAAATTGTACAGGGAACAAGATGCAGAAGATTTTTTACTCATGCGGCTATTAGTTTAGGGTGCATTAAGTGTTAAAGTAAAAAAAAGTGAAATCACTTGCGAAAGAGGTATTGGTTTGTGAAGCAAACCAAACGGTATTGCGTAGCAATCCCCGGGGGTCGGTGAGCGTAAGCGAGCAGTGGGCGAAGCCCTCGCTGCGACGCCATGGACCGTAAAGTGAAATCAGGATAATACAAATGATTCAGATAGTTTCACTCTGGGAAAGGAATGTTGGTTTGCGAAGCAAACCAAATGCCATATGTAAAAGGAGTGTTGGTTTGCGAAGCGAACAAAATGGGATTGCGTAGCAATCCCTGGGGGTTGGCGAGCGCAAGCGAGCAGAGGGCGGAGCCCCCTAGTATTTTTAAAAAATAATAATAAAATTATCTTTTGAATATATTTAAGTAGAATTTTCAAAAAAATAAATTTGATATGGGATAAAAAGTAAAAAAGAGCAACTCTTTTAATTATAATCTTTTATTGTTTATTCAACTAGGGGATTCCGCCCCCTGCTCGCAAACCAACACTCCTTTCGCAGATCCCATTTGGTTTGCTTTGCAAACCAACACTTCTTTCGCAGAGTGAATTTCCTGGAAAGGCGAAACTATTTTAATAATTCATATATTCCCGATTTTACTTTCCAGTCCATGACATCACAGCGAGGGCTTCGCCTCCTGCTCGCAAACCCCCAGGGATTACATAGTAGTAGTAATGAAGTCCCCATGCTTCGCAAAAATCACTCCTTTCGCAAGTCCATTTCGCTTTTAAAAAAAACTTTAACACTTAATGAACGACAAACTAATAGTCGCATCAGTAAAAAACCTCTGATCTTGTTCCCTGTACAATTCTGGATAAACCACGTTAATCTGGAAATTTTTGGATGTGAACTTTCTCGTGAAACCGTATGAGAATCGAGGGGAAAAAGCAAGTTCAGCCTTTTGGACCGGGCCAGACGTGACAGCGAGTTTCAATGGAAAAATTAAAATAAATAGTTGCTATGGTGATTGTAGCTACAATAAATATGATATCTGACAAACCCATTAGTTAAAAACGCAACCTTTCCTTTCATTTCACTGTTTCCTTTGCCATGGACTCGGTGCAATCAACAATTTAAACACTCACAAAATTATACTTTTCCTCACATCGAATTCATTTACAAAACAATTTGAAAAATAATTATACCATAAGAAAGAGTGCATTCTAAGCTTTCAAGTGGTATTTTTTCATTTTAAAACAAATAGTATTAAGCTAGAGATGGCAGTTTTAGTTTTGTATAGGAAATTACGATCTAAAAGTTATAAATTTGTCTGACCAACTTTTAATTGCATCGACTTTATTTATTAACCAAGTTCAAAAATGATTGTACCATAAGAAAGAGTACATTCTTAGGTTTTCATTGATGTTTTCAAATTTAAAAATAATAGTATTAAGCTATAGATATGACAGTTTTAACAAAAAGTTACGAAATTTTCCCAATATTCCTAAATTTGTACGACCAACTTTTGATCACATCAAATTTATTTATTAACCAATTGTTTTTAAATTGTACAGTAAGAAAGAGGACATTCTAAGGATCCCTGCGAAGTTTACAAATTTAAAAAATAATATTAATAAGATATAGATATGACAAGTTTAAAAAAGTAATAAAAATATCCTGATTTTTCCCGAATTAAAAATATATATATATCACGATCTAAATTGAAATGATTAAAATAACTCAGCGTCCTGCAAAAATTTACATTTTGAGGTACTCTAGAAAAACAAATCATGACTGAACACTGAAAATTTATATGCCTTTTGCTTTATCGCATTAGAAATTTCCCTCTTTCAACTTTGACACCTAATAAACCCTGAACTAAAAGCCACATCGTTAAAAAATTTTATCTGTCTTGTTCCCTGTACAATTTTGAACAAACCTTGTTAATTTTGTAATTTTCTGATCCGTACTTTCTTGGGAAACAGTCTTAAGAATCGAACAAAAAAAAGCGACTTTTCAATCCTGCGGCGGCGGTAACATTTTTTTAATATAGAGACATAACAGATCTGAGTCAATATTGCAAATTTAACTATTTTGAATCATTGTAATAGCCTAAAAACAACTTTTTTAAACCCTATAAAAGATTAATATGAGTTGAAAACCTAGTTAAAGACTTTCAGCACCTAAAATTCAGTGTTTTATTAATAACATTTCTAGAACATAGAATCCAAACGAAGCAAAATTCGATAAACTTACTTGCAAAGAAAGAACACAAAGCATGGTTTCTATTAACAGCAGCATAGGTCAAAACAGAACCTCCATGTTCATCTCTTGACATGAAAGGGACACCTTTCTCGATTAAAAACTGAGCAACCTGTTGAAAAATATTATACAAATTCAATCAGAAAAGGCTTGGTTAAAATAAAAAGTTTTACATCATTAAATTTCAAGACACTGATAACTTCAATTTTAAAACCACAATCCGTGGATTTTTTCATTTATTACAACTATTCCTTAGCTAATTAATGGGGATATTTAAGGACTAAATACCCTCATTGATTGTCTGAAAAAACACTACTATGTCTTCTATTGATCAAGGCCGAAAATGATTAAAAGCCTGTAGTATCTTTTGTCAAATTTGTTTTTGAACATTTTTTTATGAAAGTGTCCTTAAACATATTGTGGAGGTAATTAAATACTTTTGTTGCAGCCATAACGTCTCTCATGGATTATTAAAGGAAACAGGTGGATTCATGCCTCAAATTCCAAATGATACACGTTGGAATTTGCAAGTTGCATGCATTAGCACTTTCATCAAAAACTTTCAAATATGTTGAAATTGTTAATGAAACTGAACAGCGAGTCGACTCGAATTATGGTGTCTTAGCCTTCAAAATCAAAGACAGTGAGCTGTTTCCCCAAAACACTTTCAATGTAGATGTTTTGAACTTGTAGAAAAGTAATCTTTCGAAGTGGTGATTGTTAATGGAGCATAACACAGAAATTTGGTAAGTTGTCTGAAGGATTCTGTAGGTTTTTCGCTCAACTCCTCAGCTGCCCACCAAGTTTGGTATCCATTGAATGTGTGTTCTCTACATATGGCAACATATGGACAAAGTTGTTAAATAGACTAGGGGCAGAGAAAGTAGGAAAACTGGTCAAAGTTCAGCATTTCCTGAAGAGACGATGACACTCAAGAATGATAGCTTGTTATAGATAATATGTGTACAAAACTTGTGAATTAAAAATAAATCTTCCATAAAAGTTATCAATTCTGTTAAAAAATTTTATAATTACAATTTCGTATGTATTTTTTTAATCACTGAAACTTTTGCTTATATATTAAAAATATGGCAAAATTGAGAAAAAAAAATTTTTAGAAATAACCCAAAATGTATACAAAATAGTGTTTTTTTTTTTTTTTTTCAAACGGAAAAACACATTGGGCTTAACCCTGTCATTCATTGTCTGAAAGAACCCCAGGATGCATTCTATTGATCAAGGCCGAAAATGATTAAATGCCTGTAGTTAGTAGAATAGATATATTATGTAGACAGGAAGGTCAGAGAGTTATACCCTTTTCTGTTATTAAAATTTCTTTTCATAGGGTAATATACCCTAAATAGACAACCAAAAAATTTTTTAATAAAAATTTAACTCACTAAATTTAATCTTGAAACTATTCACACAAGATGAATAACTAAAACCAAATTTCACAATTATTCCAAATTCCACTCATTTTAAATTAGAAAATTCTTTTAGCTATTGATATAACATTCCAAAATTTTTGTTATAACAATGAATTAATAGAATTCATTAGCTGAACAAAATACCCCAAAACAGATATTCTAGAACTTTTTACTGAAGTAATTCGAAAATCTTACCTTAATTTGCAGATCTGGCAAGTAATCTGAAGGTGCTTCTCGAGCTAACACATGCAACATACTCTGTTTCTCGCTGTACAACATCCAACTATTCTTGATTCTGCCAATAAGCTTAAGAGCCACATTATATTTTGCAGTCCTTAGTGAAGCCTGAAAGACAAACAATGCCGCTTTTTAAAGATACATTTTTATGCTTATGCATAGTAAGAAAATAAAATATATTGAAAAAATATCAGTATAATTTCATTTGAAACACATGGCACCTTTCAGCCAAGAGTTGCATAGCAAAAACCGTGTTTAAATATCTTTCATGGTCTACCAACAATTTAAAACATAGAAAAACTATTTTTCTCTTCTGATGAAACCAGATGCACACTTCTAATAAGCTCTTAGTTGAGTCCCAAAATTTCACAAGGGGAAGTTTTTTTTTTGGCATGTGAAAAAAGGGTTGATAGTGAATTACAAAAACAACCTTATCCTGGATATATTCAAATATAGCAACAAAAAATGTCTTGAAAAACGCTATTTGTCGGGGGAAAAAATACCCAAACAGAGCCTTAGACCAACATGTTTTTTTTTTAAAGAAACATTTCTATTTGCTCAAATAACATTTCCTTTTCTGTCGTATCAAAAAGATGCAAAATGATCAAAATCCTAGTCTAAATACTCATTATAATAATAGCATATTTGGGAGATGTATATATTTTTTTTATCACTCTCTTTCTACTTAGTTCAGAAAAACCTAAAAACAGTTCAACTTAATGCAGATTTTATGCAATGATACAACAAAGTAAAAGATAGAGGATAAGAAGCATATTCATAACATACACTTCACTTTTTGATTTGAAGGGGATGCCTAGTGACATTAAAACTGTTAGACTAAATATCATAGTTCTGTTTAAAGGTCAATTACAGAAATACTTATTTATACAGTACAAAGTCACAAATTCAGATTTGTCCAAAATCGGGACGTTTTGCTAACCAGCGTTATTTTTTCTCACATTTTTACATATTTCCGATAATTTTTGAAGAAGAAAATTAAACCTGGACCTAATTGACGAAACAATGCAAAATAACGGACATGTTCAGAGTAAATACCCCAGAACAATTTGAAGATTTGCAAGTAAAATTTGTTGCATAGTATTAAAAAGGTTTTTTCCCTTTTTTTTTAAATTATTCCCTCTGCTACTTTACTATTGCAAATTCGTGTGGGAGTGGGCAAGATTAAGGGGTTTTTTTTGACAAAAAAGGCAAATAATACAAATTTAGAAACGTCTGAGGTCCAGAGGATTCCGGATTTGGGACTTAGCACTCTGTAGCTTAAATAAAATCTCAAACTTCTGAACTTAGTCCAAAGACATTGCTGACCCAAATTTCCTCAACAGAAAAAAAAAACTCACCTCAACAGCAATATGGATCCCTTTTAGCTCTTTCTTCATGGAATCAAGTTGATCCAACATCAAGTATAATATACCTTGCCAGTCTTTTAACAATGTTTCCTAAAAAAATTTAAAGAAATATATCTATCTATCTATATACATGTTAATAAATATACAATATGTACCATTTGAAGTATTTGTCAGGAGGAATCAGTTTTATTTTAAGTGTTACCTGTAGAATTGTGTGTCTCTCGGGAACAGCAGGTGGTTTCTTAACATGCATCCACATCAAATTTTTGGAATTTTCTTCTTTGTTAGAATAAATAGGTGTAACCACTTCAGCTATGCAATTCGCTCCTCTTTGGAGCAGCATCAAAGCACAACTAATAATCGGAGAACAAATAAAAAAATGTTAGCACTGAGGAACTACCATTCAATTACGATTGACTAAAATAATAGATGACGGAATAAAACTTGGATTTGTGTAACTTTTCGCACATGTTTAAGTGAAATATTAATTTCATTGGTTTAGTTTTGAACTATTGATAGTGTGTTCACAAACAATTTCAATTAATAAATGTTGAAATAAAGGAGATAATTATTTATTTTTTTAAGCAACACAAATAATTTTTTCAAAACGATTTTTTTGCCACTTGCGGGAGTAATTGATTTTTTATTTTATTTTTGTTAATTGATTAAAATTGTATTTTTTTTTGTCCGATCAAAAAAATTCCTTTACTTGTGTTGTGCATAATAATAATAATAATAATAAAAAAAAAAACATGCAGCTTTCAAAATTTAGTTTTTATACTAATAAGAAAAAATGTAAAAAATTACTCTAGAGGAGTAAAATCTATAACTAATTCACCATGTCAAATGTCTTCAAAAAATAATTTATGTCTATAGAGTTAAGATGGTTTCAACGGAGCAAAGGTTAAAAATTGGCATTTTCACTCTTTTCTTGTGCAGATTTGAATAACATTCCTTGGAATAGCAGTTGGAAAATTAGGAATCATTACCTCTCATGTCCATTTTTAACTGCAAGTCCCAATGCTGTATTTCCATCTTTATCTTTAGCATCCAAATTTTGATAACTCTGTCAAAGGCAGTGAAATGAATTAATCAAGTTAAAAGAAATACAAAACAGCTTTTAATATTCAAATATTTTAAGCCATATAGGAAAGTAAAGAAAACATAATTCAAGAACATTAATTACTGGCATCACCAGGTTCTTTTATTACTTTCATTTCTATGATGAATTTGATTTTATGTTTCAGGGAAAGATGAATATTGTATGGTCAAAATATTACCTTGGATAAATGCATCACAGAAATGGTAGCTCCTCTGTGGGCAGCACAATGCAAGACTGTTTGGCCGAAATCATCAGGAAGAAGCATAGTTTCTTTTTCCATTGACCCAGTTAAGAGAACAACCAATTCCATAGGATCAATTTGGAAATAGTCAAATGGACTACAGAAACAAAAATCAAATAAATACCTATTTCTCAAAACAAGCCTCATTAGATTATCAGTATATAAATGTTGTCAGTTTGATATACGCCAAGAGAATTACAAGAAGAAAAAAAAAATTTTAATTCAAAGAAAATTTTACATGAACATAAACACATTCTTGTGGCCAAGCAAACTTGATTAGCATCAGAAAACTTAATTAGTGTTCAAAAATATTTTTGCAGTTACTTAAACAAAATGCATTACATTTTAAGAGGTAAGAAAAATTTTGTCCAATAACCAGAATGAGAAACGTTATATCGCCGTCAATGGGATAGTATTTCTAACCATTAGAAAACCACGGATGCACGAGAAATGTTCACAATGAATACAAAAACAAACTTGGTAGATAATATTATAAAACATTATACTGCGTTTTTTGTTTTGAAACAAATATTTCATAATATTTTTTATAAGAAAATATTGTATTTTCAACTAAGTCATAGCACATATTTTTTACGAATCACTCACTTTTTGCTTCATTTTTATGTTTTAGATACTTAAGGTATTAATATCTGTGCTACACATACCAGTAATCAAATTACAATATGAGAATAGGAAAAGAGAAATGTAATATTCAGAGCTAAAAATAATTTTAGTATTATTCCATATCCAGAGGGATAAGCCAAGTTAAATGAATTTCTGAGTGAAAAATATATTGCAACTGGTTATGTGCTTTAAGAAAAGCAAAATGATTTTCTGAATAAAAAATAGTGCTCAAAAGAAATTTGGGATTCATGCAATAACTTAATAAACTACATGAAGGCTTCGACAATTTATTCTACAGTTAAATTATCGATTTCAAGTTTCAAAAATATTCTAAGCGTTTGTGTGTTAACTAGAGTATATCAATTTTTCAGATTCCAAAAGAGGCTTAGTACAAGCAGCAAGTGCTGAACGATACAATTAACCTCTGAAATTGAACTTTGTCAAATCTACACACGAAATTCAAATACATGAGACATGTACCATGAATAGATTTAATTTAAAAACCCCAACATGCACAATATTTTCTTGATTAAAAATATAATTCTATTTGCATACCTTCCAATTTTTATAAAAGTATAATGTAAAGGTATTCTGTGGCGACAGTCGAGTGCATCGAGCCTGGCACCGAAACCGAGTAAGCACTCCTCAATAGCATACGACGAGTCACTATCACTGAGTGATGAATTAACAGACAAGTGAAGGGGAGTTCGCTGTTTATCATTCACAGCATTAACATCAGCTCCAGCAGTCAACAGTGCCTTTCCAGTTTCCAAAACATCTGAAAAAGAGAAAGTAAACCTGGTATCAATTCTTGTTGCATTTGTTAATTCATAATGGCAACAAAAGCCTTGGGAAAAAAAAAAGTTCCCCCATAGCGTCACAAAAATTTCACTGATTTTACAATTCCCTTAAGAAATGTTGTGATTTGTGATTGGTATCGACATACAGTATCCACGCATTATGTTTTTAATATTTAGGTTCAGATGGGGTAAGAAGACTAAAAAGAAAGAAGGAAAAAAAAAAAAAACATTTGGGGATTGTTATCTTTTTACCCCATCTTACCTTAAATATTTTAATTGTTATAAATATTTTCTCGTCATATATTTTAATTGTTATTGTAAGGGTTGGAACCCTAAAATGGAACTCTTACAAAAGCAATTGAAAAAACTTGAGGGAAAAAATACAAAATATTTCGATTGAGCACTTATTATACCCGACCCAACATTATCATACTATACATCAATATCAAATGCGAATATACCTAAAAAAATTCTACAAAAATGTAATTGCAAGCAAAAAATATTAATTTAATGCACAAAAAACTTCATTAGTTCCACAAATTTCAAATTGTATACCACAAGTTGTATCGCTGGCAACACGGCAATAAGATGCTGCAGTAGCAAAAAAAAAAAAAAACAGCGGTTTTCAAGGAGTTAAAAAATTATGAGCACTGTTTTTTATTCTAATTATAATTTCGGCAAATACGATTTATGGATTCTTAAAGGTACTTGTAATCGCGCATCTTTAAATAAGATAAACGATAATAATTGCCATTTAAATAATCAAAATTTTCCTGATTATTTTTTTTTGAAAGTTGGACATTTTTCCTGATCTTTCCAGAATTAAAAACTTCCCCAAGAATTCCCCTAGTTCCCAGTTCTGTTAACACCCTGTAATTATTTTGTGCCATGAGATACTAAAGACAAAAGGCTGAATTCCTAACTTGGACAATATGATAGCAGAAAGCATAGGTATTTGCAAGTCTAAATGAACATACATCTCATGCTATTTCAAATCAAATTTATAAAAATACTCACTATGAGCTCTTGCTTTTGCTACATAATGGAGAGCAGTATTTTTGTTCTTCGGATCGACATCAAAGACATCTGCTTTGTTGTGGACCAAGAGTTGAACAATTTTACCAAGTTTGGGGTTTCTGAAAGAGTTTCAAAACATGGAAATTAATTCAAAACATGTACCAAGTAATACCAAAGCTAAAAATCGCAATAAATGATTGAAAAATGAGGAATGCTGTCATAGTATAAAGATGGCAAGAATTCTTACTTAGCAGCAAGAATAAGAGGGGACAATTTATCTTCATCGTTGGATTTCAGATTGGTATTTGCTCCAGCTTTTATCTAGAAAAAGAAGCATACAAATGTTTCTACATGTGAAATAATTCTAATTACAAGAAATGATAACTTATGCAGATTCAGTTGAAGAAGCAAAGGTAAAAAAATACCTTTTTTTTTAAAGCTAATTTATAGGTATTATGCCAGGCTTTTTGATGACATTTGACCTTGCTTTTTATAATGCAAGTGAAGTAAAATAATGCTCTTTTTAAAAAAACTTTCAATAGTTTTTAACAGCAAATAAAATTTTCAGCAAAGGTTTTTAATTGCCTTTGAATACTAAAACAAAAGATCAGGCTTTCTTAGGCCCATATAAGAATTCTAATGTGGAAAAAAAAAGTGAAACTATGGTTTTATCTTTATAATTGTGAAACATTACCAACAGAAAAGACAAAGCTAGGAAATATTTATTTCTTCCAAAAGTTCAGTGTGGATTAAGTATTCCCAAACTGGTGCAAATAGTGTCAAAAGGTAGAATGAGTTGCTCTTAATATTTTACTTAAAATTTTTTGTCAACCTGAGTGTTTAAAATTGAAAATAAAAATCAAGCCAAACAAAAATTTGTCTAAAAGAAATCATACAAAATGTAAAACAGTGATACCAAATAAATAAAATAGTCCAAAATATAGAAAAATGAAAACAAACATCAAAACTTCGAGACATGAATTATATACAATTATACATGAATTTATATACAAATAAAAATCAGCAGGGCTGACCGTCAAAGCATTTGTGAAATAGTAAATCTGTTCAAATAATAGCAAAAATAAGTTTCCTTTTAAATTTCATCCTCCTATTTAGTAGTAAATTCGAGTTGTTCATACAAAATGAATTGGCCAAAAGTCTAAATGTGCTTAATTAAGTATTCTAGTTGTACTGCTCTAAATGCAGCTTCTCTGATCAAGCCGACATATTTCAGAATTCCCTAAATGGTGATCATAAAACTCCTTTCAAGTGATCAACTCTCCATAACTAACCCTAGAAGTACTATTACAGCACTCCATTTGACATGACAACGGTCATAAAGTTTTGGGCATTTGAACCAAACCCTCTTCATCTGATGTTACACTGACAGCACGATCTCATAAATCTCAAGCCCTTTGAGAAAATTCCATCGACATTTGGTTTTTCAGTTCAAAGGCGACCTGAAAGACACTACAAATTTTCCACAGAAACCGAGAACAAGCATGCTTACTTGCCATATCCTTCTTGTCCCAAAAATATTTGTAACCTTGCTGTAAATATCTGCTAAGCTGTGGGATGTTAGAATAAATGTTGTAGTGGTGAAACCAAAGATCTTATTCCTTTACGTTGTCATTTCATTTCTGTCACCTCACCATTTCATATGGTACAGTAAGAAAGAGATATTGATCTCTCGCCATGTTGTTTAAATATTTTCTAAATAAGGTTTTTCTATTTTAACAAGATTTTAATATTTTTTTTCCATGGTTGCTGCAGCATACCACCAAAACTTCTAAGTTTGAAAAATGGACAAATGTACAATAACCTTTCGTAAATGACAAAAAAAAAAAAGTGAAAACGGGATCTATGAGACAATTTTGCTCAAAAAGATACCTTTATTTGTCAAAGTTGAAAATGGTAAAAAAAAAGTTGCCTGTCACAGCCCAGTTTTAGGTTTCCTTGTTTGATTTACTACTGCTCCAAACTTTAACAAGAAAATTCAACTTAAAAAAGACATTAAATGTAAAATCAAGTCAATCAAAAATGGATAACCAATAAAATCAAATGCTCAAGGAGAAAACAATTCAAAAACTCTTGCTTACCAAGGCCTCCACGGCTTCTACATTTTCATCTTTAATTGCAAGTATCAAAGGAGACTGGCCTTTGTTATCAAAGCAATTAAGAGGAGGCTTGTGAGCCAAAAGAACCTCAATAACCCTGCCACCTTTGCATCGAGTTCCAAGATGTAGGGCAAATGAAGTGTCTAGAAATATACAAATACAATCAAGATAGGTCACATGTTATAAACTAACATAATGTCTTTAATTAACAGAAAATTGAACTTGAATGTATACCTTTTCCTTCGGCATCTTTGCAAGCAGCAGAAATGTCTGCCCCCAGTTCATCCAGCAGAAACTGCGCAAATAAATTTTTTATGTAAAACAATGAGGTTAATAAAATAAACAAATGCACTTTTAAAACATCTCCACTGGGATAGTTTATTAGCTGGTAAGTTGATCCAGCTATTAGGTTACCAGGTAAGTTTATATTCCCACTAGCAACTTGCCAGGTAAGTTGCGAGGAAGTAGGCACTGATGTGCTTTGTCAAAGTGGACAAAATTTGTGATGTTTCCATTCTTATTTTAGGTGAAGAAATTGGGTGTGACTTACAAAAAAACCAAATGTATTTAGCATCTAAAAAAGACCCAAATCCACAAAAATCTTTTAACACCGAAAAATGCATCGAAATCTTCAGCATTTTCCTGATAAGTTGTCTAAAAATTAAACTGAAAAAATGAATACATTGTGGAGATGAAGATGTTATACATGAAATAAAATATCTATATTTATAATCAATTATGAATTTGGAGAATTGATGAATAAAGATTAATTAAGTACTAAATCAGTTTCCTTAAAATTATTATTTATGGAAATAGGGAAGTTAATTTCAATATAAAAGAAAAACTTATAATACCTAGATACCTCCAAAAAAAATTGAAATTCTGGGAACATGTCCCGATTAAGCCGAAACTTCTAGAATTTTGCACCTGCTCACTTTCCTACAGTCAAAAATTGGTTTCAAAGTCTGCAAAGCACATGTTGAGCAATATCATAGATCATGTGGCTGGTAACTAGACAGCACAGTCGTAACTCTTGATTGCATAATCTGGGTTAGCAAATAAATGGATAGTGCAGCTGTTTATACTGGCTACTTCATTTACTGCTAGTCCTAGAGGCTAATAAACTATCTCTGTGAAAAGTAACTTTGATAGTACCATTTACGCACATTAAATTTGACGAAGAAAATAATAGTATACCTTAGTAAAAGTCAACAGTCGGTTTTGGCTCTCTTCATCATGCTGAAATTTGAAAATTGATTTTAATGGAAACACAAAAACAAACAGAATGGAATTCACAAATTTCAATTACACACATTTATAAAACATGTTAAGTTACCTAGCCATTGCACATGCAAACTATTTAAAAATTGAACAAGTTACTTATTCTAAGTTCATAAACAAATTTTCAGATATTTATATGGCAATTAAATTACTTTAAAAATTCATATAATTTTCTGCATGACATATAAATTAAACAAAAATTTAAATACTTTGGTTTGCATTTGGGGAATAATCTGGGTACTTTTTGGTATATTTTTAAGGTGTAGACGAAAATAGTTTCACAAGATATATTTTTTTAATTTCAAATTTCCTGTGTGTGCCAAAAATGCTATGGATTTTCCACTGATGACAAGAGTAATTTCTGCTATATTTTGCTGTACTCACAGCACTTGTATAAACTTAACTGAATTAATTTTGTGAACTTGTGAAATAAAAAAATAACTGAATTTAAAATTACATCAGATTATAGGAGTAATCTTTTATTTAAAACTTGAAGCTATCAGGTGATCACAGAAAAGAAAATGTCAAGTTTCATAAAATGTAGCTCCCATTTTCAAATCCTTATGGAATATTTAGCTTACAACACCCTTAATATCGTATTCATATAGCTCACAATCATGGATATTTTTCTATTAGAAATAATAACGTATTGAATGATATATCTAAACATATACCAGCAAAATTATTACAAAAAACTTTTTCATATTGATTTTATTTTAACATGTTTATTTATGCCTAAACAATTTTGATTTATTGTTCAACAGCAGATATTTTCAATATTTCAAGAATGTCACTGAAGGTGAAATGGTTCAAATTGCACAATTGTCTATTTAATTTCAATGGTTTCGAAATGAACTTTCAACTGTTCACACTGTTTCACTTCAAAACAAATTCAAGTAATAATAATTTTTTTAAATTTTGAGTACTATTTTTTTTGGGGAAAAAAAAATTTAATAAATAAAATAATAAATAAAAATAATAATTATATCACAAAAAGATTTTTTTCAAATCAAAAACCACTTAGGAGCAAAAGAGGGCAGGTATTTACTATTACTTTTTGTAAACAAATCAAACTTTATCTGATCAGCAAAAAATTAAAAAACAAAATGTTTGGTCAGTAACAGAATTTTAGTAATTAGTTAATTATTAGATGAAAAGGGGAAAATGCTGCTCTTAGCTTTTTATCAGGTAGGCTAAGCAGACTGGGACCTACTCATTAAATAGATTTTTGAATAAAAAAAGCAATTGGATACTACTTTCTTAGAAAAAATCAACAAGTAGCACATGTAAAATGAGTTTTTGGAAACAACTGCATGTTTACTTACACAACGTCCCAAAGTATACAAAGCTTGCAGAAGAGGAGTATGTCCATTTTTGTTATACATCTTAGCCATTTGACACAGCAACTGATGAGGTGTGGATTCAGGATTGCTGCATTTCTGTTAAAGAAAATGCAAGTTACTTTTGTTTGCTCTGAAAACAAGCTTTCATTGTATCACACCTAAAAACACTATTATTCATTAATGTTGGTTGGTTGTTAAAAGGTGCACCTGCATTAACTGTTCACAGCAGTATTAATGGACAGTGGAGAAAATGATTGTTTAAGACAATTAAGAAAACATAAAAAGCAAATAAATCAGCTTTTAAAAGCATGGCCTGTAGTATACAGTGTGAGGTTATTAGTATCGCAATTTAGTTGTTTCTTGCAACTTCTAATTTAGGAATAGACTGTCATTTTAACATACTTCTACATTTACACATATTAATCTAAGCACAGCCATCTTTTATAACAGATTAAAAAAAATGGAAGCTGAAAAAAATGTCAGCACAGTTCAAATTGAAACATGGTACCTTTCAACAAAGCTTTTAAAGGTATCGAAACAAAACTTTTTGAAATCATAACTTCATCTGATGCACAAAAACATGTTACATTATTGAACATGTTCATAATGCATTTGACTCGGACTCCTAACCTAAGAAACAATGCACAAAATTTTATTAAGTACACCTACAATAAAAGATTACTTGAATGATGCATAAAGCTTTCGTTGATAATAAAACTAGAAATGAGCTCAATTAAATTTGTGTATAAGAATACACAGCTTTTGGTAAATGGCTGCAGTACGATTTTAGTGTTTAGCCAGTAAGTTATTATCAGTAGGAAGATGCTGCCATACATCATATCCATTAGTCTTAAGCTTTGGTTTCCTAAGAAAGTGGAGCCGTTATATAACAGCCATGATACGTCATTATGCCGCGGGCATAACTAGACAGCCGTCTAAACAAAAATCTAGAGGTGTCGACTTAGACGGACAGAATACGTTGGAGAATGGGCAACACAGACGGCTGTCGTAGTTTATTTTATTCGAGAAACAAAACAAAGTGGTTTTTTATTCTCTAGTTTAAAGTTTCTAACTTTGGGATCGTTGAAGGTAGAGTAAAAATGTCAACAGATTTCAAATCAGCGTAAAATTTATACGCCAGATCGATATCAAAAACAGTTTTATTATTCAATTATTTACCATTTGATTATTTAATTATTTATTAAATAATTATTTATTTAAAGAAAACCACATTTAAGGTATCGATCTGGTGTCAAATTTTCGGCAGATTTCAAATCCGTTGAAATTTTCATTGTGTTTAACGATCCCGATCTTACAAAAACGAATTAATCAATGGCAGTCAAAAATGTTTATTTATTTTTCTCCTCTTCGATCGAATCGTTTGGAGCAGGAAATGAAATCTGGCAGCTACAAGAGAAAAATCGTTCCCCAACTGTTTGAGACCGCTATGACGACAATCATGGAAATAGTGGCTCTGATAATTTTCGTTACGGACACAAACAACGTTCCCTAGGAAACCAACACCATGTGTTAGTATAAACAACGTTTTAGTGACGTCACCCACTGATACATCAAGGCTACTCTTTCTTAGGAAACCGCTTTACTGAAGAAAGGTTTTGACGAGATGGACTTTTTTGAAATTGCCTGTTTTTATACTTACAGCATTTAGTATTGCCTGAAGCATGGGCTCCACTTTTCTGTTCCGTGCATGAGCTACTAAATAATGAAGGATGTTGTCTCCAGACTGACTCACATCCAAATTCAACTCACAACCAGCATCAAGGAACATTTTCACCAGAAGTAAACAACCCTGAGAATAAATTTCACAAGTTAAGAAAGATTACATCAGTTCTTTAATCTAAAACTTTCCTCAAAACATCAAATGAAAAAGACCTGCTTACTTTAGGTCCTCTTATATTACAAATATTATGCTTTTCACACCAAATTGAAACAGGTGATATGGAATAGAAATGAACCTGCTCATCATTTTTTTAAACGTCGTGAATTAGGCCATGTTCACATGAGACTTTTCTGTGTTTGGAGAGGCTTTCGATGTCCGCTTTTCGTATGCATTAAAATGATTTTTTATTCCTCTAATTCAAATTTACATCTTTGGGATTGTTGAAGAATGATACCCAAAACAGATTTATTATTTATAAATATTAATTTATTTATTTAAAGAAAATCACATTTAAGGTATCGAACTGGTGCAAAAAATTTTCGCAGGTTTCAAATCCATTGAAATTTTTACTATCTTCAACGATTAAAAGATAAAAACTTGAATCAGAGGAATTTAAAAAAAAAACATAATTTAATGCTTATGAAAAGCAGACCTCGAAAGTCGAACCATACACATTAGAAACACCTCATGTGAACAGGGCCTTATTGTTGTATAACCAATACACATGTTTTGATTTCTCTGGCTTAATTTTTTGTTTATTTATTCAACAGGCATTTACCATTAAACCATCAACAGATATAAACAATTAAAGGAAGAGTAGATATAATGGGCTGGTCTGCTATAAAGTAATAATGCATAACTACAATCGAAACAGTTGAAAGAAAAGTCATAATGAATACTAAGATTTAAATCTTCATAGAAGAAATTGAGAGTAGATGGCTTCTTCCTCACCTCCTTTACAGCAAGGTTGAATGGTGATTCTCCTTCCTTGTTTCGCACCATTGGATCACAACCATGATCTAAGAGTAATTTGGTTATTTCCTGAATCAAAGCATCATGTTCTTGTTGAGCCTAAAAATAGAAACAAACTTTAAAATTGAGACATTTAAAAAATTTCATTAAACAAGCAATTACATTATCTTACAAATATGTTCTACCTTTTCTAATCAATTTACCGACTATTTAAAATCATTTTACACTTTTAGCCATTTTATGCAAAAGGTTACTTTACACTTGCGTAGTAAACATTTTTTTATGGTTTTCCCGTGAAAAATAACCTTGACTTCAACTGCACTACCCCTTCCTTTATTTTTTAAAAAAACTTTTTTATACTTCCAATGGCAGATATTTTAACTATCACCAACAACTGAAGTCAAACAGAACAAATAAAAACAGAAGAAAAAAGTCTAGGTACCTATTTCAAGGCAGCCACAGCAAAAGCACTCGTGAAATAGCAGCACAATTTTTTTTAAATAGTAGCAAAAAGTTTTTTTAATTATTTTAGTAGTTGCTCATATTAAAATGAATCTGTTTTTCCACAAAATGTGCTAATTAGGTATGAAACAGAAGTTAAAAACTTTGAGATAGATTTATATTTTGAAGTTAAAAACTAATATTCTCCCAATAGGGTTTTCATGACTATCTGTTAAAAAAAAATTTTCCCCCCTTTGATTGACAGAGCTTGGCACTAAAATTTTTAAATTGAAATGTCCCTTGGAAAATTTTCTCCTAAGTGAAAAAACCTGAAAAAATATATTTCCCAATTACTGTTGGTTTAGAAGTCGCCAAAATATTAAAAATAGTTGAAGAGACATTTTGCTTTAAAAGATACTTCTAGTTGCCAAGGTTGAAACATAGCATCCAAAAGTTACCTGGGGCGGCCCTATTTGGTTTCTCACTTACTGTTCTCTCTGAAAATGAAATAGAAAAGAGTTCCTTTGGAATGTAGATCTAACTCTCCGGGGTGGACCCTATTTATGTTCTAATGGCTAAATGATCTACACTTTTATGCAATGTTGCTATCTTTTAAAAATGTTTTCTATAATACTTCACAGTTTTACAGAAAACAAACTTTGGCTTCATAAAACACATCACAAATCGCAAAAATCTGCTTGGTATTTTAAAAGAAACAATGTGAAGGCAGTTGTGCAAGAACTGATACCTAGGATTCCCTGCATTTTATTTTAGAATGGAGTTTTGTTCTATTTCCAAAATGTGTGCAAAAATTATTTCTTTTAAATGAGTAGCTAAGAGGGAGCTAATTATTTATTTTCTTAATAATGAAATGTTTTCAAACTTTCCAGCACAAAACAAAATATAAAACAAATTAAAAAGTTGGCAGGACATAAAAAATGCTGATCAGCAACACCAAATACAGGTGGACTCAAATTAGCAGACATTGCTCTAAATGAACCATACTCAAATTCCATACTGCCAGCTCAGGTTTGACCTGGTCATCTGACCGTGGTTCAAAATTACGTAGTGTTGTCCTCAGGTCTTTTCCCTTTGGGTTTGATCCTGGACTCACCAATAGCCCGGTGTGCTGCTCCACTGCGACCTTAAATTACCTATGCACCTCAAATTATATTGGATCACCTGTAAAGTTCTGCTGTTTTTCAAATCGAAGTGAGCTTTTATTATTTTGCTAACACTAATGAAGAGTGACCTTGATTGAAGCAGATGTGTAAATTCTGTCTTTTCTGCTTTCACTGCATAATTCTAGCTTGTGTTGTGTCATAATATTTGTTTCACTGCAGTGTTAAGAATGGAGAACCAGAAAGTTCATTTTCGACTAATTATGCTCTTTTATTTTAAGAAAGGAAAAAATGCTAGTCAGTCTGCTCGTAAAATGTATGCTGTATATTAGGGGTGCACAACTTTTTTGGGAGAAGGGCCACTCACACCATCGATTGAGACATGGGGGGCCACAAATGAAGTTACAGCACAGACACAATGAAAGTCTTACTACCCAATTATGTACAGCTGTTATTACACTTAATATGTATAGTAAAAAATAGTCACTTATTTTTTAAGATTAAACTTACAAATGTTTTCTCAAAAAATCTAGGAGCTTGTTACAGAGCTAAATGAATAATATTGTGAATAGTTTAAAAAAAGAAGTTACCAACCATTTGCAATGATCAATCATTTAGAATTACTTTTAAGAATGTGTCTCAAGAACATCATGTGTACGTCAGCAAATTATTTTAGGTTATAAATTTAATAACAGTAATAAGTACAATGAGCAATAAAGATGAGTATCAAAAATTTTAATGATATCAGTAAAATTAGAAATACAAATTTCAGCAAATATATTTAATATTAAAATTTCTAAACTATAAACAATAATTATGTTACAGCTTGCTAATGGGATGGCTGATACTGAGTTTTACAAACTAATTTAGGTATTTTAGGTTCAATACTGCTAGTAGAAACTCTTTAAGACTGATTCTAAGTGTTTGTCAGTCAATTTGCTTCTTAACTTAAATCCCCTTGTAAGTTTAGTCAGAATTAGTTTGCGGGCCGCAAATTGATGATTCGCGGGCCGCATGTGGCCCGCGGGTCGTGCACCTCTACTGTATATGTACAAAGTACTGTTTCTGCTGACACAGTTGGAAGGTGGTTTGATAAATTTAGGTGCAGCAATTTCAGCCTTGAAGACGATACCCGCTCTGAACGAGCATCCTATGTAAACGAGGACCTATTAAAAGATGCCATCACTGAAAATCCACGTTACACAGGAACTATCACACAGACTAAATATTCCAAAAAGTACAGTACACGATCATATGAAGAAGAATGGGCATGTAAGCCGCTACAATATATGGGTATCCCATACTTTAAACACAGAATATGCTTGCTCGATTTCTGGAATGCGATTATTTGTTGAAACGAAATGAAGCTCCTTTTATGAAACGGCTCATTACTCGAGATGTGAAGTGGAAACTGTACGATAACGACAATGTAACGAGAAAAAGATCATGGGGTAACGCCAAATAAACCTCCCTAAGTAACATTGAGGGGCCTCATCCCAAAGTAATGATTTGTGTATAGTGGGACTACAAAGGAATCGTTCATGATGAATCATTGCCACAAAATCAGACGATAAATTCGGAAAATAAGTTTTCAAATGATGGTATTAAAAGCAGAAATCGAAGCAAAGTGAACTGAACTGATCAATCGTCGAGGTGTTTTCTTTCAGCACGACAGTGTGCGGCCAAATATTTCCCTGAATGTCAGACAAAGACTTACTGAGTATGGCTGAGATGTTTTGTGTTACCCCTCCATATTCACCAAACCTTGCCCATCAGATTTTCACCTCTTCAGGTCACTTCAAAATTATCTGATGACCTGGAGTTCAATTCTTCGGAGAGTGTCAAACAGCACCTCGATAACTTCTTTACAAATAAGCCTGATGATTTTTTTTTCCAAAGAATTTTCCAGCTGCTAGGTAGTCATACAACAAAATGGTGCTTACGAGATTCAATAATATTTTCTTATGTTTTGGTACAGCTACGTTGGCATTTATCGTAAAAATACGCAGAACTTTCCGGATGACCCAACACTTAAATTTGCCCATTTCAGTCACTTAAAAAGTTTCATAACATTCCTATTTATTTAGTGGTATTTAGATTTTTTGCTTGCTTTGAATTTCAGTATTTATTAAAAAATAGTTTAATCACTGATTTGTAGGGCTAAATGGCACAAGGGCCACATAGCCCTACATTTGGCATACAGCCTATATTTGGCCAAGCTGCACCTAATCAAACTGTCAGCTAATGTTTAACTTTAACCACTAAAATTCGAAAGAATTTTTCAATGTGAAAGTCAGAAATTACTAATTTTGCTTAATAAAAATGGGAGAATATTTACTGTTAGATTCATAATACTGATTTTTCAAAAGAAAGCTGTATAGTATATTTATAATGCTAAACAAAAATATGAATACACGAGTCATTCAGGAAAAAATGTGCAAATAGTAGTGCAGAACAAAACTAAGGAAAATGACGATTGCATTGGGAAAAAAATTTCTATTTGCACTATAAATTTTTTAGCATGCATGAGAACATAAAAAGTGCATATTGTGTTTCACTATAAAGAAAAATGTATTACAAGCATTCTTAAATTTTACATTTCATGCTTTTTCATATTCAAACAGATGAATAAATGAAAGTAAGGAAAGAAAACAATACCCTCATTCTACTAGTAACAAAAAACTTAAATTAACAAAACCAATACAGATTAACATAATTTAATAATGAAGTGTTTCGGAAAGTGAAATTAATGAAAATGTAGATAAGCATTGTGGACTTTTGTCTTTTTCGAGTTTGTCAAACATAAAATATAATAGATAATCATTAAAGATGTTTCGATTTTGGCATGCTTGTACACAAATGTTCAGTAGCTATCAACTAGTTTTAAAATTGTATTCTAATAAATAATCTGTCCAGAAGAGTTCATAAGAGCTAGCTAAATATTTAATATTATATGTTATGCATTAGCCATTAACCTTGGCCAAGTGTTTTGTACTAGAAAGTGACAAGATTATTTTAGTACAAGCATGTATACGAGGCATTTTCGGTCAAACAAAACATAGGTGGCCAAATATTATGACATTTCAAACAACATTCTGGCTTGTATTTCAAATATGATTTCTGCATGACAGAAATTAAAATTACAGAATAAATTTCGAATCTATCAATGATATATCAAAGCCAGTTAGATTAAATATTAAATGCAATAAACTAGAGTTTAAACCTCAAGAACCAATTTTATACCCCAATATGTTGGATGCAAGAGCATTTGGTTACTGGTGGCAAAATTGCATTCCGATTTGTTAGTTCACACTGAAAATGCTTAGCTCAAATGCAGAGCTGTTTTATTGAAAAGCCGGAAGATTGAGTAAATAAGAACAGGCCACTTTTATATAATTGCAGAACCAAAAATTTGAAACTAATTTTAAAGAAAAAAAAAAAACACTCAAAAAATTATTCACCTAATATTAATAAAAAATGTTGGTAGTAATTTGCCTTAACGTTGCAGCAACATACAAATGGCTAAATATCTGAAGAAATGCAACCGTTGTCCCTAATTTACATGTATAAGGTGATGTTAGGTTAAAAATATAGTTGAAGGGGTAAATAATGCTTAGAAAGAGCAATCATATACAGATGCAAGTCGTGTAATGGCTACAAGATGAGAATAAAACCAAATTTCATAAAATGTAGCTGAAAATACTTTTTAAACTTTTACTATCCTGTGACCAATTTTTTTTTTATACTGTGGCTAGTTATTCTGTGAGATTTAGTGTGTAAATTATCTCAAGGGGCAGTTTTCATAACAACTACAACTATCTGATAGAAGCGATCTGGATCAATTACCTGGTGCATTATAAGCTGCTTCGAAAATGGAAGACTAAATAGTTTTTTTAATCATTTTTAACTGCAAAGGACAGTTTTTGTAACTGCCTTGGTCAGACAAAAGTTAACTGTATCTTGTAAAAAATGAGTCTTCCTATTAGCAATTGGTTCAAATTCAGATGGATTATCTTGAGAGATCCAAGTTTTGTTTATTTACCACATTACTTACATGAATCTTCTGTCCTCGAGCTGTTTCCTGACTATGTAGAAAGATACAATTCCTGACTATTCAGGAGATACCAATTGATAGCATTTGGGAAATGAACAGGTTGGAAGTAATTTTCCCGAGTTTCGCTTCATAGTTTTTCCAAGTGTAGAAGCAGGGAGAAATGGCGTGCAGCCGTTTAACCAAATAGTTTTGATACATGAGATTGACATAAAAAAGGAACGGAATGGAAATCTAATGTTACTAACTCTACAAAAAATCTACTTAATCAACAATTTTGCCGAACAGTTTTGCAAACTTACTCTATCATTATTTGCAGAAATAAAATACTTCCTACATGGTTTTATGATGACAACATGTGTTATAGGCACCCATTCCTTGCACACTATTGTTTAAGCTTATTTGGATTACAAATTACTATACACAAGAAGAATAAATACAAGACTGCTACAGCTATAGCACTTGTAAAACAGAAGCTTTAATGGCATAAATTCTTAAAAAGAGTAGCAAATAGTTCGATTAAAGCTTATTCTTGTAGCATTTATGTTTTTTGGCAACAGCTACATCCTTCAAGCAGTCTTTGAAAAATGTGTGGAAAAGCAAAAGAAGCATTAGGCATAGCTTGGTGCCTAGTTAATAGTTCACAATTTTTACAGACATATACTGTATGCCCAGTTACAGATATCTCATTAAAGCAATCAGGATATTTATGGATATCTTGATAAAAGGATGGATTTTTTTTTGTTCAAAATGTTTTAGATACCATTGGAAAACAGTACTTCAGTCATGAAACCCTTTCCACAATGTTGAAGTGAAAAGGGATGAATACCCGACTGAAACATGCATTCATACTATTGGTTAAAAAATAGACTTGGTTTTCATTGCGCAAAATGAATTTTTTTTTTTTTTAATTTGTTAGAATTTACAAAATGGGAGTTTTATGGGGAGGATTTTGCTTTAAAAGTCATCAAGATTGAAAAGCAGTAGTAAAATGTTGCCTATGAATATGTAATTTAAACATCAACCAATCATAAATGCAATCTGAAGTGAGAATCAACATGCAATTATTTTTCTAAAATGTCGTGAATGGCACAAGAGAAGCATTTATTTGTATTATAAGAATCAACACACCAATTTAGTTATTTTACTCCAAAACAGTGAAAAGATAGTATCACACACAAACACAATTACGACTTTTTTTACATGCAGATTTCTCTTTAGAGTGTGAAAACTTCATTCATGGATTTTGCTTTTTAAAATTCACCAAGATTGAAAAGTAGTGGTAAAATGCTGCCTGTGAAAATATGAAATTTAAACATCAACCAAGCATAAATGCAATCTGAAGTGAGTATCCACTAGCAATTATTTTTCTAAACTGCTGTGAATGTACCAAGCGCAAGTGAAGCATTTATTTGTATAAGTACCAATACACCAATTTTACTCCAAAACAGTGAAAGATAGTATCACACACAAACACAATAAAAACGACTTTTATAACATGCCGGTATTCTTTTAGAGTGCGAAGACTTCATGCAAAAAAGGCCTGCCGAATACGAAAGAACAAGACAAAAAAAAAGTCATTTCAAACCCAAAACGGAGCAAGCAAGGGCGAAGCATCACAGGACAACCACCACAAAGGACGCACACATAAATAAAGAAAAGAAAACACAGCAACAAACAATGATAATGAATGAGAAGGAGGATCACATGAATGGTGAAAATGAACACCTACTTCTTCCTTAAACAACTGCTTCTCCTCCGCCTTTGCTTTAATCCGGGAAGTAGCCTCGTGATCATCGCCGGAGTCATCCTCGTTCCTCTCTCCGTTGCCTTCCATCTTTAGCGAGGCGATGTGATATATGCAGGGGGGTTGGATGAAGGCAGTGCAATTGCAAAGGAGGGTAAGGGGAAAATTGTTTTCATGAATGAGTGCGATGATTTATGAGTAATGATATACGATTTTGAGAGGTTCAGTAAAACAAAGAATCAAAGGCAACACAGATGGAACAAAAGGATACAGATCACATCGTCATTGCCATTAAGAATATAATGTTATACAGTATCAAACATCAATCTTTCCCATTTAAGTATGTCAGAATAATATACAATTGAGCAGATTTACAGACTAAACAAGTACTTTATTGATTACAAAGATGTTGCAAAGTAATTAGAGCAAATAAATAGTAAGCATTCGTTCCTGATTGTCAAAATAATGCATGGGAAAATAAATACTCCAAAAATGGATATTGTTTTCAAAGTTTTGAAGTGTAAACTAAAAATTTAAGTTTTGCCATTATTTCATATAAATCAAAACAAAAATAATTTAAATATAGTAAAATGAATAGTGGGAGTTAAAAGCTTTTTTTCACTAAAACAGAATTTAAATTTAAAAAATATTCCTTAAAATAAATACTTAGAAGTATAAAAAAATTTATAAAGAAATAAATAATCACATACAAATAAATAGCACAGCAGGTATTAATAGTATGTTAATTTAGATGTTCACTATTGTTAAATTACAGAAAAATAAATATAATTGATACCCCGAATTCAATATCTTTAAGTTCAGGATATATGAACATGCATAAACAATTACAAGGGTGATTTTGGTAAATTTGTAATTATATCAAACTAGGGGGCCCGCCCCCTGCTCGCTAACGCTCGCCAACCCCCAGAGGATTGCTTCGCAATCCTCATTGGTTCGCTCCGCGAACCTATGCTCGCTTCGCTCGCATCAATGAAGACATGTGTCCTAGCAGAAGGAATTGTTTACAAAATATGATATATTCCAAAAAATATTTTTCAAATCTAAATTATTTTGCTATTTTTCAGAAAAGATGTATACAGTACCGATGAAATCTGAATTCAAATGAAAACTTTGAGAAAATTTTGACTCGAAATGTGAGGGCTGATTTGGAAATCGAATACCCAGCATGTTGTTTGAGTGTATATTTACCCCTGCACTCGAGCCACCCACGCATTTTCATTGAGTTTGCTGTCGAAAGTTCTTGTGCAAGCGTCTCGTTGAACTATAATTGTTGGCTTTGAAAAGGACCTTTTTTTTTAATGGCCCTGAAAAGATCCTCCGCTTTCTTTGATTTCTATTATTAACTGCAACAGCTGAACTAAAATTCATTTTGTTTTCAATAAAATTTCATTTGAAAACGCTATAAATTCAATTGAAGCGCGAGGCTACGTGATAAACAAACAATCGTACAATATTGCCAAAACGCGATAACAAATAACGTCTTTTTTGCGTGCCACGTAAGAGAATTATATATATAGAGCTATTTTTCAGAAAAGATGTATACAGTACCGATGGAATCTGAATTCAAATGAAAACTTTGAGAAAATTTTGACTCGAAATGTGAGGGCTGATTTGGAAATCGAATACCCAGCATGTTGTTTGAGTGTATATTTACCCCTGCACTCGAGCCACCCACGCATTTTCATTGAGTTTGCTGTCGAAAGTTCTTGTGCAAGCGTCTCGTTGAACTATAATTGTTGGCTTTGAAAATGACCTTTTTTTTAATGGCCCTGAAAAGATCCTCCGCTTTCTTTGATTTCTATTATTAACTGCAACAGCTGAACTAAAATTCATTTTGTTTTCAATAAAATTTCATTTGAAAACGCTATAAATTCAATTGAAGCGCGAGGCTACGTGATAAACAAACAATCGTACAATATTGCCAAAACGCGATAACAAATAACGTCTTTTTTGCGCGCCACGTAAGAGAATTATATATATAGATATTTAGTGGTAAAAAAATGAGAATTATTTTTAAACAAGTTAAAAATCATAATGAAAACATACTATTATAAGCATACCTGCCAACCTTTGCAATACCCCTTAGATGCATGACATTATGCCCCAAAAAATTAAATAAATGGAGTAAAATTTTAAAAATAAACATTTTTTCTAAATTTTACCACTATTTGTTATATTTAAAAAACGTTTTTCTAAATCAAACATCGAATTCAAAACTCAATTCATACATTCAAATAAATCAAAAAAATTTACAACTATTTCATGATGAATTAATACATCATAAAAACATTTATTAAATGAGAATTACACTTTCAATTTTAATCCATCCTCCTGATGAGTAATATTTCCTCTATCCAAAACATAACAATACAAATTAACATTAAAATCATTACCTATATAAATGTATACCTGCCAACGTTTGCCATTTGTAAGTCTACCTAACATCTCTACTATTATAAAAGGTAGTTGTCTGTCTGTTTTTCGTTATCAAAGTCCTGACAAATCTATGGCACTTACAGTAATGGGATTTGGCAAATAAGTAGTTCGAATTTTTTGAAATTTTTGGGCCGCGACTATACAATTAAAAGTAATTTTTATGATACTTAGCATTAACTATTTTCTTCAAAGTTTTTCTATATTTCAGATTAAATAACAGTTAAAAGTTTTGAAAAACTGTCAAGAAATATTTGTAACTGAAAAAAAAATCATGCAACTTTAATCTAATCGTACCCAAAATTGACATTTTAAAAGCAGTTGGCAGGAACTTCAGCAAGTAGCTACAAAGCAATTGAAAAAAGCATTCGCTACAAAATAAATACTATCAGTTAAAATATATAATAGCATAAATATAACCGAATTAACGTTTTAAAAATATTTTAATTTTTACGGATTCTTTAATTTTAATTTAAAGAAAAAACTGCCAGAGTCTGGATTCTCTAAAAAACTAATCAAAGAATCGAGTCATGGAAAAATTTCAGGATAGAATCAACGTCAGAGCTACTGTCAGACAAATGTCATGCTATTGCTTACTGAACCTTTCAAAACTTTTAAAAGCTACAGAGGATGGCAGAAAATGAGAAACGCACAGACAGCCACCGCAAAGCAGATTTCTCATTTTTGTACATGGAAAAGTTCAACTCACCTTTGTTTCTAACTGAACTTCAGAGACTTCAGCTAATACTAGATGATGAAACTGAAAGGGAAAAGCAGATCATTTAATTGAAAGCATTAGTCAAATAAAGGCGTGTTCACATGAATCAAGTTCAAGTGACCGATTATACTTGATTGATAAAAGTTGAATATGACTTTAAATCAGTTTTTGTTTACATAATTCAATAGAAACTGATCATCAGTTTAATAAGAGAAAATATAAAAGCTACAATTGAAAAATTATTTATTTATAGAAAATCTCATTCAAGGTATCAAATTGGTTTAAAATTTTCTGCAGATTTCAAATACGATGAAATTTTTACTCTATATTTAACATTTGCGAAGATACAAACTTGGCCTAGAGAATAAAAAAGCACTTTTGTTTTGTTTCTTGAATAAAATAAACCAGGACAGATCGTTTGGGTGGAAATAACTCGAAAGCAGATGGCTCATCACAATCAACGATAAAGTTTGAACGGGTCAAACTTTTCTTGATCCACTAAGAAGTTGATCAACTCTATTGAAACATGTTTCTCACTATAGTTTTAATTCAATTTTTGTTGATCAACTATAATTGGTCAATTAAACTTGATTCGTGAGAACGTGCCTTAAAAGAAAAATTAGGGCCTTTTCAAGGCTCTAATTGAGATTGCTATAGTTTATATAACCTGTGAAATACAGATGAAGAAATTTTTAGGAGTGTTATGTTTGGGTCTTATGAACCCAATTGTAACTCTCAGTGTTATATTTTCTTTAAGTGTAACAATAGCTTTTACAATGACATGAAAAAATATACATGAACTATACTAAAAATACACATGACTAAATAACTACACCTATTGAAAGAATCTTAGAGAAGATTCTGTTGGTCAAGTACAAAACTGATAGGCAGGGGAAAGACTTAGGGAGTTTAAAATATCAAACTTTCAGCTAGCCATAAATATTATACTATAGGTTTTTATTTTAACAGAGTGGCAACAAAATCCTAGAAATAAAGTTCCCTGATTTCCCTGATAGTCTCACAAAAATTTCCCTGATTTAACTATTCCCTTTAGAAATGTTGTGATCCGTGATTGCTATCGATATACAGCATCCACCCAACACTATTTTTTAATATTTAGTGACCGAGTGTGTAAAAGGATCATTCTTCACAAATATTTTGTATTTTTTCTCTACAGATATTTTAATTCTTATTGTAAGGGTTGGTAACCTTAATGGAATTTTTTTAATTAAAATTGAAAAAACTTTAGTAAAAATGCAAAATATTTTATGAATTTTTTACATCTGACACTACATTGTCATACTATTCATCGAAACCAAATGCAAATATACATAAAAATTCTACAAAAATGTAATTGCAAACAAAAATAATTAATTTAATACACAATAAACATTATTTGTTACACAAATTTCAAATTGTATCCCAAGTTGTATCGCTAGTCTCACGGCGACAAGACGCTGCAGCCGCGAAAAAAACGTCGGCGGCATTCAAAAATTATGACGCTATGGTTCTTAATTCTAATTACAATTTCGGAGAATAAGATTTATTCGTTTCTCAAAAGCACTCGTAATCGCGCATCTCTAAATAGGACAAACGATAATGGTAGACGTTTAAGCTGTCAAAATTTCCCTGATTTTTTGTAAAATTTGGAAAATTTCCCTGAGATTTCCCTGATTTTTCCAGAAATAAAAAGTTCCCTGAGAATTCCCTGATTTCCCGGTTTTCCAGGTCCTGTTACCACCCTGTTTAAACTTGGCATTGGCATAACAAAATGCAGATGAAATTAATTTAAAGTGTTCTTGTACATTCAGCAAATTTTAAGGACCCAAAAAATGACCTCCCTCCCCATTAGAGCCATGTATTATAAAAGAAAACTTGAGAATTTTTTTTAAATTTCCCTTCTTGGATGAAACAAATTAAAGGACATTTCAAGAGCTTCCAAAAACATTTCAAAGACCTCAATGTGCTGAATGCTCATTTTGCCACTTCAATGATGAGCATTTACTTTTAGGAGACTAAATATTGACAAGTTGGAACAAACCTAATGCAAAAATATTTTTTAAAAAATACAAAACATTGCATAAATTTTAGTTTTAATCATGCAAATAAACTTAGCATAAAAAAAATTGAACCAATCGCAGAGAAAGGGGAGAGATGAAAATAGCGGAACAATGAATGCAGTCAGGAAAAGTTTTACACTACAGCAACTTTTTTGTTTAAAACAGGACCTTGGTAAAATTTGGGAACTTGTATGTTATTTATGGCTGAAACGGTAAATATACTCACAGCATTGTTTCCCATGAAATCAACTTTGGTGCAGTCTGACTTTTGCTTGACAACTAAAAAGTGAATTCTTTCCAGCATTGAATGATTGATTTTGGATCGTAGAGCCTGCATTACCAATGTCATACCTATCGGAGAAGCAAAACGTTTTTAAATACATTTTGTTGTTGTTGTACAAGAACTTTAAAATTATTAAACTATTTTTTTTTGTTTACATTAATGTTTATCAAAAATAATATACACAGCAAAACAAACTAATTCTTTAAAAGGGCAAACAAAACAATAATAAAAATAAATAAACCTTTAGATTAACACTAAGTTTATGATACTTAAAATACTATGCCATATAACAGGGTAGAAATATAGCAAAGTGCCATCTCTAATGCCTTCTGTTGTAGTTGTTTATCCTCTTTAAAAGATCTGACATACGTCAGATCAACTCCAGTAGGTTGTTGACCGCCAGAAAATCAATAACAATAAAGGGGACAGAAGTCAAGTCCTCCTTGGAAAGTCCGACGCAACTCAGTATGTGCTCCGGAGAGGCTGGATGTTCACAGCATTTTCTGCAAGTGGGATGGATTTTTCTGTTTGTTCAAAAAAGAAAGACACTTAAGGTGTCCACTTTTAAGCCTAGCTAGTGCAGTCTGGAAGCCACGATCACAATTAACTTCCAGAAGAGTGCCAGGGGATGTTCCGGCGTACCACGGGTGTGCAGGTGGAGTACGGCCTTTTAAATTTAGTTTAGTTCTTTCATTTGAGTACGATTCTTGGTAAGTAAGCGAAGAGCCGGTGGCCGTTTCGTCCTCGCTGCCCTCTTTAGCCAATCTATCCGCTACTTCATTACCACTAATGTTTACATGTGATGGAATCCATTGGAGATGGACGTCGTGGTTCTGAGAAATCTTCTTCAGTTTAAGCAGAATAGATATGCTGGTTTCATCGTCTGCAGAGGACGAGCCACTAAGATGTTGAAGAGCACTACGGCTGTCCGATAATATCCAAAGTTCGTCAAAATTATAATCATACGATATGATAGCGTTAGAATCCCTCAAGATGAGGGGTTCCAACGAGGGCATCTTTAGGAATGCAACTAATAATCTCCAGGGCTAGCTACCTAAGATGGTCGTCAATACGAGTTTGCTTGTTTGCAGTGGAGTTCAGATCAAAGTGGAATAAAACTCTTGGCATCCCCTCTGAGGGGGTCTATACAAGATCTTAAAGATTGTGGTTCTAATACCTTCTTAATTCAAGAATTGTTTCTGTGGGTCTTGTAAATCGTTCTAATTATTTGGTGGGGAAAAATTCTCCTATTTTAGAGCCTCCATTTTTAACCACCCTACCAGCTCACCAAAAATGGTTTAGAGCCCTTGTAGAGGGGCAACTTCTAACGCCATTTATTTAAAAAAGATTTAAGAACAAATACAAAGGTCAACAGGCTGAAAACAAATCTCAACAAAGAAGCTGGTGAACGAGAAAAATTCCCTGAATAGGATAGGAAAGACAGGAACAAGCTGGTTCACAACACTGGGCCCTAAATATTTTTAAGAGCTTCCATTGTACAGCTTTCTACAATTATAAATTCATACTTTAAACTTTGGTTGAAGAAATAATTCCTCCCAGTGCAAATCTTACACTGGGCCAGCCTCTGGTACAGCATAAACGAAGACAATTTATCAACAGTATGTGAAGTGTCAGTTTGTAAATTCTGAATCTAAAACACACTCCAGATTTGGCTTATGGCCATGGAACAACTTTTTATGCAATTTAAAATTTTATTAGAAGTAACGTTTTTGAAGTTTTCAAGTATTAATATTTTGTTGTTTCATAAAGTGTGATAATAGGTTTTTAACAAACCCTTCAAGGAAATTTAGCCATTAAATGGATTAAATTTTACAACGAAAATAATAATGATCATTCATTTTCACTCAAAAAGTAGAGCCCAGTTTTCTCATACAGAAAAACACAGTCAGTGAACTAAAACTAAAATTAATAACTCACCACTTTCATTATTTACATCAACATTTATATCAATGCCAGGTTGTTCTACGAGGAAATCAACAAGTCCCATGTGGCCTTTCATAAAAGCCAAGCTTAGTGGTGTAATCTATAAAAAATAAAATAAGTTTTATAAAATTTCAGGGAATAGAAAATTAGCAACTACAAATAAATGTGTTCAAAACTAAGTGTGTAAAAAATAGTCATGTGTTAGTGCATTGCTTTTAATGAAACATCTACAATGTATATAAATTCTAAAAGCTGCATCCCCAAAAGACATACATACTGATTTAATTTTTATAAAAAAGTGCATCTTAAAAAGTTGTACAGTAAAAAGTAGATAATTTAGTAATTTTAACAAAGCCTGATGCTTTTTATTCACCATAACTTTAAACGCAGTGTATTAAAGCAAATTGTTGTCTCTATTCTATCTTAAATTTCAATACATAACGCTTTGACTTTCACAATTATTACTGAAGCAACAATCCATTAGTTTGTATACAGGATTAATAGGTTTGATACTCAGAGGAAGTTTACATATTTAATTTCTCTCTTAATCCACAGGGAGTTATGTTTTTCTATCAAATACTCTACCCTCTGTAGAGAGCTTAAACACAAAGTCTAATTAGACTGAAACTCAAACTAACGCCTTTATATGGATTGTGAACCAATACAAACATTCACATTCAGACAAGGATTTGAACTAAAGGTCAGAGGTGAACCATTACTTTGTCAGGCAAGCGCAGGATTAATAATAATTTCAAACCCCATATATATATAAACAGATATCATACCTTCCAATCGTTTGGAAGATTTAAGCTTGCTCCTGCCTCAATCAGCAATTTCAAACAGAAATACCATCCATATGCAGCAGCATAATGCACTAGAGTATTGCCTGAGGAGTCTGTAGAATTAGGATTTGCACCAAGCCTCAAGAGATACGATGTCACATGAGCATGTCCGTTCATGACGGCATGTGTCAAAGCAGTCCTCTGTTTCTTATCTAAAACAAAAAATACAAGACGATGAACATAAATGATTACATGGTGCGCAGATGCCAACATCTGTGATTATGTTTCAGTTATTTTAAATGTGATTTTTAGGAATGCTTCAAGAATGTTTTAAACTACTAACCCATAAATGACATTTTAATCAAAATTAAAAAAGTTATGTAAATAACAAATTTTTATATTTTTAGTTTTGTTGCTTTCTTGCCAGTAACAATTTTGCTTTAAAAGTTTAAATTTAAGGCTCAAAACATAATTTTTTTTTTTTTAAACAGCTATGGGTATTTTTTACTGGGTCAGTGTATATATTAATCAGCAGCATCATTTCTATTTAAATAATACAATTTCAGACATGCTATTCTGATTATCAGTCTGAAAATGCCCACTGCTTCTTCAGATCTGGCATTAAATACAAGCAATATAGATTGATATAGAATTAGCATAAAATTGTCAAGATTGTGCATTACAAATTCAAGAATGAAAATTATCCAAAAGGCTGCTAAACTATAAATATTAATAAAATTTAAAAGTAACAAAGTTATAAAATAAGTTGAAATTTCTTTTGGTACATTGGTAAATGAAATAAAGAATAACAAATGGAAAAATAGCTAATTTTCATAAAAGATGCAAAAAGATAATTCACTATCAGTGAGAAAAAATAAGTAAAAGCCCATGATTAGTCAACACATTTCTGGGTGCATAACTTAACAAAAGAGCAATTAGATCTTCACGTACCTTTCATTTCTACTTGGGCAGAATGCTCTATTAAAAGACTCACAACATCTAGGTGGCCTTTCTGTGAGGCTAACATCAAAGGTGTTAGCTTGTCGTGTTGCGCATTGGTCATTTTATCTACATTGGCCTTATGTCGTATTAGCACTCGCACTACATCCTATGAAAAGTAAAGTTAAAAAAGGTAAGAGTGAATTCTGGGATAAAAACAAAAAATTATACTCACAGGTCAATTCTTAAGTCGTTAAATTGTTGAATAAAATATTGAAAAGCAAGAATTAATTTATAGTACATTTTTTAAGCATGTATAAAGGGCTAGTTTATGGCTAAGAATACATTTTGTAGCTGTTCTTGGAACAATCTGGCATTTGAATTAACATTCATTTTTTTAAAACTAGGAACAAGTGTTATGAGTTCCAGACCCATGCACTTGTAAATTCAAAGAAATTTTGTAACGTGTTATATTAAGTACTTTGCATATAAAACCTTTATATTGGCAAATTTTTAACTATTAATCAACCAAAAATCATAACTAAGAATTTTAATTTAAAAAAATATGAAGACTATGAAATATTTCTCTCTAGCGAACAATAAGTAAAATCAAAACGTGTTCTCGAAAATTGATAAAACACAAAAGACAGAAATTAATGGATCTACAGAACATTTTCATCCATACAAAAACAAACCCTCTCAATTATTAAAATGTATCAAACGTGTTCCTCCAGAAAGAAATTTAGGACATCAATTTCCCTAGAAGAAACTATACCTTTAAGTAACATCTTTTCTAAAAAATATAACCAAAAAGAAATCTTTACAACTTGATTAGCTTTTACCGAAACTAAGTTGGCATCTTTAAGCTTAAATATTGCCTGATGAAACATTTGTCCTGCATCCCAACTACATAGATTTTAAATCAACTGAACACCCATCACACAGAAAATCTGTAGTGATAACATGGCCAGTATGAAGATATCAAGACAGGCTAACAATTTAAGCAAAGCTTGCTATACGCATAAAAATTTAAAACACTAAAAAATGAATATATCAATGTTAGATATATCGTATTTCCAACAGGGTATGTCAATTTAAATAAGATGGATTCAAACCACCATTTAATCCCACTGATTTTTATTTAAAAATTGTGATACAAAGCAACCAACCTTTACATAAACTGTGTTTTTCTTATGAAGTTTAACTATGACAAAATTTAGTTCAATTCCATCAATACAACCCAATAGCCTTTTTTAAAACGAAATTTATCCATTCGACTATTTTTAGAAAACCACAAATAGGTTTGGGATGACAACAAAAAATATTTCTATACTAGTCACTGTGTGGCCAGCACGGTATTGCTCATGACAGTTCTTTTCGTGGGATCAAGTGTAATCACTGCTTGTGGGCAAGAGATCCAATCAGTGTGACGTCACAATCTCTTCAAAAATATAAATATTTAATTGAAAAATTATTTATTTAAAGAAAATCAAATGTATAAGGTATCTATCTATTGTAAAATTTTCTGCAAACTTCAAGTCAGTTGATATTTTTAATCCATCGTTAACGAATCCCGATTTTACAAAAAAGAACTAAACAATGGCAGTCAGAATTTTTTTTATTTGTTTTGCTTTGATTTGATGGTTTTGTTTGAGAGCAGGAAATGGAATCTGATTTCTCGAACACGATCAAGGTCAAATTCGCAAGGGGAAAAAAATATAAGTTACAGTTTAAAAATTATTTATTTAAAGAAAATCATATTTTTTTGTATCGATCTAATGTGAAATTTTCCACAGATTTCAAATCTGTTGTAATTTTTACTCCATCTTTAACGATCTAGGAGATAGAAAAAAGAACTACCTAACTCCAGTTAAAACTTTTTATTTGTTTTGTTCTTCGGCTAAAAGCATTCAAGCGGAAACACGGAAAAAATAAATTTAGAATCTGCAATCTCTTTATGGTTTGCCATTCTTAGGAAAACAAAAATAATTAAATTAATTTTTAAATGTTCTAGATTGAATTTTAAAATTAGGCACAACCCAAAAATTGCAAAAAAAAATCTGACTAACTGTGTGCCAAATCCAATTACTGTAAGCGCCATAAATTCGTCAGGACTTTGATCACAGAAAACGAACACTTTCTTTTATAACAGTTGAGATATGGTGACAGAAAAAGTGTCGTTCACATATGTTTATTAGCAGACTGAGCTATACATGAAGAATGAGAACATGTATCATGGAGTATTTTTGGTTAATTTTGACATCCTCTTCCAAAGGAAAGGTTGGATATGCATACTTGAATTGAGTTGTTTCATTACATAATACTTACTGTATGACCTTGTTGGCAGGCAATATGTAAAGCTGTATAAGACTTTTTGTTTCCTTTATCTATTGCATTAACACACTGTTTATCTTGCAGTGATACTGTAATTGCAGTCTCTTTCTTTGTATGTTCTGCAATGCAAGTAGAGACATAAGAAACTACTACGGTTAAAAACAAATCTAAATTAATAAATGGCACTTTTTTTTTAAGAATTAACTGCAAAATATAAATTTCTGGGAAAAATAAAATCAATAATGCTTCAGATAATCACTTAAAAATTAATATAATTCCAGTTTTTAGTTTAATTGTATATATTATTTCATAAAAAAGAAATTCCATCGATGCACTTTTGTTGAATAAAAACTAAACAGAAAAGGAAAATGCCTTTGAAAGCATTGAAAAGAAAATATCAGTTTTTATACATTAAAATTTGATGAATTTGTATTTTTATTCTAATTGAATTCGTAACAGTTCAGTATTTAATTCAATAGTTTTAACACACAAGACTTATTGGAAATAATTCAAATTGGGGCAACCAAACTCATAGTTACAGCATCAAATCTTCTTTCATTGACCTTTTTCTTTAGACATTAATCGTGTTTAAAAGCATTCAACATTGACTATGCCCAGAAGCATGAATGATAAATATATTTTTTTTAATTTTATCATTACACACAATTTTATTTCGAAATTTCTTATTGAGCTTTAACCTAGTTTCAAAAACAAAATATTCCAACCAAATGCTTGCATAATTTATCACTTAAATCAAATTACCTGAAGCTATTAGGTGCCTCAAGATCAAATCAACATTGTGAGCACGGCCAGCTAAAGCTGCAACAAGTAGAGCTGTATTGCCATCAGATTCTGCTTCTTCCAAAGAAATGCCCCTAAAATTACATTTAGAAATTCGTTGATTACAAAAATATTCATATAAAACCATCACATCAAATAACACTGGCTACAAGATAGCTTCAATGACTTTAAAAAAAAAATGCTTCCACCTATGGATATATGTTGACAACAATCCCCTCTTTGACACAATACCTGTGAATATTGGTCGTGGCTATATCCAGAGTCACACATATATTATTAAACAACCACCACTTGCAACACACAGTAAAGCTACACTTCCCTGATGCAAAAAAAAAACACTGGGTTATATAATCAACTTGCAAGTGAAACATTAAGTCAAAATACAACTCTGCGAAAATTCAACTCACTAAGCAAGTTTTTCAACCCATGTAATCTTCATGCAAAGATAAAATGTCTTGGTGAATTTCACCAGTCTTAAGACCATAAAACTCTGGTATAGAAAGTTATCTTGAAAATGGTGACCAGAGTTCCCACTCTATTTCAAAAATAAAATTCCCTGACTTTTCCAGGTAAATTTTTACAAGTTCTAGGTACTTAAGCAATTCACAACATTTTTTAGGTGGAAAACGAAGAAATATTTCAACATTCCATAGCCAATAATAAAAACCAATTCAAGAATTTTCAGTCAAAATTAATACACAAAGCACAAGTAATTTTGCATTAAAATAACATTCAAACAATCTAACATATTTGACTTAAAAATCAATTTGTGATTTAATGTATCAAAAGCATGAAATTCTTCAATTTAACCCAGTGGACAAAACAAAATTCTTTACCTGTTAAATATTACTTGTTTCTTTTAAAATTGGTTGAAAAATTCAATTCATGAAATAAAGTGATATGAAACTGTACAAATCTTATTGGCTACTTTTCTCCAAAGCGTCTGGAGAAGCCAAAATCAATCATTTTCCGGGTCATGGAGGCAATTTTCCAGGTTTTAGACGAAAATCGTAATTTAACCCCGACTTTTCACCGATTTCTTTGGAGAAAATTAAATTCCCTGACGATTCCGCGTTTTTGAGGTTTTTCCCGACATGTGGGAACCTTGGTTGACTTGGTGTTTCATTTGTAAGGCAACACTATTTTCTTACTGTAAAGGCAATAACTAGTCTGTCCAACTGAACAAAAACTTTTTTTCCAGATCCTTCCAAGGAGAAGGATGAGGCTACAGGATCACTGGAAGTACTAGGACGGTGGGTTTAGTCCACCAACATCAAGTCATATTCGATGTTCGCTATTCTCAGCAGCATAAACCAACGATTTAATTCAATTGTAATTTTACAATTCATATTCAATTTCATACGCACATTCCAATCACATTTTCATTCATGTTCCAAACTTAATGAATATTTTTGATATAATACCTCGATATCAGAAGTTCCAAAGGGCCGGTGTTCCTGCAAACAGATGCATAATGGATGGGTCGCCAACCATTGTCGTCGGCAAGGTTGTACTCAGGAGCTGATGTCAATAAAGCTGTCAAATACTGCGGGTTGGGGTTTATCGCAGCACAGTGAAGTGGTGTGATCTAAAATTGCACATAAAGTTAAATTTATAAACATAAAAAGTACCAGAACAATAACCTAAGTACATAAATTAGATCCAAACAAAGTGGAAAACATTACTCTTTAGGAGCTGAGAAATTATAAAATAAGAAATTCACTCAAAACGATCAAATAATATTACTTAAATTTTTCGAGAGAATCCTCAAAAGCCAAAAGCCAAAAATATTTTCTCCCATTGCCTTTAACCAACAAATTGAATAAGTGTTATGGGAAAAGATAACACTTGTCATCCCTCTGTGAACTTAGCCATGACTACAAAAATTATAATACGATATATATAGCAGTGTAATACAAATCCACCATCGAGTAATTTTAGGTAGGCAAAGTTCCACTATCTTGTTAAAACTCAATCCGGATCCGATTTAAGAAATTTTAATATAAATTTTTTTTATTTCCATGCACATTAGTTTTTTTATATATTTGTAAAAAAATATAATTTATCCCAAATATTTATTATTTACTTTTATTGTTTACATTAAACCATGTTTCGTTAAGCAAATTTTAAATAACACATATTTTATAAAAATTGTACAACCAAGTAAAAGGAACACAAAAAATACCTACCCGAGCATTGCCTTGGGCTTTTTTGACAACCGATACTGATTTAAAAGGAGACAAAGGTTGTCTGTCATTCAACAAAACCTTAAAAATAAAAATTTATTACTTAGATTGGTAAAAGAAAAAACAAACCAGATAAAGTTATATTTTTAAAATGCTACGTACCTCTTTATGAAGATTATTGAATCCATAACCGCCTTTATCTGATGCCTCACTAACCAGCTGACCAGCAAGTTTGTGATGACCATTTCTCACTGCCATGTGTATTTGTTTCAAGGCTGCATCTTTCTATGGAAGAAATAAGTTCTGGTTTACAAAACAATGTTTTTTGGAGATTTTAAATTTCACACTGAAAATTAAGTAATTCACAAACCAGAAAAATATTTAAACTTTGCTTTCATTCTTTTCAATGGTTGTGCCAATTTTTCAGTTTCAAAGTTCTAATTTAATAAACACAGAGGAAATTTTTCAGACAAGTTATTGATTGTAAAGAACCCTTAGAAATAATAAAACATGGATGTCACTAATTTATAAAAATCATGTTAGCATATTTCAATAATTGTTTAAAACTGAAATCACTGGATATTAATATATTATGAAATGCTTTAATTCAACTTACTGTCCATGAATAAGCATAACTATCATCTTTATTATCAGAAAAGAGAAGGTTTATCGTATCCTTCGATACACCAGCTCTTAATGCTTCTTTGAAAAGATTGTTGTCCACTTCTGGATAAGTTGAATCACAGAAAGACTTATCCTGTTGAAAACAGAAGACATTTAGCAGACATCTGAAGAAACTAATATGTAATGTAATCAATTTGCAAATGCAGCCATTTTTCAAAAAAAAAAGAACAAGAAGCATGTGTCATACTAGCTGGAATTTTTTTAAAAATTGTAATCAGTCTGTCAGAAAATATAAATATTGAATTTCTACACTTATAACTTAAAAATTAATTTATAAATTAGTAGTGTTAACTTACCTTTAAAAAAGCATTGTTTCCTTCTCTACCACCACGGCAGGAATTTATTGGTTTTACAGCATGACCAAGCATAGTTGTGTTGTAACTAAAAAAGGAAATCCATAAATTAAAATTAAAATAATTAACAGCTGTCACTAAAGTAATAACAAAGAAAAGAATATATTATATAGAATGAAAAAGATTAGAAAACCAATGATAAAGAATAGAATTCTTCATCATTGGGGCCAGTTGAAGATGATTCTGAATTTTTATTACAAGGTGAACAAAACCAAATTTTTAATTGTGTTAAATTGCAGAAATGAAGACAGCCACATGTAATTTTTATCAGATTACATAGCCATTCAGTCTCAGTTACACACCTTGTTAAGTTTTTATTTCTGGCTAAAATGACCGTTACAGAACTTCCATTCAAAGCACTTGTGGTTGGTTAGGTTTTATGGCGCAAAGGGTCACATTTAGGTAATATGTGCAAAATACACGGCAGACAACATGAACGGATAGATATGCAAACACAAGGAAAGTTTTACTCGACAGATACACCTCAAAACATGTGAATAGTAGCCTTAGTGATATTAAATTCATAAAAGTAGCAAAATTAGTCATATCTCTCTTTTTTTTTAAAGCTTATTTCACTAGCACAGTTTTAGTTACTCCCACCATCTACATATATCCTTGGAAGAGAATAGAAGTAGGAAAAGGATTTGGCATAGCTCGACATTTAGTAAATAGCTCACTTTTAATAGAAAAATGCAACTCTAGTTTAACAGATTTTTAGTTAACAGTGATAAGAATGTTTTTGATACTTTCAGAGAACAGTAGTTGTCGCAACATTTCCCAAATGACAAAAAGGGCATGAATTTATGAATGAAACAAGGATTTGTACAATTGGTTACAAAATGGAAAACCCAATTTTCAAAAAGAAAAACAAATTGAATTTGCCAAAACTATCAAAATACAGGCTTTTAGATGATTCTGCTCCATTAAAAAGATACCCAGTCACCAAGGGTAAAAACTAGAAGAACTCGCTTTGCAGTTGAATGTGGAAGCCCTGCCATTAAATGAGACATGCTGAAATGTCGCCCAATTTCAGGAGAAAAACATGATTAGAGATTAGTATCAAGCTCATCATTTACCCTGAAACAAAAGAAATCATCTCAATGGCAAAACGCCCTAGTCAAATACTGAAATCACAAAATCGTATTTAAACCCCCTTTTCTCCCTAGAAAACCAGGACGCAGTTCTTCCACAAGCATGCCCTTTTGGAACAAATTGTTAACAAGAAATATTACCTATCATCCATCCTCAACAAGAAGTTTTCAGACGAAATAGACCACACTTAAAGAGTGATTACTGGACGATCCCTCACCTTGTTTTAGCCAAATACTGTTATACACTGTTTTGACACTCCTACTTCTACCATGCAACATTTGTTTTACTAACTAGGGGGCTCCGCCCCCTGCTCGCTTACGCTCGCCAACCCCCGGGGATTGCTGCGCAATCCCATTTGGTTTGCTTCGCAAACCAACACTCCTTTCACAGATGTCATTTGGTTTGCTTCGCAAACCAACATTCCTTTCACAGAGTGAAACTATCTGAATAATTCGTATTATGCTGATTTCACTTTCCGGTACATGACGTCACAGCGAGGGCTTCGCGCCCTGCTCGCTTACGCTCGCCGACCCCGGGGATTGACACGCAATCCCGTTTGGTTTGCTTTCTCAAACCAATACTTCTTTCGCAATTGATTTAACTTTTTTTTGCTTTAACACTTAATGCACCCTAAACTAATAGCCGCATCAGTAAAAAATCTTCTGTATCTTGTTCCCTGTACAATTTTAAGTAAACAGTGTTAATATCAATACATTGTACTTTGTCGGTAAACTGTCTTGAGAACAGAGGGAAAAAAGCGAGCCTTTTTCCTCGCCAAATAAAAAGAAATCGTTTTTATGGCAATTGTTGCTACGATAAATTTGATATCTGGCAAACCCGATAGTAGAAAATGCAACCCACTGCTGTTTGCCGAACCAGCTATGCGAACTGAAAAATACGAAATTTGTGTCACCAACTTTTGATTGCATCGAATTTATTTATGAACCAATTTTAAAAATAATTGTACCGTAAGAAAGAGTACATTGTGAGGTATACTGCAATATTTTTAAAATTAAAAACTAACAGTAATACTATATAGATATGACCATTTTAGTTTTGTATCGGAAGTTACGATCTGAAAGTTCCGAAAATTGTATGACCTACTTTTAATTGCATCGATTTTGTTTATTAACCAATTTGAAAAATAATTGTACCATAAGAAAGAGTGTAATGTAGTGTATTCAGTGATGTTCTCAAATTTAAAAAATAATGGTTTTTGCCGTAGACATAACGGTTTTAACAAAACGTAGCGAAAATATCCGAAGATTCCGAATTTTGTATCACGAACTTTTGATCGCATCCAATTTAATTATTAACCGATTTCAAAAATAATAGTACCGTAAGAAAGAGTATATTCTGAGGTATACTGCGATATTTTAAAAATTAAAAACTAATAGTAATTAGATATAGATACGGCAGTTTTAAAAAAAAGTAACAAAAATGTCCCGATTTTTCCCGAATTTCAAAAAAATATTATCAAGAACCACATTTAAATTTCAAAAAAAACTCGACGAGCTGCAAAAATTTACGTTGAGAGGTACTCTTAAAAAAAAACTCACGACTAAAGACTGAAATTTTGAATGTGTTTTGCTCACTCGCGGAAGAAATTTCACTTCTTCAACTTTAACACTTAATAAAACCTAAACTAATAGCCGCATCGGAAAAAAATCTTAATAATTATCCAGGGAATACGATGAAGAACAAAGCATGTTAATTTCATATTTTTCCGATCAGTACTTTCTCGGGAAACCGTCTAAGAATGGAGCTAAACAACAAAAATTTCAATTCTTCGGCGGCGGCGGCGGTAACTTTTTTTTAATATAGAGAGATTCCCAATCAGAAGACAACATTCACAGGGGAAGATCTCAAACACAGAAGAAACAAAAATTGCAATCACCTAATAAATATACTAACAATTGGCATTGTAAAATACTGTTACTGCAAAACAATTAAGAGAAGTGTGTAAAATGAGTGAAGGGGCCAAGGTTTAAACTAAATATTCAGTCTTCTTCACTTAAATCTTTGATTTATCTGACCAAAGGACATCTACTTTTTAGTGATCAAACTTTGTATATCTAGAATATTTGTAAACAAACATGGAAACTGAACAAGGGAAAACAGAAGGATTGTTTGCAGAAGGCTCTGAGAAATAAGTTGAAAAAAATATTAATTCAGAATATATTTATTATTTCAGATGAATATTTTTTATTTTGAGAAACTTCAAGTGTATTTATATGTGATACAATTCCAGTTCGGTTCTAATACACGGCAAATAATTTTAATCTAATTCTGATGATTTAGACAAACTTGATTTTTTAATGCAAAATAAAAATTAAAGAAGTAAAATCTTACCGTCCAGAACTTTGGTATTCCAAGAGCGTCTCAGGAGGATTCGCATATTTTCTTTTATTTACAGTCAAGAGAGCTCTAATAGCTCTGTGGTCTTCTTCAATTACAGCATACATGAGAGGGGTAAATTGTACATCAACACTCCGATAAGTATTTAGCTGTAGAGTAAAAATACAAACATTAGTAACTTGGAATGGGCAATCAAACATTGTAATATTTTTTTAATGTGCAACGAAATGACATCAAACATTAATAAGCATGTTTTTCAATATAAATGGAAAAAAAAGAAAGAAATACTTTTGAAATTATTAAAAGTTACAGAATTGTGCCGCATTTCATCTCTGTTCTAACAGACAGGTGGCCCAGAGGTAACGACGCAAGCTACAGAGCGCTGGGTCTACAGTTCGAAACCCACTGAAGGCTACTAGCAAGTTTTTAATTTCCTTTTAAGTTAATTTATTTTGATTTGTTTGATTTGAATGCTCTAGAATATTCTAGACTGTTAACTGTATATATATATATATATATATATATATACCAGGGGGCTCCGCCCCCTGCTCGCTTACGCTCGCCAACACCCCCGGGGATTGCTACGCAAACCAACATTCCTTTTGCAGAATGAAACTATCTGAATAATTTGTATTATCCTGATTTCATTTTACGGTCCATCACGTCACAGCGAGGGCTTCGCCCCATGCTCGCTTACGCTCGCCGACCCCCGGGGATTGCCACGCAATCCCGTTTGGTTTGCTTCGCAAACCAATACCTCTTACGCAAGTGATTTCACTCTTTTTTGCTTAACACTTAATGCACCCTAAACTAATAGCTGCATGAGTAAAAAATCTTCTGCATCTTGTTCCCTGTACAATTTTAAGTAAACCCTGTTAATCTCCAAACTTTACGATGTGTACTTTGTACTTTCTCGGTAAACCGTCTGAGAACAGAGGGGAAAAAGCGAGCCTTTTTCCTCGCCAAATAAAAAGAAATCGTTTTTATGGCAATTGTTGCTACGATAAATTTTATATCTGGCAAACCTGATAGTCAAAAAAACAACCCTCCGCGAATACAATGCTCCGCAAATTTGCTCCGCGAAATAAAAAATACGAAATTTGTGTCACGAACTTTTGATTGCATCGAATTTATTTATGAACCAATTTTTTAAATAATGGTACCGTAAGAAAGAGTTCAGTCTGAGGTATACTGCGCTATTTTCAAAATAAAAAACTAATAGTAATACGATATAGATATGACAGTTTTAGTTAACGGCTATAACAAAAAGTAGCGAAAATATCCAAAGATTCCGAATTTTGTATGACCAACTTTTGATCGCATCCAATTTAATTTTTAACCCATTTCAAAAATAATAGTACCGTAAGAAAGAATACATTCTTAGGTATAGTGCTATATTTTAAAAATTAAAAAATAATAGTAATAAAATATAGATACGGCAGTTTTAAAAAAAAGTAACAAAAATGTCCTGATTTTTCCCGAATTTCAAAAAAATATTATCAAGAACCAAATTGAAATTAAAAAAAAAAAACACGACGAGCTGCAAAAATTTACGTTGGGAGGTGCTCTTTTAAAAAAACTCACGGCTGAAGACTGAAAATTTGTATGTGTTTTGCTCACTCGCGGAAGAAATTTCGCTTCTTCAATTTTGACACTTAATAAACCCTAAACTAATAGCCGCATCGAAAAAAAATCTTAATAATTGTCCGGGGAATACGATGAAGAACAATAATTTCGTTTTTTTCCGATCAGTACTTTCTCGGGAAATCGTTTAAGAATCGAGCTAAACAGCACAGTTTTCAATCCTGCGGCGGTAACTTTTTTTTAATATAGAGAGATAAGCTGCTGCCGTCGAGCTGAGAGGCAGTTCTGATGTACGATCAGCTAGATCGACGCACGTTCTTTTGCTCTAAATAAACCACTGTTTGATCGATCTAGTTAACAGCTGTTATTTGAAGCACCATCATAAAAACTACCCCAAGTATTTATGCAACAATATTTATACAACAAATTGAATTAAGTTTGGATGAGCAATTTATTCCAGAACAGGAAATAATAAAGGTATTGAAACCATGAATGAAGTTAAGACTGGAATGTTTCAATAAATATTTTATTAAAACCAAGGACAAATGAAAGCATTCTAAAAACTTGAGGATGCCCTACAATTACAAGACAATTTCAAGTTACCTAAAATTCAAAACTAACGAAAAGTGACACTTGACATGTCAACAAAATTTGTGCCCTTATAGTAACACAGGCATTCAAACTTCAAAGATGTCAAAAAAAAAATGATAAAGGAAGATTTATAAATTCTAGTTATGATTTTTTGGGGGTACTTACAGAGCATATTTTCTGAGTGTCCTTCATTAAGGACTGTAACAGGGATATATCCTTCAGAAGTATTGCACGTATGAGTAATTTACTATGAGCAGATGATGATACATATGGAATCTGTATGCTGCAAAAAGGATAGTATAATTTTTAAAACATGGGTAATACAAAAAATTATTCTTAAAATACCACATTGAACAATGTAAATCATGAACAACTTCACAGAAAAAGCAAGAAATGGGTTCTTATTACTTTTACTAAACAAGAGGATAAAGAAAAGAAAGGTGACTTACTTTGTTTCAAATGTAGGATCCTTTTTAAACTCAGTAACTTTAGGATTTGGGTGTAACCTTTCAGCAATCTTCCTTAATTTTGTCGCTGGCTTGCCAGCTTTGTTTGATACAATTATGCGTTCACCTGAAATTTTAAATTCAACGATTTCATTTCGCCAGAAAGCAAAAAAGTAGTAAACAAATAAAAACACAAAAAAAAATATTATGTTTGACAGCTTAGGAGTTTTGCTCCTCCCTACATAGGGCATTTAATTTCAAGAATATTATTCAGCAATAAAGCATAATTATCTTGCTGGTTTTTTTTTTTTTTTTTTTTGACATTTAATTGAGTCTTCATGGGATATGCAAACATATATTATGGCTAGAAGTTCATGAGTAAAATTATTTACAGTTAAAGCTAGATTAAAACTTACATAATAGTCATGTCCACTAGTATACATTTACTTCAATACATAACCTTGAGTCATCATGAAAAAAAAATCTAAATGTTGTATATTAACAGAAATTTCAATACATAACGACTTATTAAATAATCTGGGTTCCCATTCCTCAAGCTAAAGAAGAATTAGGGTCTCTTTCACTCTTTAAGTGCTATGTTTGAGTTACATGGTCACACCAATTATTAACCTCAGACAAGTATAATTGACATTGGTTTTGAATGCAACTGAAAAAAAAATGTATTCTTGTGGACTGTGGAAACCTTGATAATCAAATGTGAGAAGCTGACATGATTATCTTTTAAAATTAAATTTCAAATCGAATGTTTTTTAAGGATTAACACATACTTTAGTTTTTAATACTTTAATCGCTGCAGTGATTAAAGTGTTAGCTTTTAAAACCTTTAAAATTTATAACTATTTTAGCATGCTTAACATGTTTATAGCTTTAACTAATTGTGTCAGTGCACTGGTATTATGGATTCTTCTCAGTATAGAAATGTGTGTCGTTTTACAATATTTCAGAAATGTCACATGACTAGGGATGGGCACAGTATCTCAAGGTGAATCTGCTTTAGAAATAGTAAATAAAGATATTCCCAGAATTTTTAGGAAACTAGGAGCAAATAATGTAAGGGTATTTTCTTATGTTATTTCATCCAGTGTAATTTCACACACACACACACACACACACAACAAGTCTAAAATAAAAAATAACACACACAAGATATAATGCAAATTATTACCTTCCTTCTTTAGCTTCACCTTCACTGTTTCTCTAGCACGAAGTTTTACTTTAGCAGCAAGGGTTTTACTTTTGCTTTCAGCTATAAACGAAATTTTACTTTGTAATTTTTATTTGTAACAAATTCACTTATCTGAGCAAAATTTTAAGGAAAGAAAATGAGTAGGTTTTGTTATGACAACAAAATGGTGTCCTTATTTGACAGCATATAATGTCGAAACAAATAATATTTAACCGTAGAAAAATCTAAATCGACTTTGAAATTGAAGATTAACTTTACACTTTAAAATATCTCTTATGAATATCAATTAAAAATAGAAAAACAATTTCTAAGAGTTCCACAGCATGTTTAGTCTTTCATATGTGAATAGTTTAAAAGGGAACACATTCAATAAATGTTACAATACAGGAAAATGAAACAGTCAACACAAATAGGAATTCAAAAAGAGTTGCTTTCATGAGGCATAATTGAGTTTTCTGTATATTACGCATAAATTTAAAATGTATACAATTAAAACGTCTTATTGAATTTATTATTTAACATGAACAAAAACTAATGATCAATATTTTAATTAGTTTGTAGTAAGAGAAAAAAATATACAAGGAATTTTAATGCATACCTGCTGTTGTAGATGCACGAGTTACTTTTGCTGTCTGGGGCCTTTTGGGTCTACCTCTGTGTGATGCTCTACTTGCAGCTCTGCTTCGCAGTTGAGAAATTTTGTTTTTCTGTTCATTTTTTAAAGTTTCTTGTTGAAGTCTTAAGATTTCTTCGTCTTCCTTACCCACAATTGAAACATCAACTAGGGTAATAAAAAAATTAGCACAAAAATAAAAATACAAAAAAAAGGAATTTAATTTTTTAACTATGTTAAAACTCTGAACATGGTTAACAAATTTATGTAAAAACTATTTGTTCATTTAAATACACCTAATTTTTTTACACAACAGATACGTTCCTGGAGAAAACATGTAACAAGACATTGAAAGAAAAGATTGGAAGTTTTTTGACAATAAAACGACACATAGTTTGTGTATGACTAGCATATCACTGCAATCACTAGAAATGTTGTGGACATTGTCTTCTTCGAAATTGGATGGCCCTCTGATGTCAAATCAAATTTGCGTAAAAAAGATTTGTGTAAATTAGGTGTTCTTGATTGTCCCAAATGTACATAAATACGTGTACATTTGGACCAATAGTATTATAACAGCTAATAATTGTGTATCTTTGTCAGCAATAATAGGACATTTTTTTAATTTAGGGCGTGTTTGGATAATTTCTTAGTTTTTATAGTCTTTTTTACAAATTTTTGTTGAAATATTCCCTTGTAAATCTACCGACCAGTTTCAGGTGCCAAATAAAGTTCATTATCTTATCCTTAAGTATAAACAATCTTCCTACACTATTCTATTGGTGAGTGAGTAATCGACACTGGTAAGAGGGTAAGGGCTAGGGAGTCGAGCTTTGACAAACAAAATATCACATTTTACTTTAGGATTGAGTTGTTAATCAAGATGTTTAATACTGTCTAAGACAATCATAAATCCATTACCCTGAGTTCCACAAACTAATAAGTGTTCAAGGACAAAAACATCAAAAGTGCATGAAAATGTCTGTCAATTCAAATCAATTGCAGTGGTAATGTACCAAAACACACTGCATATATTTTTTTTAAGATTTGCCTGTTTGGGTGATTAATTTTAAGCAGTAATTTCTCAAAAGATACTGCTGTAATTCAACGATAATGTTCAGAAACTAACAATGAAGCATTCAAATGTTTGGCTGGGTTGTCCACAAGAGTATCAAAACTTATGTGAAACACTAATATTTAATGTCTATATAATATGTCGCTCTTTCAACTTAAGACACTTAAGAAACTCTAAACTAATAGCCACATCGGAAAAAATCTTCATAGTGTTGACAAACAAATGAACAAATCATGTCAATTTCGTAACTTTCTGATTCGTACTTCTTTAGGAAATAGTCTAAGAATTGAGCAAAAAAACTCAGTTTTCAATCCTGTGGCAGCGATGGTAACTTTTTTTTAATATAGATATTTAAGTCAAAAATATCTGAGCCTGGGTAGTTAAAGTCCTAGAGACTTTCTATTATTCTTTAAAATAGAAAAATCTGTACTATTCATTAAAACAAGTATATTCTTCATTATCATTCAATAAAATCACATGGTACATTCACAACTGAATAATCAAAATTCACTGTTTCAAGAGAAATTTGTTGATATCAAAATGATAAATATTCAAGACAAAACACAATTACTCTGATGAGCTAACAAGATAAATGCACATTAATATTACCTCCATCTGTTGTCACTTGCAAAGAAGATATATCCATTCCATTTTCAACATTTAGAGCTCTCTGTAGAATATTTAAAGTTCGCTGACGTTCTTCACTGGGGAGCATGTATTTGTTTTTGTCCACACGTTTTAACCTCAAATTTGTCAAAACACATTCAAAATCTGAAACAAATTTCAAATTGTTTAGCTCCTATAGTGATGAAACTACAACAAAAAGCAATCAAAACAATGAACATAATTTTTGAAAACAATATCAAACTTTTTTTTACAACATCCTAGCTACAAAGAATAAGTATTAAAATTCCCATAATCTATTTTATAACATAGTTAATTGTAGAGATAGATTAATTGATTTAAATCAATGATTTAAAAAAAATCAATTTGATATTGATTAAAATCACGATTTTAATCAGTGATTTAAATCAAGTGATAAATCTTGACACTCTGATATCAGTATCACAAAAGAAAATTAGTGGTTTAGTAATAATTAAATTTTAATACACTCTTTTTGAAAAACTATTATGAATTTGAATATATATAGTTGTTTAGTGATGTATTTAAAAAGGTTTAGTAGTTTTTGTGAAGAATAAATGGAACCTATGAGTTACAGCAAAATAAATCAGTTACCAAAATTCAGCAGTAACTTTTTTACATTAATTATGCAAAAAATGCAAGGGAAACATCTCATATTGAATACAATTTATTGAGCAGTACAATTCAGAATCATTAACTGCAGAGCACAGGTCAAAATGTTTGCTGCTTTGGGATAGTTTTAATTGGAGAATTCTAAAAATAACTTAGAATTATAGAATTCCAAATTGAAATAAATGTCAAAATATTCATGACCAGTCAGTAGACAAAACAGGGCAACATACAAACTACAATGCAGTCTGGGATATAAATGCAATTTTGTTCCTGTTTACAACTTGAAAAACAAAAACAAAATGTAGAGATTTAGTAAAAAAAAAAATGGTGGTTGAAAGATATTAACTTCTTATTTATTTCAAAACAGAGGCCTACAATTATTAATCAGAACTTTAAATTGTTGCAAATAAGCTAAAAATAATTTTTTAAAAGATCCAAAGACACAAACTTAATCAGCATTATTCAGGCATCATAAGAACTATCCAACTTAAATCACATTAAAAGAACATTCAAATTTAACTAACCTGTTTGGTCATAAAAGTCAGGAATATAAATATCAGATTCTTTATCACTCATCCATTGTATTTTAAACCTCTTGCTGCTTTTGTACACATTCTGTGCTGTTCGGCACACGAAAAAGCTTCCTAGAAACATGCAAGGAAAAATTCACTCAAAACGAAATTAACTAACAAAATTGCCAATGAATCCAACATAAAATATTGAATCAAGAAATTTTGATAGCAGTTCTATAAATACTTTAAAAAAAATAATAATAATAATAATTGTTAATATCAAAACCTTACTTACAGTAGCAATATTCTACTAGTGTGCTACACTACAGCACACTGATGTGAGTGCTACACTCGATTTTGAGTGTCTATACTTCAGCACAATGGTGTCTTAGGGATGAAGCAGTTTATGAATTACGTAATGTTTATTTCATACGATACATTTCAGTCTTTAAAAATTAAAGTCAATATGAAGCGATTTATGATTTGTATGCTTGAAAAAAATAAGTGACAAGCTAGTTTTCCATAAAAAGGAAGGATCTTTGCAGAATATTGTATGACAGGGGATGGAATAAGTTATATTACTTTTTTTGTGGTTGACCTTTTCATGCCAAACTATTTTCAGTAAAAAGAAATCTAATGTTTTTCAGCAGTTGGTTTGTCACTCAGGAATTTGCTTCACAAGGGTTCTACCAGTTTCTAAAGTGACAAGATAATATGAAACTTGTTTGACATAAAATTCTTCCAGAAACTTGTTGTTAGAGTGGATACATTGGAAGATTGAAAACTTCAAATACATCAATGCAAGGTCTTTATAAATTAATGACCTCAGACCAATAAAATTGCTGCATTTATGAGAGCTGTAATGATGTGGATCATAAATTTTCAAAATACCATTTATGATGTGTTTAGTCCAGATGAAAGGAAAGTTGTACTAAATCAGTTTTAAGTTTTTGCTAATTTGGAATAACTGATATTATTAACAGCTGTGTTAACAGATAATAGCACTAACCATTTGTTAATAAATTAAACAGTTAATATTAAATGTTAGAAATTGACATTAATGGTCAATTTTAAGTTTATTCTTACAAAATGTTCAATATCTTAAAATTTTGATAGGATTATTTTAAGAGTAACTTTTTACATTTATCAATTTCCGTCAATGTCAGTGATCAATATTTATTTTATGCCAGCACACAACAAAAAGTACTCAACTTATATCAAGTTAATACTTTACTTAATTCAAGCTTATTTCTAATATGGGTGTGTGATTACAAAAAAAAACCTCCTACAGTAAAAAGTAATGATAAATCCCATTTATTTCAAGTATAGAAAATAGATTTTTGACGGGGCATTTTTTTACATATTAGACAAAAATATGACAATTGGTTTTTGTTGTAAATAAAAACTACAGGGCAAAATGCTAATATTAGATATTATAAACACTAATGCAAATATAAATATACATTTAAAATGATGTACGTAATATTTATATTTTAACAGAGAATAGCCTCTATTGAGAAAAATGTGTGTATTATAAAATAATAAACCAATATTTTACCATTACATAAGGAATGCAATCCATTTTTGCTGACAAACAAATAATCAATTTCCATATTGAATCTACCAAATGCTTTTAATACCATTAAGCAAATGTATGTTTTAAACAATCCTATTGGATCTAATATGTGAATATTAATACTTTTTAATGATTTTTCATTTACAGGGTTGCAATCATAACTATACATATAAAATAGTTGCTTTAGTAAACTGAAAAGTTCAAAATAGTCTCCTCCTAGCGATAATTTAGTAGTCTTTTATGTTATCTATGCTGACTCAAATAAAAAGAATAGGACGTGCATATGCAGTACAGAAAATTTTGAAACATTGCTAGACAATGCTAAGTATGAGATAATTTATTAACAAACAGAACTTTGATTTCTTAAGCCAACCTTTGTTACCTTCAAAAAATTTGAACTTTTTTCTGTAGTTTATTAAACTTTAGAAATTAACCGTTATAACCTTATAATAATAATAATAATAAATGTTGTTCTACCTTTTAAAATAACTGTTGTGAATAAAAAGCACAATTAAAACAGACTTGAATGCTGTTAACTTATATATATTTAGCCGAGAAAACGTATAAAAAAATCTTTTCTTGACATTGGATTGGATGCAATTTTCCTCTAGTGACCTTTGAAATCGCTGTTGCCATTTTTGTTACCAAAGTTATTTAAAAATGGATAATGCAAAAAAAAAATGTCTATAACTTTAAAAGTTGTCACTTGTTTTAAAATATTCACTTTAGGGCCTTTTTTTTGATGAAAAAAGTCGACATAGTCGCCCAAAGGTTAAAAATAGTCGGATACAGTCGCCAATGGCAACCCTGATTTAGAGTAAACAAAACTTAGTAACACTACAGGGCTCTGATATGCTTAATTTTTAAATATTAATTTTTTATGAATGAATATCCTCCAGAAATATCTGATCTGCATGCTGTGTAAATCTATTCCAAGGGATGTATCTGGCCGGTTACAAGGAATAACCTTTCTTGAGTAACGCATTAGGCCTGGGAGATGGGATAACCTTTTCGGAACAGCTGCATTTGGCCAACGAGCCTAGAAAACCTTTACAAAGAGCAGTTTCTGGCCTAGAAAACATTTGTAGGGCAGAATCTGATTTTCTGGAGATACATTGCTAATCTAATGGAGATACATTGCTTCTTACAAATTGATAGCAGTTGGAATTAAACCTAACAAGCATGTACTGTCCCTCTACCACAAAAACTCCCACTGCTAAGGTAGAGTGGTAGCTGTCAGTGTAGAAACAGAAATCACACTGGTTTCATTTTGCTTTTGGCTTATGTGGGTGGCATGAAAAGATAGTATATCATACATCTCCTTGACAAGTAAAGTAAAATTTATAATAAATACATTTCCAATTTGTGGTAAAGTGCACATTGCTGATAACCTAAATACATTTCTTTGTGAACTTAACCCACCAATAGGTACAAAAAGGAACATACAACATAAAAATACATATCTTCAGAGTCAGGGAAAAAGGGGTAAAGCAAAATAGGCTATTTCTAAGAATATCTTAAGTTGAATATATATATTTCACTCTTACTCTTTTATTCACTAATATCCAGGAAAAAATGAAGCATGCCATGACACAAATAATTGCAACTGAGATTCGTAGATTCCATTTAGCTCCAATTTTAAGCATATTTTTTTAATTGATGATGCACTTGCCTAATTTGGACTCATAGCAGTGAGTGTAACCCGACTCCTCCATGAAGTACTTTATGGTAAACAAAGCTGTACTGTCTTTCACACAGATTGCTAAATCTTAAACATTCCTATGAAAAAGTGGGAAAGCCAGTTTTTCACAAGAAATCTATACTGATAAACTCTCTTTTTCCATGCCCCCCCCCCCAACACTTAATTTTACTTGCAAAAACTTAAATGGCAATTTTAAAATCGTCACTATGCAAAATGATTGAGCCCTGTTGCTATAGCAACTGTCTTCATCCACAAACGTGATGTCAAGAGCAATTTTGGTAGTAACAATCTTTTCACTGAAGAAAATATCTATCCCATTCCTCAAGCTGACTATGTTTTACAAATAGGTTTAACCTGCAATTTAAACAAAAAGTTACCTTTGATCTCTCAATTCTACATACTCTTTCTGATTAAATAGAATATTGATTGGGTGGAGATAGTAAAAACAAACCTGTCAATTTCCAAGAAAATAAGTTCATAAGATTTTTGTAAAAAAAACATGGAGTAACTGTCAGAAAAGAAAATGCCTAAAAATTATTAAAAATATAAAAACAGTAAAAAGTGCTAAAATACAAACAACTACAGAAAATTGGACTTTCTTGGAACATTTCATAACAGAAAAGTAACCTAGACCTATATTACTTTTCCGAACTTGGCATAACTGATTAGTGAAAAAAAGTGTCAAAACACAGAAACAAACAATTGAACTTTTTCTTAGGTGTTTTAGATTTAGAGGTATATTTGTTAAGTAAAATAGGCTATTTCTAAGAATATCCTAAGTTGAATATATATATTTCACACTTTTCACAAATATCCAGGAAAAAATGAAGCATCCTATGACACAAATAATTGAAATTGAGATTCCATTTAGTGCCAAAGTTATCAAGACGTTACAAGATTGTTATATTATTTAGTGCCAAAGGTTTTTGCATCAATCTAGCAAACACTGGTTACGGTGTTTTCTTTCATGGTTACCAGTTAAGTGCCGAAACTTTGAAATTGGTATTTAAGCTTTCAAAATTGGAAAAGTTTTCTTTCTTAAAAAGTATCTGGTCTGAAAGACAGAATATCAGTGTTTTGCGAAATATTTCCAGAAAATTCAAAAAAGTTGGCATATAAAAAGTGAGGACAGCTGAAGACACAATGGGTTCCTAGTAACAAATCATACATACCAGTTTCATTGCGGACTGCCAAAAACTCGCCCTTCTGAAAGACGACTATCTTGTCTTCGGGCGTCTTGATAACTTGCTGCCTCAAAATGGCAGGAATAATGCTCGGTGGCGGAGGAGACTGAAATGGTTGGTGCTGGAGTCGCATGCGCTTGCTCATGCGTCCAGAGGCCAGGTCTGCCTCTCCATCGGAGTGTCTTTTTAAATTTCGTTTCTGAGATTTGAGTAGCGGTGGTGCCACGTGGAGCGACGCCTGCTGCGCGAGCTTGGAACCCCTCGAGGAGTTTGTCGGGGGTGCAGTTGGCATCTCCTGGGACAGAACAGGAGCGCTGCCAGATGGTGTTCCTGACACTTGTAGGCTCAGGGTGGGAGGGTGTGTCATTTTTTTACTAGACTGTGCATTTGTGGCAGGAATGGGAGCGGTGTTTTTAATCGCTTTGCGCTCGGCGGCGGTAGGAGTCCTTGTCACCTGCTTCGTGGGAGATGGCGGAGGCAGGTTTCGAGTTGCTCGCCTCTCCGAGGGTGGAGAGGTCGAGGGGTTTGAGTTGGAAGGAGGTGCTGGTGTGTTTCTGCGAGAGCGACTTCCTTTTGCATTGCTGGCCGCTTGTCGGGGCTTTTTCCCATCTTGAGTAGACAATGACTTAGCCATTTGTTTATCTGTCTTTGTAGCACACTGAAAAAAAAGTTTAGAATTATATTTGTTTATCATCATTTGTTAATCATACAATTCAGGAACTACATAATCATGATTCACTTAATCATTCTACTGATTCTATCTACCACACTATACTCTTTTTTTTAAAGTTGAATCAGGACGGTGTTTCCTTAATCTATCTCAATGATTTCTTATTCAACCTTTTCATTCGAAGGAATAAATAAATTTACTTCCTAAATTCTGCAATACCAAAAAATAAGTACAATATTCAATTATTTACATTTCAGAACAATTTTGTATATTTTGTAATGAAAACCATTCATACAGGAATTTAAATAAATCAGTCATTTAGGGGTTAAAACTAAACCGTGGAACTGAACAAAAATTTAACTGTTCCACCCATTTGGATTTGTGACATATCCACCATTTCATGGTATACCAGTTGAAAATTATTACTCTATCCTACTCTGCACTAATGGCAGCTTTCAAGCAACAGATAGAACATGCATCACAATTTCAGTTCAGGCGTTATTAACACATCTGAGGAAGGTCTACCTCAGAGTCTAAAACTAAAAATCATTACATACAACATTTGGCTCCCTTTCCGCGAGATTTTTCAGAAAGGAAACTTTGGTTTTAAAATTACAAGATATTAACAAAAATCATATTTTTAGGTATTGATCTAATATAAAATTTTCCGTCAGGTTTCAAATCAGTTAAAACTTTTACTCTACCTTTAACAATCTAGGAGATAAAAAGAACTACACAACTCCAGTTAAAACTGTTTATTTGTTTTGTTTGTCTACTGAAAACATTGCTAGGGAAATGAAAGGGAAAAAAAATACATTTAGAATCTGATCTCTTTATACTGCTGCCATTCTAAGGAAAACAATAATATAATAATTAAATTCTAATAAATTCATTTTAAAATGTTACCGGTTGAATTTTAAAATTCGGGAGCGATAAAAAATTGCAAAAAATTTGGACTACCTGCGTGTCAAATTTCATAATTGTAAGTGCCATAAATTTGTCAGGACACTCCTCACAGAGAAACACTTCCTTTTGTAATAGTAGCGATTAATTCTGCTTTCCCCATTCAGACTTATGTACCCATAATTCTGGTAAAACTGCCCTGTGAATCTACAAGTACTCAATATGTTAGAAAAGAAGAATAGAACCTGCAGATCCTTTAACTGTTTTTGGTTCACTTTCCCAAAATAGGCACAGGAGGATCTTTGTTTGACAATGTTAGAACCTCAAGGAAAATAGGGTTTGTTGAGGAGTAAGAATGAGCAAGATGTCAGAAAAATTTTCTTCAAAATGAAGCGAATACCTATTTACTTCATACACACAGTAATGCATTGTTATCGATTCTTTTAACTTAAAGAGGAACCCACACTGGATAATTAGACCTAACGATGCTGCTGACAAAAAAAATACTCTGTTCATGAATTTCTGGTGAAAAAAGTGACCTCATGTAAAAATGCCAGTCCCAAAAAAAGGACAGAATTTTAGTGAAAAAGGAGTTTGATTTTAAATTTAATGTTCTTTCGATGTCAAGAACCTTTAGAGCATTGACACTGAAGTCAACTGATCCTACTCAAGCACAGTTCAAATTTTCCTACACTTAATCACTCTTTACAAGCTATATCTATTCCCAAATGCTTAATTATCAGAGGTAGTCTTCTGTCACCAAGAGAAGAGTTAAAATAAAAAGTACTTTTCTTTATGTCGTTTTTAAAAGGCATTTTCTTCAGACTATTACACAAAAGTTTGATGCTAACAGGGCACAACAAATCCCGAGCGCCAGGTCACCTAAAGAATTTGGTTTGGCGCCTAGATTTTCTGTTTCTGTAAAAAACGTTTATTTTTCTTCGAAAAAAATTTAGGGTTTTTTTTTGGGCTAATGGAGCAAAATGTCTAATGTAGATAATAAAAATGGTATTTTTTATTGCCTCAGTTACACTATATAAATAGCATATTATTAATCCCTGGACACATTTGCCCGTCTGACACGGGCGAAAGTTACCGGCAAATTTGCACTTACCCGTGTCTCAAACGGGCGATCTTGTATTCTTTTATTTCTAATGCCCGTCTGAGATCCATTCTAGTAAAAATAGATAGGCTGTATTATAATTAAACTTATTTACCATAGATGGCACCACTATGCAGCATTTTCTTGTGTAAACCATGTAGTACATTTTGATGATTAGTTATAAGTTTGTTAGGAATTCTTTGTTTTAAAGCAGGGCAGTTGTTTGGTGTGGAAAAGGTGATATATCCATTTTTACTGCGTTAAATATCATAAAAGTAAAGTTAACCATTAACTAATTTTTACTAAGTGTTTTTATAACTTGTTTCGAAAAAGTTATGCGAGAGGGGTAAAAAGATTAAGGAAAGAAACAAGATACTACTGTAGGAACTGTAATGTCGTACTTTGTGCCGTACCATCTGTCATAAATTTTCATACTAAACTGAATTTTTAGCCATTCTTATGCTTGTAAAAATGACAATTTGATTTAATTTGATTTTAATATTTTCAAATTCAAAATAAACATATAAAAAAATTATAGAAACAAAGTGTAAATGATTTGATTACAACTTTTACCCCAACCCCCCCACGTCCTAGTCACCCCTCACAACTGAAATTGCAAAAAATAGCTTACACTATACCTATATACTTTCATTTTCTACCCCCCCCCCCCAAAAAAATGACAATTTACCAGTTTTTCCGAAAAAAACTCATGCTTTAAGGTGTTAACTGAGCACGTGAGTGTAATAAGATCTGCGATATACTCAGCGTTCGAAAAAATATTAGTATATGTTTTGCAAGGGTCCTGGCTCCTAAATTTTTGTCATCCCCTGTCTTTAAAGGTACATATTAGCAAAACCGATCTGGTAATTATTGACACACGCCATGTTTACCATTAAAAAAATTCTTGAACTACATTTTCTGTCTTAAAATTTTGGTTTTAGAAGGAAACATTAAAATAGGAAAAGGCGCTAAATTAGCAAAGAGCATGCCAAATAAGAGGGATTGCAATTTGTTTTCAAATTAACCATGCTCTAGGGGTTACTGTGTATCTTCAATATTAACTTTTCTTTCTTTAGAATTCAAAATAACTTTTTTTTATTAAATGTTGAAGACACTAGAAAATCAGGCTTTGGTTTTAGAAAAGATAAGTAAAATTCAAAGTAACCATGATCAGGAATCTGTTATGAAAATATTAAAAGGGAGGAATGGAACTGCAGGAGGAGGTTCTAATGATTAGAATAATCCAATGCCTGTAATTTATCTTGTTTCACCTAGGAGATTCAATGCAACATTAGTTTTACATCAAGAGCCACCAAATGCAAAACAAGCCTACAGAAACAGATTGATACTTTCAGATGATGCTTCTAGTTAGACACATGGTCTAAATTATGTCACCTGTTTGGTGAAAGGCAATTCTGTGCATGGTTCTCACACCTTTATCCAAAATAAATTCAAGGACTTTTAAGGACTTTTCAAAGCCAAAAAAATATTTTTCAAGGACCTAAAATTTTTTATAACGACCTAAAACAAGGCATACACAAAAGTTGTCACTTAAAAAGAAAAATATTAAAAAATAATAATAAATTTTTTATACAACTGTTAGTCAAAAAAGGGAAAGGTTATTGTCAATTTTGGGAACAATTTGGATTTTCTTTTCTCACAGAACCTGATTTTTTTTTGTTGCAGAGTGGGCTTCTTGTTTTAATGCTAACTTTCAGGCTACTTGCACTCATATCGATTTCCGTCGTGCGATAAATTCTTTTGGTGGCACGAAGAAGAGTATGAGAAGCGGCCGTCTTAATGGAGACCAGAAGTGTCAACTTAGACGGATAACCATACTGTGGAGATCTAGACCTAGTATTATAAGTATATCACATAGTGTCAAAGCGTGAAACACCGGTTTCATTCAGAATGAGGCTCAAATGGCACACATGCTGTGGAGGAAACTAGTCTGGACAATTTCCAATGCAAGACGAAATTACACAATTATGTACTTGTTAAAAAAAATCAAGTACTTTCAAGGACTTTTCACCAAGTTCCGTAATTTTCAAGGACTTTCAAGGGCCCCTAGTTAGGAAAAAAGAATTCAAGGACTTTTAAGGACCGTGGGAACCCTGCTGTGAATAATTGCACATAAACCTATATAAAAAATGAATTTTGAAATGAAAAAATATATATATATTTTTTCCATTTTAGCATTTAGAGCAGATTTTGATTTTCTAGAAATGATTGTTCTTCTGTTAAAAAATTATTACGATTGCTCACGCGATTAAATATAAAAGAAATCTGATTTAAATGACTGGGATTAGCATCCACCCTTGCACCCAAAGAAGGAATAGTGTTGTAAATTCTATAACCCAGTTACAGTGTTCAAGTATATTACATGGGACCTCCACTTTCTTTCAGAAGAGATATGCCATTTAATTGATTCAAAAGTAAACATTGAGAGTTTTGATAATAAGAGGTGGAGAAAGATGAAAACATTGGTCTTGATGAATCTGACCATTCAAAACTTGTATTACATCTTGCTTTGTCTAAATTTACTTTGGTTAGTAGGGTTATTTGCTAATCACACCTTGTTTGGTACAAGTTGATGTGAACTGAAAACCAAGCATTCAGAAACGGTTTGTTAATTCTTTCTTTCTGGCATGTGCACTGTTTGGCGACCCTGTAATTTAATTACACAAAACTGCAGAAAATACATTATATAGCTGTGTAACAGGCAAGCAAATCCCATAAAATAGATTAATGATTAACAGGACAACAGGTGTGTTGCATGATTATGAATAACAATAACAAAATTATCTCCTACCACTATTACATTGGTTTATTAACTAAATACTATAAAATTCAGATATTAGTGAACTATTCTGAGAGCTGTTTTAAAATAAGATAAGTGACATTTGATTTGAACTTAATTGGTAACACGATATTTAAACTTATTTCTTTACTTACCAAATAATGTTATCAAAACACAAAATGAAGGTAACACAACAATCCACATTTTGTAATAGGAGAAAAGAAGTTATTTGTTGGCACCAGAGGCACACATTCAGGGATAAATTGGACCGCAGTATGTTCCAAGAGATGCAGAAATAAAATTAGATTAGCTTTACCTTCTAACCTTTTTCAAACTTTAAGAATCACAGCTCCTTCATATAAAATTGCAATTGTGTTAAATAAAATATCGAAATAGCATTTTAAGAAAGTGTATAAAAACTAATTGTTTTCAATTAATTGCATTTTTTCACATTTGTATTTTTAAGTCAATGGGAAAGATAAAATTGTTTCATTTTTCATTATTCAGTTTGAGACAAGGTTGTAAACTATATTTCATATCTCCTTGCATGCAAAGGAATCGAAATCAAAGCCATCTTTAGTTTTTAGCACTGGTGCTCCAGTCATTATCTGCCTCAAATTTCCCTCACAATCCTATCACTAACATTAATACTCAGCAGAATATATGCTATTTTTTAAAAAAAATGAAATAGCATAAATTTTTTAAATAGTAGCAAAAAGTTTCCCCTTAAACCCTATTAAGAGGCAGATACAATACAAAATGAGCAAATTAAGTATAAAAAAAACTGAAGATCTTCAAGACAAAGTAGTAACCAGAGATTGGTGGGTTTTTTTAATGCTGCCATGACTTGGTACCAAAACTTTAAAATAGACGTCCTTTGGAAAATTTCACCCCCAATAATTTCAAAAGATTTTTTTCATCCACTTTTTAGTTTAAAAAACAGGACTGAATTTTTGTTGACGGTCAATTTTCAGTCTTCAAAGTTTTGAAAATAGGAACTTTTCTTTAATAGTTGCGTCTAGTCACCAATGTCAAAAAGCAGTAGCAAAAAGTTGCCTTTTAGTCACCTGTGGCAGCCTTTCACTCAAACATATCAACCATTAACATTTGTAGTTTATCACATTGATGTTGCAAGCCCAGAGCCGCATTATATTCAGTATTCTGCAACACAACTCCAAGCATTTGCAATTGTTCTGCAGGCATTTTATTCGAATTTTGAAAACTGCAGTAAAATAAAAAAAGACGTAAAACACAACTATCGGCAAAATATGTATTACATATTTATAATAAAGTATCAAAATTAACCAACTTACTTTATTTAAAACTAAGGCACACTCTCCAACATTGGTAACCCAGTCATCAGTAGCACTTCTTATTGACATATTACATACAACATAGTATCAATAAATTATTAAAATTAATAATAAGTTACTTATTAATTAATAAACGGGCAGTGTAGGGAGGTTGTTCCGTAGCTAGAAAAGAAAAAAATGTGGGGCAAGAAACGCACTTTGCACTGCAGAACTTCTCAACTCAGGTTTGTTTGTTTTTTCTAATCGGACAAAATTAGATAAAATGAAAAAAAAATTGTTCAGCAAACACTTAAGTTTGTTCTGTGACATATGTCGCAGTTTTAAGCACTTTCTGCTCCTGTGGTTGCAAGTTCCTTATTTTTTTGCACATACACTTTAACTTTAACCCATTAACGCCCAGCGTCCTATTTATAGGACAGGCAATGTGCAAGTCACAACAGGTTCACTTCACCAACAATATCCCTTCCCGGCCTTTAGAGAATGTCTATGCATGTTAGGTAGCAGCTCTCTTCATGTTACATACCCACAGATATCAGTTTGTGTTTGGGTGACCCATCAATATCTGTTTTTAATGCTTTGATAAGTCCTACATTTTTTCTGTGAATAATTCTTCGAATGGTAAGTTCTTTTTAAGGAAACTGAATACCTCTTCACATTGAAGGGAAAGGTTTTCCATAATATCAGTACTGTTAATATCAACAGCTTCTAACAAAATCATTAAAAATATTCACTATAAATATCCACTAATGGGTGTTAGGTATGCATAAGTGCTGAAAAACAAATGAAAAGGTAAGAAAAGATAAGAGAAAGCAAGTACCTGAACTACATCATTGTGATTAGAAACGGCTAGTGAAATGGGACTATCATCACATCCATTTGTTTCAGCATTTTGATCCATGACTGTGCGTCCAGGTACGACTCTCAAATCTTGTGCTTCGGCCTCCAGTGCAGGAGAAGGCTTTCCTTTCTTTCTCCAATTTTCTCGACTACAAGAAATAATTTTCTATCAAAAATAAATACTAACATTTTAAATATAAAGAATTACATAAACATTGGTTCGGTTGGGTGCTAATATGCAAGCACATAATCATCAAAAAGTGATGGATGCTTGTAAGGAAATTAAATTTAAAAAATTAACTACAAAATTAGTAACAAATGAGTTCTGTGACTGTTAGCATGCATTTGTATCATTTGAAAAGTGCAAACATACGACAAATGGATAAGGTGCCTCAAAGATTTATAAAGGATCCAAAAACAGCTTTCCACAATAAATGATCAATTCAAACTGTAACACTTGAAAAATCAGTCAATAAACCAAACTGATTGCATTTAAGATTTAGAATAGATAAATTTCATGCAGTTTTGCTTTCCAACAAAATACTAAACAATTGGGTAAAATAAGTTTTGCATTCCTTCATATAACAGCATTACTTTTAATCACATACATCAACTGTACCATGAAAAGTTTTAAGTCTAAACAAACTAATCAGTTTACTGTTAAGAGTACTGTAATTTAAGAAAGTAACTCGTATTCAATTTTATTTACGGATTTGTGCATTAGTTGAACATGCTTCTTGTTATAAACCCTAAGTTAATGAAAATTTGAGTTTTGTTCCAAGTTAAATTACAACAAATTCAACTAGTATATAATACAATTACACTGATTGGTCAGCAGTTAAAATCAGAAATTAAATACCAAATCACACATGCTATAAATACTAAACCATGCAAATCTTAAATTACTTGCCATACCTTAAATAAAATTTATGCTCAAAATAAATATAGAAGCTTCTCTGATAAATCATACAAAACAAAATCACAACATTGTAATTCCCTTGTTTCTGATTACAATTTAAAAAGCTTATTTTAAAATTTGTAAAATGCACTAAAAATATTTGCAGAAATAGCATCAAAACAAACGTAATCTCCAATTTACAAAAATAGCTCTACTTTATAAAAAAAAATATTAACATTCATTGAATATCTTATGTCTACAAAAGCTAGATAGCCATAAAATTTAAAAAAATGATTCTTTAACACTTTGCCAAATCGAAATACAAAGTTAAACATTTGTTAAAAACACAGTTTAAAGAGTAAAAAAAAATTAGAAAGATTAATTTTTGAAACAAAAACTTCCAACTTAATTAGGGGGAAAACGTCTTTTCACATATTATTCAATAGCAATGAATGTGCTCAGCATCAATCAATACATCACTCATAATCACGTTCTCATGAAGAATCCAACAAAATCACCTGATGAAATACGAAACGAATTCGAGACATACAAAAATCGGAAAATAAAAATGGTAACAAATAAAAGTAACAGGTCGGAACGTCAATACACACGAGTTAGCAGTGTCAATTAAAATCGATTACTTTCCCAAAACAGGTGAAAAAATAGGGCGCCATTACACAGTATACATTAGCCGATGTACCGGGGTTGACAGGACACATTTCCAACCTCGAATTTGCATCAAACACGACGACGCTGTTTTTAAGAGAAGGCGAAATCGAAACAAATCCCCCGATCGAGTCAACTTACATAATAACTCTTCTGGTTGACGGCATCTTTCATTTCTTTCTTGTCTCGTATCTCTCAACACGCAGAAGTGGTTTTAAATTGTGTACATATAATCACATCACACACACTCCCATGGAACTCGCCGCAATATGGAAGAGAGAGCAGAAGCACACGGCGCAGTTTATCAGCCGGTAAAATCACAATATTCTCCAATTACGACTACCAACAGAAATCTCGATGTTTTATTAACCACACACGGCTCGCAAGTTGGCCACGTCCTCTACGGTTCACGGGGCTCTCCGGTACACTCTGGGAAACAAAATAAAAACAACAAAGAGCCTTTTTCACAGGAGAAAAAAAATCCGGCACATTTTAAACGACGACATATTCCCGAAATTCCAACTCCCTCCGCTAACGTAACGGCCTGCCTAGTGGGTGGGTGTATGGTATGATGGCGTCTGCGGATCCTGAGAGGAAGAGACGGCTTTCCCTATTGGCTAATGCCTCTCTTGATTCTCCTCATTGATTGGGAAATGCGGGGCAGCGCCGCACGTGCCGTTTCCACGGCCACCCGCTTTGCAGTGCAGGTCCACGGGATTCTTCACCATAGCGGAGAATCCCTGCCAACCAGTACCATGGGTCCGTCGTATGTAGTTTAAAAACATCCGTTTCTCCGGGTTCTCTCTTGTCGGGGTTTGTTGACATCAGGTCGGAGCAAATAATAACGAGTCGTATTGTTTTTCGGAAGTGTGATGAACTCCCAGCGAATAGGAGATTTCGGGATTTGTTTACAGTTTCGTAACCTTCCACCGCACGAAGATAAATCGATTTTTGTCAGGGACGGTTTGGTGAGCAAGCTTACGCCGGTGCATTAGTTCTCTCTTGACATTTTTTCGAACGGTAATTATTTTTTTAATAAATCGTTTGCAACATTTTATTTTGACAAAATTTGTTGTTAAGCCTCTGATATCAAAGAAAAAATTGCAACAAATCAGTGAATGAAAAATGTACATAATTTACTGTAATTTTGACGAGTCTTTAAATTTCTTGTTTCAGAGAAAAAAACATTTAAGGAAAGCTCTCTTTATTGATCCACAACTAGATTATTTTTAATTTTTGAAAAGTTTCCGTGATTTTTTCAAGCATTTTTACTTTGTATAGCGCATTGGAATTTTCAATTGTTTGTTGTCGTCTGCAACATAGAATTTGAAATTGCATTTGAAAGGTGTTTTGCAACATCAATTACTTTTATTTGACCAAGATCCTTGATCACCAAGAGAATACTTTACTTTATTTTCGACGTGATAGTTAAAAATAACAAATTAACAAAATTTAAAGATAAAGAAAATCAACAAGACACAGAACAAATTCCTCAAATTTGATATATTCATCAAATGCACGGCAAAAGATCTTTTAATTATAAAATTACTGATAACCATTACCCTTACAATAGAATTTAAATTTTTTTTAATATAAAGTTTGATCGGATGAGCTAATGTGGAACAAATTTATTCATTGAGTTTTACTTTTTCCAAAAATTTAAGCTTCAAATAGAACACATTTTTAATGTCTGGTTTATCTAACTTCATATGAACAAACTTTTGACTGCGACTAATAGCTAACTGATTCGAATTCATTTCGATCAGATCTGGTCGATTAAAAATTGTTCTTGATAAATTACTAATATTCAACAAAGCCTTCATAAAATTGCAATTTTTAACAAAGGATTTGTCCTTTTCATTCCAATAATTACAAAGATTTTAAACAGTATTTCTAGGCATTTATACTCGGCATTTAGACATCTATATTCTAAATCTGGCAACACGTGTCCTCTGCTACGCAACTGCATGCATGCTAGACAATCAGTTCCATTGTTACAGAAAGCGGATGCTTCTGGCAGTTGATATAGATCTAATATGAATACACATTGTATTAGAATAAGAACACGTAACAAAAATTAATCCAAGTGGTTTCTGCATAATGAATAAAAAATAATGTAAGTCAGTGTTTCATAGCAAAAATTTTCGAACACACAAATGTTCGAAAAGTAAAAATTTTCCGAGCATAATGACGTTTAAGAGAGCCTAATAAACTTTATTGAAAAAAGTACCCACTATAGAATACTCATTAAAGTAAATGCACAAGGAATAACCAAAGTCGATGAGGTCTAGTACCGATTGTGTTACATGACCCACCCCTATTTCAAAATGAAAAAAGACGAGTTTCAGAAAAAGGAAAGAAAATTTATGCTAATTAAAATTTATTTTAGTAGTTGGTCTTAAATTATGTTTAAAAAGTTAACAAATTTAACTTTGTTGGATACAAAATTGTGTTCTTTGGAAAATCACATTTATTTTTAAAGCGTTATTTATTATTATTATACACTAGCAGGTCAGCACAGCCTGTGACAATTCTTTTCGTGTCCTTACTGATACTGAAAACATTAAAAAGAAAAAACAATAATTTTAAGAATAAATTCCACTTTCATCCGACACAACTGGGGAATGTTACAAATTCGCAAAAAAATCAGACTACCTGAGGTATTAATCGGGTGTGAAATTTTCCGCAGATTTCAAATCCGTTGATTTTTTACTTTCTTTAACGATCACGAAAATAGAAACTTGGACTAAAGAATAAGAGAAATAAAAGGCCAGTCAAAATTTTTTATTTGTTTCGCTTAACTGGAATTGTTTGTGCTCAAGAAATGAGACTAAAACATAAATTTAGAATCTGTGATCTCTTTGCACTGTTGCCATTCTACGGAAAACAAATAATAAATAAATGCCAATAAATTTATTAAAAAATGTTCTAGATTAAATTTTAAAACTATGGCTTCGCATAAAATTAGGACTACCCGAGTGCCAAATTTCATTGCTGTAAGTACTATAGATTCGTCTGAACACCGTACATACGCAAACACTTCCTTTTATAATAGTAGAGATTAATGTTAAAAGTTCAGTTCTAAAACTTGTAAAATTAATTATAGATACCCACTCATTTGAACAAAATAAGTCAAACACTTTTCAAGGACTTTCGAAGCTTTCAAGACAAACAATCACTTCGAAATGAATATTTGTTTTCAAGAAACTTAAAAATTGACAATTGGAATAAAAGTTGAAAACAGAACTATTCTAAAATAAATAATTCCGTTTATAAGGTTAGGTAAGTTAATTTACGTCGCACTAGAACAAACGAGTTGTTCACAACGGTCAGGAATTAATCCCGAATGGAAAGATCCGAGGACATCTCGTAATTTTGAACCACTGTCAGGTTGGTAGTAGGTAGGTAGTTAATTTACGTCCTACTAGAATAACATAACGGGCTATTGACGACGGTCCGGGATCAATCCCTTAAGGAAAAGATCCGAGGACAACACCTCGTAATTTTGAACGACGGTCAGATGACGAGGCAACACCTGAGCTGGATGAACCACGGTCAGATGACGAGGTCAATACCAGACCTGGCACCCCACTCTCTTAACTTCCATCAGTTTAAGAATGAGCAATAATAAATCTTTTTAAACCACTTTGTAACAAAAGTTGCACCATCTGCATCTAGTGGGTCACAATAGTATTAGGTAACGTAACTTGTTCAAACTATTTTCATTTTTGTTGGATGCAGTTAAAATTAAGATTTAAAATTTTATCACAAAATCTCTGTATTTTGCTATTGTTCCCGTCAAAATTATCCAAACCTCATTATTAAAAGTTTTGCTAAAATATTTAAAATGAAATGTAACTATGAATCTAGGCACACCAAAGTTTTCGGACAAAGTAAATTAAGTATTAAATCGAAAGAAAAAAAATCAAAGTAAGATTTTTTCTGCATTTTTTCGAACACATCTTCGATTGTTCAAAGTCGAAATACCATTGTTTGGCCCCGGATATTTGGTCAAACTCGAACTAATTTCATTCTGTTCTGCTTGAAGAGAATTTCACTATTTAAAAAAAAAATTGTGCAACGACTCTAGATTTCCTCGTAAAGGTAACGAAAGGATACACATCTTCAAACTGAGATTATATTTTAAGTCGTTAAGTCACTTTTATGTCAACCAGAACCTTGTTCGCTAAGCACTAAGTTTTATATGACTGGCACATGCTAGACCAAAAACTGTATTTTAATTCCAATAACCGCAAAAAAAAAAAAAATCTGATTTCTTTTAAAAAGATAAATATATGTATATTGAACCCAAGTTGAAAAAATTCAAGTGTATCCTACACTTAGATCATTGCAGAGCATGCTCTGCATTCGACTGCCAAAAGACGAAACATTGATTTGAGTTATGCCTTCAAATCAAACCTGTTCTCAATGATGGATTAATGTGCTGAAAATAAATTTTCAACACTGGATACGTTCTTGGCATTTATACAAGCAAGAAAAAAATTTAAACGAAGATGAAATCAGAATTCGTTAAGGGTTATATATTCTACACTCGCCTGTCAAATTCGGGGCATAATCTAATTATCTGACTATCCGCAACTGGAGTAGACATACTTGAATTAATTGCTAGCATTGAGCTTCAATACAAATGCTTTAATCTTTTGAAAAAATATTTAAAACTTTCTGGTGGTAAATTTGAATTTTAAAATTTTTGGTCGAACAAGACAGAAAGGTCTGGATGGTAAATAAAAGAATAAAAACAACCCAGTTTTAAAAGTTTGTGTATAATACAATTGTTTTTATGAGGAAATCTTGTGAAATCGCACATTTTTTGCCATAAAATAAAAGAAAAACAATTTAAAAATTGTGTCCAGGTTGAATAGAATAGTTTTTCAGTTGGACCACACCCTTTTTGTGAGAAGGGCCACTCGCACCGTTGATTGAGACATGGGGGGCCGCAAATGAAATTACAGCACAGACACAATGAAAGTGTTCTTCCCAAAGTGTACAGCTGTTATTACACTTAATAAAAAAAAATTAATAACTTATTTTTTTAAGATTAAACTTACAAATGTTTTCTAAAAAATTCTTGGAGCTTGTTACAGAGCTAAATGAATAATATTGTGAATAGTTTAAAAAAAGTTAACACACATTTGCAATGATCAATCATTTAGAATTACTTTAAAGAATGTGTGTCAAGAACGTCATATGTACTTCAGCAAATTATTTTAGGTTATAAATTTAATAACAGTAGTAGTACAGTGAGCAATAAAGACTAGTATCAGAAATTTTAATGATATCAGTAAAATTAGAAATAAAAAATGCAGCAACAAATACATTTAATGTATTAAAATTTCTAAAGCATAAACAATAATTATGTTACAACTTGCTAATGGGATGGCTGATACTGAGTTTTACTAACTAATTTAGGTATGTTAGTTTCAATACTGCTAGTAGAAACTCTTAAGACTGATTCTAAATGTTTGTCGGAAAATTTGCTTCTTAACTTAAATCCTCTTGGAAGTTTAGTCAAAATTAGTTTGCGGGGCCACAAATTGATGATTCGCGGGCCGCAGGTTGTGCACCTCTAGTGTAAACAATGATATTTAGACAATCTAAGGTGCAAGACAAAATTGAAAAGAAAAGTTAGATATTGATTGCCACGTTTTTATTTAGCATTTTTAGTTTTAACGAAGGGTGATAGGAAAATTTTGGTGTACCTGATTTCGTGAGTTTCGTTAGATTCAGATATTTAGGACAAATCTTTTAATTTTGATGGAAGACTAAAATAGAAAGATAAACCTTTTTTGTGAAACATAAAATCTTTTTTTTTTTAATACATTCTTATGTAATTTACGAAAATGGTTGAGAAGTGATGCGTTCGAATACTTTCGTGACTAACCTATGGTAAAAAACAGCAGACAAAAAGTCAATTATGGTAGGTAGTCAATTAACGTCGCACTGGAGCAACACAACGATGGTCCGGGATCAAACCCGAAGGCAAAGAACACGTAATTTTGAACCCCGGTCAGATGACGAGGTCAACACCAGAGCTGACACACCACATTTCCACAAAATGCGCCAACGTGAGGACATTTGAGGCCACGACAATATTTAAAGTGTACCACATCCCGTGTACACGACGGTCTTTGACTGGATCGAGACGGTCTTTGACTCGAACTCGCAACTCTCGGTTGCTAATCCGTTGCCCTTCCGACTGGGCTACTGTGGCCCTACAAATGTTGGCGTTTTTACAAGAAAATATCATTAAATAAAATTCTTATCTCAATTAGCAGAGTGTAACAAAGGAAAATGAAATAAAGGTGGTAAATGTGCACGAATAGGTAGTTTTAGATTGAACAGCAAAATGTTTAAATAATGTATGGGATACAATTAAAGTATTGAAAGACTGAGAACCTTGCACTTCGGAGTGTTTTGATTCCATTTACAATAACCGTAAAATGACAACATTCCACCAGTCATTTGATACTGGAGCGCGATATGATAGTCTAGTAATCTGCACCTGAAACCAATTTTGAAAGCAGATAACACACACACGCATGTACTTTTACGTTCGCACAGTTCTGCTCCGCGTACAAAATGTTTATAAATAAGAGTCGAAATCAATAAAACTTCGAAAATCAATATCGCTGTGTAGATGCCACCGACAACTTCCCCCACTCGAGGCAACCATAAGGAAGCACGCGAGTTTATCAAATAAGACCCAACAAGTGCCTTTCTAACGTTGGCTTAAGTCTTCTATTTCAAAATATCAGGTTTAGTAGAGGTTGAAAATACGTTTTGCTAAAACGATGCAGTGGGAATTGATTTATTTGTTTGAAAATTTGCACCGATTATCAAGGGCATACAAAAATCTGAAAAGAAACACATTTTAAAATGCAAAGATGTGTTCACTTTTCGAATGTTCCGACTGGATTCAACTGAAAATCGGCAGTTCTAACAAATGACGACAGGTTTTAATATTCGAAAGAAATGGTTAAATTGGAGAGGGTTGGTTATTGGTTCGAAATTCACCATTTTCTAGGTTCAATAAAAACAAACCTACGAAAATATCCATGAGCTTCTATTATTTCCAGACGAGCATTTTATAATTTTAATCTTTAAAATTCTAAAAACAAAGGGGACAGCTTTTAATTTTCGAAAAAAAGGCTCAATTTTGGGGAATGAAATATTGGTTCCAGTTGCATACATTCATATCTAGGCTCAATATAAAGCAAACCTTCCACAAAAATCACAGTGAAATCAGATGGTCTTCAGGAAACAGACGGGCATTTTAAAATTCTATCTCTCACCAAATAAACAAAAAAAGATCGATTTTAAAACTTGCCGCCATCAGTTTTCACTGTCGTACGAGTCTACAATTTCACAAATCCAGACCAAACGTTTTCCTCCCCCTTATACGATCAAAAATAAATGCAAAAAAAGGATCCACAATGCTCGCACCCAAGTTCCTTTCCTCCCACATCCCACTTCGCTCCTAGTCGGAACTTTTTTTCTTATTTTGTTCATGCGTGTTAACAAAAGTACGGGAGGAAGAATAGCATGAATGGAGTGCGAATGTTAAGTTTCTGCTACAACGTTTCTATGGAATCCAGTTTTGGGTTTCGGAACGCTATGGAAGATTTAATCGATCAAAGGATGTCAGAAGCTGATGTACCGCCATTTTGGGCCACACGTGATCTCACTAAATGAGGATTAGCTTTTGGTACAGATGAGATTGTCATTAAGGAAAACAGCTGCGTGAATTACACGAAAGGGAATATGATATTGATTTATGTTGCTTTTTTTTCAGATATAACGAACAGAAAAATCGGCTTCGTACAAAAAATGGTGTATTTGTCGTCTCGATGCTGTTGCGAGCACAACCAAAATGTCGTCTGAAACGTCATTAATTGAGACGAATACTATCAATCTTTTGGGTTGGCTTGTAAACAGAATTTTCTTAGAATCTTCATTTTCAAAAAACTAAAACAAACCCTACTCGTTAGTCTCTAATTTTATAGGTTAATCTATATCATGTTAAATAGAATTGCGAATGTAACCGATCAGGAGTCGAATAAAACGTTTTTTCAAAGTTGTACAGATCGTTTTTGCGTCACCTATACATACTTTTTTTACTGTAAGAGGGATTTTTTGAGAAACAAAGCACACAGTAAGACAAAGACTTTCGGTTATCCAATACTCTCACTCGGTAGATTAAGTAGTTACTTTTAAATGTTTTAGTGCCGGTTAGTTGATTCCAGGAAACAAGTCTATATTTTGATTTGCAAAAAAGCCTCTCGTAGAAAAATATGTCTAAAGATCAATCTAAAGAGATAGTATGCGTCATTCAGCAGAAAAAAATCATTTCACCATTCAAAATGAGAAAATAAATCAGGAATTATTTAATTAATACACTTGTAAATTGCATTCTAATGTTTAGAGGCCTATTATTAGGCAAATTCAACAAGCGAAAAATTTTTTTAGAATTTAAGGACACTTCATATACATTGAATTGGTAAATGGAAATACAATAATCAAATTTCAAAAACTTCGGGGTAGATATTTTCAGAGCACTTTTCCACTCTTGAACCAAATGTAAAATAAAAGCCTTTTTGAGGTTTTTTTTCACATTTTAAGGTAACATTTCATATAAATCACAATAAAACAATCCGCGCATAAGAAACGTTTAAGAGTGTCATGTTTGGGTCTTACGGAAACATTAATTTTTAGCTAACCTATACAAATTATGTTGTAGATTTTTGAAGACACTTGACCTAAACCTTCCAAGTTTTCAAATAATCAGTGATCAGTGATTAAATAAAAGCCAGACTTCCAAAATCAGCTGACAAAGCGCGAGTTCAATGGGATTTGTTCAGGAATTATTCCAGCACACCTAAACCATATCTGACAAAAACGTAAATCGTTTTAAAACTAAATCGCTGTACAAACAAATAAAAATTTTAATGAATTATTGAACCTTTGTAATTAAGAAAATTCAAAAAGGAAGGTAAAATATCTTCTTGTTTTGACATTACAAAACACGTGTCGAACCAATGATAACAACACTGCAAGTAAACAGAAAAATAGTTGATACTGGGCTACGATAAACACTTCTTGTTATAAAACTTGTACGAAAGAAAAGGATTACATGTAAACAACACAGCAAATACGGTTGGTTGTTTTCGGATTTTACAGCGCAAGGGCTTTATTTGGCAAAGCTGCGACTTACACAGGTAGGTATTCTAATTAACGTCGTACTGGAGCTGCACAAAGGGATATTGACAAGGTAATTGAAAATTTTAGTTAACGTCATACTAGAGCAACACAAAGGGCTATTGACGACGGTCCATCAGTCCCTTAAGGGAAAGATCCTAGGACAATATACCTCGTAATTTTGAATCACGGTCAGATGACGAAGCAACACCTGAGCTGGCACTCCACTCTCCAAACTTCCACACCAACCCAACGTGAAAAACAAGCAAATTCGGACGCGTTAGCATTGAACACGAGTGTCAAATTGAGAAATCAACTCTGGCGATCGCTAAACAGGCTTTTTTTACTTCTGCAAATGGCGGCCCTTTAAAAAACTACTGCTGACATCTTTTCAAATCATCCGAAAACTGCACTATTAGTTCTGGAACTTCCAAACTAAGCCTACTTCTTCAAAACAAAACGGCCCATGTGAACCGGGAACCACGTTACATATGAACATGCATGACACATAGCGATCAATCCAATACATTTTTTAAAAATAGCACAATAGCAAAAACAAAATGTACGAGTTAACAGTTGGAAATAAGATGTATTTTTCAGTGTTTTTAAAAATAGCAAAAGAGATGCCTCATCTTAAAATCCTCAAAAACTTACGGTGGCATGATATTCTCAGTTCTGTAACGGCAAATGCACACTTTCTTGGACATTCAACAAGCTGATTTTGAGTACGCCTTAGCGTTCCAGCAAACGACAATTCTGACCGTTCCTATCTAACCTTTTGGCAGGTGATCTCTTTCCCCTTTAACACCCCTATTTAGGGGAGGCCAACCAACAAATGAAATATATTCCCGAGAACCAGTTTGAGATTTCAAGGGGTTAGCACACACCCAGAAAGAGTCGAATCGTAGCATTCTCGGAAGAAACAAAAACCAGCTGGTTTCTAAAAATAGAAACTGGGTGGGAGAGGGGACCAACACTGGGGGCCGGCGGTCAGTTAAATTATTGGGACTGGGTCATGGACAACTAGGTCAGATACTTTGTTTATTTCTTTATGATTGGAGTTTAAAATGTCGCAAATTTTTCGACTGACTTTTGATTCAAAATTTGCAATCCTCGATGTCCGGAAAATTTCAGATTTGACCCTATATGCTGTATATATTGAAATAAAATTGATGTGTTGTGAAAAATAAATAAAATGGAATTTTTCCGAAGAAAAAATCCTTAGCTTTCAAACGATGCAAAGATCTTGCAAGTATTCAAAATAGTTTTTTTTTAGTTACAAGGGTTTTCGTTAGATACTGTCACCATGAACAGACATGTTTCCAAAACATCGAAACTCGATTTCTGAAGAGCTGCGTTTTTGCAATATACTGCTTTCTTCAAAACGTGGTAACTCCACAACGAACTCCTCTATTAGAATTATTTTTGCATCATCATGATCTATATATAATACAGTGGATGTTTTGAACTTCAATCAGAGTATTTAGTCAAGAAATAGATTTTTAAATGTTGAAATTCCTGAAAAATTTTTAACGTTTCCTTGATAAAAAAAAATCGACAAAAAAAACCTATTTATTCTAGCAACTTGATGGAGGTTCAAAACATGAAGAATAATATTAGAAATAATTTCCATTAGGAATCGTCTTTCTGAACAAATTAGAATTTGAGATATCACGTTTGCTAATCACATGCTAATTGGGTAATTATATCTTAATAAGATAATTATTTGCGCAATCTCATTATTTCTGACTGAAATTATTTTAAGAATACCCCAATTATCTGTGGTAAAAAAAATTGGATGTTTAAAGTCGAAATTAAAAAACAAATCATAGTGTATACATACACTTTAAAGGCGTTTCCATAGTAATCAATTACGCAAGTAGAAGGATACCCATTCTTCAAGCAAATAATTAGGGCCTTTAAGTTAGGTAGGTGGTTAAATTAACGTCGCACTGGATTGGAGCAATAATACGAGCTATTGACGAGAGTCGGGGATCAACCCAAAGGGAAAGACCCGTGAACACCTCGTAATTTTCGCAATTAAACACGGTTACATGACGACGTCACATCTGAGCTGGCACCCTACTCTCCAAACTTCCTCACCTCGCCAACGTGAGGACATTTGAGGCCACGACCGGTTTAACGTGCACCAACCTCCCGCTAATCAGCTACTCTCGAACCGGGCTACCACGGCCCCTGCCGCAGGGCAGTGATTTAAAACCTTTTTTCATCTCATGAAACACTAACTTGATATCCAGAATGTGCGACACACCAGAAATTAGTTTTTGTCGATCTGACGTAATAATCTGCCTTTTTATAAACCAAGCAAAATACGTGTGATTTGATTGGTTTACAAAAAATAATAATATTGCAACTGCCTACTCTTTCTGGCTCCTAGGTGGCTGTGCCTTTTCGAAAACAATGTGTAAATGATACTTTGTAATAAAATAGTAGTCTAAATTATTTATACTAGGGGGCCTGCCCCCTGCTCGCTGACGCTCGCCAACCCCCGGAGGATTGCTTCACAATCCTCATTGGTTCGCTGCTCGAACCTATACTCGCTTCGCTCGCCTCAATGAAGACATGTGTCCTAGCAGAAGGGAGATTGTTTACAAAATATTTTACCAAAAAAATGTTTTTCAAATCTTAATTTGCTGTGTATTACAGAAAAAATATATACAGTATCTCTAAAATCAGAATTCAAATGAAAACTTTGTGCAAATTTTGACTCGAAATGTGAGCGTTGCTTTGGAAATTGAATACCCAGCATGTTGTTTGTGTGTACATTTTCCCAGCACTCAAACGACCCACACTCTTTCATTGAGTTTGTTTCCGAAAGTTGTAGTGCAAGCGTCTTGTTAAACTATAATTGTTAGCCCTGAAAAGGACCGTTTTTTAAATGGCCCTGTAAAGATCCTCCGCTTTCTTTGATTTCTATTATAAACTAACTGCAACAGCTCATTAAAATTTCCTTTTTTTTTTTCAATAAAATTTCATCCGGTAACGCTATAAATTCAATCGATGCGCGAGACTTCGCGATGAACAAACAATCGTACAGTGTTGCCAAAACGCGACTACAAATAACGTCTTTTTTGCGTGCCACGTAAGAGAATTATATATATAGATAGGTATTACTTGAAGCTATTTGTGAATACACTTGTCAAAAGTTGAAAGTGAAACCCGTTGAAACGAAATAAATCTTATGATATTTAAACCGTTTCAACATACGTAAGGCACAACTGTGTCATTCTTGTGGCACACAAATGGTTAAAATTAACTGTCGCCACTCGCCACCTGAATGTTTGAATATGGAGATTGAAAATTTTTGCTGCAGTCACCAAACTTTCTTAAAAACATTAGTTTATAGGGTGAAACCTCCGATGTTACATTATTTTTCCTCTCAGGACCGTAAAAAATTTTTAAATAAAAGAAAGAAAAGGCATGCACACACACATATATAAATATACACTATCCTACAATAACGGACTTGTCGCAAGCGGATTTACATAAAACTTGCATACTTGTTGGGGGTGGTTATCGTGGTATGGCCTGGGACCTTTGCACGTTGTGGCTGGTAAATTGAACGCTGACACCTACATGAACATTTAGGACAATCAGGTTCTCCCTACGCTTCGGCAATTTTATTTAATGGACGAATGTTACTTCCAGAACGACAACGCTCCATGCAATGTTGCCTGTCAAGCAGTGGTACCGAGATATGGATGTAAAACGTCTTCCCTGGCTTGCCCAGTGTCCCGACCTAAACCCCATAGAACATCCGTGGGAAAGAGAGCGACGCTTACGGACCAGGGAACCACGTCGGTAAAACTACAGCTGAGCTGGCGACATTCTTGCAGCAGGAATGGACACAAATACCCATAGCTGTGTATCAAAACGTTGTTGAACATATGCACAGAAGGGTTGCTAGTGTCATTGCAGCACGTGGGGATCATCCCCCCTATTATAAAGCATGTATTCTTTCTCTTATACCATCACATCTTGCTGCCCGGTCCATTATTGCATGGTAGTGTATAATGTGTGTGTATTCTATAAAATATGTGGCCTTTGAATTCACTGGCCACTTACAAAATTTCTTAATATTCACCTTTATGGCACACCATTTGGAAATCGCCACCAGAGAGCAAAGAAAAATTAGACTTTTCAAACGACATATTTGTTTTATAAGGCCATATTTTATATCATGGATGCAGACAGCAGTCGGCGCTCCGTCGATTTGATGACGCCCATGTGTTATTTTAACTTTAACAAGTCCCACATAGGCCTTCGTAGTTAGATAATGCATTAAAATACGCAAGCCTTTTCGGTATAATATAGAAAGATGAACAATTTTTTTTAAGTCAAGAATAGTACCAAAGCGGAAAATTGAAACAGCTCGACTAATGAAAATTAAGAACCAATTTTGCACTCGCGACTACTTCAAAAAAAATCGAACAAAAAAAAAACCTTTTTATCAATGCAATGTAACGCATTAAAATCAATTTCTTTATTTACTCTTATCATCTCTTTTTTTGTAATATAAAATACACCTGGCTCGAAATATATTTTAGTGTGTATTTAGGAATTTTAATTACGTTCTTTTAGAGCGAGATGTCGACACTAATATTTTGTTCAGACATCAAAATAACATAAAACACGTTTGCCCCGCTCTAGAGGGGAAAAAATTAGGAGCACAATTTTATTTTCAGGTGCACAGTGCACCCGGGAATTTCGAGCCCTAAAAATACACAAATACAAAACATACCAATAATATAAATAAATGTAATATAAATATATGGTAGATAACTTTTATGGTTTTTTGGGTGGCCCTCCCGTAAGTCACAGTGAATCCATGTGGACCTTGGCTTTAACAAGTCTGTGCATCCCTGTTTCATATGAATCGCAATAGATCAGAGTTGGCTATAGCGCTGCTCTCTTATACGAGTTTAGGGACTCTTATGCAAATAAAATGCTTGCTTGAAAATATGATAAACCAACACTGATCAGAGTCCAAAAATAATTACTTTATTTAATTTCTTGTAACACAACAAGGCATACGGTATTCATGCTCAATTAAATGCTGATCAGTTTAAACTGACCGATGCTTATTTTTTTTTTAACAAATTCAAGCGTTCAAAGCAAATTGAAGATTAGTCTCTTTGGTCTTGGGATATTTTTATTCCGGAACCCGTTTTCAAAACTCAATAGTTGAACAACCATTTGGTTTTATCTTTCAGTCCTTCATCTACTTAAAGCTCCAGTAGCTGACCGGAAGGGAGGGTTGTGTTTAAACTTTAAGAAATTAACTTATTTTAAACTTAACTAATTTTCAGTTTCTCACTGTCTTTTGTTATCAAATATAAATTAAAAATAGCTCTTTCAAATATTCCTTACTGAAATGTGGCAGCCACAAATGTCAGTGTAACTGGCAACCTCTGCAACAGATCGTGCGTGTGCAGGTGAAGAAACTACCTAGTACTAGGTTCGGGTCTCACGGACCACAGTTTAAAAAAGAAACAAATTCTTACTTAACCTATAAAGAGTATGCAATCGATTTTTGATGACACTTGACCTTGGGTAAGTATCTTTGATCTTGGTTTTTGAATGCAAGTGAAATAAATATGCTATGTTTTTGTAAAAACCAGGGTTTTTTAAAAATTTAAGGACTGCCTGAAATGAAAAATCGTGTCTTCACAAGGCTTTTAACTGTGAGTAATTAGCGATTGTAACTTAATTTTTCACAAATTTAGTACCTACTGCTGGCTAATTGAAACACGAATGTATAAATAAAACATCAGCCTATTTCTTTTTTCCACTTAAAGTGTAATTTGACCATCACTATCAACAATTAAAAAACAAATGTGCTAACAAAAAATCAGTACGTTTTTAATTTTTGAAGGAAACTGTGCAATGGAAGCATCTAATAAGACAGCCAATTTAATGTTTCATAATGTTATCTGTAGAAGTCAGGGGGTTGATGAAAAAATGCGAGTTGCGTAGTGTTGAATTTTGACTAAAAGTTTGATTAAAAAACACATTTAAGTACTTCATACCAAACAAAAGAAAACTATTTCCATAGTAATTTTGTAATTAACGTCGTACTAGAGCAACACAACGGGCTATTGACGACGGTCCGGGATCAATCCCTTCAGAAAAAGATCCGAGGACAACACCTCATAATTTTGAACTGATAAGGACTATTTTGGTGCTGTTGCGTACATGTGCGTGTAAGTAAACAATAGTTCAGAATATTAATAATTTGGTTTGCTTCGCAAATGGTAATGGTAATTTTAGTTAACGTCGTACAAGAGCTACACAACGGGCTATTGATGACGGTTAGGGATCAATCCCTTAAGGGAAAGATCCGAGGACAACACCTCGTAATTTTGAACTACGGTCAGATGACGAAGCAACACCTGAACTGGCACCCCACTCTCCAAACTTCCACACCAACCCAACGTGAGGACTTTCGACCACGACAGATTTAAGGTGCACCAGCCGCCTCTACACCATACACTTACAAACATCCATGCCCGGACCCGGATTCGAACCAAGAACCTTCCGATCCTTCGCAAACCAAATTGGAATTAGCAGGGAATTGTTATGGCTGTTATCCAATAGGCTACGAATTCGTAGCAATCACTGGAGGTTAGCGAGCAATGGTCACGCCTGACCCCACGAAAAGAACTATCACGGGTAACGACGTGCTGGCCACGCAGTGGCTAGTACGAAATAAATGCACAAAATATTAAAGTTGTAAAAATATTTAATGGAAAAAGAATCTAATTAATCCTTTACAACTACAAATGTTTTTCAAAATTAATATACTTAACAGAAAATTTGGGGTAAAATTATTTCTACTAACAAGTAAAGAGCTCTGAAAAACGCATCCATCCGAACTAATTAGGATTGATACAAATGAATGCATACGGGTTAGAAATGAAAACAGGTTATACGAGAATACATTTACATTCTTAAGCCAATCTAATTTCAAAAGAAGTTATATTTTCCATTTGTTTTGATTCGGTCTTGTTACATCCCGTCTATTGATTATTTGGTGCTCTAAAACGGAAGCAGATGGGTTGTTCCGGAAGACAGATGGTTGTTCACAATTCGCTCGTCGCGGAAGCGTTCTTTAATTTGTTAAAACTTGAGACTTTTTTTTAACAGTCCTGGCTTTCGAAAGACTTTTTTTCTTGCTGTACTCAATTCTAAAATTTTGCAAAATTCGCAATTTTTTCAGCTATTTAACTCTGAGGTTTCAGACAAAAACTTAAAACTAAATCCACCCGATATAACAAATATCAAATACTGTATAGCGGAAGAATGACTCGAACCACGATTACAATTACCAAATTGAGTGCAAACACATAGTTCAAACTAGGGATACGACATCGATAGCAAAACATCGATGTTGATGATACATCGACCCAAAAACATCGATGTTTTGATACATCGATGTTTTTAAACTTTTCCCCCATTTCTTAAAACTGGTTTAGCAACTTGTGATGCTACATCGACAGCAAAACATCGATGTTCAAAATTAAAACATCGATGTTGATAATACATCGCCCCCAAACAATCGATGTTTTTAAAATTCAGTGTATTTAAACTTTTTTTCCCATTTCTTAAAACTGGTTTAGCAACTAGTGATGCGACAGCGACTCCAATACATCGATGTTTTTTTCTAAAACATCAATGTTTAGAAAACATCGACATCGATGTCGCATTTCTACTTTTCAGACCCTTCATTCTTGGTCACTTTGGTCTAAAAGTATGTTCAATTTGCTGATTATGAAAATTATGCTATTTGGTTATTTTTTAAATTTTTATAGCGGTACTTTTTTCATTTAAAAATAAAACATCGACCAGTATAAACATCGATGTTACAAAAACATCGACCCCAGTACATCGATGTTTTTTAAAAACATCGACGTCACATCCCTAGTTAAAACCAGATAATCCAACATCCTATGAAGTGTGTATATGAAATATTACACTCAATAATTATTCAAGCACTAGCAAAATACCCGACTTTACTCGGTTTGAATTCGTTTACTCTAGATTGAAGAGATAATCAAAATATATAATGACTTACGTTTTTGTAGAGTAAAAATTTATTTTAACACCTTTCGCCATCTTTATATTTTCTACAACTTACTTTGGACACAAATCCTACACATGCATATCCATTCATGTAATACATTTCACATACATCGCACAATTGCTGTATGACAAAGCTCAAAAAGACGAAAGGTGATACTAAGGTTACTACTATAAAAGACGATTTATAGGAAGATTTGGAATTCCCTTTCTTAAGTTGTTTTCATGTGCAACTCAATTAATTAAAATTACGATTTACGGCGAGTGCTCTCGCACTCATAGTCAACAAAACAATATTTTTTTACCTGTGGCACTCTTGCCTCCGGTATGCGACATTGTGAAATTTTGCAATCTTCTCCTGTCATTACTACAACGAATTTTTTAATGTTGGAAAAAGTTCTAGTTTGGATTTTTAAACATTATTATTTCAATAACGACATTATTCTTTAAATAACGGCATTATTCTTTCAATAACGGCATTATTCTTTCAATAACGGCATTATTCTTTAAATAACGGCATTATTCTTTAAATAACGGCATTATTCTTTCAATAATGGCATAACTACACTTAAAATTTACTGAAAATTTCTACTGACTTACCCAACATTTTATATCTTAAGCCGTGTGGACGTGTATAGGGCACAACAGACAGACAGACAGACACCAAACGAGAAAAAGGCGGATTCGGCATCAGAAGGGTCCAAAACGGATAGAAAACTTGAAATGCGTCGAAAATATTGAATGTACAAACAAACACTCCATTCTTATTTATATAGATAAATACTCCCTCAAGAGTTAGTTTTCAGACCGAAAAACGTCGGAATGTGTGAAGCTTCGTCTGTATAAACTTATTTTTACTTTGTGTTTTAAAAGCATAAACTTCCAATGTTTATTCGGGCAAAACAATATTATTTCATCCATTTTCTTGTTTCCTTCTAGTAACTTGGATTTTTAAAATGATCTCGAGAATGTTTACGAGGTTAAATCAAAATCGGCAAAGGTCAAATGAACGAAATTTCTGCTGTAGGTGTTCTTCTTCCCTTTTGCTTGCTGCTGGTGCCCTTCTTCAAAAGATACATGAACACATCTTTAATGTCTTCAATCGTCATTTGTTTTAGAAGTCGATTTCTCTTTTGAATTAATTTTTCAGTTCCAGGAAATGCAAGAAATGAGGTGTGGACAATTTCCGAATTCCTGCCAGATACAGAATTAGAAATCTAAAGTATGTTATCAGAATGCAGTATCAAGGCCTTGTTGATACACGATATTCTTGTTCATTCATGTTTGCTATTTCTCTTTATCCTTTCAAATAAGTGCAAACGTACTGAAATCAGGGAATCTCACAACTTCCTAACACAAGAAAAAGTGTTGAGGAGCAATTGAACAATGCTGTGCATATAGCTTGATTTAATATGACTTTCATGAAGTCATAAATAATACCACTCGTGCAAGAAATCTGAAGATAAAACCCATACCAAGAATCGATAAACAATATCACAACGTGCCACTAATTTATCACCGGTACTAAAAAATTTTCTTTGGATTTAAGAAAGTAAGTTATTAAGTATACGGAGTGCAAAGTTTAAATAGCACTATCCTACGTTTTGCCATTTTTCCAACTCCGTGAGAGCTCAGTTGCTAGACCGATAGACCAGAAGCGATAAATGAAACCGCTTTTAACTTAGGCGGATTGACAATTTATGATTGTCATTGGCAATGTAGCCAGGACCCCTTATATGGGGGGGGGCAAAGTATCAGGAAATGTGAGAGTTTTGGAATGAAGTGTGCAGACTATTTTCTTTCAAGTTTTCATTGGAATTCATATTTGTATTTTAATAGGAGACCGTCATTTAATTTTTTGTCGAGGCCTGCTTTATAGCCCGCAATGGTGCCGTAATGCAAGTGAGGGGACAAAATTTAGGGCTTTATTGATGGTATTTTTAAATTTTTGAGGCATGGGTCGATATGGATTAAGACATACTTTACCACAAATTTGTGAAATAAAATTTTAAAAACAGCATGGAAGTACATTACCTGTGGTGTACTTTTAAAACAATAACGTCATCTAATTTTTCGAACATATGAGCAATACTTTCCAGGCAAGATTTGTCCTTTCTTGTACACTTTTGTGTACTCAATTTATATCAACACAATACAAGACCATGGCAGTACATAAACGAATTGACATTTTGTTCAGGGCTCTATCTCACTAAAAGAACGAGAAGTATTTTCTTTTCTTCTCTCCGCCCTCCTAGGTTTGAGCAGGTTTTAGGAATTCCTTTCCTATACGTCTTCCCTTGTAAGCACTAAAATCACAATCAATGACATTTGATGTTACCAAGCGTCGTTAATCTTGGTTTTCGAATGCAGGTGAAAAATTATTATAATCATGCACAAAATAAGGGACATTTTAAATATTTGAGTCTTTAAAACATATATCTAGCGTAAGAGCCTCCTAAAAATTAAAATTTAAAAAACCAGGCCTTTTATAGCAACTATACCATATGGAACCATGGGTAAAACCAGGAAATTCCAGTGGAAACTGAGTTACCTGAATTCCTGAGTTTTAAACTGAGAAAAGGATCTATTGTCTGTCAATCACGAGAAACGCTCCCGACATCAAACCTGGTGGTGGTAGCTATAGTAACAGGGCTCGTTCATTTTTAGTAGAGGTGACTCCCGGGGATGACAATTTGTTATTTTTCGCAATTGTCAGGAGCGAAACAACACGGCGACAAGTAAAAATGTTTACAAATAACCTCCAAATCATCAAGTACACCAATGTGACTAACTTGAATAAATTTCTTCCAAGAATCCCAAACGCAAAATAGAAAACGGTTTGTTTCTCGGCAACAGACAGGTTTAGACTTGGTGTCTGGAGTAGTTCTCTTGGTACTTCAGTTTAAGAGTCTCTACTATTATAAAAGAGTTTGTCTGTTTTTTTTTTTTCCCTGGCGCAAAATCCTGACGATTCGATGACACTTACAGCAATGAGATTTGGCACACAGGTAGTCCAAATTTTTTGCAATTTTTGAGCCGCGGTGAATTTTAAAATTCAATCTAGAACATTTTAAAATGAATTTAATGAAATTTTATTATTGTTTTTTTATAGCAACCGAAGAAAGATATGACGTATTCAAAATTTATTTTTCCCGTTTCTTTTCATTTTGAGCAAAGGAATAATTTTCCAGCAGAGGATGAAAAAAAAAGTTTTAATTTAGTTATGTAGTTCTTTTTTCTATCTCCTGGAGTCTAGACCTAGGACCTAGACCGTTAAAGATAAAGTAAAAATTTCAACGTATTTGAAATCTGCGGAAAAGTTTTACAACATATTACCAGCTTACATTACGGCGTTGCCCGTGGTGTTGGTTTGCGAATTGGTTGCCCTTTTCAAATTCATTTCTAAGCAGCTGATTTAAGGAATTTGAACCAAGTTGTACGTAGCACGGATTTTGGGTTTTGTTACATTACGGACATTGATGACATTTGTTACATTTGATAAAGAAACAACGAAATGGGTTCGTTACTATAATTTGAGGGAAAAGCATTCAATCGACAATTTTTTCTTCGTCTGAGACACCAGATTACCAGACCTCACAGAGCAAGACTTGTTTTTCGTCGTAACTTCAATATCAAATTGTCACTCTTTCCCTTTGAATTGTCAAGACACTAAAATTATCAACTGACCATACACGCTCCCGCCTTTGTCTAAGCTTAAGGTGAAGGTCAGTACTCATTTTGCGGTTTACAGCTCAACTGATGCATTGCCATCATATTGCGTAATATCGCTTTGTAACACATGCAGATAACTAAAATGTAAAATCGTAAGCGTGTCAATTTTTCGAAAACATGAATATCACGCATATTGTGGATAAGGAAGAACACTGTTTATTTTCCTTTCCAAATTTTCTAGGTGGAAACAATTTTCACACTCGCTCAGAAAACAAACTAAAATTTAACAAAGCATATTTGGTAGGCTTGGAAAAAAGGATTCGATATATTCTTACTATCTTTATCTAATTTACAAGAATCAAAAACATTTTTAAATAGCCTACCAATTCCAGAATTGTACTCCCCACATTAAAACAGTGCGACGTAAATTCAAATACCACCTACCTAAATTCTCTTGTACATTGCAAAGATTGAAAAATATTGTTAAAATTCTAGCTTGGTAAATTCATTGTGCATACCTTATTAACATACTTGAGTGAATTTTGACTTTGAAACACAATGATGTCAAGTGAAGCGAATTTCAAATATAATTTCATGATTTAGTGTTATATCCAGAATACATTACCAGATACATTAAGAGTAAAATTAAAAATCGTTTTCAATTTTCTAAATTTAGAAATACATTAAAGCATTAAATACTTTCATAAATTTAGAATTTCTAAAATATCAAAACATTTGGAAATAAGTAATATTTTGATATTCCTCTTTTACACAGCATTTATTTCTTACTAGCCACTGCGTGGCTAGCCCGTCGTTGGTTTGCGAAGCAACGCTGTGATGTAAGGTATTGATCTGGTGTAAAATTTTCCGCAGATCTTTAATCAATTAAATTTAAAAATTAATTTTTTTAATCATATTTTTAGGTATTAATCTATAAACTAAAATTTACCGCAGATTTCAAATGCGTTGAAATTTTTACGCGATCTGTAAGAAAAAAAAACTGTGACTGTAAATCATTCCTTGGGCAAAATCAAAGCGGAAACGAAAAAAATAATTTTATCCGCGTGTCGGAAGAAAAAAACTTAGCATGTATCCAACGGCTGACGTGACAAGGTCATTTCCGGCGTTTCTTCTCTCTCTGGTAGAAACGCGTTAAAAAACTGATAGAGAATAAAACTACGAAATTCATTTTAAAATCTTCTAGATTGAATTTTAAAATTCGCCGCGACAAAAAATTGCAAAATATTCGGACTACCTGTGTGCCCAATCTCATTGCTGTAAATGCCATAGAATCATTTGGATTTTGAGGCGAGAAACAGACAAACACTTCCTTTTATAATAATAGAGAAGACTAGTCACTGCGTGGCCAGCATGTCGTTGCCCGTGACTGTTCTTTTCGTGGGGTAAGGTGCGACCACTGCTTGCTAACCCCGGTTATGGCTTCGCAAACCAACACCACAGGCAACGCCTGGCCTAGTAATAAATAAGCGCCAATAAATTAATTTTAAAATATTTTAGATTAAAATTTAAAAATCGGGCTAGACACATTAAATCTTACTGATACTATAAACATTAAAAAAAAATAAGGTTAAGAATGAGTCCAACCTTTACCCGACATGACACGTTACACAGGTTACGAAAATTATTTATTAAATGAAAATCTTATTTAAGGTTTTGATCTGGTGTAAAATTTTCCGCAGATTATAAATCCGTCGAAATTTTTACTCTATCTTTAACGATCGCGAAGATAGAAAACCTTCTTCTGCCGTCTTTGCCCGTAACAAAGCTGAAATAGTTAGCAAGAATGTTATACCAATCAACGATGTAAATCAAGACATGCTGAAATCGGAAAACTATACACACACATTATATGTGTGTCCATACTTTTTTCTTTCTTTTAAAATTTATTTTAAAGTCCTCAGAAAGAAAGAAAAAACGTGAAATCGGAGGTTCCACCATAAAATCTAATGTTTTTAAGAAAGTGTGGCGACTGTAGCAAAATTTGGCAGTCTCCAGAATGAAACATTCAGTCGCCACGTGGCGACCGTTAATTTTCACCTTTAATAAGGCATACATAATTTCGCATTGAATAATTGTTAACTTCACAAATCACACAAAGATTACAACTTTTTTAGAAGAAACACTAACAGCTGACTTATATTCTTCAGCATATTCCGACATCGAGTTTAAGATCATCTCGACAAGAAACAAAGATAGACAGGAGTCTTGCGATCAACAATGCAATGATATTGCAACTAATTTTTAACACAGGTGATAGAAATGTCACTCTTTTATTCCAGAAAGACATAAGAAACTCAGAAGTGCTACTAAGAGGAGCCTATTACCACTACGTGGGGTCACTGAACTGAAGGGGATTAAGAAAATGCTGTCCGGAGTGAAAATTCAGTTTTATTAAGGATAGACAAGTCAATATTTTCCCAACCTCTTAAAATGCAACAATTAATCTAAGACAAAAGGATGGACTCGCCAGATAGTAATCAGTCTGTCGATGACTTGATTCCATTATTCTTTCCTTTTAAGTGTTTTTTCTTCTGCCTTCACATATTTTCGTTTTCCTCCTCCATATTTTCATACTTACTTACAACTTAGTTTAACAACCTTTGAAGAGCCTAGTGCTGTATACATTGAGAATGTGTATTTTTCCTTCTCATCACGGATCAAAATTAGATCTGTTCCATGTTCTCCCTCCGAAAAATGTCCAAAAGGTATCTTGGATCATCATGAATGTACTTAGTTTTTTTTTTTTTTTGATACCCTGAAACTGCAGTACATGGTCAGGACTATCCATGCTGTTATCCTGATAGTTGTGTAACAGGCGGGATGAATCTTTCTTTGTACTATAGATTTCAGTGCATTGGTATGACCAGTTCTGAATCTTCAAAATGCTATCTGTTCTCTATATAACTTGAAGTTGGCTATTTCTCCAAGTGTTTTACACTCAATACCTATGGCGTGGTGGTGCCCTAACAGACTTTTTGTACAGGGAGTTTATTTCTTTAAAGATAAGCGAGTTTCCTCACAGGAAAATTTAAGTTTGTCTGCCCTTGTAAGCTTAAAAAAGTTTCACCTACTTTTGTGTAATTCAAAAAATTTTGAATTGAGAAAACATTTTTTGTCTTTTATTCCTCATTTAATATCAACCATGAAACAACAAATTAATAAAAAATTATTAAATTATAATTTTAAAAGAAAATGTTGGTCAAGTATTTTAAGTCAGAGACCACTAGAATTTTTTCTTATACTAGGGGGCTCCGCCCCCTGTTCGCTTACGCTCGCCAACCCCCGGGGATTGCTGCGCAATCCCATTTGGTTTGCTTCGCAAACCAACACTCCTGTCACAGATACCATTTGGTTTGCTTCGCAAACCAACATTACTTTCACAGAGTGAAACTATCTGAATAATTCGTATTATGCTGATTTCACTTTCCGGTTCATGACGTCACAGCGAGGGCTTCGCTGCGTCTCGCTTACGCTCGCCGACCCCGGGGATTGCTACGCAATCCGTTTGGTTTGCTTTCTCAAACCAATACTTCTTTCGCAAGTGATTTAACTTTTTTTGCTTTAACACTTAATGCACCCTAAACTAATAGCCGCATCAGTAAAAAATCTTCTGCATCTTGTTCCCTGTACAATTTTAACTAAACATTGTTAATATCCAAACTTTACGATCTGTACTTTGTCGGTAAACTGTCTTGAAAACAGAGGGAAAAAGCGAGCCTTTTTCCTCGCCAAATAAAAAGAAATCGTTTTTATGGCAATTGTTGCTACGATAAATTTGATATCTGGCAAACCCGATAGTCAAAAGTGTAACCCACTACTGCTTTCGGAAGCAGCTATGCGAACTGAAAAATACGAAATTTGTGTCACCAACTTTTGATTGCATCGAATTTATTTATGAACCAATTTTAAAAATAATTGTACCGTAAGAAAGAGTATATTCTGAGGTATACTGCAATATTTTTAAAATTAAAAATTAACAGTAATACTATACAGATATGACCATTTTAGTTTTGTATCGGAAGTTACGATCTGAAAGTTCCGAAAATTGTATGACCCACTTTTATTTGCATCGATTTTATTTATTAACCAATTTGAAAAATAATTGTACCATAAGAAAGAGTGTAATGTAATGTATTCAGTGATGTTTTCAAATTTAAAAAATAATGGCTTTTGCCGTAGACAAAACGGTTTTAACAATAAGTAGCGAAAATATCCAAAGATTCCGAATTTTGTATGACGAACTTTTGATCGCATCCAATTTAATTATTAACCGATTTCAAAAATAATAGTACCGTAAGAAAGAGTATATTCTGAGGTATACTGCTATATTTTAAAAATTAAAAACTAATAGTAATTAGATATAGATACGGCAGTTTTAAAAAAAAGTAACAAAAATGTCCCGATTTTTCCCGAATTTCAAAAAAATATTATCAAGAACCACATTTAAATTTCAAAAAAAACTCGACGAGCTGCAAAAATTTACGTTGAGAGGTACTCTTAAAAAAAAACTCACGACTAAAGACTGAAATTTTGAATGTGTTTTGCTCACTCGCGGAAGAAATTTCACTTCTTCAACTTTAACACTTAATAAAACCTAAACTAATAGCTGCATCGGAAAAAAATCTTAATAATTATCCAGGGAATACGATGAAGAACAAAGCATGTTAATTTCATATTTTTCCGATCAGTACTTTCTCGGGAAACCGTCTAAGAATGGAGCTAAACAACAAAAATTTCAATTCTTCGGCGGCGGCGGCGGCGGCGGCGGTAACTTTTTTTTAATATAGAGAGATATATTTAAAAATAAAACAGATTGTATTACAAAAATATTTAACATATGTTTTCAGTATTTATAAATTTTATTTCTGAAGTACTTAAGCTCAATGCAAACATTTCTGGCATGAACTATAAACGCCACACAGAAGTGATAAATTGCAGCTTAATTATGGTATGTGGATGCCATTTATAATTTTTTTTTATTCATCAAAACTTAACATTTATGATTTAATACAATGATATAATCAATATTGATGAATACACAACAGTTAACATATTTTAAGTTTTTAAATGAATACTATTTTTTGCCAGACTACAGAAAAATATTACTCTTTTAGCAGAGTAAACAACATTTTAAGGATGTTTAATTTATTTGTAAGGGATTTGGTTTTGTTTGTTTCTTTAGTCAATTTTTTGCTGGACTAGGACTTACAACTTGACCAGGATTTAAACAGTGATATACCAAGGAATAAAACGCACTTATTACAGCATTTTTTAAATACTTTGGAATATTTCAGATTTTAAGTGATTTAGGTATTTTTTTCTAAAAAGCATGTGAACACTTCATTTTACCATATTCCAGAATGCAGCGCATTTTTAAGAAACAAATTACAGCACAATACATGTTTAAAAATTGGTCTTCCAACTGTAGTTAATTTATTATATACTAGCCACTAGCGTGGCCAGCACGGCGTTGCCCCGTGACAGTTCTTTTCGTGGGGTCAGGTGTGACCACTGCTCGCTAACCACCAATCTGTGATTTTTCGAATCTCGATCATTCTTCGTATCAGCGTTCGTATTGCAAAAATTATATAAAAGTCACGATTTAAAAATTATTTATTTGAAAAATATATATATTCTTAGGTATTGATTATGTGTGAAATTTTCCGCAGATTTCAAATCCGTTGAAATTTCTACTGTATCTAAAACGATCTAGGAGATAGAAAAAAGTACAACTCCCTTTAAATCTTACTTGTTTTGTTCTTCCGCTGAAAGCGTTCAAACGGAAACAGGGAAAAAATTTTAGAAAATCATATCTTTAAGCTGTTGCCATTCTTAAGAAAACAATATTTAAAATGTCATTAAATTAATTTTTAAATGTTCTAAATTGAATTTTAAAATTCGGGCTTCGTACAAAAATTGCAAAAAAATTCGGACTACCAGTGTGCCGAATACCATTACAGTAAGTGTAGATTCGTCAGGAACGTGCACATAACAAACAAACATACAAACAAATACTTCCTTTTATAATCGTCGATTGGCATTCAGAAAACTTGAAATTTCAGCCAGTTAAGTATGGTCAGTTTGTTGACAGTTTAATTTATAACTAAGTATTCATACTGCATTAAAGTACTTTCAATGACATATTTCCATTCAGAAATAGAAATGAAAGGGTAATGATATCAGACCTCAAATATCTTTAGGTAAGGGTAGTTAATATAGAACAATTTTTTTAATAACAAGTTTCCCTCTTTTAAAACAAAAAACACTCAAATATTCATTTATTTAATGAAAAATAAATTACTTAGCATATTTTTTTGTTTAGTGGATAGAAATCAGTCAGGAAAAAAAAATCAGCATTAGAACATGTTATGCATTATTACGATTTAGAATTAAAACTGGTTAATTTGTCACTCTACAATCAGGCCCCCTAGTAAATATAAATAATTTTTATAAAAGAAAAAAAAACCTTTTTAATACAATGCAACAAATTTTACCTTGCAAATCTTCTAATTTTCCTCTGTGGTATTTGCTCTGAACATGTACGTTATTTTGTGTTGTTTCATCAATTAGGTCAAGCTTTAACTCCTTGTTCTTTAAAAATTATTGGAAAGATGTAAAAAAGTGAGAAAAACTAAAAAAGCCAGTTAGCAAAACATCCAGATTTTGTAAGACCGGATTTGGGACTTTGTACTGCACTAGACTAGATGTTTCCAAAACATTTTATCATTTCCCACCTCTACTGGGCTTCTCGTCAACTGATGGCCGAGAGATCAGAAATGGAAACAGGATTAAAAAAAGATGTAATTTTGTCAGAATAACTGAACTAATTTGCATTAGAAATAATTAATTTCATAATTAAGATTAAAACATTTGCAGTTCACATATGATATTATTGCTAGTTACTTTTATTTTACTTACGTCGTGAAAGCAGGGGACGCACATCACTCAAAACCATTTCTGTCATAACGAATAACTGTTATAATAATCTGCTTTGAATCTTAGGAATCAAAACAATCTGTGGGGAAAAGTGAAGCGGATTCACTTGGTGTTTTTGTTTGACACTTTTCTTTTGTACTATTTACAGTTTGAAATTTGCAGCATTTAATGATTGTTTAAACTTTTCAATCTTGTTATAATCAAGTTAAAGCTCAGTTGCCCAAGTTTTCTGATAATTCTTGCATGTATGACACTAATTCTGTCCAAACAATCATTCATTCTTCCTTCTATCAAACTGTACTCTATTTGTAAATACAACAATCTATTACAAATGGTCCTATCTGTCAAACACAAGAACTGCTCCACAGCAAGCCTGAAAGAGAGGAGGCATCACTTGAGAAGCAGGGATCATTTATTTTAAGAAGGGGTAACTCAGGATTTAATTTAATCTTCTCTAATGTTGGCATTAAAAAGAGGTGGTTTTCAAGTTCAAGGCAGTAGTAAAGGTAGACTGGCAGCATAAGTAGTTATATGTATAAGTCCAGACTTTTCTTTCTTTTTTAAAAAATTTTACGGTCCTCAGAAAATAACGGGTAAAATCTGTGGTTCCAACATATAAACTAATGTTTGTAAGAAAGTATGGCGACTGTAACAAACTTTCAACCACTTTCGAACAGTCAGTCAACCACATGGAGACAGTTAATTTTCACCTTTAGTTTACAGTTACCTTCTTACTCGGCGACAAATAAAAATCTAAACTAACATTTTGAGCTTGCCAGTGTGGCAAACTTTTAAATATTTCTTCCAAGTATTCGCTATGTAAAATAGGCAAGAAAAACAGTTGGTCTGTTTCCATAGCAACAAGTAGGGCAAACTTCAATTTTAAAGGAGACACAAACCCTAAATTCCGAAGAAAAAAAATTTAAATAGTGGTTTTGGGTTTATTGGATAAAACGATGCATCAGATTTTCATTAACAAATAGACAAAATTTCAGAGTCGAAGAAAATTGTTACCAGCTGCTTTTTAACTTTTATTTGACCATCCAACTACATAATCGACTGCCAACCGTTGGCTTTGTTTTCCTTGAAAACTTCCATTTATGCTACATTAAATCATAGTGTATCTACCGATGATTATTCTAAACATTTTAAATACCATTAAGGTGTACACTCCTGGTTTTTCTATCAATCGGCGAAAACTAAATGACAAAATCCAGGTCCTTGTGTAAAACATGTGGTGACGCCATTGAAGGAAACACATTGAAAAAATAGCGTTACATTTCGTTGCATGCGTATCACTACAAAAAGGCTTGTTTACAGAAACAAAATAGCTATAGAAAAAAGAAGGTGTGGTTTATACAGTGGTGGTTTATTATAAAATAGTACTGATCCAATAAAATATATTTTTTTTTTCAGTTCATTAAACAAGAAATGTATAATTTTTCAGTGAATTGTCACAAATCACTCACTTGCCATCAGAGATTAAACTGGCTTTTAAAAAATATATACAAGTTTACGATGAAAACTCTTCTTTTGATAAGAGTCTCAATGTAATAGAAATTACTATAAAAAATAGTACTTGCAGAAAGTAAGTTATTTTTGTTAACTTCTGTTGTATTTTGTACTTAAATGCGATTATCTCAAAATCAGTTTTTTGTAATTTTGCCAATGTTTAAAGTACTACTAAGGCTTTTTGATATATGCACTTAAAGTTAAACTGTTTCCATTTTTTAGGTCTTGCATAACTGTTTAAAGACACAGGGAGAGCTTTTTTTTTATAAATAGCTCAGAAAAATTTATAAACATAAAAAATTGGAAATTTTTATAGAAATTTAACGTATATTGAGTAAAATATTTTTTTTTAATGAAAACTCGTAAATAAATTTTAGAAACTCTCTCCCTAGGTCTTTTGCATATACTATAAGGATATTGTAGAAATTTATTTCAGGGAGTAGGGTTTATAAAAAGTGTGTATTTCGGCTTAAAAAACATACTAAAATCGTAATACAAAATATAATTGCAAATAAAAACTTCTTTTTTTTTATTGATTTAAAATATGTGTTTAATTATCACTAAAAACATTGGTTAGGTAAAATGAATAATAAGAATTTTGGGTTTTTCCTTACTGATCACTGTTTATTTACATCCATTTAAAACGAAATATATTTCAAAATGATATCCCAAGATCATTTTGGCAACTGGGCAAAAATGTATAGGTGCCACTAATGCACTACTTTCATCCCCACCAATCCTGGTTAAATACCATATTTTCAAGGGACTTTTATTTTCTTTTACTTCTTCCTTCCGATGAACTGCACAGATGAATTTTGAAAAATGCATTTCTTGAGACACAGGAAAAACTTAAGTTTAACTTAAAACTTAGGGGGGGAAATGGAGGTACAGCTTTATTTGTGAAGTTGAAATTTTCTATTACCAGCAATTTAAAAGGTCGTAAGGCACAAAATAAATGTTTAACATGTTATAATACGATTTTGTCACACCAATGACCAAAAATAAGAAAATTTTGTGTTTCTAAATATGGTTCAATTATTTTAACAATTAGTTTAGTTTCAGATAATTATTATAATCCACAAGATCTACATATATTTATATATACGATTGCTTTCAGATATAATTATCCAAATAAAATTATAATACACAGTATGTTCCACAATAACACCTAATAGTCCAAAAAATCTACCTCATCAAATGCTAAGAAAGAAAAATATACTGATCATAAGTTTATAGCATCTGCATTCAATAGGAAAGAAAGCATTGCCTTTACTTCCAAATAAATTTGTATATTTTTGAGGGAGTAAGTAGGTTGAATTTACATTCCACTGGATTGACACCATCAAGCTTTTGGATCAATCTCAATCCTAAAGGGAAAGATTCAAGAACAACTCTTAATTTTAATCATGGTCAAATACCAGGTCAACGCCTGATCTGGCACCTCTTTGCAAGCTTGCACATCATGCCAAAGTGAGAACATTTGAGGCCGTGGCAGATTTAACATACACCAGCCTCCACATACATCAGGGTCATTGGTTAGGCCGAACAAAAAACAAGGTTTGTTTCCTGTAACCCGACCGACCCTGAAATTACAGTACAAAAATTCTAATCCGAAAGTTTCTTACACATTTTTTAAAAAAATATACTTGTTAAAACAATGGATTCATTACGATGTCACAGCAATTGTAATCAATTTATAATTGTTTATTATGTATTCAGTTTAAATTATATGTCATAAATAAACTCTTTAAGGGTGAATAAGTAGTTAAACATGCAGAAAAAATATAAATACCCAATTTGTGTAAATACCCGAGTATATACCCAAGACATTGACCTGCAAAAATAAATATACCCAGGCATTTTACATCACTGATCACACCTCTGATCAATTTTAAGTCTAACAATAATACTCAGATAATATTTCCTTTTGTGTATTTGCTAAAAAAAATAGCAAAAAAAAATTTTCCAACCCACCAACCCTAATACTTTTGCTCGTGTTACAGGAAACAAACCTTTTTTTAAGGCCTTAGATTGAGTTTTGTACTTACCAACTCTCCTGTTGGTTATCCAACTGGGTACGTTAGCAAATAAGGAAAAATTAAACATTTATTACACAGTATAAACGTAACAGAATGAAACTTATTACAAAAACAGTTGATGATTTCAGAAACTGGTGAACTGATGTAGAAATATTTAGCAAACTTTTTCATTAATGATTGCATTTATTAAGTTTTACAATAAATTTTATTGCAAAGGTTAAAAGAGAACTCTATTATAGTTTAAAGTTCAAATAGATGATAGATCATTTTACCCTTTACCTGATAATTTTAAGACAAGTAAATTGGTTTGGTTCATTCACTCAGTCTTGTTTGCTAAAGATACTAATTATAGAACAAGATATATTGAAAAGTAGTTATAGAACTTACTATGCCTAATAGAGTTCACATTGTGGAATGTAAGTAAATGAATTATTAGTTATGATTTATATCGGGGTCGTTCCACACCAAATCAACCAATGGTCAAAACATGATGTCTTCAGATCTTTATGATTTTTTTACATCATATAGTATTAGCTTAGTAGATAAATAAATACCAAGTTTTAATTTTTTTTTGGTCCTTTCGTTTTTGAGTTATACATTTTTGAAAAATTCAAAAACACCAGTTTTTAGGAACGTTTTGATATATTTAAAAGCACGTAACTCAAAAACCGTTTGTCCTAGAAAGCTCAAATTTGTACCATTCTCTTTAGATTTACAAGGGCTTTAATTTAACATATAGCTTGGTTGTACCACATCAGTTTTTATATTTTTTTTTAAACTAAAAAAAAATTGTAAAAAAACAAAAATCGGAATTTTTAATTTTGATGAAAGAAATGTATTTTATACTAAACCTCAGTAGTAAGGTGTGTACAAAGTTTCATGATGGTATTCCGATGGTATCATATTAAAATAATTTTTTATCTGAATCAAGACGTGTGAAAATTCTGTTAATTCGTGACTTGTTACCCTAGATAAAAATTAATCTCTTAACCAACACTATTGTATTTAAATTTCATTTACCCTATTTTATTCAAACAACAAATTCAACTTACTTTACATTCAAGGAACAGATTTTTCTTCTTTTAGCACTTGAAATTAGTAAATGTGAGTTCTCTTCTTTGCCAAAACTTGTGCTGCTTCGGCCATCTCATCTGCTGGAACTCGGTAGGTTCTACCTGTTGCAGTGGTTGGATGTCATGTGCACAAAATATTGCTCATCGGCAGTGCTAAGGTATCCGCTCTCCTAGGATTTGTGTATGATAGCAATGGCCGTTTTGGGTGAAGAAAGGACACAAGAATTTCCTTCCCCCCCCCTGTCTTTTGAGTCAAAATGCGCCAACCATCGCTCTTTATCGTAAGCACAAGGGACAAAACCCACAATTTCTTCAAATGGAATGTCATCATTACCAGGGATAATTTGTACCCTATGTGCTTCTGAGTCATCAAAAAATGAGTAGATTTTGGTTTTGACACTATTTAGATCTAGAAGAATGAAGGCATGAAATTTATGGGTCTGTGAGACTGCCACAGCTTTTTCAAAGAATGGTTTTAGAATCTTGTCTTCATTTATATACTCTTCATCGGTTACATAAAAAAATGTGATGGATAACAAACTTTTCACACCCTGCTGAAAAAGTGTTAGAATTTGGTTATCTAATGGATTTTGGAGGCTGGCTTTGGCGGCAAGCCTTTTTGTTGTACCCCTTACTTTATCACAAACTCTCTTCTCATTTTCAAATTTGGTGTCAACACACATACTGTCGTAGTTCATGCTTTTCAGAAAAGTCATAGTCCAGAAAGTTAATCCTGTCTGAGAAATTATACGCCAAATCATTAGTTAGATATTTGGAAAAGCTGTACTATTTTCCAGATGGTTCAGCTGTGCAGTGCATAATTCATAAGAATTTTCTGAACCTTTGCTATCACAAAGAGGACTTTGATGGACTTGAGGCTGTGGCACTTTTATGCCACATCATATGGGAAGCGAATTTGTGATGGAGTAGGGGATATGGTAAAAAGGCTTGCTGCTAAAGCCAGCCTCCAGAATTTATTACAAAACAAAATTCTAACACCTTTTCAGCTTTTTCAGTGTGAATATTTGCCATCCATCACATTTTTTTATGTAAACGATGAAGAGTATATAAATAAAGACAAGATTCTAAAACCATTCTTTGAAAATGCTGTGGCAGTCTCAGGGACCCATAAATTTTATGTCTTTATTCCTCTAGATCTAAATAGGGTCAAAACCAGAATCTACTCATTTTCTGATGACTCAGAAACACATAGGGACTGGTGATGATGATATTCCATTTGTAGAAATTGTGGGTTTTGTCCCTTGTGCTTACGATAAAGAGTGATGGTTGGCGCATGTTGACTCAAAAGACGATGTTGAAAAGGAAATTCTTGTGTCCTTTCTTCACCCAAAACGGCCATTGCTATCATACACAAATCCTAGGAGAGCAGATACCTTAGCACTGCCGATGAGCAATATTTTGTGCACATGACATCCAACCACTGCAACAGGTAGAACCTACCGAGTTCCAGCAGATGAGATGGCCGAAGCAGCACAAGTTTTGGCAAAGAAGAGAACTCACATTTACTAATTTCAAGTGCTAAAAGAAGAAAAATCTGTTCCTTGAATGTAAAGTAAGTTGAATTTGTTGTTTGAATAAAATAGGGTAAATGAAATTTAAATACAATAGTGTTGGTTAAGAGATTAATTTTTATCTAGGGTAACAAGTCACGAATTAACAGAATTTTCACACGTCTTGATTCAGATAAAAAATTATTTTAATATGATACCATCGGAATACCATCATGAAACTTTGTACACACCTTACTACTGAGGTTTAGTATAAAATACATTTCTTTCATCAAAATTAAAATTTTCGATTTTTGTTTTTTTACAAAAAAAAAAAAACTGATGTGGTACACCCAAGCTATATGTTAAATTAAAGCCCTTGTAAATCTAAAGAGAATGGTACAAATTTGAGCTTTCTAGGACAAACGGTTTTTGAGTTACGTGCTTTTAAATATATCAAAACGTTCCTAAAAACTGGTGTTTTTGAATTTTTCAAAAATGTATAACTCAAAAACGAAAGGTCCAAAAAAATTAAAACTTGGTATTTTTGGTCATATTGATGAGTAGAACACAATCACTAAATATGATACATTTTGAAAACCTCAAGGTTTAAAATAATTTTTTTATTGGTTGATTTGATGTGGAATGACCCATTGAGCAAATTCAGAGAAATTAGATTATCAAAATGAGGCATCATAAATACCAACTTAAAAATAGATTTGTGGATGGCTCTTAGATGCAAATTCTAATACTAGTGTGCAGCTTTGCTGTCCTACACAAGATTTAAAAATTATTCGTTCATTTTTTCATTCATGAAATAATTTAAATTTTTCTCATCATACTGTTAGTCTCACTAACGCAAAGTTTTTAAAACAGATCATATTTTTATTTTAAATGATATAGAATTATGTTTTAAACTTTTAGACTTTAGAATTATGTTAAAACTCAAATATCATGCACCATTGTTCATTTTAAAATTCAAAAACACCTTTTTCTCTTCATGTAATGATTATCAAAATAAAACAAAATGGTACATTATAATATTTCAAATATTTATCTTTACTTTATCCACGCACACTTGACAAGTTTGTCAACTACATAAATTAGCTACCGTTATAACTCGTGAACTATTGTAAAAAGATCTACTGAGCAAAATGATCGCGTAGTAAATGTATGAAAAATAAAAAATGCACGAGTTCATCATGTAAACATTGACACCAAAAAGCAAATTTTAACCACCAATGTTTCAAAGAACAACAACTAACACCAAAGAACGCAACAAACTGCGAGATGTCATCGCACATAACAAACGGCAATATCTAAAAAGGGAATCTACATTCCAGCTCATTTGCAACTGGTTTAAGTTCATCGCGAAAACAAATACACCATGTAACAACCGGTAACGTTGCACACACCGGTAATTGAAAACGAATTAGATTTGAGTGGAATGTTATTCTTGAACAAAAACTAACCTTTACTCCAGCGGTGAAAGATGACGACGATGTCGGATGCAAGATATATAATAATTCAAATGTCAGTATACAATATATATGTACACATGCCCCTGTCAGAGAAAGATCGCGCTACAAGCGGCAAATACGCCATGTTGAGTAGGTCGGATATCAGTGTAGTCCGATACGCTTGAAACGATAAACAAACATCGTGCACATGAAGTCAATATCGAGAAGAATCACACTGAATTGGATACTACAGTCAATTTTGTTGATGGACACTATAAATTATTGAATGACATTCATGAACTTATCCTCAGACGCCGCTCCCTCTAACGCGTTTTAAATCCTTCGATACGATTGGCTGTTAAAAGTGTCAAATTACTTTTGTCTCGTTAAATAAGGCTGCCATCTGTTGATCGTTATTTGTACTTGCGATTCAAAAAAACATTTAACAATTGCTTCTTGTATTAGAGTGCAGTAAAAATAAATCTGCTCGAGTTAAGAACTCAACACTCAAGTGCTTTTATTGAAGCCTAATGTGCAAGGATTTTAATGCAGTATTATGCTTTTCACTTCATTCAATGAATTTTTAACTCGTTAATAGTGAAGGATATCAAAAATTAATGGGAAAATCAATTTTTTTTGTAAACACTCAATGTAAAAGAAACAATTCTTTCCCGATGGCAATTCCTCCAATAACAAAAATTAAAAACATCAATATTTTTTTCGAAAGAAAAGTGAGAGGTAAATTACAAACACAAACGCGTTATTTCTTTGAAATCATTGCAATAACAATTTTCGAACTCTGTTCAGGAGTTTCAAACGGAAAGATTGAATTGATTACAAATTTTTTTTGATGAAGCAGGCGAATAAGGAATAAAATTGTTTCCACTCTTGATCACGCTCGAGAAACAACTATTTTGCATCAATATTTCTTGTTTCTGGATATTTATATATATACTGGGATAAATCTTTTTACACAATTAGACTATAATAATGTGAGCGAGATCTGTCACATTATGTAGCAACAAAAATAATCATTACACATTGAAAAACATTGATTGGAATCCTTGAAAAAACTTTTGAATGTTCATGTCAAACACTCGAGAATCTTCTAAGACGATGTTGAATTCAGCAGATGGGGTCTAAAATGGGCCATCGTCATTGGATTGTGGATTCAAACTCCCTTTCATTGCCATTTGGGGGAAAAACAGTTTCTTAAAAGCACATAACAAATTAATTCAATCATCTTCCTTTTGAAATGAAAGGAACATTCGGGTGGAGTCGTTGTACGATCTTTGAAGTGCAAGTCACGTGGGCTTGGGATTCGACTTGGGCGTATTACCTATGAGCCCAAGCTGTTCTTCACTAGGCTCGTTTATCCCACCATTAGTATTCGTACTTTCTTCCCTCATATGACCCTCACCGGGAACCTTAACACCGATTATTCAGTGGAATTTAAATGAAGCTGCATGCATATCCTCCGGTTTTTTTTCTTTGGAAGATCGACGAAAATAGAATTTCTCGTCTTCTGTTTTGCCCGTTTAAGCAAAAACTTTAGTCACATGAAACAAAAGCTGGCGAAACAGCTAATACACTGAGGCGAGTTTTTAGAAAATAATTTTGGATGGGGCCTAAACCCACAATCAAAAGGTCTATGCTATACGAATGTTGCATTTCCTTATTTTTTGACTGCTTATCAACGTGCATTTTACCCGTTGATAAACGGAACACAACGCTGAATAGCTTCTGTGCGTTTTAGTTTGTTTTAAAGGTTATTTCAGGATGGCTCGAGCTCTCTATACACCCTTCCTCTACATACGTCCTTGGTCTAATAATACACTGAGCACACGGCTAATACACTGAGGCGAGTTTTTAGAAAATAATTTTGGATGGGGCCTAAACCCACAATCAAAAGGTCTATGCTATACGAATGTTGCATTTCCTTATTTTTTGACTGCTTATCTACGTGCAATTTACCCGTTGATAAACGGAACACAACGTTGAATAGCTTCTGTGCGTTTTAGTTTGTTTTAAAGTTTTTTTCAGGATGGCTCGAGCTCTCTATACACCCTTCCTCTACATACGTCCTTGGTCACTCATATCAAGAGGCGATTAGATATTTAACAGAAATAGATAGTTTGAAATATATATTTCTGAATATTTTCAAATCAACTCATAATGACGGACATGCCTACCGGATGGTTTATCAAATGTTTTTTGTTTTATTAAATTTTAAATGGGTTTTTTCAATTAAAAAGACAGTAAATTGTTACAGATGGACAATGAAATCGTCTCAGTATAGTTTCCTGCAGTAGTTGAAAGGCTGATAGTGGTTCAATTTAACGGTCGAACGTCGCTTTATGTCTATAGACCTCGATCCAGAAAGTCATGTGTGTGAGAGAGAACTCTCATCCATAAACATAAATAAGGACATAGATGCATACCACACGTTTCGTTCAAAAGTTTAATTCCCCGTGTCAATTAATTAGAATTAATTCTCATTTCATACATTTACCTAGGCTCAAAATCCAACTTGGTTCAAGTCTGTAATGTCATAGAATTCACTAAAACAAATTAAATCATTTTTCGTAGCGTAACAATTGATGTTATATCCTCAAATTAATTCTGCTAAAACCATCGCCCAATTATTGGAGTCATAGCAATCATCTGTTCAGAATGGCATATCTTAGTTTTAACAATTGAAGTCTTTGAGACCTGCTGATGGCTATATTTTCCTAGACTAATCATTCGAGTCAGTCTGTCAATTAGGGCCGCGGTAGTCCAGTCGGAATAGTATCGGATTAATAACCGGAGGGTTGCGAGTTCAAATCTAACCAAAGACCATCGAGTACAAAAGAGGCTGATGCACGTTAAATCTGTCGTGGCCACTAAAACTTTCTATAGAATTCTTTAAAATTTTCTATAGAATTCTTTAAAACTTTCTATCGAATTCTTTAAAACTTTCTATAGAATTTTTTAAAACTTTCTATAGAATCCTACAAAATTATGATATTCTATAAGCCCTATAAAGTAACCTCTAGAATATCTCTATAAAAACTTGTTTCGCGATTTTACTTTTTTTTTTATAGAAATACATTTAAAATGGCATTTTGAAACCAAAGGGCAACATTCTGCACAGGCCGGCTTCAGAAAAAACCGTTCCACTGAGGAACATGTTGCCGTCTTTTCACAAAGCATTAAAGGTAATCTTGATAAGGACAACATATTGTTGGTTCTATCTTTGTGAATTTCAAGAGAGCATATGATACTGTTTGGAAGACAAAGCTCCGCTGTAAACTAGCTTCTAAACACATATCAGGTTCAATATTGTGATGGTTTGGAAACTTCCTTGATCAGCGTTTTATTAATGTCCGCTATGGAGGAGCAGTCTGGTTTTAGGGTTCTGCAAACTAGCTTTCCTCAGGGAGCTGTGTCAAATCGCCTGTTGTTCGACGTGTATGTTGATGATCTAATATGCTCCTTGACTAAAGAAAATATTGGAGTACTTATGTATGCCGACGATGTTGTCCTATGGACATCCAGCCCTAAGTACAGAACTAAAGGGAGACTTGAAAATATCCAAAACAGTGCCATGTCCAGACTTTATTCCGGGTGTTATGAAAACAACATGATTGTCAATACAAAGAATACGATTCATCAGACTTTTTCATTATGTCAACTCTTGAATCCTTACACCCTGGACCTCTTGAGTCCTGTGTCAAAGACTCGGGACTGTACTGCAATTTTGTTCAGTGCGAGGATGGAAACTATCTACAACCGCTTTCCTTCAGAGGATTGGTTACACATCTATAACGATGGCTCAAAACTTGAGATGAACGGTGAGGCAGGATGATTTATTGTGAACAATTCTACCATTACCTTTAGTTAGGAACAGCCAAGACCGCGTTCGATGGTTAGGTTCTCAGACACTTAGGCAGCGATCTTGGTAATTGCCAATTGTTGACAAGCTCCTAGCTCTATGTCCGTAATGCAATGTAGATCTCTCCTGGGACACAAATGCATGGACAAAAATAAAGTAGCAGTTTTGCAGTGGATCCCATCTTACTGCGATATCCCCGGGAATGAAAAGGGGGATGAGTAAGCTAAAAAAGGATATTTTGTCAACCAGGCCCCGTATAACCTAGTTAGCTATAAGTCCGCCTCGTCAAAAATCAATTTAGCCTTTAAAGACGCGTTCGGTGCAGATAAAAGAACGAACAAGAAAGAAGCCATGGAGAAATACCATCCACAATCTCCCTGATTGCCCAAAAAGCAGAGCTGTGGCTGCTTTTCGTTTGACTACTATGCATGATTGTCTTTACGGAGTGGATGTGCTAGGGGATACCCCTGCCTGCCCCCTCGGCTGCAGTGGTACGACGATGAATATTGAACACCTTCCTGCCTGTCCAGCTCTTACGAAGAACTGTACCTTCTCCCGATATTGGGAAGCCAGAGATCTCTTGGATCTGTTTCATCGTACTCCAGTTCCTTTGTATATTTGGTCTCTGTATGGCGTTAGGACAAGGTCCATTACCGCTTGCTGCATTGAAAATAAAAATGTATAAATACATTTTCGTAAAATCAGATTTTTTTTTCTTCGACCGAAACGAAATTTTTTTTTTTTAATTTAGTTTTTTGGAATCTATAGAAAGCTTTGCATATACTTGTACATCTTACGTCCTGTGGTTTAACGACACGGATCTGACTCCATCACACGAAAGCAGGTGGTTGGCTTAGACGATTCAGTTCTGGTATTTTCGGATCCATTGGCACTGCTTACTTTCACCAACTATTGTGAACAGTGACACCAAATTGGAGAGTTGGGTTGGCGTGGAAGTTTGGAGAGTGAGGTGCCAGTTCAGGTGTTGCTTCGTCATCTGACCGTGGTTCAAAATTACGAGGTGTTGTCCTCGGATCTTTCCCTTAAGGGACTGATCCCGGACCGTCGTCAATAGCCCGTTGTGTTGCTCTAGTACGACGTTAACTAAAAATACCAAATTGGAGAAATTCTTGCGGTAGGCAAAGACCCCAGTGGCGGGACAATTCATTCCGTTTGCATTTTTTATTGCTAAATATTTTCGTGGTTCAGAATTACGAGGTGTTCTCGGATCTTTCCCTTTAGGATTGATCGCCGATAGCCCAATATGTTGCTACAACGTGACGTAAATTCAACTACTTACCATTACTGATATTAACTGAAATTATTTTATTCTTCCCATGTGTAAATGGCAGTCACCAACCACAAAAACACTGGGGCCCCTTCAAGATTCGGGCCCCAAAGAGTTGTCGGGCCTGACTGAGAAGTTGAAATTCTTAAAAGTATGGAATTGGAGTAATAAAAGGGAATTGCAGTAGAGAAATAGAAGTTAGTTTTAATAGTTAAAAGAGTAAAATTTCAACAATTAATTGCTTAGTGACAAATGCTTCAGGTAATTGGTAATTTTTTAGTTAACGTCGTACTAGAGCAACACATTGGGCTATTGACGACGGTCCGGGATCAGTCCCTTGAGGGAAAGATCCGAGGACAACACCTCGTAATTTTGAACCACGGTCAGATGACGAAGCAACACCTGAGCTGGCACCCCACTCTCTAAACTTTCACACCAACCCAACATGAGGACTTTCGGCCACGACAGATTTAAGGTGCACCAGCCGCCCCTACACCATACGTTTACAAACATCCATGCCCGGACCCGGGTTCGAACCAGGAACCTTCCGATCTAGAGGCTAACACCTTAACCACTATACCGGTTGGTCGGCGCTGTATGAAAGGAAAAAGGTGCAAACATTTTAATGAATTAAAATTTTCAGTTATTTTCCCATCCTAGTAAATACGAAATAGAGCACTTTTATAAATGGCTATATATGAAACCAATGAATAAATAGTCATTGACTGCAAGGAGAAAATATATCAAAACTTTCATACACAATTTTTAAAGCATTCAATAAGGATGTTTTTTTGCCTTAGTATCCTAAGATGTAAAGTAAGTCAAACACAAATGCTTTTTTAAATCAATTTACGTTATCTGTTTATTTTTTTGAAATGGGGTAGTCTTACTTTCACCATTTATCTTAGAATGTCTTTATTTGTACCTATCCATTCTAAGAATTGACATGGTTAGACATTTTCGGGAAATAGCGAGCTAAGACCTCACAGAAATTCAAGACTTTGCAGTTTTAATTTTCGAGCAAAGGATAAAGCACACAACATTCAATAATCGCTTTAATTCATTTACTAAATAAAAAATTGCCTAATTTTCTACAAACATCTTTTGAACAGTGTGAATTAGATTTCTCAGTTATCAAAACACTTCCAGTTCAGTGTAATTTTACAAAAATTAGAATTTTAAAATACTTATAAACATTATGTTACGTAAGATGATTACTCCTCTACACTACTTTGACATTTGGTGCCAGGACTCATAATTCTTTATAGACCTCATGGCATGTACCGACCCCTAAAAAATAACAAGTCATGCATCAAATAAAATCAATTAATTTTTCTCTAAGGGCATTGATTTATAGAAATTCTAGTAGCAAATGAAGGAGTATCCCAACCATTTCACCTAAATTCTTAAAATTGTTTCTAAAGCATATACATAGATGCTTTAATTTTCAAGTAAGAAGGCAGATTGTAAAATAATTTTAAAAATATTTAATTTTATAAATTCAATGAAAATAGCAGATTAGCACTTATAATTTGCATTCAAGTTTCTTTATTTCTAATATTTATTGATAGCAGTGTTGTTATTCATGTCCATACCATATTAAAATACATTTGTAAGGAATATAAGAATCGATATATGTACATTCCACACATCTAAATCAAATAACATTAGTCAAAAATATATGATATTCTGCTTACATCTTTCAAATGGGGTACTGGTGTTTATTCTTATTTCCAATAAAGTGTATGGTAAAAAGTTCATACCTTAATTAGCTTCTGAATGTACAATTTTGTATATTATTCTATTGTTTAAAGGTGAATTGATATTTTTTGACTTCTAAACCTATTTCTGCATTTGCTCAGATGCTCCTTCCCGAATTAATTTCTATCTTCCAAATTCCTCATTGCCCTTTGTGATCAGACTGATGAAGAATTTTATTAGAGCAGCGAAACCTTTTCCATATAGTTTTAGCAATATATTATGCTAAAAAAAGTATATTTAAACTTTACGACGAAATTGGCAAATAAATCTTATAGTGGTTGATTTGATATTGTTTATATCTGTTTGTTGCCATTTTTCAACATAGAAATAACACCTATTTCTGTGACCATGTATATTAGCACAATATATATCTTCTGTGTCAGGGCAAAAAAGGGTTTTGTCCAAATTTTGACGAGTCCAAAGGAGTGGAGTACATCATTATAATTTAAAAAATATAAAATGCTCAAAATCAAAACTAAATTTTTTTTTTCAATCTCATAATTTAAATTATAATTATTGGTACCATAGCATGGTTCTTTTTTTCCCTCATAATATTAGTAAGAACAGTAAAATATTCTAATTAGATTCTGAGAAGTTGACATTTTGACTAACACCTTTTGCCCTGACATGGAAGATATATATATATATACTAGTGGGTTACGTCCCCTGATCGCTTACGCTCGCCATGTGTATGCGTTTTGCTCACTCGCGGAAGAAATTTAGCTTCTTCAATTTTGACACTTAATAAACCCTAAACTAATAGCCGCATCGGAAAAAAATCTAAAAATTGTCCAGGGAATACGATAAAGAACAAATCGTGTTAATTTCGTTTTTTTCCGATCAGTACTTTCTCGGGAAATCGTTTAAGAATCGAGCTAAACAACACAGTTTTCAATCCTGCGGCGTCAGCGGTAACTTTTTTTTAATATATATATATATATATGCACCTAATTCTATTTTTACGCAACAGATATGTTCATGAAGAATACAAGGTGCGTTCTATAGGTAATGCGGTCAAATTCATAAAAAATCATTGAACATATTTGTACAATTAGTTAAAAATCTTCAAAATAGTACCCTCCTGAGTGGATATATTTCTGGAGGTGGTTATTCCAGGCTTGGAAGGCCTTCTCCTGGATGTCCTTTAGAGCCGATGTAACGAGCCTAGGTGTTTTCAATTGTGTCCAAATGTTTCCCTTTCAGGACTCTTTTTAAGCAAGGAAACAAAAAAAAAGTCTGGGGAAGCCAGATCAGTTCTTGCTTTGGTTAGGCCATTATATAATTCTCTGTAAGAGGCTCTCAACAACTTCAGTTGACGTTAAAACTCTCCAGCATGTTCTTTATTAGTGCGTGTAATGTAGAAATGATACTGTCATGCCCAAAATATAAAAAAATTCTTAGAATTTAGGGAAAAAAAATTCTTACAAATTATTTTAGCCTGCTTGTGTTAAATCAAAATGACTTGCATAAAAAGAGAACAAAATATATATTTTGAATTTACATTAAATCAAATTTATGTAAAAAAAGTTTGTGCAAAAACAGAATTAGATGTATACATATTGACACTTGTAAACTTGGATTTAATCCTACATACTAGGATAAATGTTTTAACAACCTTGATAAACGTAAATCAGCTTACCAACGATTCCACTTGAAAAATAAAATTCTACTAGGCATGGAGATATTTTCAAGCTTGAATTTAATCCTACAGACTAGGATAAATGTTTTAATAACCTTGATAAACGTAAATCAGCTTACCAACGACTCCACTTGGAAAAATAAAATTCTACTAGGCATGGAGATATTTTCAAGCAGTACCATGAAACATTCATTAACAAAATACCTGAGTTTTAGACATTTTCATTTGTCAAACACTAGTACTTTGACTATGACCACTCTCTCAGTCCATTCGAAAGAAGTTGTAGTTAGAGAAGCGCACCTAAACTAAGTCCTCTTAAAATATGCTAATGTGTCAAAAGGAAACACAACAGTGGTTGATAAAATATGTATAAACAAGAATCAACGCATACAGTTCAACTATTAAAACTCTTATATACAAATAAATAAAATCGTACACATCATGAAGGTGAGTCAAAATGAACTGATTTCAAGTAATCTGTGATGGCATCTATCTTATCAGACATTTCAAGGCCAGGAGTCGGAATGTTGGGGAAGAATCCATGCTTGTTGAGACTTGGTTTCGGTAAATCACATTCACAGCAGGGGGGAGGGTACTCAAAGATGTAGTCATGAATCAATGCCTGAAAAATAAAAATAACAAACATTTTCAAGTTTCACTTAATACATATAAACTTTTCAGTGTTTTACAAAAGAAAAATACGGCAGAAACTTGCTAGTACAAATGTTACCATGATGTGGAAGTTTGAAGAGTGTGGTGAAAGAGGTGTTCTCAGATCTTTTCCTCGGGCATGATCTCAGACCCTTGCCCCAATAGCTTGTTGTGTTGCTCCAGTGCAACATAAATTCACTTTCCTACCCACCTACCACTTTTAGCTTTTAGTGCTTGTAAAATGTTTTTTTTTTTTTAATTACAGCAGGCACTTGATTGCTAATCATAGGCCACTGCAAAGCAGGGAAGCGATGGTCATTTGTGAAGGGGCACCCAACGGGCGATCATCACTACCCCTAACTAAGGACAGTATAATTACATCCATGCCCTGACCCCGGATTCGAACCAGGAACCTTCCGATCCAGAGGCCAACACCTTAACCACTAGACCGGTTGGTCAGTTTGTAAAATGTGGATATGTAATCTACCTAACTGATATAACACCTTAATTAGAAACAGAATATATATACACAACCCTACAATAATGGACTGGATGCCAGCGGATTTGCATAACATCCTACTACTTGTATAGGGGTGTTTCTCGTCGTATGGCCTAGGACCGTTGCATATTGTCCCTGGTAAACTGAATACCGGCACCTACATGAACATTTTAGACCATCCGGTTCTTCCTACGCTCTGGCATTTTTATGAAATTGACAAATGTTACTTCCAGGAAGACAACGCTCCATGTCATGTTGCAGACTCTGTCAATCAGTGGTACCAAGATATGGGTGTATGTCTTCCCTGGCCTGCTCAGAGTCCCGACCTAAACCCCATAGAACACCTCCGATTTTACATTATTTTTCCTCTCAGGACCGTAAAAAAATTTTAAATAAAAGAAAGAAAATGCATGGACACACACATATAAATATATACTATCCTACATTAATGGACCGGTCGCCAGCGGATTTGCATAAAACTTGCATACTTGTTGGGGGTGGTTTTTGTGGTATGGCCTGGGACCTTTGCATGTTGTGGCTGGTAAATTGAACGCAGACGCCTGCATGAACATTTTGGACAATCAAGTTCTCCCTACGCTTTGGCAATTTTATGGAATGGACGAATGTTACTTCCAGGACGACAACGCTCTGCCATGTTGCTGTCAAGCAGTGGTATTGAGATATGGATGTTAAATCCCTGGCCTGCTCATTCCCGACCTAAGCCCCATAGAACATTCGTGAGAAAGAGTTACAGCGACGCTTACGGACCAAGGAACCACGTACGAAATCTACATCTGAGCTGGCGACATTCTTGCAGCAGGAATAGACACAAATACCCACAGCTGTGTATCAAAACCTTGTTGAAAGTATGCCCAGAAGTGTAATTGCAGCATGTGGATGATCATCCCCTATTAAAGCATGTATTCTTTCCCTTATACCTTCACATCTTGCTGTCCGGTCCATTATTGTAGGGTAGTGTATATACTTTTCTTGGGTTAATACTGGGGAAAAGCTATGGTGGTTGGCTTTTAATGGCACATGGTCCATGCAGCACCAAGTGCAAGACAGACATCTAGAAAGGGACATAAACAAAGACAGTTTTACTTACACAGAAGAGACATACCCATTGTGGAAATGAAACTGAACAGCCTACAGCTTGATAAGGCAACAGCTTGATAAGGAAACAATGGAATAGCCTTATTACATAGTTTTTTTTTAGCTTTATTACAAGAACAATTTGTCTAATTGTTTCTTGTGTTTTCTCTATTCAAAAAATATCTATGTAGAATTAACTTCAACATGCCAGTATTATAGCAAAAGAAACATACGGGCATCTTTAAGTCCTTTTCAAGACTGTTATAAGTATTTTAAGGGTGTATTTAACATAGATTAACCCATGAATGCATAGGTAAAGAAACTTTAACCAGTGTTATGTTTGGATTTCAGACCCAGTAATCATACTTGTCTAAAGTCAAGCATCATTGATATGGGTTTTAAAGGGTGCACGAGAAGATTTATATATTGGATGGTATTTCCAAAATTGCTAAAATGCTTCTGCAAGTTCCCATGCCATTTATTATTAAGGCTGCATTTAACATAGATTAACTCAAGGTGAAGAAACTTTAACAGGTGTTAGATTTGGATTTCAGACCCAGTAATGTTACTTGTCTAAGGTCATCATTCATATGGGTTTTAGAGAGTGCACAAAAAGACCCGTATATTGGATGGTACTTCTAAAATTGCCAAACTACTTCTGCAAGTTCCCCTGTCATTGATTATTCCTTTTAAATGCAAGTGAAATAAAATCTGTGGTGTTTTCATAAACAATAAAAAAACTTTGAAATATTTTGAGGATTTAAACAACTTGTTGAATAACCATCTCAAGAGACTTTCAGAACTGGTTCCATACTAACTGATACCAGAATTTTAATCTGACGCCATCCAGGCTTCTTTGACAAACTTCATTGAGCAAAATTAAGAATTTTTTTCAAAAAACTGAAAAACCAACTGCAAATATTTCTCAAGAACTTACATCAAATTTGCAAGCACCTCATTTTATTAATACAAGCTTTAATTTTTGGGAGATTTGAAAAATCAACTTAGAGATTGTAATAATTGATTAATCGTGATGCACTGATAAAGAACCTTTCGCAAGTGCTAGGTTTAGATCTCATGAACCCATTTTCAAAAACATAAATTTTTGTTTACCTTTTTATAAATTCATAACCTTTTTCATGCCCGAATAAATAACCTTTGATTTCTGATAAATTGATTCAATGTTTGATAAATCGATTCGATTTCTGACCTTCAATAGGTGTCATTGATCGTTGTTTTTTAATGCAATAACGAATGCAACTATGCAACATTCTTGTAAAAACTAAAGCTTTTTTAAAACTTTAAAGGACTTCCACCACTTATTAATGATTTTTAAGAGACCTTGAAAATTAAAATGAAAAATTAAGCCTTCTTAAGGCTAGTAATAACTTTGTGCATTAAGCAAATAAATTTCATAACATAATTTAATAAACTTGTCAATCAGCAATATGCAAAAGCAAGGAATAAAAGATACAAGGTAAAAAACGTACAAATTTGAAAAGTTTGAGGTTTCAGGCCAATTTAAGTCTGGGTAAAAATAAAGTCTGAGTAAAAATAAACTTTTAAGGATTAAAACAAACTTTTGATACTTTCAAGTGCTTTTCCAACAATCTGTGTTAGAAAGACAAATTCAAGTACTTTTAAAGGACTTTCAAGCACCTTCGAAACATTTTGTTGACAGAAGTCCCATACAAAAATAAAATTAACACACAACTCAAATAAAAATAATAAAATCGGATTTAAAAAAAAATACAATGTTCAATTTCAAATGGTTGATTGTACCAGTATCAGCAATCTAATAGTTCTAAACTAAACAAGACTCATATTTGAGCACTGCATGAGGTAATTTTTAAATGGATTTGAAAAACTTAAAATGGGGAGGAAACATACTTTAACTTACATTTAGTAAGAGTTGATACAAGATTTTAAAAAAGAATGATTCAGCATCATGGCAATTTACAACAGAAGCAGCTAGGTTATGTGGTTTCAATCCATTTGGCAAAAAGTTGACCCCAATATTAGAAATACTAATATTTATTATTCACATTTTATTTTTTCTCCTTATTCTTTTTTACAATACATATACTTGTGGCTTTGACTACAGGATCATCAGCAAGTTTTTAAACAAGCTTGATGTCAGATGATTTTTTTTTCATCTATGCACCTAAAGAAAATACTTCAAACACAGTTTTAGCCTTAATTCCGAAAATTTTTATGCATTGGTCTGTAAACTTTCTCAATGAAAAAGTAAATTTCAAAGAGAAACCTACATTTATGCAAGGAGTAGTTTTCTTGTGTCAAGCTACAGTAGATTGCTTTAATTATCTATAAGGATTGTCAGAAGAGAAACCTATCAAATTGTTGGTGAGCATTGTGCCTACAATCCTCTTTACTAAATAGGTGCTGGAAGATAATGATTTAAAGCTTTAAAGATTAATTTATCGCTCTATGATAATTTATTTGCTACACAAGGGTTAAATAGATCAGGGCTATGGCTTCCAGAGAATTTCAAACCACTGCAAACAACCAAGCCTTGACCAGGATTCTAACCCATATGTCAAAGTGGTAACCACTCGCAAAGTGGTATATCGCTCTATGATAATTTATTTGCTACACAAGGGTTAAATAGATCAGGGCTATGGCTTCCAGAGAATTTCAAACCACTGCAAACAACCAAGTCTTGACCAGGATTCTAACCCATATATCAAAGTGGTAACACTCAATTACCATGCCAATTTATCCTAAATGAATGACAGTAATGAATAATATGCAAACTAGCTTAATAAACATTTAAAAGCTAGATGAATGCCAGATAGTAGCATTAATCAAGACAAGGAAGTTGCCTTTATGGGAGTTAATTTATTGTTCAGAACGTTTTGCTTTGTGTAATTCCTGTGTTAGTATGAGATTTTGTCTGAAGCACTTAACACATCATTTCTGAATTAGTTGGTGTCATTAAAGTATCTGTTGTAATCATTTTTCTTATAGGGACGGATTAAAATTAGTGGTGTGAGTCACTTTTTCGAAAGAAAAATAAACAGAACTTCTACTGCCATTAGTTGGTTGTTGAATAAAGATCTGACTTATTTCACATTTTCAGTTAACAGATCGACTTATCTAGATCTGGTATCTGTGCCTAGCTAATTATCTTTAGTTAAATTTGGCTACATTATATCTGGTTTTTGTGTCTAAGTCTCTTTTTTGAAAAAGTGACTTACACCACTGTAACTTTAAGCTGTTCATATAATCCAGAGCATCTACTTGGTGACTGAAGAAAACTATTACTGGTCAATAAAGTTGTCACTGGTCAACAACTTTATTGGTCCACCTGCACTAAAGAAAAGTGTGGGAATTTCTGATAACAAAACCCACTTAGTTCTTACTTTATAATTTTGTGTACAATTACTTTCATACTTCAGATATGTTGATTAATGTTTCGTATCACTGAACCGAGCAACATTTTTTCGGGTTGTTAAATCGACAGTAAAATAGCATTACCCCTATACAATCGCAGGGCATCGGTTTTTATAATGACGTTGAATCTAGTGATTACTAATTGATGGATGGGCTAGTTTGTTGCTCTACGGTCACATTTTGCTACATGAGAGTGGATCAGACTGGAACCTATGTTTAAATACATTCCGAACCACTACAGACAACCATATCTCAACCAGGTTTGTTGTTGTTGCACATCCCCCTGGTGTAGGAAAGCCTACACCAGGTCCAGAAGGCCCCGTTGTGCCAGATCCACATATACTTGCAAAAAGTCCTGATCAACCAACAGCTGCTTATACGAAGCGCCAAGACAGAGAAGAAGGTGATCAGGACTGGCAGGTAGGGAACAGGAACAAGGAGGGAAAATTCTCAGTCCATAGGGAGATCACAGCCATTCTTGGCGAGTACCTCCAACCAGGTTTTGAACAGTCTATTGAACCAAGGGAGAGAATTGAAGGACAAAATAAGGCAAGTCTACAGAATTACAAATTTTTCATGAAAAGAGAAAGTATATTTATAGGATATATATGAAGGACTTTAGTAATGTTATATGTTATAGTTATTTTAGTTATGTTATTCAATTAATAGTGATTTCATAGGTTGGTTGGATCAGGTTTAATGGTGCAATAGACAAGCTGCACCAAACGCAAGTTCAAATAAATTTCAAAAACATTAAAAATATAAGACACCCAAACCAACATTAACAGATGCATTAAAATAGGCAACTACGTAGCATATAAAACAAAGTAAGAGTAATCAAAATATATAGGGAACATATAAAATATTTAGTTGTCATAAAAGGGGGAGATATAGTTAAAATACAATGATGGTATTGGCAATATCTGATATGGAATAGAAGATCAAATGTTTAAAAACAGTATTCTTCGAAAAAAAACAAATTAAGAAGGTTTTAAAATCTTGATAATTTGATTAAGATGGGATATCTTATAATATAAAATTGTAAGCTCTGCCGTGTTTCCGTGGCTGCTAAAGTTTTGATTGGTTGTGTGATGTCGCTAGTATGCGGAGTTCCAAATTGTTCTGTTTGGCAAAATTAATTACATTCCAAATCGCCAAGGAAATAACATTGAGTATAAAACGATTACCACACACAGCTCATTGTTTCACCAGTGTTGATCAAAAATTAAGTTTCCAAATAATATTATTTTACCAGTATTGCTCGAAAAACAACCCCATGCGAAAGCAAGGCAAGTCGACAAATAGTGGTGGTAAAATGTTTATAGATAGTCAGTGATCAACAAAAGTTGACAGATAGTGGTCAAAAAGGTTTATACATAGCCAGTTATCATGCACCGTCAAGTTTTAAAAAAGTTTGACCAAAATAAATCAATTTTGTTATGAACACGTCGTAGGATAGGCCATTTATCCCAGTACCCACCATAACTGATTACGAAAATTCTACTTTTTATGTAATAAAAAGATTATGCATTTTAAATGCGATAAAAAGCCTGTGTGATGAAAAAAATTATATGATTTCATATATTCAGTACTAAATTTACTTTCTGAGCCTTGATTCGCTTATCTGATGGATAAACCAAAAACTCTTTTAAAAGCATTCTTGCAGCATTGGTACTGTCTGGAAACAGCTTTTCCCAAGGGACTGGCTCATATTCCGGAAATGAAATTTTGTTGTAATCAGGTAATTCTACCATTTCCTGAAATGAAAACATAAAATTAACTTTAAGGAAACACATTTAAATTCCATTCTTCAAAAGCCAAAAAAATTTGGATTCTATGAGAATTACCACTTGCATATTTTATTAATTAGGTAAATTCTTTTCAGATGTGACAAAACTCACAGGCCATGTCTCTTCAGAAGGAGTCCCAAGAGTTTGAAGAACCAAGCATAACTGTTCGATATCATTTTCTCCCTGAAGAATGCAAAACATAACCTTAAAAGTTTAATATTATAAAAACAAAATTAATAGTACTTAAAAAACAAAAGGCACAGTAGAATTGATAGTGAATGCTCACATAGAATGCTTTCCTGTTAACAATATATCACTCTTTTATTGAGTATTCATACACAAAATATAATATTTTTACCTTACAAGTGAAACACAATAAGTCAAAAAGTATAGTTATGAAGGGAGGGGGAATAATGTCCTTTTTTCTTTACCCACGAAGAGTGTTTTTCAAGAAATGTAACCTTCCTGTAAAGAAAAAAATAACTTAGGGGATTCCACCTGTCTAAGGAATTACCCTATGCTGGTACAGAAAATAAGAAAACTCTTTTGATTTCTTGTTTCACTTTGAAGAGTTTGTTCACTTTCTTGTTTCTTGTTCATTTCTTGTTTCATTTGTAATCTAACCTTCATATAAAGAAACATAACTTAGGGGGCTCAACCCATCTAAGGATTACCCTATGCTGGATACAGAAAAAAAAAAACTATTGAAAATTTTGATTTTGTGTTTCACTAGTAAGCCGATGATATAAGTACAAAAAAGTTAAGTTCAGAAGAAAAAATCTACAAACTCCAATAGAACAGAAAAGAAAATAATACATAGAACTAACACTCTGCTGTATTGGTCTAACTCATCTGTAACATTTTTTTCAACTTGTAGCTTTTTCAGCTTCTGTTTTTTTAATTTAATTGTATCATTTTAAATTAATTCATTCCATACAGACACATTAAAATTTTGATTCAATTTCTTAAACACCAAACTTTAAAATTTAAAAAATAAAGATTCACAGGCATAAGAGGAGTTTTAAAATAGATGTTTACAAATTTTACATATTTTTGAAATATTTGTAATTTAGAATTTTTGAAAACATAATTTAATTTATTAATTTAAAGTAAAACAAACAATTATATTTAAGGAAGAAGCAGAACAGCAGTTGCTACTACAGTTATGTTGCTGCGGCAAAGCATCAAACGAAAAATATATGACAATGTTAGTAAACTGAATATTTTCATCATGTTTTAACTCAGTTATCTATATTAGACTATAATAGTGCCAAATTAATGATTTACACATTCCACACATCTGTGTATATCCATCTGTCTGTATGTGTGCCCAAATGAATGGATGCATTCACATGAAAATTGATATAGGCTTAATATTCACGCTAACAGTGAATGTGCTACTCAGTATCAGTCTGTTAAAACATTTTATGCATGTTTGTAGGTTTCCAAATATCACAGAAAAGGACTCAATGTATCTTCATAACATTTTATGTTTTGTTAAAGATATTGTAACTTGGTAACTCAGATCTAGGACTTTTAAAATATTTATCATTTATATTTTTATGAAAAATAATGTAAAATGGAGAAAGTACTTTGGCCTTTAATCTAAGTGGAAAATTTCCCTAGCTGGATTTTAGCAAAGTAACTCTTCTGATAATCAGAAAATTTGTTAACAGTATTCCTTTTGAAAGATTTGTATTCCATAAATAATATATCTGAACAAAAATTAACTTATTTATTTTAAAACAACTATTGGATGAAATGATAAAACATGGAAAGAAATCAAACGATTTTGAAGTATATGTCCTCAAATGGATCTGTAATAATTCGGACAATTAATTGAAATATTTGCAAATAATAATTTTAATTTATGGTTTTACTGCGTGAAATAAACATCTATTGTGTTCATACACCGAGTACATTGATTTAAAACTGAGTTTTGTAGATTCAAATTGCATTTCATTGAGCAAGATTTGACTTGGAAAACTGCTACTGTACTACAAATAAGATTAGTGTTAGAAGAAAAATATTTCAACTATATTGCTTAAAAAAAAATTAATGATCTTAATCGTAAATAGGGTTTTTAATTTTGTATAGTTATGATTTAAAATAAACAATTTGATGAATTAAGACACTGACTATTATTTTACAAGTCATTCATCTACAAAATATGAATTAAAAACAGTTTTTTTAAACAGTAAATCGACTTTTGAATTTTGAAATCACTTTTAATCTGGGATTCTTTTTGTCCATTTGTAGGTCACTATTTGAAAATTTTTATTTTTAAAACATACATTTAATTTTAAAATCATGTTTCACATGAATAATGCATAAAATTACTGTTATATCTGATAGAATGTGTTGGTGGAATTCAGAATTGTAAATCTAATGTATTGTATGGATGCATGTACATGCACTGGTGTGTGTTTCTAATAAATTACAAATAGTTATTAATGCACTTTCTGGACACTTATCCATCAAACTAGCTATCCTGAAAAACACTTTGAAAGTCAGTTCAAACCATTCCAAGAAAATTCCCCATTAACAGCAGGACCAAAGTATTTGAACATCCAGCCCGAACCACAGGACATAGTGATTCTCGAGTTATTTTGAGTTTGCAGCATGGATGATTGAAAGATAGTTGTATTTTTTTAGGTATGAAAGAAATGATTTCATTTCAATTTCTATAGGATTAATTCAACCCAAACCATGCTGGGTAATTCCACTAGTTTGAAATAAAATAGTAGAATGACAAAATATTAACTTGATATTAATTATATAGATATTAAATTGAGCATAAAAATAATTTGATTACACATATAAATCAAATATCAACAAACCCTGAACAATGGAAATTTATTCAGCATTTCTCCAAAGATGCAACCAACAGCCCTGAAACAGAAACAGGAAAATTACAAAATGGTTAATCCACAATTCTAGATAGATTAATATGCAAAAAAACACCAAAAACGTATCAACCGGTTCCTGTAAAGTGATGAGTCTAGCTTGTTATGACTTATTCCACAATGAATTACAATTCTATCCAAATCAATAATATAATTTGAATTAAATCATGCCAGAAGGGGTCAACAGACTTTACATATGCATTTTATCGATACAGAAATGGAATCAATTTTTTTTTTTAAATGAATTTATTTTTTGGAACATAACTTGTGAACATGGAGGTGCATAGAAAGAAATTTGAACAAAATCAAATTATTTCATAGCAAGCATGATAGTAGCAGATACTAAATGAGGTTAATACCTTTACTAAACAATTCTTAAAATCCAAAAAAGAATTAAACAGACAAAATGCTGAATACTTAGCTCATTAGTTCAAGTAATATCAAGTGGCTCATGTAACAAAATCAAAAACTACCATTAACAAATCTCAACAAAACTTCAACTTTAATTCTGTTAAAAAACTTTGATTTTTTTTCCCCATGGTTCTTAAAAATTTTGCTCAAGGGGGTGTAATTTGAAAGAATTTTGCAGATAACAATTATAAAACAGATTGCAGGAGCTTATTAAATAAGATAAATAATACGCAGAATATTATATAAGTTAGTGGTTAGAAATTTATTCATTCAAATACATTTATTACGGCAAAGATGAAAATATTGAGGGATTTTGATTAATTATGCATAGGAAAATAAGATCAACGTTTTTCCAAGCACAACCAGAAACTTATTTATTTAGTTAAGGATAGGATGTAGGGAAATGTCAAGTTCTGCATATGGGTTACAGGAACAGTGGAGCCGAGTACTGTCTGCAAGGAGTAAAGGTAAAGGAGGGAGAAACAGTCAAGGATCTTGGGGTGATAATTCACAGGGATTTTAAAATGGGTCACCAATGTTCAGCTGCGGGTAAAAAGGCTGATAGGTTATTGGGGTATATTAAAAAGACTGTAACTTCAAGGGATAAGAATATAATCTTGCCATTATATAAGTGTTTAGTAAGACCACATCTAGAATATGCTGTACAATTTTGGGCTCCATATATGAGAAAGGACATAGAATCAATTGAAAGGGTTCAGCACAGAGCTACAAAAATAATAAAGGGGCTAGCAAATTTCGATTATAATGAACGTTTAAGTAAGCTAAACATGTATACACTGGAAAGAAGAAGAAGGAGGGGGGATTTGATTCAGCTTTTCAAGTTTGTAAAACAAGGGGACACAGAGGGCTTAAATTTCAATAGGGATAACAGAACAAGGGGCCATGGGTATAAATTGAATAGGACACATTTTAATCGGGATTTAAGGAAAAACTACTACTTTAATAGGGTAATAGACAGTTGGAACGCGTTGCCAGAAAATATAGTTAATTCAAAGGGAGTGTACGAATTTAAGATACAATTGGATAGTCAGTGGGAATTGGGGAATTCATAAACAAAGGACCAGCCTTGTTGGGCTCGAGCCTGTAGCTGGTCGTCAATATTTGTATTTGTATAAGGGGATCTTATTCTTTTACTGGTATCTCTCAGAAATAAATAAATATAGGAAATTCCAATTCTTCACATACCTAATCTGCAAATGCAACAGAAAAAAAACACCAATGAACAAACTAACTCCTGCGATATTCATGGCTACTGTAGTACGATAAAAAGTAAAACAAAATATAAGGTAATTGACGATTTATTTGGACTTCTTAATTATATCCACCAGTTCGTCCTAATGGAGTTTTTAAAGAAATGAATGAATTGGAGAATTACTATTAGAAAAAGCTGAATTAATATCTTTATCTTGAAATTATTTCAAGAATATTGTCATATTTGTTAATAAGAGTCAAAGATTTTTGCATAATTGGTTGGTTTGGGGCTTTATGGTGCAAGAGTCATATTTGTGTAACTTAATAGTTGTTTTGGGGTAATAAAAATTACTATTAGCCATAGGTCACTGTTGTAACTTATTAAAAATTCCTTACTCAGATAAGAGTGGAGAAATATCGGAGAAGCTGCAAAGTTTATCCATACGTGAAAGTAACATTAATTGTTCATTCATTCTATAGATGAGGACCTAGAAATCCATATTCCATATTCAACTCTGATATTTTTTTACGGAATGTTAAATATGATGATATCCATGCCACATAGAAGGAGCCTACTTATTTTAGAATTAGCATGCAGATGCAGTGATCATTATTCTTCACAAAACAATTAGCAATTGTTTTGGTATAGAAGTTCCATAGAATTATGAAACTTTCTAATCTTATACATCTCTACTACTATAGAAGAAAGTGTTTAATTGTTTGGGGCCGCAAAATCCTGACGATTCTGTGGCACTTACAGCAATGAAATTTGGCACACAGGTAGTCTGAATTATTTGCAATTTTTGGGTCGATTCAATCTAGAAGATTTTAAAATGAATTTCATAGTTTTATTCTCCATCGGGTTTTTGAAACGCGGATAACTTTTTTTACACATACGACCTTGCAGTCAGGGTTTGGAATTATGTCAAGTTTTTTTCATTCGGAGAACCAACACGCAGAACGAGGAGAAAATTACTTTTTTCGTTTCCGCTTTGATTTTGCGCTGAGAAATGTTTATCCAGCCAGAGTATAAATCTTTTAATTGTAGTCATACTTCTTTTTTCTATCTCCTAGAACGTTAAATATAGAGTACAAATTTCAACGGATTTGAAATCTATGGAAAATTTCAGTTTAGATTGATACCTAAAAATAGGATTTTCTTTAAATAAATAATATTTTAATTGAATATATCTTCAATGGATTTGAAATCTGCAGAAAATTTTACACCAGCTTAATACTTTACATCATGGGAATGGGCAATGCTGGGCTAGCTATATCATAAACTCAGTTACCAGACACTCTCATAAAAAGAACTTTTTAGGGAAAAGTCAAATTTCAAAATATTCCTCTCTAATACACAATACCTAACATATCAAACTTTATTCAAAATTTTGATTGGAATAAAAAGAAAAATAAAGTTTAAAACATAGCACATGGATCAAACTTTGCTTTAAACAGGCCGAAAAATTGCCATGGAGACCGCTGTGCTCCACACTTCATCAAAGCATATGTTCTAAATAAAGGGTTTATAGTTGACGCTTGGACAAATCATAAGACATTAGCTATTATAAAACTGTTCAGGCAGCAACTGTTTTGCTTATGTATCCAACTTGTACAAAACCTTCGAATTTTCAACTTTTTCAGAGCATGCCCTTTCAAAATTGACCCTTTCAACTTTGTAATCTTGAGAGTAATTTCAAAATATCTGTGAACTTGATTTTAATTATGATACAATTCCATCAAAGCTAAAAGATTGTGCAAAATTCATCGAAACGTTTTGAACCAAACTGCTTGAAATCTAACATGGGACCTGAGTAAATAGTAAATTGAATAAATACAGAAATCCCTTGTAATATTGTTATTTTTTACTTGCACTCAATGAATTTTTTTGTTTTTACAAGTAGAAAATGTGGTAAGATTTTGTGGCTAAAAGGCCAAAATTGGCCTAGCTGTGGCAAACCATATCAAGTAAATCGACATACACACAAGGTAAGCTTTACTGATACAGAAGAGAAAACTTCACCTGGGTGGTCAGTTACAGAGATCAAATCTGTACAGTCTACAAATCCTAAGTTGCTAGGGCAATGGACATACCACTGCAGCAAACAGAAAAAAAAAACTATTTGATGTCTTAAATAGCATTCACATAAGTGACTTGAGGGCATTGGTACCATGGATGAGAAGAAATTTATCTTCAAAAATATTGTAATGCTTAATGATATTAAAATTTTTTGTTTCTAACTTGTAGTTTCACATAATTTTAATGACAAATCGTATAATTTGTGCCTTTTTTAATAAACAATTTTTTTATCCTTGTTATATTGCACCTTTTCAGTTGTCTCACAAGAAGCAAACTAATTTGGTATTTTATTGCATTTGAAAATAGACGAATTTATGAGAAATTAAGTAAATTCCTTACCATAAATCCACACCTTCATCGTACGACCTTGATCCATATAAAAGCTCTGGAGATCGATACCACCTGGAAATACATTGCTGTTGTTGAATAGAACTCAGTAATGTCTCAGGAATTACCAATAAAAGAAATACCTTTATAAAAATGAACTTGGAAGTTATTTACTCATTTTTATTCTACACCAGATGCTTTTAATATAATTGAAGAGAAAAATTTATACTAGTTTTTAAAAGAACTCGAGCATCTTTTCTTAATCCCACTTTCTATCCAAGGCATTTAGATCATCTTACTGAGGAATTGTTTCGAGAATGAAACATTTGTCTCATTGATAAGATATTTATTGATTTGTATTTATGCTGAACAGTTAAATTCTTAGCGGATCTTCAATATATGCTTTAGTAGATTTACCTTAGAATAATTCACTCAGTTGTGTCAAATTGTAAAGAAATTATGTTTGTCTGTTTAAAAGTGAGAGACTGAGTTGGTAAAGGTTTTAATATTGAACAAATGTAATTGGTTTTTGCATTTTTGGCACAAGGGCCATTTATATGGTCAGCTCAGCAGTCCACAAAAATCAGAATATATAAGCGGGTTGACCATATATGCAGAACAATACCACACTATTTAATTGCCGACCAACCGGTCTAGTGGTTAAGGTGTTAGCCTCTGGATCGGAAGGTTCCTGGTTCGAATCCGGGGTCAGGGCATGGATGTAATTGTGCTGTCCTTAGTTAGGGTTAGTGATGGTCGCCCATTGGGTGCCCCTTCACAAATTACCATCACTTCCCGGCCTTGCAGCGGCCTATGTCGAGTGCCCGCCGTAATTAAAAAAATAAAACTATTTAATTATGGCAGCATTATATTCACCTATCAGAATATAGTGCTCATAAACATATAATTAAACTTTTAAGAACATTTTAAAAATGTATTCTCATAAACGGGTTCTCTGGAGCGACAAATCAAGGTTCATCCTCTACCATTTGGATGGCAGGGTCTGGAGTCTGCCTGGAGAACGCCTCCTGCCAGAATGCATTGTGCCCATAGTAAAGTTTGGAAGAGGTGGAATTATGATCTGGGGGTGTTTCTCCTGGTATGGATGGGACCTTGGTCCAAATTTATGGTAAGCTCAACACCGATGCTACTGTACTACACGGTTAAGCGTTCTTTACTTTTCTTTCCCCCTACACATTTTTCACCTCTGAAGCAAAGAATTCTGTCTGGAAATATCTGATAAAAAAAAGTCCACATTCATCAACGTTGAACACCTTGGCAGATTCATATCTTTCAAGGACTTTTTTTCTTCTGGTCATTCCCTGTGTTGCTCCCCGCTTCAAAAAATGTTACAACAATTACTATTTTTCAACAAAAAAAAACCTGATAACCTCATTGAAAAGACTAAAAAATAACCATAAAACCGATAACCAGGAAAATAAAATTACTCTGTAAGCGGTGCGCTTTACCACATGTTCCCTATTAAGTTAGACGGGACTTTAGAAAACTGACCCTATAAGCAGGGTGACCTTATAACAGGGTGATCATATAGCCGATACTGACTGTATTTGGCCAAGCTGCGCCAAACACAAGACTGACAATGTTAAATGGTTTTGCATTTTTTTTGCACAAGGGCCATATATTTGGTCAAGCTGCACCAAACACAAGATTGACAATGTTAAGTAATTGTGAAAATAAAGGATAGAGAGAGAAGTGGAGAATAGATCACAAGAGTACTTTGGGTTCATGAAGATCATAGGATGCGCCCTAAGTTTTATTACTGAATTTTTATTTATTATAACAACCTTTTTGAGCCCTGGAACCAACTGCTTCAAAAATTAATTTAGTCTAATTTGAAGTGAAAGTTAAGACTTATTTTTTCAATCAATTGTAAAATTTCAATGTAGTAAAACGTTAGTTAGCATTGTCAGTAAAATTACGGTTAATTTGGAAGTACTAATATGAAATTTTCTCCTATTCCAGTTGTGTCTGAGGAAACAGAACTTTGACCTTTCAAAATACAAAGTAAATAAATAATGGGAAAACTGATGCAAAATTCTTTAGTAAAATAGAGCGTATGAAGAAAAAGTCCTTGATAGAATGAGGTTGATAAATTGGTGCCGAAAACCCCTTTGATTTATATTACTACTAAATATAAGTAATAAAGTAAATTTCTAACTACATTAGGCAATGAGCATGAGTAATACGAAAACTTTCATTTGTGATCAAAACGAATATTTAATATCTCTTTGGAAATAGCATTTTGATGTTTAATAAAAGACAGATTCTTGAAATATATATATTCAAACCAATAAAAGGTATGGATAATTGAAAATAAATTCAATCCTTCAATGCAGAATAAGCTCTTGGTATTTAAATGATCAGTTAAATGATATATGCAGTGAAATAAAATAGGCTAGAATTAGAATTTTGAATAGACATGATATCTTTGATTGAATAAAATGCTAACTACACTAGCATGATTAGTAACATGAGTAATATGAAGAGTTTCTTTTATGATCAAACCAAATAAACACTATTTCAAAGCTCTTTGGAAATAGCATTTTAATATCTAATAAAAGACAGATAGTTGAAATATATATTCATTCCAATAAAATGTGTGGACAACTGAAAATAAATTAAATTCTTGAATGCAGAATAAGCTCTTGCTATTTAAATGATCAGTTAAAGAATATATGCAGTGAAAGGATGTTGATTATGCTAGAATTAGTACTTTGAATAGACACCATCTTTGATTAACTAAAATTTTACAATTGATCCAGATTTGAAATCGAGAAGCCAAAAGAGTAGACACAATGCCAATAGTATATTGGAATAAAAATTTGGTTGGTAAATCCTTTGCGTATTGTGTTCTTAAATAATTATCAATGTATAACAATTTTGATATTTTAAAACCAAATTTACCTAAAAAAAAGTGGCACTTTAGTTATTACTTGCTTTATAACTCTAGATACAGATATAGTAATTTTAATACTGAGGCGTTCACAAACATGTATCAACATAGTCTTCCCTGCATGACTTCTAGCCAGTTTGAACTTCTAAACCAATAGAATCTTTCCTGGGATTCTTTCAACCAATGGAAGTGGTTATTTAATCACTATGTATATTGTGGGGGTTAAGCATTACTACTATATTCAGAAATCTTATGCCACTCAGATGGTTGGTAGCAACTTCACAATCAAATTCAATAGAAAGTAGATAATTTTATATCCTAATTTGAAGGATGTCATACTTGATTTTAAATATAAAGTTTCTACAATATATAATTGACTCAATTAAAAGATTAATTCCATAACTTATTTTTTTTAAATTACGGCTGGAACTCGATTGCTAATCATAGCCCACTGCAAGGCCGGGAAACGGTGGTCAATTGTGAAGGGGCACCCAATGGGCGATCATCACTACCCCTAACTAAGGACAGCACAATTACATCCATGCCCTGACCCTGTATTCGAACCAGGAACCTTTCGATCCAGAGGCCAACACCTTAACCACTAGACTGGTTGGTCGGCTAATTCCATAACTGATAAGCTGTAACATCAATTTCAGCACTCTTACAAGCTGTTATATCAATTTAAGCACCAATAAGTTGTGATTACCGAGTTGCAACCTGATGACTGTAGCTTTGCCTTTCCTTCCCACATAAATCAGCTTGTCCAAAATCAGCAATTTTCAAGTGTCCAGTAGAAGAAATCAACAAGTTTGCTGGTTTCAGATCCTAAGATTTTAATTAATGATTAGAACAAGAATCAACAGTTAACTTGCCATTCAAGAAGAAGAAAAATTATAGAATATTTCAATATATAGAATAAATCTAACTATATTAAAAACATGATATTCTTTAAACAGAGTGTGTTTTCGGGAAAACCAGAACACAGTGTGATGTACTGAGGTGAGCAATAAAAAATGAGGGCTGAGAAAAATTTGCTCATTAGAAATGAAAAGGGAAAAGTTATGCATTAGTAAATGCATTTTTATTTAAAGTGACATACAACTAAACAAAGCTTGAAGCATGTTGTCTATGTCTAGATGTATTTCAGTGTTATTTTTATAAAAAGGTTCTAGAATACAAGGGTGTAAATACTTGGGGTCACAATGCTTCTGAGAAGCTGAAGCAATATGATAATTTGTATATCAATCATATTTGCTCATTAATACCTTTTAGAAAAATGCATAATTGTACTAATATAATTTTTTCATTTGATCATAAAAACGTATACCCCTAAACATTAGTTATTATTTTATAATACTTTTATTTAATATTTTTACGGGCAGTGGTGGCCCAGTTGGAATAGTGCATTAGCAATCAGAGTGTTGCAAGTTCGAATCTAACAAACACTGTCGTGTACAAAGGGGGCTGGTGCTTGTTAAATCTGCCATGGCCCCAAATGACGCTGGCATGGTAGTTTCGAGAGAGGGGTGCCAGCTCAAGTATTGCCTCGTTATCTGCCCGTGGTTCGAAATCATGTGGCGTTGTCCTTGGGCACTCATCCTGGACCGTCGTCAATAGCTCGTTGCGTTGCTAGAGTACGACATTAATCAAAATACCTACCTACCTTAATATTTTTACATAGAAGTGAAACCAACACATCCTTTTTTTTTGTCATGAAGAGCCTCACTGAAGTTGATTTTAACTGTAACCAAACATTTTGAAGAGAAATGAGAACCCAAACCATTCAAATTGAGTTTGTGCAGACTTTTAACCCGATTCTCCGCTTTGATGAATATCTGCTTAAATTTTCTATCTTAACCCTGCAATATATTTTGCTTAATAAATATATTTAAATATTAATGAACTGTTGATTTCTGATGTTTTACTGAACTGTGACACATATTTCAAGAAAACCAGAAATTCCTGGGAGCTTAGATCCCCAAACATACGCAATAAATATAACAAATATACAGATAATATGAATTGTCAATAATAATATCTGTATAATACATGTATCTGCTGTATCTGGCATAAAGCAGCCTTCTGACACAATATCACACAGATTACTAGGCCACTTTATCAGAAGAAATGTAAAGTGTTAGGGCCTTAAACACTTTGTGTCTCAATATTTTTATGGTTGTGGTCCTCTTAAATATGAGGGGCAAATACTGCACATATCTGCTATTATAAAAGGAAGTGTTTGTCTGTCTGTTTCTTGCTGCAAAATCCTGATAATTCAATGGCACTTACAGCAATGAGATTTGGCACACAGGTAGTCTGAATTTTTTGCAATTTTTAGGTCTCAGCGAATTTTAAAATTGAATCTAGAAGATTTTTAAATGAATTTAATAGTTTTATTCTCCATCGCTTTTTCAAACGCAGATAACTTTTTCTACCTGTGTGACCTTGCAGTCAGGGTTTGTAATTATGCCAAGTTTTTTTCATCTGCAATACGCGGAGAAAATCATTTCTTTCATTTTCGCTTTGATTTTGCGCGGACGAATAAATTTCGAGTTAGACGATAAACCTTTTAACGGAAATCAGTTCTTTTTTCTATCTCCTAGACCATTAAAGATAAAGTAAAAATTTTAACAGATTTGAAATCTTCAGAAAATTTTAGTTTAAATTGATACCTAAAAATATGATATTCTTTAAATAAACAATTTTTTAGTTGAATATATCTTCAACGGATTTGAAATTTGTGGAAAATTTGTACATCAGATTAATACCTTACATCACGGGTCAGGCAATGCCGGGCTAGCCACGCAGTGGCTAGTATACTTATAATATTGGTAATGATTTGCATTCGCAATATAAAATTTTGATAGCACTTTATATGAAGCAGGCAGGGTTTTATTAAGCCCCATATAATTTTTCCAAGTTGGTGCAATTGAATATTACATTAGGAAATCTTTTGACTCTCAAAGTTAACCCTCCATGAGGCACATCCAAGTAGTGGAGGGATTTTTGGGTGGGGTGTCAAACCCAAAATGTTTCAAGAAGCGAGATATCCAAATATTTTGGGTATGCCACTCAGTCACCGTAAGGGAATTTTTTTTTTCTGGACTATATTCGAGCTATGTTCAGGCATGTATGTATTTAACTAATGTCGCACTGGAGCAACTATTGGCGATAGTCCGGGATCGATTATCAAGGGCAAGATTCAAGGACAGTAATTTTAACCATGCTCAGATGACAAGGTCACACCTGAGCTGGCACCCCACTCTCCAAGCAGAACATTCAAGGTCATGATAGATTTAATGTATACCAGAACCTTTGTACACAATGGTCTTTGTTTGGATTCAAACTCACAACCCTCCAGTTGCTCATCCGTTTCTCTCACAACTGGGTTACCATGGCCCATGTTCTTGCATGATGTACTCAAACTTCACATTTTTAGATTAAAGGAACATAAACATGTTTACATCATACTACATTCAAAATAAAATATATATTTTGAATGTGAATGAATTAATCTTCGTTTATAACAAGACAAAGAAATATTGCATTTAATAGCAAGAAAATAAATTACCCTGTGCATTATTCCCAAATCATGACAATATGTAACACCTTTCAGCAGCATAATGAGATAAGCTTTGATCTGAGCATCTGTTAGGGAATCTTCTGTGTTTCGCAGCAGAATTGAAAGATCAGTGGGCATGTATTCGAACACAAGGACGACACCAGCGCCGTAGGGAAACACATCGTACAATTTTACAATCTAGAAAAGAAGTTGAAGGGATTCAATCAAAATAAAATTCTCATAACCAGAAGGGCATATCATTTCCTGTGATTCATTGAGTCATATAAGTTATGCAAATGAAATGGAATGCATAGAAAAGAAAAAGAACTTTGCTTCTTTATAATAGTAGTCCCAGTCCCAGTAGTACCCTTCTTTAAGAATTATACTATTATAAGAAGTTCCTTCTTTATAATACTAGTAGTAGTTTATAATAGTAGTAATCCAATGTAGTTATATAATGTGTTCAGTAAAATGAATCACCTGCCAAGACTGATCTTGAGACATACAAAACCAAAAATACACAAATCAAAACTAAATATTTTACTTTAAAACTTCTGATTCATATATAACTATGGTATAATTATGACAGATTATTAAAAATTATGTATATCTATGATCAAGGGGAATAACTGGATGTTGAAATTTGACAAATATGAGATATGTGCGTTTGCTGGAGGATTTGTCTTAGGGCCTTACATGCTGGGGAGAAGTGAATGAGTAATGTGCATGAAAAAAGAGTGACAAGTAATGCAAACAAAATAAATTATTAAAAAAACTTGATTTATGAGAAAAGGGCAAATTTTAAAAACGCGCTCCTGAAAAGTTAGTTTTTAGACTTATCCAGTTATTCTCCTTTACCACATATATTATGAAACTGGTTGTTTAATACGAGCATTGTTTCACTAGTTAACTATAAAAATACAGCTTTGAAAAAGAAATTTGCTAAGATAAAAAGGTATGCTTTTTTACTGTTACAAACTTTTGATCTGCTGTTTAAAATGTCAGGATTTTGCTTTTCATATTGAATTAGGAAAAGCTAACGAAGAAAGCATGCAACTCGGTGATTATTGAAATACTGTCTATCATGAGAACTTCTCCTGATACCAATTCTGGAAAGTGGCGGTTGCTATAGAAACAGGGTTTTGTCATTTTGAGAATAGGTGTTGCTCAGGGATGATTCATTTTTTTTTTTTTTTTGTAAATGTTAGTGGCAAAAATAAGTTTTTTTTTATTATTTATTTTGATTTTCTGGGCGACAAGTAAAAATCTTGACAAATATATGCGTTTCCAATTTTTCACCAAGTGTGGGTCCAATGTAACAAACCTGAACACTTCAATTATCCCTATAAAAAGAAGGATATGGTCAGTGTCTACAGCAACAGACAGGGGCACACTTTGTATCTGGAGTAGTTCTCATGGTAGACAGTACATAAGCATGGTATAAAAAATTCTAGCTAATGGATATTAGAGCTGATAGAATTAAAGAATAATTTTTAATTTTCAATCTGATCACCCTTCATTCCACTATATATTTTTAAATGGCTCACTATCTTTTCTATGCAAAAAAATAATCAGGATTTTGTCCTTAAATGAAATGACTTTCATCAAAAAAAAAAAAATTTCGATGCAGTTGCAACTTTAATCTAACAAGCAAAAAAAAAAATGTGAACATTTAATGACTGGATTGGATTAGATATTAAGGCTTTATCGTGAAGATCGAATTAATGACCATGTACTCAAGTTTAGCATTTTAATATATGGGACAACAGCACTTTTATCTGCAATGCTAGCTGAGTTGTATTGCTGCTAGATCAGCAAAATTTTAACTGCAGTTCAATGGAAAGTAAGGTGGGGATTGACAACGTTAAACCTGTTAATTCTTGTACTAATACGTTTGGATGGAACATTTCGATCTAAAACTAAATAGATCTAAAAATCATAAGTTGAAAGAAAAGAAAATCTGTCCCTGATGAATTGAGACAAGACGAGTGAAGGAAATACAATTTGTTTAATGTTAAAGTTCAAGTGACTGGCAGGAAATTCATACCATATCAAAGTATCCTTCAGAAGGATTTAAGTTATCCAGGCTTGCTCGGCAAATAATTTTAAAATCTGTTCGTCACTGTCAACCAGTGCTGCAGTCGTAAATAAAACAGAGGTTATACCATGGGCGCCTGCAGAATTGTTTACATTGGGAGGAGAAATGTGTACTTACTACTTACACTTTCCAGGGGGAGGTCAAATAACATGTACACATGCACATACATGTATATATATAGGACATCCGTAAGCCATGGAGTTGACCGCCCCGTCCTTCGGGGAGACTAGCATCGAGTGATATTAAAATTTGAATATCCCTATATTATTATTTAACAATCATACAATATAATTACAAGAAATGTTAAGAGCAAAATATTTAATCACATATAAAGAAAGATGTAATTTTTTAAACAAATATTAAGACCTACCTCTATCATTTTCATTGAAATATTTTCCAGGCTGCTTGACTAGAGAAATCTGTCTATGTATCTCTCTTTGTAGCGCATGCTCTTGATCTATTGTCAACTGAAGAGCGATGTTTGGCCAACCAAGAATTTACAAACTTTTATACGGTTGAAAGTGTTTAATAGGTGGCCCATTTGCATTAATAAAGATTAGATTGGAGACGGTTGAACTCAATAAAGATGATCTCAAATCTGTTATACTATGTTGTTCATTAAACTAAGCCCGAGCTCGCACTCAGCCGTGGAACATAATAATATTTCAGTTGTTCTTAAAAGAGGCTTTAATTTTTCTGGAACAACTTGAGTGTTTTCATTGGTCCCTGAATAGAGCACATTTCATCGATACCAAAACGTCAACAGATCCGTTTTACCTCCTTTTCTCCATGGCAAATATCCTCTGTATTTATATTTTCTGGATCAAGCATGGATATATCTTTCAAAAATTGACAATTTTCTTCATTAACAGCAGAACAAAGTCTGGATTTCATTCTATCGACAATACTTTGAATGAATTGCTTTTAATTAATAGGTACGATATTGGAATTATGTACCAAGGAGATATCTTGAAGTAGAAACTTTTATTTTACTTCAACAGCTATCTGCGTTTCACGTGATGTTTTCTAGGAAAAGCTAGGCGTGTACGTAGTTTTTAAGAAAAAGCAGAGGGTATACGGAATTTGCTGGGAAAACCAGAGGGTATACGGCGTATGCTGAAGTATAATCTCCACTACATCCCTGATGTCAACTAGATCGATTTTCCTGAAGGAATGTTTGTTTGCGGTTATTTTTGAAATTTTTGCCAATAGTTTATCTTACATCTTGTGATGTAAATTTTAAAAATTTACTACCATAAAAATTTTGTTCTACTATTTTATAAGAGGAAGTTTAACACCAATAAGTAGCAAGTGATAGACTTAATTAGTAGACTTGAAGATCAAGTGTGCGGCTTAATGGCTTTTTGTGTTTTGAGGGCAAAAGTGTTAAAATTGAATATGGATTTAAGGTATGGAACGTCTATTTTTTGCTATTATACTGTTTGCAAGCTGGATCTAGACATTTACATAGACATAATTAAATGGTAATGGGACAAAGAAATGTTTAAGAAAAGGCTACATTTAAGTTATAAAAATTTGAGTAAAATCAATAAAACAAAAAGTATATTTGAAATTATACTTTTCTTCAATTTTACTTACTGTCCCAAAATAAGTGTCACACTTGATACTTGGATATTGTACCAAAATAGTTGTCAATTTTGTAAAAAAGATGGAAACATGGTTAAATATCACTTGTCAAGAGCATTTGACTTTGAATGTAGCTTCAGGATTATAATTAATATTACTTGGAAGGTGCGATTTTAGCAAGTTCGGTTTTTATTTCTTCATATGTAGTCACAAAACAAAAATAAACCACCTCCTTTATTTTGAACACTCATACTAGGGCAAATTGTAAATTATCATTCAATAAGGGAATAATGTCCACAACAAATACAAATAAAATTGCCTAAGGGATGTCTTAATATCAAATTTGGCACAAACGACGGAATATCCAAAGGAAACCCCATGTTTTGTTGCCATAATAGATTCTGCATCCTTAAATCTTTCTATTATAAAAAAAATGTTCAATCTGTTTCAGGTTTTTTCGCTTTGTGATTGGTAATAGCGAGTCACGTGATAGCGAGTCTTGTGGTTCAACGGGCTAATGAATTTGGAGAACGTGCAGAGGATAAACACAGTTATATTTTTTAATGAATTCATTCATAAAATTTGAGAGCATGCGCTAGAGAGTTTGCAATATTTTCAGAAGAAACGGAATATTTGGTCGCCGTTTCCATAGCAACAGTTGAATATTAAAAAGTGCAATTACAATAAACAACATGAAGAAAGCTAAAACATTTAAAATTATGATGAAATTTCCTCTGAATTTTAACAATATGTGTTGAAATATTTCCTTTTTTATGCGGAAATGAGATGTTTTGTTCTTGACATTTTTTAAAACATTTGGTTTTTGTTTAGACTATATTTTCGTGTATGAGACGAGAATTTTTGGAATGTTTTTTAAAGCTAAAGTCGGCTTATATACTGATCCGCTAATCTCACAAAAAAAAGTAGACAATTTTCCGTTACTCGGGCGCATGCGATAAATATCGCAATGGGAAGGGAACCTTCAATTAACGTCCTACTAGAGGTCTGAGATCAATCCAGCAGAGATCCATATGGGAATGGATTGTGAAGCAATCCCCTCCACCACATTGTTGAAAAGTATAGTTCGGAAAGCGAACTGAATATGATTGCGTAGCAATCATCGGGGGTTAACGAGTGATAGCGAGCAGGGTGCGCAGCCCCATAGTTAGTCTAAATATAAAATTTCATTACTTTACAACCTTTATATACTAATATATTCAATCCTAAAGTTAGTATCAATTTCAGGGATCATATCAACAAAAGTCTCTACTTGCAGATTGAGATTAAAAGGAGTTATAGCTACCCAAATTTCAAAATTTTAACATTATTTCAAGCGTATTTTTCAGCAATCTGAGAATTATTATATTTACTATGCAAGAGCAAACGAACGGAGAATCATTATCCGTGATTTGTCAGATGTTTAAACTTTTGGTTGCCCCCTAAAATTTCAGCAATGAGGAAAATCTAATGTATCGAACTAAATATCGGAATGAGCTGAAATTTTGCATGGTCATACTAGAAGTCCTTCTGAATCAAATCCTATCAAAATATAATAAAGGGGGGAGGGGGTACAATTCATAATTTTTTTCATACATTAATTTAATAATTACTAATGACTACTAAAAACTATTTTTTAGATTAAATATTAGGTGGACTTGTTTGGGTTGTTTAACAGTACCATGGTACAAAATAACAGCGCTAGATCTACATTATTTAGGAAGATACGCATAAAAGTCTAAAGAACTTATTTAATATTAGGAGGTTCAATCTTTCTGAACTCGTAACTTTGAAACGGTAAGACTTAATAACATGAAATTTGGTATCTGAAGTTAAATTTTTATATAGATTAGAAATTGTGTGTCAAAATAGGAGGTTTCCATTGGAAATTTTGAAGTTGGTGATCAATTTAATATTAAGACGGCCCCTTGTGCGAATTTTATGAATTTTAATAAAAAGAAGACTAGCCACTACGCCGTCAACATCGTGTTGCCCGTAACAATTCTTTGCGTGGATGTGACCACTGCTCGAACCCCGGTGATTAAGAAAATATATTACACCTTTCCATGTCTCCATCGAATGCACTTAAAAAAAAGTAGCTTTAAAATTTTTAAGTCTTAGTTCACAGTGAAAAAGGATGATTAAGTGGCATTCATAGGTTACTTTATGCCATTGACAATTGTTGTCCTCAGTGGTACAGTTTACTTAAAATTAAAGAAAAACTATAAACAAAAGTGTTCAAATATGACTTATTCTGTGAGGGAGCAATAATTAAGTAAGAAAATAGGAGATGAAAAAAGAGAGGAAATTTTCCATCATGAAAACATTAAATTCTGATTAAAAGACCAGAAAAAAATTTAAATGAAACACAAACAAAAATTACCAAGCTCTTAATTTTATTAATGAAACAAATTCACAATTCAAGTGGGAATTATGATACCTCTCTTAAAAACAATAAAACTAAAAGTTTTATTTTAGTACAAAACTAGGTGTTACTTCACTTTTAAGAGATTCTCTTATTTCCACACATTTAAGAGAAAGCAAACCGTAAATGTACAACAAAATTTAATACATGTATATTACAAGAATCTTAACGTACTAGCGTTTGATATTATTCCTGATTTCACAAAACAGCAATGGGTTTTGAAGTTCATTACTCTGGGATGTGGGGCCATTAACGAATACATTTGAAAGCTTATTTCCTTATTCTAAATAGTAAATTGTGACATTTTCACCCATTATTTTCCTACATATTAGTTGGGACAATCACGTAGAACAGTAATTTATTCATAAACCAAGTTATTCACTTAATTTTACAAAATTGTATCTAAGAAAATTATGAGCTGTGGTATTTTATAATTTTAATTTGGTTAGCATTGAGCTGATGGAAAAATACAGATTTATTAAGAATAAAATAATTAGAATTTTCCACCAAAATAGTAGGAAAATGATTTCTTTATTTTAAATGTATTAAAAATCAGAGGTATCCATTAAAATAAATATTTAAGATATCCTTTCAGAGATTTTAATATTCTATGATAAAATAATTATCTTTTAAACTGATTTTCAAGCAAGTGTTTTAATAACACATACTTACATTTTCATCATTCATTTGTTGTAAGGCTTTTATTTCTCTGTAAGAAAGGAAAGAGCAATATAATAATAAAATACAAATATAAAATAATCAACTGTCAATCAACAGCTGTACATTCTAATTTATAAACTAAATAGCACTTAAAATGAAACAAAGATCCATACATATATATATAAATGTTTCAGGTCCAGAAATAAGAATAATATTGGATCCCCAATTTCTGTCATTTCTTATAATTTAATCCCAATTCTAGGAGATGCAGCTGTTATCGAAATTATTATTTTCGAAAATAACTTTCCCCGTCACATTTCCCTCTAAGTAACATAATTGTAATAGGTGTGCATTGTATGCATATAAAAGAATTCAAGTAATGAGATAGTTTTTGCAGAATGCCTTTTTTTTTTTAATGCCCAACCACTGATCTCATTGGAACAGAACAGGTGGTTATTTGTGAAGTATTGTTAGAATAGCCATGCTTGTCCACTGGGTAACCATGGCTGCTCCCAACAGGAACAATCATCAACATCCATGTGCTTACAAACCAAGATTCGAACCTCGGACCAAGTGAATCAGACAAATGTTATGACCACTGTACCACTGGTAGGTAGCTAGTTCATCAAAAAAGGTTCGTTAAAAGGAAGGCTCTTTGCTCCAAATATTGTATGATGTGAAGGTAAAACATAGGTACTATTGATTTCAAGTCAGCCTTCTTGTGTAAAAGTACTTTGAAGAGTGTTCCAGTTAAAAGAAATCTAAATGTTTCTCAGAAATTTGGTTTGTTGCTCTATGGTTATTTGTTCTCTGATAATAAATATGAAACAAACTCGTTTTATGACACAATATTCCTTCTGTAACTTGAGTATCAGGTGGATATATATATATTGAAAAACTGAAAACTTTAAATAAGTCTGCAAGATCTTCAAATCCATGCTCTAATGCAAACAACAAGGTTTCTAAATTTATGAAAACTCAAGATTTGGACGATAAATTTGTAAAATTGATGGATTTACATTACAACTTGGAACAATAATCTGGGTATGTTAGCACTCGCATCACAATGTCACTTATAAACATAAAAAGCATAACACATATAAAAAAAACAGGAGCAATTAATTGTAAGTCACAAAATTCAGTCAAAATCGCAGAAACAGGTTTTTTTTTTCTGTACTTTATAAGATGTGGTCTTAGATCTCTGTTCTTTAGACAAGCAAGACATTTATCTGAATTAATAAGGTAAAATCTGTGCAAGGACCAAGTGACCTATTCTAGATTTGGCAACAAAAGTCGCAGCTGTTCTAGGGGACTTTGCTCTTTTGGTCATATTTAAACATTTAAGAAAGTGATCCTAGGTAGCCTTTCTAGAAAGTGAACTAGTAGATGTAATCACCATTGAAATGGGCTTCTATTCGTAAATTAATTTATACTGTTTGACTGCTATAAAAATTGGTAAAATTTGGTTGCAAGAGTAAGTTCTGGCAGTTTCCAACTCAGAAATGTAACATCCCAAAATCAATAGGTTGCAAGAGGATTAGTTTGCAACAAATATTTGATAACTAAATCAGAAATAAAATATTGGAAACAAGTGATTGATTAGGCCGTGCTATAAATGGAATGTTAAACTTCCAGTAGCAGCTGTCAGGTTTCTGTCATTTGATTCCAAATAATAAAATAATGCTTAATAGATTTGAAGATTGCGAAAATAACGACACAGCACATTTGTATGATAGATAAATGTTAAATCATTCAATTTCTTCATGAGTGTCAACACTAAATGTCAACAGTTTGTGGCAAAAAAGTGAAACTTGCTGCAACAAGAAATTTTTAAATCCAGACAGCCTCCAAAAGAAGTTATTCGTCAACCCATTTAATCATGATCAGACAAACTATAAAGTAACAAATCAAATTGATGACACACCGTAAAGTCACACAAGGTATTCCTTCTTCAAAGTTCTTTAAGGGAATTTTCTTCAGGGCAACTATGGAATCCATCACTTTATGCTTAGCTTTCAGAACTATACCATGAGCTCCTTCACCAATGCGACCAATAATGGAATAATGCTCCATTTCTAAAGTAAAAAGCAATAATGAAAGTAAGTCTCATTCATAAAACAGTGACATTATTTATTGTAACTAAAATAAATGCTGATTAAATATTTGAGGCAAAATATGTAGAATCTAATAAATAATTGTTTTCCAACACAGTATATTTAGAGTTAGTTTGTTTCTTTTGCAATGTCAGTTACCGATACTCTTTCAGGGTGTCTACTAAATTTCTGTAGGTCCATTTAGGGACTTTCTAAAATAAATGTATGATCTGATTTTATATGATTATGGGGGTCAGTTAGATGCAATTATGCTTTAAAATCACACTTTTTTTATTGCTTAGTCTAATCTCGAGAAAAGAGGACTCAAGTATCAATTGTCAGCTTTAATATAGCTATATATAAGCTGTTTTCTAAATAAAATTTTAAAAGTAAAGACAAACCATAAATCATGACAAAGTAGATGAACATCAAACCAAATACTCTATATTATATTCATTATGTTTGTTTTCTAAATACCTGAAATTTTTTAATAAAAATTGAGAAAATCAACAATTACTTTAAAAATATTTCGTAATGCAAATTTTTTATTTCTATGCATCAAATGAAGTTGGTAAAAATATGTTGGTATGTATCAATTTGTGTGTATATAAAAAGACTGTCTCCGGATGTGATTGGATTGGGGGAGTTACACCATTTTCATTTTAGTTTGCATTTCTTGCAATTCTCTTATTTTCGCTTGTTTAAGTTCAGCTGTTGTCACCATTATTTTTTTTTCTTTCATCCGTAAACAGACTTTTTTTGATAATAAAGAGGAGATAAATTTTCGGGACCAGTGTTCTGTTTTCGGCATATTTTCGGGACCAGTGTTCTGTTTTCGGCATATTTTCGGGACCAGTAGACAACCTGTCTTTTTATTTCAAAATACCAAGATGAAACAATTTAAAATTTTAGATATTTCAATTTCTAGTTTATTTATTCCATATAAAAAAGTGACACAAGCAGTGAAACCTCATAACTTTGAAAGCAAGATGGAACGGTTTCAATAACAATATTTTATGCCTTGGAATTACTGCAACAAAACACAATAATGGTGCAAATAAATTTATTACAAATGCTTTTTTTATACAAATAAAGCTTTCAAACCTTAGGCTGAAATTTAATTTGATGTAGTTAGGTTATTTGCATTGAGTTTTATGGTGCAACACCATATTTGGCAAGAATGCACCAAACTCGACAAACAACATCAAGTCTTAGAGAAACACACACAAGGGAAGTTTCAGGCACAGAAGAGAGAAATACACCCTTAGGGAGGAATAGAACCTGTGTTTCCTTAATGCAACTGACAAGTTGCTATCACAGTGGACAAACCCACTGAGCAGTGGTTCCTTTGATGTTGTTAGGAATGTACATCTTTTGAATATTAACAGGTGAAATATTAAATTTATATTGAGAACTTGTCATTGAGGAAGCATAAATTTTATAAATATATAACAAATATATACAATGAAATAGCCATTTGATATTTAAATTTTTTTTTTTAAATTCACAACGCTTGAATCAAAATATGTGATGTACTTGTCATCGTATTTTCAAAAGGATTTTATTTCAGTCAGAAACTAGAATTAGAAGCATGTTATAAGTTTTATAAATTTCGAGTAACAAATATTATTCTATTGCTTCCAATGAAAATAAAATAATTACTGCAATAAAATTATTTCCAGAATCTTTAACTGGGGTTTGAAGGAAATGCGGTATTTTTAAGCTATAAAAGATACAAACTTTTACTTCCTTTCCAGGATAAAATTATGTCTTTAATATCAAAGGTAAACAATGCAGAATTTAATTCAAATGATTTGTCACAATGCTAGAGATTTTGTTGTGTTGTTCCAATGCATTCATATTGACGGTTCTTTTGAATTAATTATATCCACTTCAGAAATCTTTTTTATATGTCGAGAATCTTTAATTTAACAATTCGAATTCTCTCATTTTTTGTTGGTAAACAAGATACGGGTATGTGCGCAGGCGCATCATTCTCTGACCAGTTGTCTCACATGCTATCTTTCAACGAATCGCCTTCACGAAAGCAGCAAAATTGGAATACATTTCGCTGTTGCTATTCAATATGATGTAATTCAAAACAAGAACAACAAGCGATAAAAAAAATGCAGGTTTTCAAAAATTTTGTCCTGTGAAGAAAACTTATTTCATGACAAATTACTAGTTCGCATAAAATATCACTTCATGTTAAAATTGGTGGCGTCATCTGTATTCAGCAAATGTAGCTAGAATACTGAAAACAATGAAAACAAGCGGTCTGCTGTTTTGCTAATTGCACAAGAAGCACTTAGCTTAAATTTTTTTCTAAACTCTTAAAACTTTTCTTTGTTCTCAAAAACAAATTGGGAAGAAACAGGGAAATCTTAGTTTTGACGCTGAAAAATAAAACAATACATTAATGCAATGGCAGTATGTTTATAAACGCGGCTAAAGATAACTACAGATTATCTCTAGCTAAAATCCCTTTAAAAATGGTTTTTAAAAAATCACTTCAACATGGATGAAACTTCTAGTTTAGTTATTCAATTCAAAACTGTGCCAATTTACGGGTGAACAATTTGTTTAAAAAATAAAGTTGGCTAAATTTTATGGACAAGATCTGTTCATAATTTACATAATGAAATATTTTAAAAATATTTTTGTGATACAACGGTGTATAGAAAAAAATTTCAAAGCTAATATTTTCCGCACATCAAATAATAAAAAAGCAAAATTTTTGAAAACAAATTTATTATTTTCTCAGTTTAAATACTTTTTTTTGCAAAAAACTTGGGGATTTTTGCTTCTTTTCTATAATGTATGCGGTAAATTTTTAAGAATGCACATGCATCCACTAAAAAAAAGTAACAATGTTAAAATGCATTCAAAATGACAGGTTTATGTTTTCAGTAGTAATATAAAGAACTCTAGGCCATTTTTAAAACTTTAGCGATTGAGAATCATGTATTTCTAACATTAAACGTGTCGCGTTACCTTCCCATAGCTGTGTTTCACAGATGTATTCAAATCAAATCAGCGATCAATTGATGTTTTAACTCTTTTTAGACACATCAATTTTTTTTTCAACTTGTAAAATTGATCTTTCTATATAAAACGTTTTGAAAAGTAACTTATATCGGAAGTTTAGAAAAAACATTATCTATACCCAGTAATTTCTTTAAAAAAAAACACTCCTTAAATTGCGTCACATTTTGATGACAAAGACTTATAAGACAAAACGATGTATCTGTTCTGTAGAATTTTTAATTCTACATTTTATCTAATACTGCTACCGTATTGCCACAAAATGACAGATAAGTGCTTTTATCGTCAATAGATGGCAGTTCAATTCCTTTTGTTAACTTGTAATTTCTACGAAGTAGTTGGTTGATTGGGTTTTAAAGTAAGGTTCGATAAAAGACAAAGTCTATGATGGAAAAGAAAAGATACATTCAAAAGAGAGCAAAAAGAAATTGTAGAACAAAACACCGAATTCCATTGCCGGTCATTATTTACATTCTTTTAAAAAAATTGAATTTTTTAAATATTAAATTTTTCGACAGCAGTTTTTGTTTCTTTTTTTCCAACAAAAAGGTTCCAAAAAAGATACCTACTTCGGGAGTCTTCAGTACCATAGAATCGGGACACAAGGGTTCCGGAAATCTGGAACATGTGTGTGCAATAAACGTAGTGCATTTTTCAAAGTTCAAAAGTCAAACCATTATTGTATTAAAATTAATAAAGGTGTTAATTAGAAGAAGAAGGAGGGGTGATTTGATTAAGCTTTTCAAGTTTGTAAAACAAGGGGACACAGAGGGCTTAAATTTCAATAGGGATAACAGAACAAGGGACCATGGGTATAAATTGAATAAGACACATTTTAATCGGGATTTAAGGAAAAACTACTACTTTAATAGGGTAATAGACAGTTGGAACGCGTTGCCAGAAAATATAGTTAATTCAAAGAGAGTGTACGAATTTAAGATACAATTGGATAGTCAGTGGGAATTGGGGAATTCATAAACAAAGGACCAGCCTTGTTGGGCTCAAGCCTGTAGCTGGTCGTCAATATTTGCATTTGTATTTGTTGTGTGTTGAGAAAATATTCATAGTAGGTGGAAATACTACACTTGCGTAGACTTTAGGTTAATAATTTAATTTTTTTTTTCATTCATGATAAGTTCGTCACCAACACTGGTATGTAGGATGCGGAGAACAGAAGTGCGTACCCGGGTTTGTAGATTTTCATGGCGTCGTACACCACATTAATGTGACAGGAGTTTTTCAGAAAAATTGACTGCGTTTTCATTCATACACTGGGGTGCAAAACTTAATAAATTGTAAGGTTTTCAGCTGCTTTTTGTAGTGACCTGGATGTGGGTAAGTGAAACAAAATGTACTCCACGAATTACTGAACACATTAGTAAGAACAGAACGAAAACAAGAACAGAACGAAAACAAGAACAGAAGCGAACAGTGAAAACAGCCTTGAACTGGTGGCACGGGAATGGGTGACAGAAAGGTAAATGTGAAAACTTAAAGTGACCAACTTCAACACTCATGCAGTCTTTACACAATGGCGGATTAAGCTGCCGCTTAGGGCCCCGAAATACCGAAGTGCCAAGAAAGCCTTAAAGTGTCTTTTCAAGAGAGTTCGAGGAAAGTTGTGACAGCATCTTTACAATGTGCGGCTTTAAGTACAGTGAAAATATTTTCTAATACAAGATGGAAGACTTTTTCCTTTCTCCTAGACCGTTAAAGACAGAGTAAAGATTTCAACGATATTTGGCACTCGTGGGCTACTAACAATAATGCGAGCCTCTTCATAAGAAAATACACGGGAGGGGAAGCGGGAGAAGGGTGACCGGTGGAGTTTTAAATGTTCCAGAACTATAAAAAGTCAATATAATCAGTCACGCGCTGGTGATAATCAGACACCACCACCCCGCATCAATCTGTAGGCCCGTTGTCAGCTGAAATGACGGGCCCTCCCCAGCTCACCTATGTCCCTTTTACACTGTTTATGTTTGCAGACATTTTGAATTCTTTTGAAGCATTTTCCCAAGTTTAATCCTAAAACATACTTTATATAGGTTTATAAGAATGACAGTATACGAGTTATATACCAACAAGGACGGAACAAACAAGACATTCATGTAAAAAAGTGTTGAATAAAAGAAAATTAAACAGCTGGTTAATGAACATAGTTACTAATGCTGTTGTGTTGTTGTTGCTACTAATCGTAGACATGGTCTCTATAAATTAGACCAAGTCCACAAGTCCATAAACCCCCAAAAAGTCCAAGAAAAACAGAGGTTCCGAAAACACCTTGTCCATTGTAAAGTCAATACATTTTAAAATATGAGCTGGCGAAGCCTGGTCAGCTCCGCACTTGGTACAAGTCCTGAAAACCTTCTGGCCCTCTTCGTAGGAGAGACCCCTCACTAGTTACTAATAACATACAGTTTTAATATCCGGAAAATCAAAATGTTATTTGTGTTTGTACAATTCTACAAACAATTATTAAAAATCAAAAATTCATTAAAAATCAAAACAACTGATTAAAATAGAACTCAAACTTTGATAATACTTTATGGAAAAAGTACAAGTGTCCTCCTTAAAGAACAAACATGCATAAATAATTTTGCATTTTTCTAAGTTTTATCATGGAGAATGTTACATTTTAATTTGACATGTGAAAAGTTACTTTCAACATCGTCACCAATTTTGATGAATATTTTAAACGAATTTTTTACCCACTTGCAGGGCCCCTGACCCACGGGTCCAGTTGCTATGGCAACGGCAGCACCGCCTATGTGAGGGCCCTACTGGTCACCAGCCGTCAAACGGATTCGAGTGCAAGAAAAATTGCCGCCCCAAACGGTTGGCGCCCCGGGGCTATAGCCCATTTAGCCCTGTGGTTAGTAGGGATGCGACATCGATGTCGATGTTTTTTAAAAAACATAGATGTATTGGAGTCGATGTTTTTGTAACATCGATGTTTATACTTGTCGATGTTTTTACGTTTAGATGTTTTATTTTTAAATGAAAAAAGTACCGTTTTAAAATTTAAAAAATGACCAAGTAGCATAATTTTCATAATCAGCTAATTGAACATACTTTTTGACCGAAGTGGCCAAGGGTGAAGGATCTGAAAAGTAGGGATGCGACATCGATGTCGATGTTTTATGATGTATTGGAGCCGATGTCGCATTACTAGTTGCTAAACCAGTTTTAAAAAATGGGGGGAAAAGTTTAAATACACTGAATTTTAAAAACATCAATAGTTTGTGTGCGATGCATTATCGATATCGATGTTTTAATTTTGAACATCGATGTTTTGCTGTCGATGTCGCATCACTTGGTGCTAAACCAGTTTTAAGAAAATGGGGAAAAAATTTAAATGAACCGAATTTTAAAAATATTGATGTTTTTGGGGCGATGTGTTATCAACATCGATGTTTTGCTGTCGATGTCGCATCACTAGTGGTTAGGGTGGCCCTGTCAGTTCCCTCGTAGACGAAGGACTATGGTTGGTTCGAGTTCCGAACTCGCAAACCTCCAGTTTCAAATTAGCTGCTCGTCCAGCTGTGCTACCGCTCATTCCTGTTATTTGTACAAGCTATTGACTGGGTTATTTACATCTTAATCGCCGTTGAAAGGAGCTGAATCTCTTTTCTTACATCGCCAAGTCATGCTGCGCCTGCTGCTTTTCTTTTTGTGTCTGTTTCCGGATATTAAAGATGCAGTCGCATCCGGCAATCCTCATTACATTAATGTTACACCGGCGTTGTTATCTTTTCCATCTCAGCCTTTCGATGGGAAGCGTTCTTCCTGTTTCTTCCCTACTGCGCTTACTAGTTCTGGGAAAAAGTCCGAATGCGCATTCTATTAAGCTTTATCACCTCTGAGATGCGTACGTATATACATATAAGACAGAAATGAGGCTATTAGAGCAAAAGCGGCCCAACCCACGAAATCTTGAAAATGTTATTACATTTTATTGCGACTTTACTGCAGTTTTTCAAATACGGACAAAATGCTTGCAGAGCGATTGCAATTGCTTGGTGTTGAAAACAATACTTATTAGGAAAGGCAATTAATCTACCTTACCGCAGCAGTGCCGCCACCTACAGTCAGCAAAATAATTAAGTCTAGTTCGCAGTTGTTTGCGACACTTGGAGTTGTGTTGCAGAACACTGAATATAATTCTGCACCTGGGGTTAGGACACTCATGCTCTGATAGGCTCAAATATCCTAATATGCAAATATCCTCAAATATGCAAATTTATCTAAGCCGTGAAAACAGTTACAGAATTTGTTGTGAATTGATTTTGTATGGATACACGATTTCGTCGTAGCTTTCAGTTGTAAAATTCGAGCAGGAATGTCGCCTAACACCACTTAAACGATGTTACCGACTGACTTGTTGTCGTCAGTGGTACAGTTCACTTAAAATTGAAGAAAAACTATAAACAAAACTGTTCAACTGTGACTTATTTTGTTAGGGAGCTATAATTAAGTAAGAAAATAAGAGATGAAATACTCCATCATGGTAACCTTAAACTGCCCTTATGGAAACAGTGCCCTCTATCACATAAGTAGCCGACCAACCGGTATAGTGGTTAAGGTGTTAGCCTCTAGATCGGAAGGTTCCTGGTTCGAATCCGGGTCCGGGCATGGATGTTTGTAAACGTATGGTGTAGAGGCGGCTGGTGCACCTTAAATCTGTCGTGGCCGAAAGTCCTCACGTTGGGTTGGCGTGGAAGTTTGGAGAGTGGGGTGCCAGCTCAGGTGTTGCTTCGTCATCTGACCGTGGTTCAAAATTACGAGGTGTTGTCCTCGAATCTTTCCCTTAAGGGACTGATTCCGGACAGTCGTCAATAGCCCGTTGTGTTGCTCTAGTACGACGTTAACTAAAATTACCATTACCACTATCACATAAGTACGGTATTTCTGTACCCATTTTCTGACAAGAAATTGTTTATTTTGGGCCTTTCAACCACTTTTTACAATTTGGCCGGATATTTTCGAAACACCCTGTATACACGAAACGAAAACTTTTCAAAAACAGAAGGGAGAAATACATCCAGGGTAGGATCCAACAGGAATCAAAAATGCACCACCTACAACTCGGAAGTTGCTGGCGCAGTTAGCAAATTATACGATAAATATTAATTTATTTATCACAACAATTGCAATACAATAATTCTTTCTTATCCCAGTGAACAAAGAAATTACTCCAAGTCATTGAGTTTGTGCAAAAAAAAGATTTTAGACCATGGCAGAGGGGTCCTTAAAAATATCTTCATGTATGAGTCCTATGCAATTCAGGGTGTGTGAGGGTGAGGCTGGTAATAAGCTGACCCTTTATCAGGTGGGAAAGGATTTCTAGCCATCATAGAATTTTATCTTTTTCAAATGGACAGATCGGAGCCTGATAGACATACGGTGGGATTCACAAGTCCGATTTAGGCCCGGTGCACATATCCGGTTTTACAACCTGCGGCGCCGCTGCGGCACCGAAGCCCAACTATACACACATAACTGTGAAATGACGCAAGTAGTCATTTCGTGCCATTTGCGATAAATATTCTATCTAAGAAAACGTGTTTATTTCGCTTACTTGGAGTACAAAGAAGTATATTTTGAAATAAAATAGACGTTACTGTAAACAAACCTTTATTAATTATTATTTATATTCCATTTGTTCATAAAAACAAGGTACTTCAGAACGGAGATTCCTATGCGGCGACAGCGAGACATCTTGGGGAACTGCGGTACAAATTGCACGCAAGTTGGACGTGCGTCGCCGCAGCGGCGCCGGAGACATGTGTGCACTAATCCATTGGATCTTATGTATCTCAGACCGCACTTGCGTTGCGACTCTTCAGTATTTTCTCAAAATCTGTTTATTTTCTAAAGTTTGTCTTTTTGCAATAGTCTTCATTTCCTTGCAGAATTTGCTTTTCTAGTTCCTCTTTATTGAAAAAATATTATTGATAGTTTAATTTCTTAATTTTGCTAGAATTCACGAAACTGATGATTGAAAAATATAAAATCGATTCATTCACAAAATTTTGCGACTTAAAAGTTAGGTTTGAATAATCGATTATTTAATTTTAAAAAAATTCGGATTTTTCGGATCCGGACCGCATTTGATAGATGTTGCTGGATCCGGTAGTTAGCCAAATGATGCCGGATCAACCGGATTACCGGATCCGCCGGATCGGATTGCAATCCCTTGGTAGTAGTCAATCACAGCGAGCCTATCATTTTAATCCGTTGATCACTTAACCCCTCCAGATTACGGTTCTTGGTGATCCGCGATTTAACTTTGACAGTCGGATCAACTGATCCGCGGGTTAACTCAAGACGTGAATATGGCCGATAAAGTTTTTCTAGGCAAATTTAAAGCAAGTAGTGGGGTTTTACTGATGCAGGATGCACTAGTGATGAAAAGGTACAGGAGATAATCTGCGCAACTGCTTTTTAAGTACGCACAGGTGGTCGTCTTCTGAGAGTAGAACGGTACTACTTTATCTTGTGCAGGTTGTATATTCGCTCCATACTATTATAAAGAAGGGGAAGGCTGAAGCTGAGTTATGACGCCCAGAGATGAATAGCATCCTCTACAGTTCTGACATACTACCATACAATAATGCCACGTCCGAAATATACAACTGAGCTGGCGACATTCTTGCAGCAGGAATGGACACAAATACCCATAGCTGTGTATTAAAACCTTGTTGAAAGTATGCCAGAAGGGTTGCTAGTGTAATTGCAGCACGTAGATCATCTCCTTATTAAAGCATGTATTCTTTCCCTTATACCATCACATCTTGCTGCCCGGTCCATTATTGTAGGGTAGTGTATTTCACGTTTGTTGGGTTGCCTGATAGGTGTTGCTGCATTGCGGACAACACGCATAATGCTCAATGAGACTAAGGTATGTGTATGTAAGTAGGTAAGTGAATTAAAGTCGTACCGGCGCAACACAACGGACTATTGGTGGTGGTCTCGTATATTTCCCAATGGGAAATATCCGAGGGAAGCACCTTATAATTTTGAAGCAAGGACCGATTATGACGTCACACCTAAGATGGCACCCCACTCTCCAAAAATCTTCACAACGCCAACGTTAGGACATTTGGGGTCACGATTAATTTAACGTGCACCAACTCACACGTACACGACTGTTTTTGCATGGATCAAGTTTCGAACTTACAATCCTCCAGTTGTTAATCCTCTAGTCTAATAACCACAGACCCATGATTTGGTTAATGTTTTTCGTCTAATTCCATGTAAAAAACTGCTGTCGTTCACCTAAATGTTAGTCAGAGTACAATTGTACGTGACCTGTCAAATTCACCAGAAGATAATTTAGATGAAGCATTCATTTGCGATGGTGAGTTAGAGGATGCTACTTTCGAATGAGGAAATTGAGCACTCTTGTTGTATATGTGGTGAATTAGGTCGAAACAACGAATATAGATTTTGCAGTGTGTCTATGTTCAAAATGGGACCACAAAGAGTCCTGTGGAGCGTAGAGCGGACAAGAATTGCATTTGTGATTACTGAAAAATATGTGAAGTGTAACTCTGTAATGTGCTATAATTCAATTCCTAATGGAATGGAACGTTTAACCATGATCGTCATTACTCGCCATGATGAGCATAATTGCCCAACACCTTCAAACAATAACGCTCGTCATTTTTTCACATTAAAATTTTTTTTACTTAAAAAAAATGTCTATTCGTATTTCTTTGTGTTGCACATGATCTATATATATAATTCTCTTACGTGGCACGCAAAAAAGACGAAATTTGTAATCGCGTTTTGGCAACACTGTACGATTGTTTGTTTATCGCGAAGTCTCGCGTATCGATTGAATTTATAGCGTTATCGGATGAAATTTTATTGAAAAAAAAAAGGAAATTTTAATGAGCTGTTGCAGTTAGTTTATAATAGAAATCAAAGAAAGCGGAGGATCTTTTCAGGGCAATTTAAAAAAAGGTCCTTTTCAGGGCCAACAATTATAGTTCAACAAGACGCACTACAACTTTCGGCAACAAACTCAATGAAAAAGTGTGGGTCGTTTGAGTGCTGGGAAAATGTACACACAAACAACATGCTGTGTATTCAATTTCCAAAGCAACGCTCACATTTCGAGTCAAAATTTGCACAAAGTTTTCATTTGAATTTTGATTTTAGAGATACTGTATATATTTTTTCTGAAATACAGCAAATTTAGATTTGAAAAACATTTTTTTTGGAAACATATTTTGTAAACAATCCCTTCTGCTTGGACACATGTCTTCATTGAGGCGAGCGAAGCGAGCATAGGTTTGCGCAGCGAACCAATGAGGATTGCGAAGCAATCCTCCGGGGGTTGGCGAGCGTTAGCGAGCAGGGGGCAGGCCCCCTAGTATTATATATTTCTTGATATACATTACAAAAGTTAAATTTTTTTTATTCTATACATCATGAGTGCCTGTCATTTTACATAAGGTGGGCTGCATTACCCTAATAGTTATTTTAGTATGAAATAACTATTGTTTTGTTTAAAGAATAGGTGAAGTGTTTCATGCAGTAGCAAACAAGTATTGGCGCTTTCAAATACGCGCCTGCGAACTTCCGGCAACCTTTTTCTTTCCTATCAAAATGAAGAGTGTGGTTTTCTCTTGGGGTCGCGGTAGCCGGTTGGAAGAGTTACGAATTAGCAACCTGTGGATTGCGAGTGCGAAACTAGGTACAGCCAAAGACCGTCGTGCATACGGTTAACTGGTGCACGTTAATTTTGTCGTGGCTTCGCATGTCCCCACGTTGGCGTGGTGTGGAAGTTTGGAGAGTGGGATGCAAGCTAAACTGCTGACCTCATCTTTTGACCGTTGTTAAAAATTACGTGATGTTGTCTTCGGGGATCTTTCTCTCAGGGTTTAATCCCATTCCGTCGCCAATAGTCCGTTGTGTTGCTCCAGTGAAACGTTATTTAATTACCATTACATTCTTGTTTTCTTTTAATGTATAAAGCCAACCACCGGTCTGGTGATTAAGGTGTTAGCCTCAAGATCGGAAGATTTCTGGTTCGAATCCGGGTCAGTGTTGTAAGTGTATGGTGTAGAGGCCGGCTGGTACAGCTTAAATCTGTCGTGGACGAAAGACCTCACATTGGATTGGTGTGGAAGTTTGGAGAGTGGGGTGCCAGGTCAGGTGTTGCCTCGTCATCCGACCGTGGTTCAAAATGACGTGGTGTTGTCCTCGGATCTTTCCTTTAGGGGATTGATCACGGACCGTCGTCAATAGCCCGTTGTGTTGCTCTAGTACAACGTTGATTAAAATTACCTCAATGTGTAACAAAAATCTAAATAAATAGTGGTTAATTTTAACCCCGGGTGCACAGTACAACACCACTTGTTAAAATGCATTTATATATTTCTTTGTAGAGATGTGTTGAAAATAATAAGCCATCACTTCGTGAGGGGAGTATTCGCCCCCCCCCCCCCCCCGGAGCCTCTCTCTAGCTACACCTCAGGGCGCACGTCACCAGATGACCAGTACCTGTCTCTATTCCCATGCTCATGTAAAATCTCTGTTCCAAGAATAAAAGAAAACCACCCATCCAATTCGTAAACAGGCACCCTCTCAGCATGCCGCTCTCTGAATCGGTGCGCCAGCAAAGTGTCCCACAACAGCGGACACTGTTTGATCCACGCTGGAGGTCCAAACATAGCCCCGAAGACATTGCGTCACTAATGCTGTGGTATAGAAAGAGAAAGTCGAACACGAACAGAGCGAAAGTGAGCCCGAATTTGTGATATCTCATTGACTTCTGCCCGAGCGAATTCCCCCGAACCGCTTGGTCATTATGACATAGCTGCGGGGCTTTACTTTCTTGCAGAATTCGTGAGAAAGGAAGGGGAGTCCCCCTTGTCACTCACCGAAGTTACCCCTCTTGGCAATTAGGATGACAGTTGGTCAGTTGTTGCTTTCACCTCCTGTCCCTCTCTATTTCGTTTTTTCTTTAAGAATTCGGGGTTTTTCCTCAGCGTGGGACTTTTTGACATCGGAATGCGGTGCAAAAGTCCTTGAGCCAGCCGCGAACTGGACGTGAAGAAAATCTCACTTGGTGTGGTTATTTGAAGGTCATTCTTGGTCGAGCACTGTCTGAAGATTTGCAAAATATTATTTGCCAATCTTCATTCGGACAATATCGCTTAATACGAACTAAATTCCAACTCCCCGTTAAAATATACACTATATGTACAACAGTATTTGCAGAAGATCTCACTTGGTGTGGTTATTTGAAGGTCATTCTTGGTCGAGCACTGTCAGAAGATTGACAAAATATTATTTGTCAATCTTCATTCGGACAATATCGCTTAATACGAACTAAATTCCAACTCATCGTTAAATTATACACTATATGTACAACAGTATTTGCAGAAGATCTCACTTGGTCTGGTTATTTGAAGGTCATTCTTGGTCGAACACTGTCTGAAGATTTACAAAATATTATTTGCCAATCTTCATTCGGACAATATCGCTTAATACGAACTAAATTCCAACTCCCCGTTAAAATATACACTATATGTACAACAGTATTTGCAGAAGATCTCACTTGGTCTGGTTATTTGAAGGTCATTCTTGGTCGAACACTGTCTGAAGATTTACAAAATATTATTTGCCAATCTTCATTCGGACAATATCGCTTAATACGAACTAAATTCCAACTCCCGTGTAAAATATACACTATATGTACAACAGTATTTGCAGAAGATCTCACTTGGTCTGCTTATTTGAAGGTCATTCTTGGTCGAACACTGTCTGAAGATTTACAAAATATTATTTGCCAATCTTCATTCGAACAACAGCGCTTAATACTAACTAAATTCCAACCCTTGTCAAAATATACACTACGTGGACAAAACAGTATTTGGACACTGCATGTTTCAAAATCACGTGGTGTTTCTTTGCCTTAGGGACAGTGGTGCGCAAATCGTAGGTCGCGACCCTTCTGAGGGTCGTGTAAAAATTGTGTTGGATCGCCAAATTCAAATAAATTTATTTGACAATAAAAAAAATATAAGACTTTTCTTCAACAGGTATCAATAAAATGTGTCAGAACGACCGAGCGATGTCTAATTTGATAGACAATGAGTGTAGTAGTGGCCAAGAACAGAGAGACACTGCATACCTAAATTGGACACGCACATTTATTTACAAGATATTATAAAAGTTTCAAATATATACGCCGCACCGTCCGCTACAAAAACACGTCTCTTTTCTCTAAGTCTACAACAAATCTAACTTATTCTTGTTCTTTTTCAGAACAGCACCCAACATTTCGTATTCTTGATCGTATCAGAACACAGGCACCGTCATACATCGATGTTCGTCTACTAGAACAGTAGCAACCAGAACACAAGAACAACTGTTCTTATAACCTATCTGTGTTTGTAATCACTTGTCGGGAGATCGTTACAAAATGAGATAATATTATTTATAAGAAAAGAACTATATTTCTTTACAAAAACAATTGTCTGAATTAGTATAAATCTATACTTCAGCAACCGAACAGACAAAGTGACAAAAGATAATTTTGAATTTGAGATGCCCTTTACTGGTGGGATTCTTATGCAATTTGGGTCGGTCTGAGGTTTAACAGTGGCCATCTTTACTACATCTTTTTCAATATAGGTGTGCCCTTTTGCTAGTTAGTCTTTATACTGTGATCAGAGCAAGGACCGTGCAGATCTTTCCGTCTGTGCCTCAGTAGCTCGATTTTCCTGCTTCTTACGTTCATTTAGCCTCAAGATCGGAAGATTCCTGGTTCGAATCCGGGTCAGTGTTTTAAGTGTATGGTGTAGAGGCCGGCTGGTACAGCTTAAATCTGTCGTGGACGAAAGACCTCACATTGGATTGGTGTGGAAGTTTGGAGAGTGGGGTGCCAGGTCAGGTGTTGCCTCGTCATCTGACCGTGGTTCAAAATGACGTGGTGTTGTCCTCGGATCTTTCCTTTAGGGGATTGATCACGGACCGTCGTCAATAGCCCGTTGTGTTGCTCTAGTACAACGTTGATTAAAATTACCTACCGGTCGCCGACCAACCGGTAAATAATGGTAATTTTTAGTTAACGTCGTACTAGAGCAACACAACGGGCTATTGACGACGGTCAGGGATCAGTCCCTTAAGGGAAAGATCCGAGGACAACACCTCGTAATTTTGAACCACGGTCAGATGACGAAGCAACACCTGAGCTGGCACCCCACTCTCCAAACTTCCACGCCAACCCAACGTGAGGACTTTCGGCCACGACAGATTTAAGGTGCACCAGCCGCCTCTACACCATACGCTTACAAACATCCATGCCCGGACCCGGATTCGAACCAGGAACCTTCCGATCTAGAGGCTAACACCTTAACCACTATACCGTTTGGTCGGCCCGACCAACCGGTATAGTGGTTAAGGTGTTAGCCTCTAGATAGGAAGGTCCCCGGTTCGAATCCGGTTTTGGGCATGGATGTTTGTAAGCGTATACCAGCTCAGGTGTTGCTTCGTCATCTGAACATGGTTCAAAATTACGAAGTATAAAATTGTTAGGGGCAATGATGGTCCTCCCACTGGGTGCTCCTTCACAAGTGGCCATCACTTCCGGCCTTGTAGTGGTCAATGACTTAGGTCAAATGTGACCGCCATTAGGGGGGAAAAACGTTCATTTAAGTAAATTCTGTAATTCTGTTTACATACTGTTTTTTTTTTGTTTTGTTAATTCTATGTAAAATTTTCAATCCGATAAGTACATAGCATATTTTTAAATATAGAACAGTTCAGTAACATGCTCGGAGGGCAATAATGTAAGCAATTAATTAAAAAATCAATATTAATATAAAAATGTTTATAAAAAAAAAACTGTATTTTTTTTCTTAATAAAATAACGACGTTGATGATTAAAAAAACGTTTATTGTTTATCCAGGGGGTCGCTACAAAATGGGGAGGGGGGGGATGAAAATAGTTTACGCACAACTGCCTTAAGAGAGTGATCCCGGACGCGTATTTAGAAACCCTGGCGCTTCCAGCACAAAACGGAAATACGTCATATACGTAGCTGCGCAGACGCGTCCGCGCACGCAAACACAGCGAGCCTAAACAAAACACGACCCTCTCTCGTATTGATATTGAGAGATGTGTAATGGCCGTTTTATCTAAAAATTAATAATTGTTGTGTTTACATTTATTTTTGCAAATGAAAAATGTATTAAATAAAGCCACAACGAACAACTGTGTGTGTAGCATAACTCCATATAAACAAACACGTGTATCTGAAATTTGAAGAGAGAAGTTGGATTGCACAAGTACACACAACTTTTTTCATAAATCTTACTTCTTGTTTACTTGGGCATTAAAAAGTATGAATAAATTATTCGTTTATCTTTTTCACACACAAAAAAACAACATTTTCAGTTGGAATTAACTTAAAGATGAGTGTGAAGAAGTTCATGGTGAGTTCTGTCGACAAAGTACTTATAGAGCCAAAATGTTTAAAATCACTTATTTCTTTTTACTTTTGGCAGGAAAAAGTTAGTATTATTTATTGCTTTCGCTTTTTCACCAAGAAAAACATTAATAGTTCTAATTTACTAAAAGATGAATGAAAAGTCCACGGTGAAATCCTTAGAAAAAGCTGTACACACATTTTCACACATCTTTTTTAAAAATGCTTACTTCTTTTTAATTTTGATATTAAGAAGTTCGAATTAATTATTACTTTCACTTTTTCACCAAGAAAAACCATTAGTAATTCAAATTTACTAAAAGATGAGTGGGAAAAGTTCACGGTGAAACCCTTTCACAAAGCTGCATACACATTTTCACACACAACTCTAAAAATGCTTACTTCTTTTTACTTTTGGGATGGAAAAGTTTGTTTTTAATAATAGTTTCACCTTTTTACAAAGAAAAAACATTAACACTTGAAATTCACTAAAGGATGAGTGTCAAAATGTTCATGGTGAGCTGGGTCAACAAAGTACTTTCAGAACCAATTAAAAAAAAAAAAACTTCATTCATGTGTTTTTTAGCATTTATAAATTAGTATCTGTGTTTACTTTGAATTATGTACCAAGAAATAAGTTTAATATTGTAGGAAATAACCAAAAGTTGCATGAAAAAACTACACAGTGAACTGCTTCGACAAAGTTGAACAGACACTTTCATACCCCAAATTTTTATAAATGTTTTTATCCATAATATTTTTGCATCAGTATGTCTCTTTTATTGTGTACTTTGTTTTATATACCTTGGAAATAGTTTATTAATTAGAATTAACACAAAGGTTCATGTAAACATGTCAAAATGAGCTGTCTTCATGTTGTTAACACAGCATGTTAGAAAGACACACAAAACATTCAAAAAGTGCCAATTTCTTGATTTCTTTTGCTTGGACAGGTTGCAAATGATAAATACTTTCTGTTTTTCACAAACACAACTGTTAGAAAGTTGGAATTATGTAAAAATTAAATTAAACAAGTTCACGGTGAAATGCATGAGACAAAGCTGAACACACACATTAAGAACTAGAATTTTTATTAATTGCTTTTTCCAAAATATTTTTGCATCAATAAGTTGATTTTATTATGTTCTTTCTTTTCTATATATTTTGTAAATAGTTTATTACATAGAATTAGTATAAAGTTTCAAGGAAACATGTCAAAAGCAGGTGCCTTCATAATGTTAACACATCCAATTTAAAATACACACAAAACCTCTAAAAACGACTACTTTCCTCATTCCTTTAATATTTATGCGTTGCAATTATCGAATAGTTTGTGTTTTTGATAAAAAAAAAAACATTTAATGTTTTGAATTATTAAAGAAGTGCATGAAACAAGTTCACGGTGAAATGCTTCGACAATGATGCACAGACACTTTCACACCCAGAATTTTTATTTATTGTTTTTTACCCAATTTTTTGCATGAATAATTTGGTTTTATTATGTTCTTTGTTTTCTATGTATTGGAAAGAGATTTTTAATAGAATTAAATGAAAGTTTCATGGAAACATGTCAAAATCACCTGCCTTGACAATGGTAACAGAGCATATTAGAATCAAACACAAAACTCTAAAAAGTAATAATTTCTTGATTCCCTTTGGATCGACAGGTTGGAAATCATAAATGCTTTCACTTTTTCACCCAGAAAACATTTTATAAAGTTAGAATTAATTAAAAAGTACATGAAACAAATACTCAGTGCAAATGCATTGACGAAGGTGAACAGACACTTGAGATCCAGAACTTTTATTTTTTGTTTTTTCCAAAATATTTTGGCTTTAATAACTTTCTTTTATTGTGTTCTTACTTTTGTATAACTTGGAAGGAGTTTATTACAAAGAATTAAATGAAAGTTACATGAAAGCATGTCAAAATCACCTGCCTGAATAATGTTGACACGGCAGTGTAAGTAAACACAAAAATGGTTATTCCTTTAACATGTGTGCATGGACATGTTGCAATTGTTAAGTAGATTGTATTTTTCACCAAGAAAAGATTCTAATAGTTAGAATTAAATATAAAAAGTACACGAGACCAGTTCATGGTGAAATGAGAAAATGACTCGTCAACGGCGTGGCGTCGTATGCCGGAACGCGGGTTTGCTTGCGCGGGCGCGTCTGCGCATCTATGTATATGACGCATTTCCGTTTGTGCTGGAAGCGCCAGGGTTTCTAAATACGCATCCCGGACCGTCGTCAATAGCCCGTTGTGTTGCTCCAGTACGACGCTAATAAAAAATTACCATTACCACCTCCCTTAGCAACGCCTCTGCCATAACGGAAAAAATTGCAACTAAGATTAAATTTAATGGTGTAGATTTGTGTCTAGAAAATTGAGCTACGCATGTGAGGTGCAACGTAACCTACCGTGGGTAGGTAGGTATTTCAATTATCGTCGTACTGGAGTAACACAACGGGCTATCGACGACGGCCCCGGAAAACAATCCCAAAGGAAAAGTTTCGAGGACCAACACCACGTAATTTGACCATGGTCGGATGACGAGACCCTACCGTGGTGAAACAGGGTGTTGCAAAGTGAAGGGGGGGGGGCATGTCCACTGCGACAGCAACCTTCGAGTTGTAGGTGGTGAAGGTGCGATATTCATGTCAGGTGCATTTCTCTCTTCTGAGTCAGTAAAAACTTTCTGAGTGGGTGTTTATTACTTGATATATGGTATGTGTTCCAACTATCGCACCTGTGCTTCATATCGCCTACTCGTGTTTGCAATCTACTATGCGCTACATCTATTAAATGCAGTTGACTAGATGGTCTATGGTTTTACCACACATAGTGCCCAGGGCTGTAGTGGAGGGTATACGGCGTTATACGCCGTATACCCTCTGGTTTTTCCAGCAAATTCCGTATACCCTCTGGTTTTTCTAGCAAATTCCGTACACCCTCTGCTTTTTATTAAAAACTACGAACACCGCTTTGTTTTTTCCTAGAAAACATCACGTGAAACGCAGATAACTGTAGAAGCAAAAGAAAAGTTTCTATTTCAAGATATCACCTTGGTACATAATTCCAAATCGTACCTGTTAATCAAAAGCAATTCATTCAAAGTAGTGTCGATAGACTGAAATTCAGACTTTGTTCTGATGTTAATGAAGAAAATTGTCAACTTTTGAAGGATATATCCATGCTTGATCCAGAAATATAAATACAGAGGATATTCGCCATGTAGAAAAGGAAATGTTGACGTTTTGGTATAGATGAAATGTGCACTATTCAGGGTTTGAGGGACCCATGAAAACGCCCAAGTTGTTCCAGAAAAATTAAATCCTCTTTTAAGAACAATTGAAACATTACCATGTTTCACAGCCGTTTGCGAGCGCGGGTTTACTTTAATGAATACCTATACGGTCCTTAGAAATGATTTCCTATAGATACATACATGTATGTGTGTGCACATGTTTTTTGCCCCTCCCCCCGTTAAAAGTGTAAGTAGTAAGTATATGTTTCGCCTCCCTTGGAAAAAATTCTGAGGATATCAGATGTACCATACAAAGAGTGTACTATCAGAGGGTATTATACCATGGGGACCCTGCCTATACTAGCGCAGGGGCCCCATGGTATACCCTCTGATTTATTTACGACTACAGCACTGATAGTGCCATCCTTTTAGTTATGTCAACAACACTATTGCATCTGAAGTAGTATTTGAGGCTGTGATCAACGTATTTTTTCTCCAATCTATTCAGAGCCAGGTAAGTGTTTCTAAATCATAATTTCGTTTACATGACTTTAAAGTACATTAAATATTAAAGGTAGGTATGTATGCTCTACTAGCAACCCATTTTTGATAGTAGCTCCTCGTTTCGCCTGGTGGGTAATAATAGGAACAGGGGTAGGCGATATTAGGAACACACTTGAGAAAATTATATTGGGAAACTTTTTGAAGTTTTACTCGTTAACTTAAACTGACATAAGTAAAGAAGGTATATGATCTCTGGAAACCAAAGGAGAATAGTTCTTCATCTAGTTTCCAGCTTGATTTCCCAACTCAAGAGGCTGAGATACAGAGATATAGTTATGGTAGGCGATATTTGGAACACCTACCCTATTATAGGTCTTGTGTTTGGCACAGATTGGCCAAATACGGCCCTTGCGTCATAAAACCCCATCACAACAAATGCATCAGATATAGGTAGGTATTTTAATTAACGTTGCACTGGTGCAACACAATGGGCTAGTACAAACCCACCAATCTCCGAAGCTTGGGTAAGTATAGCCATTGTTCCATAATACCAACCGAACAATTTTCAAAATCGATTTTAACTGGTATTTCATCACCTGTTTTAAACCCTGGTGAGGCACTACATTCACTACTATTCCCGGCCTGAAATTTAATGACAGTCGAGGCCGTGCGCGGAAGCTACCATCAGGCCTGAAGGTTCGATTTGTGACGTCACAGTCGACAGCCTCTCCGTAATTAAGATGCTGAGGGCGACTTGCGGTAGATGCTCATTTACTAAATGAGTTCTTAATGTTGAAAAAGAGATAGCAGCAAAAGCATTGAGTGAAAAAATAACCCAGTGGCATTTGTTGAAACCTTCTCTTTAACACTACTCACATTGGTTGCAAAATACTGCCAAGAACAGACACTGCCACCACAAAATCCTTAAAGTGATGGAATTTCTCAGCTCCAACATTGATTACATCTGTATGAGCTGAGAAGTCTAAGTCGAAAGTTCTCAAAATAACTTTTCTTTTCTTTCGAAACTTTTATAAGTCATTTTGGCTGTCTTTTAAACGTTCTGACTTCTGAATTTAACATTATTATTTTTTTTTGAAAATGATTTTTTTTTAATGTTTAGATTTTGTTATTTGTTTATGTTTATGTGCTATTTTTTTTTCTCGTTTTATTCTGTGTTAATTTTTCAAACTTGATCATACTCTTCTTTTGTCATTTTGAATTTTTGTGCTTACATGTTTTACCCTTCTGTGTACTTAAATGTTTTATGTATGTATTGTGGATTGATCAGCTCTCCCTTATCCCAGAATCTCCTCCGTAAGGCGGACTATACAGCTGAAAGCCGCACAAGTAAAACAGTGTCCGCCTACGGCATCCTGTCCAATCCAATGTACCACATTGAAAACAAACATGCATAACTTATATCTCATAATAATAAACTTTAGACCGATCTTTTTGTATTTAAATTGAGTCAAAGCATGCGTTTTGATTTTGGCAGTGGACTTGCTAGTGTTTGGTTATTTCATCAGTCACAACGAGAAAAAATTGTATCAGAAACATTTAAAAGAAAATAAAGAACTTCCCTTTCCTTTAAGGAGGAAAAAACTGAATTTAAATTAAATTTTTATAATTTTCTATCAACATTATGACGTGTAATAATTTTTAATACTTGAAGCAGCTTTCCAGATCGCCCTAGAGGTACTGTTTCACAATGCTCTATCCCTTTTTAAAAATTTAGAAGGCTGGTTCCCCAATAGGCATATTTTCTTCAGCTGCTAAACAAGCCAATCATAGAATTTTGTCAGTAATGTCGTACTCATCTGATCTTCACTCCTAATTGGATCACAAAAAGGATTTTTAAGTCTCTTACCTTTCCCAGAATTTTCAACGTTAACAATGTTCCACCATTTGAAAAAATGATCAATGAATTCCTTACTTCCGAAGTTATCTTTAAATTTATCTTCAATTCCAAGAGCTAGAGCATCACTATTAGTTTTATGAAATGCATTCAAGGCTAGTAACACATTTTGTCTTTCAAAGTAATGGGGTTTAAAACTCTCTGAGATAATTTTGGTGCAATCTTTACAAAATTCGATTTTTCAGATTCATAAATATCTTAGAGATCCTGGAGTTCAGCAGCAGATATTTCAAAACGGTTATCAGGTGAAGGAAAATGCAAAACTTGTCTAGGTGTTTTTTAATTAAACCAATTATTTCTCACTGATTAGTTAAGTATACTCTGTTTCAAATAAAAAGAATAATTTGTTTCAGGTTGTACTGGATTTGGAATACAATTAATTAGGTTTCCTTGGCACATCTTAGTAAACATATTTCGATTAATTCTATTATTGTCCGAAATCAAACATAAAATATTGTAACTATAGTCATTCAGCAGTTTCAAAACTTTGATGGTATGACAATAAAGGTCATCAGCTATTTGGTTTCTCATGGAAACTAAGACTACTATATCCTTATATTTCGAAAATAGTGAGAGGATCATGAACGCCTGAATTGCATTGACTTGCTGGCTTATATTTTCTCTTTTCCTAGCAGCTTCTCTCCTTTGTTTGTCAAACTAGGATTAACATAAATTTCGTCTAAAAGTAGGCATATTCGTTTTTCATGAGAGGATAACAATTCACTCTTTTTTTAAAGATACACAGTATGATTATTATTTGAGACACTACTATTGCCCTTCAAAGTATTTGATAATTGTTTTATGAATACAGGATGAGGCAAAAGTAAAATTTTAGAATTCCGGACAAAATTTTAAATTGCAGGATGCCAAAAATAAAATTTAGCTGCTAGAAGAAACTCTGTTGTATATACATGATCTAAAGACAACGTCAAATTAATTGTTCAGTTATTATATTTAAGTGCAAAAGATATCGATCCTTATCTAGTGGAGATATATCTATCTTCTCGCTGAGAACACGATTCTTTAATTAAATTTATGGCTTTTCTACCTTCTCCTTATTTGAAACATCATTTGGCCTTAAAAAACTCAACAAACATTCACATTTTGTCCAGAGATCACATTTATTGTCTCGTCTCAATACTAACTGGAAAGATTTGGTCTTCGGCATATCAGCAACACCGACTCATACCAAATTTCAACAGTTAAATCCTTATGAATTTTTATTGAAACAATTATACTAGGACACTGGTTAATGTCTAGCCTGTAACCCATAAGACAAAATTTTCTGTTATAATGTTTTGCCATTTATTACCAAGTTTCGTAGCATACGTTTCCTGAAATTTTTCAAATGAAGCAATAGTGTCATTCGAACACCATTGCGCAAACTTTCTTCTCGCAGTTGGAGTTATTCTACCACTAGATGGCTCATGGGAAAGGCAAGAGGGTTGGTTTTCAAATATTGATGGATATGCATCCTTTGTTAACTTTGGAAATTTTCTAGGCACCCCCAACTCGCTACCATCAGCTAGCTCTAAGTGCACGGTATTCAGTGATAGTAAATTTTGAACTGAAATGCTTTATGAACACAACAGCAGTTGCACTAGGAACAAAATCTGCTTACCAATTGAGCCACTGGCCTCTTCTGTCTTCATCCTTTGGGGAAGTGAACGACGAGTTATATGTATCTGTAATTGTCTTTTCTTACTTTGTTGATAGCTCAGTATTGTTGTACTGTTGTATAGCAGATCATTTAAGTTAAAAACTACCAGTTTTTCTTTCTGGTTATACTTGGAATTGTTTCTTATAGTTAATTTTAGGAGAGAATGAAGAATAATTAATTTAACAAATATAATTTAATGAAATGAACTCACATAGGGCTCCGGACAAGTTAGAGAAAATGGATGTGGAAAGTCCTAAATATTTTAGAGTTCTACACTTGAAGAGATCACATGAGAGTCTGCTCTAAGTATAAGTTCGCGTACATTTCCAAGCTCTGCGTACTTATGACGTCATGGATTGCCACGCCGAAGACAAAACATCAGATCACTGGCGATGGCAAAAGATCAACACCGAGAAAGCCAAAAGAGTTGCGACATCGGCTCCAAAGGTTGCGACAGTTGTGGGTAAGGCCATGTTCACATGAGGCGTTTCAACGCGCGTTTGGTGAGGCTAGCGAAGTCCCGCCAGTAAAGTATGTTTTTTTTTTATTCCTCTAATTCAAGTTTCTCTCAAGGTTCTTCATAGAGGAATTAAAGGTATCTTGGTATGAAATAAAATAGTTTATTTACAAGATCTTCGAAACTTTCGACTAAAGCAAAATTAAACTTTACAATTAACAAATGCGAGACAGCAGCTTCGTGCTATTTCCAACCTTTAGGATCAGTGTACATAGATTTCTATACTTCTGGTTTTTATAAGAGAGGTTATACGCTTTGACATGTTGCTGCCAAATCGCAAAGGAAACCGCCAGATCTCAGAACATACGCGAACCACTGCTCTTACAGAATAAAGGGTTCGAATTAAGTAAAACTAAATGGTTAAGTTAAACTTAGTAAAATGTGGACTACCGTTTTCTTGTCTCTAACGTTTTGCCTGGTTGATAGACCGCAACAGTATTATTATAACTAGAAGTGCAACCAGGTATGCAACATTTTCGTTCTTTACCCATCTTAATTGTATCAAGTGAAAGCCTATGTACAAAACACTTTCAATCAGATGTATGCTACTTTACACAATCTTATCAACAACACTTGACACAATCAACTCCTAAATAATTACATGTATATAATTATTATAAATAGAAGTACGCTGTAAAAAGTACCCATACAAGATGCAATTTTTAAAGTCCTAAAACCCATTCATGCATAAATGATTGCCTCCAAAAATGTGATTATGATCTAAATGTTCATTCATAACTATATTAAAATTAAAGTTTCAAATACAAAAGGAGGTTTTCACTTCAGGAGGAACATAAACACGTGTAACAATGTAATCAACTGAACACTAAGGAATGTTCACAATAAATAGAAATGAAGAGAAAAACAAAAACTTAATTTCATAGGCTAATGATCCAGATATAATTCGACGCAATTTTAATTCCGATAAAAAGAACAACGCACTATTTATACACTGTTGTACCAAAAGTCATGGGATGCCTTCCTAATATCGCGTGGGACCTCCTTTTGCCCGGCGAAGTGTAGCAACTCGACGTGGCATTGACTGACTGTACAAGTCATCAAAAGTCCCCTGAAGAAATATTCAGCCATCCTGTTTCAACAGCCGTCCATAATTGCGATAGTTTTTACCCGTGCAGTATTTTGTGCACGATCTGACATTTCGATCATGTCCCATATATGTTCGATGGGATTCATGTCTGGCGAATTAGGTGGCTAAATCATTCCAGAATTGTCCAGAATGTTCTTCAAACCAATCGCGAACGATTTTGGCCCTGTGACATGGCTCATTGTCATCCTGGAAAATTCCATCATTGTTTGGGTACATGAAGTCCATGAATGGCTGCAAATGGTCTCCAAGTAGCTGAACATAACCATTTCCAGTTAATTGGTACAGTTTGACCGAGCCCTGATAACAAATGAAAGCCCTGACCAGTGCACTATACATTTCTTACGTGATGCTACTGTCATCTGTATATTTGCATAATCCTATCCCATGACTTTTGGCACTTCAGTTTAAATAGAAAAATCCACATGGACGTGACAGCACTCCTTTAAAGCAGGATTGATCATCGACCTTCTAACGGAATAATCGATGTCCGTCACATATCCCTTAAACCCCGAACTTTCTAGCCCGAAAACATATCTCCTTCTTTCGCGATGCAGTGGATATTTCTAAGTAATTGTCTGTCCAGCGAGCGAAAGAGTTTCCTTTCTGAAAGGGAAAAGAGGGTTAAATTCAACACTGCACTAACAAACCATAGATCACTTGACTCAAACATGGCTCCACTGTGGTTCCCTTCCTCTTGCCTTTCATGGAACCCCAAATTTCAGTTTGACAAACCCATCCTTTGTCGGTTGCAGTACACATTCAATGCTTCTCCACACGGCCCGCACAAGCGGGGAATGAAGACGTACAATAAGAGGGTCGTAATTGGTCATCGCATTTTGGTGGGTGGCTCACAATGCGAGAATCGAAGCGCGACGTCCATCTTCTTTGCTCGTGATCCCTTTCAGGTTGTCCTTTTGCACTTGCCTTTCGCATTTACCTTCCGACTGCTTTGTCACCCACCACGACATTTAACCCAGCCCACCTCACTTGAAATGATAATTTCGTTTCGTATAGGTCATGTATTTGTGATCTATGCACTCGATTTCAGATAAGCCAGTCTTGGATAAAGCCGCGAACTGGACTGGTGACAAATTATACACTGCTGCTTTTATTGTGTGGAAAGCGTGGACATGGGACACGTGTTGAATAAGTGGCGGTTTTATTGTTCGCATCTTGGTTGTGAAATCCCTTGTTAATGGTCCTCAAAAGTCCCCTACTAGATTCAGGCAACATAATATAGTACGCCCTCGATAGATCGATTCTACTAGGCAGGGGTTGTTCTTGAGTTACCACTCCCTTGCCTAGTAGAATGCAGGTGCACATGCAGGTAAAAGAGCTAGATGTCCGCCTCTAAACTTTAAAATAAATATGCCGGCAATACATTTTATTACTAGATCAAATTTTAGACTTATTAGGTCTTTATATGTTCTACTTGTGAGTATTACATATACAAGGGCTGTTCAATAAGAAATTATCATAAATTAATAAAAAATAATTTCCTGTACTAATCCTCCAAATTTTTAAGGCCTTTCTCAAACCACTCTCCATTACATGCAATGCACTTATTCCACCTCTTTTCCAGTCTTCAAACACTTGCTTGAAGCCATTTTTTGACACGTTCTTCAAAATCGCATACGCTACTTTTACCACTGCCTGTGATGTTGAAAACCACTTTTCCTGGAGGTGTTTTTTCAAATTCGGGAAAAGAAAATAATCGCACGGGCTTCACCAGGACTATATGGAGGATGGGGAACACAGATGACAGTGGTTTTTGAAAGATCTGACGATTTTTTTAAGGCGAAAACCAAATTTCAATGCAGTGTATTGCATTTCGCGTGTCACATCCATTTTTGATGTAGGCGAAAGTAAAACTAGGCGTTTTTGGTCAGCTGCCAAGGCCTTAGCAATGACGTCATGACTGTGAAACTTGCGCTATCCATTCTCCACTTATCCCGCTACACATTCAATATGAATTTTATTTTTCTTGATTTTTTAATCACATTTAAAAAAAATTGTGATAATTCTTTATTGAACAGCACTCGTATAAAATATACTTTTGAATCTGCATATTTTATCTTAATTTACATTGGTATTGTTAAACATATCTTGAGTTAAATACTATATTATTAACACCACCGTTGGTAGTTATTTTTAATTCACGTCGTACTGAAGCAACACAACGGGCTATTTGCCAAGGTTCGGGATCAATCTCGAAAGGAAATATCCGAGGACCTACACCACGCCTTAAGGAAAAGGCGAAGTTAATCAGTTGAAACAGAAACCTTTGAACTCTCAATTATAAAGACTCGTTATCTGACCGTGGTTCAAAATTACGAGCCTTTATCCTTGAATCCGGACCTTTAGACCGGACCGTCGCTAATAATCCGTCGTGTTCCTAAGGATTGAAGTTAATTAATTATTTACATACCTAATAAAGAAACATATATAAATTTCTTTAGCGGTTCTCAAATGCAAAATTCATTGAGACACAAATAAAAAAGAGCAATTTAGCCGAATGAACAATTTGTGTACACAAAGGAAATTATCGTCGCCAATTCGCACAATAATACGACTGTTACGAGACTCTCCTTGAATCAAATTATTCAATCGTTCTCTAAAAAAATACCCTTTATTTTATCTGACTCCGTACATAGAAATATTTACACGGCTGCGTTATCAGACATTCTTTTTTGGAATGAACGCGGAGATCAGAAATTGTGTGATCTCTCTCATACTGTTGCCATTCTTATCAAACGAAATTACACAAAAATATAATATTAACTAGTGGTAATTCGAATTGCTTTTAACATCGACTATAATCATGCTAAAAGTGGAAGACCTTCAAACTTCTTTTCTACGGTCGCTATTGGAAAAGAAATAAATGAAAGAGACAATGTTCTTGCAAAATACATAAATACGAAAAATAAAATAGTTCCTACATTAATTGAGCATACTACTGGTAGCGATTTTTAAAGGAGATTATTTACGAACGCCAGTAAATTTCGTTTTTTAATAATACTTGTCCCGTGCAAAATAGTTTGTTCAAATTATAGTGGGTAGTAAAAAAATATTTATTTACAAAATTCTATGTACATTAACAGAGGCCGTGGCTCTTAAATAACGGGAATCCATACTGAGGCCTTCCATACGTGCGTACAAAATTAGAGCAAAGGCATTAGAATCAGCATACGGCTAGGCAAAGAATTCTTAGGTGCATCGGTATCCCGGTCGGTAGAGTAACGGAATAGCCACCGGAGTGTTGTGAGTTCGAAATACTGTCCAAGTATAAACCGTCGTATACATGTGCGTGTGTGTGTGTGTCGGGGGGTTTAAATCTGTCGTGGCTTCAACTGTCTTTCCTTTGACGTGGTGTAGAAGCTTGGAGAGTGGGGTGCAAGCTCAGGTGTTGACCTCGTCATCTGACCGTGGTTCAAAATGACTAGGCGCTGTCCTTGAATCTTTCCCCTTGGGACTGATCCCGGACCGTCACCAATAGCCAGTTGTATTGTTCCAGTGCGACGTTAATTCAGACTACCTGCTAAAGATTCTTTGAACTATGTGTTTAAAGATTTTTTTATCTCCTCTTTTACGACAGTAAATAGTTCTTTTTTTTATTGCAATCATTTGAATACACCAACGATTTGTCTATTGTCACAACATTTTTCATATTTCTCCAGCTATGTGCTTCGCATACAGAATTCTGCAATGTGTCATGGAGATAGTCGATGAACATTGTATTTTTTGGGGGTCTTTTTAAGATTCAAATCACTGTTAATTATTTTATTTACAGTTGAAACTTAGTGTTTGCAGTAGTCCTTTGACCTTCGCGGATTCTCCTTTAAAATTAAAGATCTTACCTTACGAATATTCTCAAAAATTAATTTCCTTTTTGGATTCGTATTTTGGAAGCATTTTTCCAGGTTTACGTTTTTTCCTTCCTTATTAATAATATTACTTATATCAGAGCTCGAAATACCCGGGTGCACTGTGCACATAAAAATAAAATTGTGCACCGAATACGAATTTTTTTCCCGCTAGGTGCACGCAGTGCACATAACTTTAAAAAAAAGGAAAGGGGGGGGAAACATGTTTTATCTTGTTTTATATTGATGTTTGAACAAAATATTACTATCGACCTCTCTCGTTAAAATTCCTAAATACACACTATGCGAAAACAAAATCGCCGGGCCTTAACGGGTTTATACAGGAGGAAGGTTTACTTGTGTCACTGCCACCAGAACTTTTCGATGATCGAAACATTTTCCAGATGGCCGGAGAATTGAGAATTTCGATTTTTAAATATTTTTATTTACTTTCTACAACGAAAACCTATATAAACATACCCAACTAATAAAGTACTAATAAACGGAGAGACCAACATCACATCCGAAATTATAGTCCTTCTCGAAAGGTTGCACAGCAAGCGAAAATCCTGTGTCCTTCAATGGATACTAGCACATGTCAATATTGTGGGAAATTAATGTGCGGATTCTTTAGCCAAAGAAGCTAGAGAACTTGATCAGAGGTGCACCACCATCACACTTGCTGATGCTAACGCAGTGGCCAGATATAGAATTATGACACACGTATAAGAAACCCCTTTTAACAGAATTCGACTGTCCCAGAAATATCACATCCACTATTGCCAGGCTTAGAAATGCGCATGAAGATCCATCCGGACAAACAAGAATCTATGCTCATTGTAAAAACTGCCCCGAAGTCCAACTCACGCCCAACCACATCTGGGAATGCCCAACTGTTGCGGTGAATCTTTTGAAGATTGGAATGGTTCCACTCAGGGACCCATTACGGGAGATCCTCTACAGCTGGGATGCACCAACATTGACAGAGGCTGTGACCAATGCTTTTGATGGAATCTAGACTGCTACCCCACTACAATATTGCTTGTCCATGGACATGCGAACAACAACAACTAATAAAGTAATTTACATTACATTAATACTCTTATAATACTTTTTTTAAATGTTTACCTAAAATATACTTTGTGCACCTAATTTAAAAACTTAGGTGCACAAGGTGCAACTGTATTAAAAAATCTATTTCGAGGTTTGACATATATATCTTTGGATATCGAAAAATCATGACTTTTGCAGCGTTTTTGAATAATTAAATAAGCCTAATTCTCTTTGGAAAGAGCGAAAAAATAGTCATCCATCCATTGCTTATTCAAAATCACCAATTTGAAAGTAAACAAACTCTGAGTTAGCAGACGATGTTATATTTAAGGGAGTCCAGGACACATTGAAAAAACATTTTTATTAATTAATTTAGAATTTTGAATTTTTTTGCACTGATTACCCATCTAACTAATTAACAAAATCACAACACAAAATTTTTCTAAAAGTTTAAAAAAAAATTTTAATTAAAATTTTTTGATAAAAAGAGGGATCCTTTTAAATTGCTAAAACTCAAAATATTCTTGATCAATTTTTAAAATTCTTGCAGTAAATTATTCACAACTTTATAAACTTTAATTTTGATTCAGAAATTTAAAAAATATTAATTTAATAAAAAATGACAAATATTTGAATGAAAATTTGTGAAAATTTTAAGGTACTTTTTTTAAAAAAAGTCATACTTTTAAAAGTAAATGTTTGTTTCAAATTTGCTGAATCAAAATTAAAGTATAATGTTTGTAAAAGATATATTCCAAATTTTAACCCTTAAACGTTATCGGTTTTCGACTTATATATATAGCAATTTGAATACAGGAAATCTTGAAAAAAACTATCATGGAGAAAAACGCATTTAAAGTTTTAAAGACAGATGTTGTTGCTATGACAATACCTGTCAAGAGTGTTAGATTTTCAAAACAACGCACCACCAAAATTATTATATCTCTAGTTCTAATTAAGATAGAAACATGATTTAAATGTCATTTTAAGCAGAAAAACACAGATAATTTCTTAAAATAATAAAAAAAAATTCGAAAATTTGACGATTTTTGTGTCCCGGACCCCCTTAACTTTAAAAAGTATTTAACTGCAGCGAAAATAAAATTATTTCGTAGCATTTTTCACAGCTCTTCAAAATTGTTCAAAAAATGTGTGAACTCAGTCTCTGTATAATCTCTATTTTACCCTCCCAGCCTTGGAAACTGTCTGTATTAACCCATCCAGTAGTCCGACTCCAGCGGGGTAGAGTGCTATATTATTATTTGTTACATATCTTTGGACATGAAAAATTTCCTTGGAAAACTAGGTAAGTTTAGAGTGCCTATATAATAAGAGTGGCGACAAGGGACCCAATTTGGCCCAATGCGCATGCTCGGCAGCCATTTTTCTACCAGAATCGTCTCAAAGAAGGTTGCTGGCCGAATTAATATATCATTTCAAGGAGAACAAAAAGCATACGATTGTTATAATATGGATACATACGGTATAAATGAATCCTATAAACGCTCAATTACATGCGGAATTGATGAGATGGATTGCACAACGCGCTAACTTAGATTGCGGGAAACACCATGTTGTTCGAAAAAAGCTATTTACTTAAAAAGTCTTCAAATTATATTGACAAAACACTAAAATAATAATAAATAAACGCTCTAGAACACGAAATGGAACATGAATAAGCTATATTTTCTTTTTATTTTAATACAGGGTGTTTCAGTGAACTGTTTCAGAACTTCTAAGAGGGGTAGGGTACATCATGACGAACCAAAATCATATACCAATGGGCAGTCAGAAATGCTTTCCTGACGTGGTAGATGGCGTTGTGCAAAAATCCCGAGCTTTCGTGTAGGGAATCTTCATTTCGCACAAGAACGCCAAGTTAGTAGGATGGATGATTACACGATCGCAGAGTTAGCCGATATGCATTTGGCGTACGGGGCTGCAAATTGTAGTGGGCCAGCCGCACAGCGTTTGTACGCGGAACGATATCCGACGAGGCGTATCCCCAGTCATAATTTCTTTGCAAGACTGCACCAGAGGTTAGCTGAGACAGGTTCATTAGAAAGAGCTGACAGGGACAGGGTAAGAACAGCACGGATTGCAGACGTCGAACAGAATGTGCTGCAGCATGTACAGGGGAATCCAAGAACGAGTACACGAAGTGTAGCAAACGCAGTCGGGGTTTCCCATTGCAGAGTCTGGAGGATTCTCCGAGAAGAAGACATGCATCGTTTCACGTGCAGCGTGTCCAGACACAGCAACCGGAGGATTATGCACCTCGTATTGCTTTCGCACAGCGGTACCTTGGAAAATGTGCTACAAATCCACTTTTTCCTGCTGAAGTGTTGTTTTCCGATGAGGCATCCTTCACAAGGGAAGGAATTTTCAACACGCATAACGACCATATCTGGGCGGTCGAGAACCCGCATGCAATACGACGTCGTGCAGCACAGATTCGATTTTCGGTCAATGTATGGGCCGGTATTATGGGAGATCACCTCATAGGACCTTACCTGTTACCGTCTCGTCTAACCGGACCTAACTATTTGCTCTTTCTGCAGCAAGTATTGCCACAACTTTTGAGAGATGAACAGATTTCTGCATCGACGCAACAGACAATGTGGTTCCAACACGATGGAGCCCCTGCCCATTATAGCGGAGATGTTCGTAACTACCTGGATGTCACATTTGGTCAGCATTGGATCGAACGTGGTGGTCCCGTGCGTTGGACTGCTCGGTCACCCGACCTATCATGTCTTGATTTTTATTTCTGGGGTCATCGGAAATCGCTAGTTTATGACACCCCTGTTGACAATGTTGAGGAGCTGGTTGCAAGAATTGCATTAGCTGCCGGAGAAATTCGAGATATGCCTGGAGTATTCCAGAATGTTCGGATGTCCATGCGTCGGAGATATGAGGCGTGCATTGTAGCCCGTGGAAGAAATTTCGAACACTTACTTTAATCCATGTACCTTTTGCTTCTTTTCATGTATTATTAAAACGATTTCTCACTTACGGTCTCTTTTCTTTACTGTGCTTCTGTGTACAACACCGCTTCAGGAAAGCATTTCCGACCCCACATTGCTATATGATTTCGAGTTGTCAGGATGTACCCTACCCCTCTTAGAAGTTCTGAAACGGTTCACTGAAACACCCTGTATATACACGTTTTTCTCGAGCACACAGAAAGTTCCCATGTTAAGTCTACGGGAGCTAGGAAAAGGCCGCCTCGGGCGGTAGAAAAGCTTTCTAAGCCAATCAGAAAGTGTTTCCCGTATGTCGCCACTCTTATTATATAGGCACTCTACAGCGGGGGGCACTGGAGTAAGTTCCGTGGGAACCTGATTGCATCTGCAATACTCCTACGGTGTACTAAGCGTCGACTTTATTTGGCGGCTTGTCCGCTTTGGACCTTGCGCCATAAAAGCCCATAATCCAATCCAATCCGACTTTATTTAACAAGGCCAGTTACTAAAGGGTCACCGTAACGCGTTTCTGACCACGTTGAGGCATTTCATCGAGCACAAAGGGTTATCCCGGTGCGACAAGCAAGAGGGAGTTAATCCTGGGACCACACAGATAGCGAGATTATATCCAGGGGAAACAGGTTCATTCAGTCTGGCCAGGTGATTTTCGGGATGGTCACATAATTGGAGACCATTCAACAGAACGTCAAGAGACATCCCCCCTCCTTATGACCACTTGTGTAGAGTGGAAACACTGCAAATGAATACTGAAAAATAGGTCTCTGGTGCATCTACTAGGGATGCGACATCGATAGCAAAACATCGATGTTCAAAATTAAAACATCGATGTTGATAATACATCGACCTAAAAACATCGATGTTTTTTAACATCGACGTTTTTAAAATTCAATGTATTTAAACTTGTTTCCCCATTTCTTAAAACTGGTTTACCAACTATTGATGCGACATCGACAGCAAAACATCGATGTTGAAAATTAAAAAATCGATGTTGATAATACATCGCCCCCAAACCATCGATGTGTTTAAAATTCAGTGTATTTAAACTTGTTTCCCCATTTCTTAAAGCTGGTTTAGCAACTAGTGATGCGACATCGACAGCAAAACATCGACGTTTTTTTCTAAAACATCAATGTTTAGAAAACATCGACATCGATGTCGCATCCCTACTTTAAAGACCCTTCATCCTTAGTCACTTTGGTCCAGGTTCAATTTGCTGATTATGAAATTTATGCTACTTGGTTATTTTTAAAATTTTCATACCGGTATTTTTTTAATTTAAAAATAAAACATCGACAACGTAAAAACATCGACAAGTATAAGCATCGATGTTACCAAAACATCGACACCAATACATCAATGTTAAATACATCGATGTTTTAAAAAAAAAACATCGATGTTTTGAAAACATCGACATTGATGTCGCATCCCTATCATCTACCCGAAACTTAACGGTTGACATATCAAATACATAAATCAAACTGGGACTAGCACTGTCAAAGACATTTAATAAATGCTTTTGAAAAGACATCGAAACACGCAGTACCCGCATATTACATTTTTTTTTCAACTGAAACCCGAACTGTTCTATTTATACAAACATCGACCTTAAAACGAAATAGACGGACCATGTAGGCGGAGTCACTGTCGTAAGATCTCTGATAGGGTAAATAACAAATCGAATTCACCGATTGGCTATGGAAGAACAGGCTATCGTTTTTATCACGGTGGATTGTCACTTTAACCAATCAATAATAGGGGATTCATGCTGCTTTTACCCACATCCACGTGACACATCTTGAAACCGAGAACTGGAAAACATAACATGAAGCTGCTGGCCCATGCTCTGTCTCTTTCATTTTAAGGTCGATGTATACAAATCCCACAAGCGATTCAAAGGAGATCGTTTCAAGAACTCATAAGTTGTTTCATAGGCTGATTAAATCACGTGGTGTTTGGCGTCTTGAAAGCCTATCTCTACACAGATTTGGCAATTGTTCTTTGCTTTGGCATCCATAATAGATCCGAAGACTTTTTTACAAGACTTGCAGGGGAAACTTTTGTTGCTGCTTTTTTGCAAAGACACCCCATGAACTCTTGCTTCATGAGCCTTCAAATATCGCTTGACATAAAATCCCGTACCACAAATTTCGCAATTAAATTCCATACTTAATGAGATCTATTGTGCACGTGGTTTACACACATATAGTGTTTATGGGTGGGTAAAGGTGGGAGCCGAAAATTGTATCCTTTTGTTATATAAGTTAATAATTATATAAGTTAGTGTTTTATGTATGCTTTTTGTTACATCAGAATGGTCCTAAACCAGGGGTGGATACGACACAATCATCCTAAAGCAAAGGGGACGGCAGAGGGGCGGGAAAATATCAGCTGGTAGTGAGTTCAGGAGTGTTTCTTAGATTATTTATGCAAAATCAACGGAAGCTTGGAAAAATATAAAAAGGGTATTAAAAATTAGGAAAAGTAATTTAGTATCAAAAAGAATTAAATTGGAATTTTTTTTTAATAATTTGGAGGATCTAAAAATTTTTCCGCCAGCTGGGTTCGAACTCGGGAAGTCATCCTCCGCTGCCGACGTCAATTTGAGTGTAGGTGACTTTAACCATTAGACTATCATTGCTTCACGAAAAGACGCTCTTTAAAAGAACACATCATTTTATTTTTGGTTGATTTCAGTCTCATAGGCCGTTATGGTTATTGGCGAGAAATACTACTAACAACAACCATACAACATATATATGAGGAGTCAGTCAGTGTCAACTTGTCGGACACTTACGCTGTACGCTGAGGCGCTAGAGTGTTGCCTAGATTTTGGCGAAATAGTAACCCTAGCAACCTCTTCACTGAATTACTACGTCATTCTTTTCGACGAATCAGATCAAAGACAGGTAACTAAGACAATCTGAATTGAACCGCTTGTCAAATCCCTGACGTAGAGATGTCGCTCGCTTCACTTCGTCTCTTCATTACACACTTACGAACTCTGTGCACGAGAGAGAATTAGTGAGGCCTGTCTCAACAAAGTGGGTGGAGTAGGGTTGCCAATCGTCTCGGAATTAAAGTTGCTGTCCAGAATCCCTGTTGAATATCAAATTGCCTCGGAATTTCCGAGATGGCTATCGACCCCAATATCACATATTCTCCAAAATAGTTATTTCAATTGCACATGACTTCGTGCCTATCCATTGAACGTCCGTTCCCCCACTACTATCCAAAACCAATACTATGTATGACAGTCTGTTCAGAGTGGGACAATCATGAAGAAATGGTATTAGTTGCCTTCCAAGTCAATTGTACTACATTTGAATTTTATTTTCGAATTGAGGCTGGGGACGAACACAAATTTTCATATTCGACTTTCTTAAAATAGATTTTGGAACACTCTCGGTTCTGTATAAATACCTAAACGCGAACAATATCTTCATTTTGTATACGAACACCATTTTTATTTTTCAATACTTTCAATGCAAAAAGAGGTTTGGTTTAGAATTATTATTACTATGCATATGAGAGGACCATCAGGCTCGTATGATAATTAAAATAAAAGAAACATAAAAATAACTATTATTATTTGTTACATATCTTTGGACATGAAAAATTTCCTTGGAAAACTAGGTATGTTTAGAGTGTCTATATAATAAGAGTGGAGACAAGGGACCCAATTTGGCCCAATGCGCATGCGCGGCAGCCATTTTTCTACCAGAATCGTCCCAAAGAAGGTTGCTGGGAGAATTAATATATCATTTCAGGGAGAACAAAGAGCATATGATTGTTATAATATATATACATTCGGTATAAATGAATCATATAAACGCACAATTACATGCGTAATTGATGAGATGGATTACACAACGCGCTAACTTATAACGATTACGGGAAACACCACGTTGTTCAAAAAAAGCTATTTACTTAAAAAGTCTTCAAATTTATACTGACAAAACACTAAAATAATAATAAATAAACACTCTAGAACACGAAATGGAACATGAAAAAGCTATATTTTCTTTTTAATTTAATGTACACACGTTTTTCTCGAACACACAAAAAGTTCCCATGTTAAGTCTACGGGAGCTAGGAAAAGACCGCCTCGGGCAGTAGAAAAGGTCTCTAAGCCAATCAGAAAGTGTTTCCCGTATGTCGCCACTCTTATTATAAGGCACTCTAGTTATGTTATGTTAAGTGAATTATCAGTGGAGAAAGTACTGTTAAATTACATATAGTAGATATATTTCAGTTTGGAGCATTATGTCCCGGAATTGTCTCAGAAAAAGTTGGCAACCCTAGGGTGGGAACGCTGTCATAAGACCTCTGAAGTTAAAATAACGTGGGCTTACGAAACGACTTAGCCGATTGGCCATGGAAGTGCAGACTAGTGGTTTTAATCACGGTGGACAATCACTTTATTAAACAATAATTTAGAACTCATGCTTTTTCCCTCAACCACGTGGCAGGTCTTCAAACTAAGCGACCAGAAGAAATAACATAAAGCTGCTCGCACATTAATTCTCTACCCACAATCACAGGATAGATCTTCAAATCGAGTGTCTGGAAGAAACACATGATCCGTTTATTTTTTTAGTAGCTCGATGCAAGTTTGTATGTTAATTATAAATAATATAATCCGCTTATAAAATATAATTAAAATAATTCGCTTATTTTATTAAAAAAATCGATGAGATAAAATCTGACGCGTTTGGGCAAAACAGAGTAGGTCAAGGATTCACAACCGGTGGTACGCGTACCACTGGTGGTACTTGACAACGTTTCAGGTGGTACGCAAGGATAATACGTGCGACCCAAATGTTCTACGAAGTTTTTTCGATTTTTTTAGTATGTACAACCACGTTATAGGAAAAATGGGATTATATGAAATCAATTTTGTGATTAACGTTTTTATTACATTGTAATAAATGACGCTAACAGTAGCACATTATTTAAAGAAAAACTTTGTTGCTGATTATCTATTTCTATTCAATGGCTATCTCGGCAAAATCAAGTGGATATATCTCCCTGTCAAATGGTATTACGAAGAATTCCTTTATCTTTATGTATGAGAAATACACACGAGATAACTCGAAATAATTCGCACGAGATAATTATTTGTTTTTAGACATGTGAGTAAAAAATAAAACTGCAATTTTCAATAATCGTTTTTTATTTTTTCCTTTATTAAAACATAATTAATACGAAAAACACGTGCATTAATCATAAAATATGAAGCTTTCTTAGTATTTTAATTAAAATAAAAAAAGCCATTGCGCACTTTTCTGACATTAGATATATGTTTCTAAAAAAATATAAAGCTGGTGGTAGGCCAAAAATTTCTAAAAATTTCAAGGTTGGAAACCCCTGGAGTAGGTTAAAAATTGTTCAAATTGAGATAAGTAAACGAGTACATGTTAAAATATCATCTTTCATTGGGTCAAATTGGAGCAAATCAACTATAATTAAAAGCAGGTATATAAATGCTGGTTGAAAATTATTTATAACCTCTTCTCAACCAACAATATAAAAATTGTTTAAAAATAAATTTTTTTCGGATAAATATTATGAAAAACTTTTAAGTTTTGAAGTAAATTCCTGTTTTATATGGTGACATCATAGGGGGCTAAACATTTTAGGTACACATATCGCACCCCTGCAAGAAAAGTGACACAACTCAAAATTGCAGAATTTGAGAAACATCAACTTAAAGGATACTATAAAACTTTTATTGAAATAGTATAAGCTTCTCTTTTAAATTTTAGGTAAGTATTTATGGTGGTAACTTCTATTGTATTCTATAGAATAGTTATATAACACGCTGGGACACCTCATACATATTTTTCAATGATATAACATTGAAATTTTTATTTTTTTGACTTGTGTCACTTTTCTTACCGGGGTGAGATATGTGTACCTCGGGTCTCATTTATGCTGAAAGCGTAGTAATTTTCAAATGATAAGATATTGCTATAGTACTCATATTTTTGTGCAGTGCCGTATTGTTATCTCTTTATAATTACAATAACAATATTAGAAGGTTAGAACAACTAAATATATATTTTAATATTTTTCATGTGATATTGTATCTTGGGAAGTGTTTTTCTTGCATAGGTACATTTTATTGCTACAAAACATAAATTTTGTACACACTTTGTCATAATCACTTTAAATTACACATACACACAAAAAAAATATTACAATTTTTATTGTGTATGGTACTTTATGAAACAGTTATTTTTCATGATGCAAAGGATTTATGATCCCTCTTTTGAACAGAATACAGATTGGTTTCATCTGCAATTTCTTCGAAGATGAAAGTTATTAAACTTTCACATCCAAGTACTAGAAGAAAGCATTTATTGGTGTATATGGCTCAGGTAGATCTTGAACCATGTCTTCAAAGGAATCTTTTTTGTACTATTCTAAAATTATTAAGATGAAATCAAGTTTATTAGCACTTGGTAATTGAAATACGTATTTAAAAATAATTTAGAATTCTTTGACAAGAAAGCATTTTGGTACATACCAAATAAGTAAAACTTTAGTTAGATAAGTTTCTAGTCCTTAAAATAAAGGTATAAAATATCTTATTAGGTTAAATAATTTAATAAAACACACCATACCTCTTGGATTTTCAAAGTTCACATTCTTTCCTTGAAGGAATAGAAGTTGACGAAGGCTTTTCTGCATCAGGACTAATTGCAGATTCTTTTTCAGTCACTTTCATAATCAGATCCAGAATCTAGCAAGAGTTCTGGCCACCCATCATTACTTTCATCTGGTCCATCGGACAAATCACTATATTTCATGAGAGCTTAAGGGGGTCCGGGACACATTGAAAAAAATTTTTTATTAATTAATTTAGAATTTTGAATGTTTTTGTACTGATTACCCATCTAACCAATAAGCAAAATCACAACACAAAAGTTTTCCAAAAGTTCTTTAAAAATTTTAAATTAAAATTTTTTGAAAAAAAGAGGGGTCATTTTAAATTGCTAAGGCTCAAAACATTCTTGATCAATTTTCAAAATTCTTGCATTAAATTATTCACAAATTTATTAATTTTAATTTTGATTCAGGAATTTAAAAAATATTAATTTAATAAAAAATGAAAAATATTTTAATGAAAATATTTGAAAATTTTAAGGTACTTTTTTTAAAAAAAGTCATATTTTTAAAAGTAAATATTTGTTTTAAATTCGCTGAATCAAAATTAAAGTATAATGTTTGAAAAAGATATATTCCAAATTTCAACCCTTAAACGTTATCGGTTTTCGACTTATATATATAGCAATTTGAATACAGGAAATCTTGAAAAAAACTATCATGGAGAAAAACGCATTTAAAGTTTTAAAGACAGATGTTGTTGCGATGACAATACCTGTCAAGAGTGTTAGATTTTCAAAACAACGCACCACAAAAATTATTATATCTCTAGTTCTAATTAAGATAGAAACATGATTTAGACGTCATTTTAAGCAGAAAAACACAGAGAATTTCTTAAAATAATAAAAAAAATTTCGAAAATTTGACGATTTTTGTGTCCCGGACCCCCTTAAATTTATTTTTCAGTCAAAATTTCTATTAAAAATTACACATAGTAAGACATATTAATATGAATTTTTGATACTTTTGCCTAAAGATCGAATCAATTTTATAAATTCAAAATTTTTAGATAGTAGATTAATGTTATACTTTTGATTTAAAAATGATAAAAATATCATAAAAAATACCGTAAATGCTTCAAAATACTGTTTCTCAATTTGTGAAAGGACAAAAAAACACGAGATACAACCAATTTTAACCGCGAAGTACTCACGTCCACACACGTGGACCTATATAAGTATCGCTCTCAAATGCACAAAATACAGATTTAAATCAGAAAAACTATTTCATCACATAGTTTAAGAAATTATGAACTAAAACACATTATCTAAAAGATTTAAAATTTATTACAAACAAATGTAATTTACTTACTTTTACGAGCACGTTGAGACGAAGCCATTTCTTCCAAATCGTTTTGAATAATAAACATTCCACAGGAACTACCTATTTATACTACCATCCACTGGTGTCATTCGGAAGACAGAAATCCACGCACGTGTATCCGAGGTCTTAAAATAGTCTTTCCGATAAAATTGGTAGTTAAGGCGAAAGAGTCGAGGTCCACGTATGTGGACCTAGGTAGCGAAGAGGTTAATAGATGCGTAAAAAATACATTAGATAAAAACTGTCACGCAAAATAACCTAAGAATAAACAAAAATATGGAATATTTTACTACACTAGGGGGCTCCGCTCCCTGCTCGCTCGCCAACCCCTGGTGATTGCTACGTAATCCCATTTGGTTTGCTTCGTAAACTAACACTGCTGTCGCAAGTGATTTCGCCTATTTTTTTACTTTAACACTTAATACACTCTAAACTAATAGCCGCATCAGTAAAAAAAAAATCTCCATCTTGTTCACTGTTCAATTATGAATAAACCATGTTAATCTCGTATTATTCTGATCTGTGCTTAATCGGCAAACCGTCTGAGAATCGAGCGAAAAAACGAACCTGACGTCACAGCGAGTTTCAAAGGCATCTGACAAACCAGTTAGTCAGAAAATGTAACCTTAATTTCTGTGAAGAAAATGAATGCTACAGCTCCGCGACCTAAAAAGTACGAAATTTGAATGATTACAGTTGTTAACCGTTAATTATCAGCCATTAGTGCAAATGGTCGGTTACTAAACTTAACAAGCTATTGACTATTACGGTTTAACTTTACTAAATTTTCTTTCATTATTAGAAATTGACTTCAACTGTTGCTAATAGTTTAACCCTTCTTTGCATGATTTTTTCTTTATTGGTGAAATAAATCAAGGTGATAAAATTCATGTTCAAAATTAAAGGAAAAATGGTTAAAAAAAATCTTAGTATATATTTATAGTATAAATTTAGCAAAAAACAATAGGATGGTATCATGTGGTATTTTTAAAATTAAACGCAGACTTTTTCAGAAATTGCTCTAAAAATAACAGAAACACATGTTACAAACCTTTCTTCCACTCATTTTCACTTTTTTAGATACAGAAACTCAAATATAATAAAACAAAAGTAAAAACGAAATCTTACGTTTATTGCAACTACAACAAACAGCGGAATGACAACTTCAAGCTCGTTTTACTGATAGTGACACTTGCTTATTGTTGACAGCTATGTTTTTTTTTATGCAATGGACATTAAAAAGGTATCCAGACACGATCAACTTAAAGTGAACTTGTTCTTTTATATAATTTTTGGGCATTCAATGTTATGATGGAAATTTCCACCATTATACAAAGAAGGGTTAAATTACTGTTGATTTAATAAAGTTAATAATTTCAATCGTTTATATATTAAATGAACGATTGACTTTCCTAACAAAGGATTTTTATTAAATATTTTGATCCATTTCAATCCGCTAATGTAAATTTAATTCAATTTAAATTGTATCACTGCTATTTCTGCTAGTGATTAAAAAAATAAGGAATTTCAACCTTTTATTTTGTCACATATCTTTATATATTTATATTCGTTTATTTGAATTTATTTCTATTTAAATTGTGTCACTGTCTCAATAACATTCACTGGAAACTGTTAATATTGGGTCATCCGGAAAGTTCTGCGGGTTTTCAAATCGAAGCTAGCTTTGTTATTATTATTTTGGAACCGCTGATAAGGAGTGACCTTGATTGAAGCAGATGTGTAAATTCGGTCTTTTCTGCTTACACTGCATAATTATAAACACATAAAACATATAAAACACATAATTATACAGAGGCTGTTAGCACATTTTTTAGACGATTTTGGTTAGCTTATAAATAATCGTTTGTTGCAAAAGAAATAATTGCAGTTGTACTATGTTTTTAAAAGTCAAAATTATCGTCTACGGCTTGAGAGATTTGTTTTTATTCAAAATGGCGTTTTTAATGAAGCAGTGGTTCGAAGGCTATATTTATGCTCTTTCCTAAGAGAAATATTCATATTCCGTTAGCCAAAAACGATGTGAGAGTCATGGTTTTGTGATATCTAAAGCGTCGATAGGTAAAATCTTCAACAACAAAGGAAAAAAACTTCAAATTGGAGCCTCAAGTGAGACAAAAATTCCAAACAAGTATCCAAGGAAGAAACGGACATCTTCGACTATTACAAAGGTACGTTGTTTGATGTTCAAAGAAAATCCCCCTAGTCAAAGGACAGTCGCAAAATCATTAAAATGCTCGGTGTCCACTGTAAACAAAATGATAAACGTTGATTTAAATCTTAAGAAAGCGAAAAAATGCAATGTGCATCGTCTTTCTCCAAAGCATATCGCTGAACGCAGGACACGCTGTCGAATTCTATATGAGAAACACTTATACAAATAAAAATGGAAAAAATTGTCACAATAGATGAATCATGTGTGTATTTAAATGATTGAAGCAAAAAAAAAGCCATTTATTATCATAAAAGGGGATAAAAAAATTCAAGTAAATTGTTCACTGAATCGAAAGAAAGTTTTTCGAAGGGATTCATGGTTGTCGCTGGTTTTTCATATAATGGCAAGTTAAAAATGAAGAGAGTGAAAAAAATGTCAAGATTAACTCCAAATACTATCAGGAACATATTTTATCGCCAATTTTTCTGAATGTAATACCATCGCTTTACCCACAGTGCCATCAATCTGTGGAACTCCATCAAGACAAAGCTAGCATTCACACATCACAATCCACTGTAAATTTCCTAAAAGAAATGGAACAAAAAAAATGTATCAATGCCATACCCTTCATTGATATCCCCACTTAATCTCCCGATGTATCACCTATGGATTTTTGTGCTTTGGGACTTTTAAAATCTGCATTATCCAAACGTCGTCCAACAACCCTTACAGGACTCTGGAAAGCTGTTCAGTAGGAATGGGATAGAATACCTCTTCTGACACTTCATGCATTATTATCCTGGAAATTACGATGTCGAAAGATAGTTCAGAATAAGGGCTATCAAATAGAACATTTAAAACACAAGAATTTTATGTAATTTAAGTTTTGTGAATACAATATACACTGTCTAAAAAATGTGTGAACAGCCTCTGTAGCATGTGTTTTGGCTTATTTTTGCTTCAATGCAGTTCTAAGAATAGAGAACCAGAAAGTTCATTTTCGTCACATATTATGCTCTTTTATTTTAAGACAGGACAAAAATGCTAGTCAGACTGCTCGTAAAACGTGTACTGTATATAGACATTGCGCTGTTTCTGAGGCCACAGTTCGAAAGTGGTTTGTTAAATTTAAGCGTAGAAATTTCACCCTCGAAGATAATGCCCGCTCTGGACGAAAAAGTAATGCTTTCTGTATAGTGGGACTACAAAAGAATTGTTTATTATGAATTGGTTGCCACAAAATCAGACAATAAATTCGAAAAAATACTATTCTCAAAGGACAGTATTAAAAGCAGAAATCGAAGCAAAGAGGCCAGAACTGACCCATCGTCGAGGTCCAGCATGACAATGATCGACCCCACATTCCGCTGAATGTTAGACAAAGACATTGAGTATGGCTGGGATGTTTTGTGTCACCCCTCCCCCTATTTACCAGAATTTTCCCTCTCAGATTTTCACCTCTTCAGGTCACTTCAAAATTCTTTGAACGACCTGGAGTTCAATTCTTTGGAGACTGTTAAACAGCACCTCAATAACTTCTTTATACAAATAAACCTAATGATTAAAAAAATAAAAAATAAAGGAATTTTCCAGCTGCCAGAAAGATGTCAAAAAGTCATAGAACAAAATGGGGCGAATGTGATTCAATAAAATGTTCTTATGTTTTTGTACTGCTTCATTGGTATTTATCTTAAAAAACGCGCAGAACTTTCCGGATTACCCAAAACTTTTAATAACAGTTGCACTGTTATTTCAACTGCCATCGGTATAACAGCCCATCTGTAGAAAGCGCACATTTGCATGCTCACGTGCTTTTGATAGTCTACTCTTGAACTTAACCCTTCTTTGCATAATGGTGGAAATTTCCATCATAACATTGAATGCCCAAAAATTATATAAAAGAACAAGTTCACTTTAAGTTGATCGTGTCTGGATACCTTTTTAATGTCCATTGCATAAATAAAAACATAGCTGTCAAAAACAAGCAAGTGTCACTATCAGTAAAACGAGCTTGAAGTTGTCATTCCGCTGTTTGTTGTAGTTGCAATAAACGTATGATTTCGTTTTTAATTTTGTTTTATTGTATTTGAGTTTCTATTGCTAAAAAAGTAAAAATGAGTGGAAGAAAGGTTTGTAACATGTGTTTCTGTTATTTTTAGAGCAATTTCTGAAAAAGTCTGCGTTTAATTAAAAAAATACCACATGATACCATCCTATTGTTTTTTGCTAAATTTATATTATAAATATATACTAAGATTTTTTTAACCATTTTTTATTTAATTTTGAACATGAATTATATCACCTTGATTTATTTCACCAATAAAGAAAAAATCATGCAAAGAAGGGTTAAGGGCTGGTTGATCGTAAACAACACGATTCCACAATTGATCATCGACCTTTGAATAAAATATACGGAGCATATATGTTTCTGTCATTTTTTCGCCTTGATTTCAAGATCTGTCACGTGGTTGTGAGAAAAAAAGCATGAATCCTGAAACAGGACTGGTGCACACATCCGATTTTTCAACGTGCGGAGCCACTGCGGCACCGAAGACCAACTATGCACACATTACCGTGAAATGACGCACGAACTCATTTCGCGCCATTTGCGATAAATATTCTAACGAAGAAAACGTGTTTATTTCGCTTACTTGGTGTAAAAAAAGTATATTTTGAAACAAAATAGACGCTACTGGATACAAGCATTTCTTAATTGTTATTTATATTCCATTTGTTTTTGAAAACAAGGTACTTCAGAACGGATACTCATGTGCGGCGCCGTAGGGAACTGCGGTACAAATTGCCCGCAAGTTGGACGTGCGTCGCCCCAGCAGCGCTGGAGGCATGTGTGCACTGCTCCATTGGATCTAATGTATCTCAGACCGCACTTGCGTTGCGGCAGCGGCGCCGCACGTTGAGAAACCGGATGTGTGCACCGGCCCTTAAAGGTCGATGCAATTGGCGTCCTTGCGTGGTTCATGGCTCCTTTGCTAGAAGACAGCATTGATTACGAATTGGCAAAAAAAAAAAATCTCCTTTAAGTGTGGCAACTATATAGGAGAAACTCTATGATGTCAACCCTTTTGTCCTGCGAATGTATTCACCATCAGAGGCAGATTAAGCAGCAAGCGAACTAAGCGGCTGTGTAGGACACCAGTATACCAAAGGGCCCCAAGGTCTTTAAATGTATTTTCATTAGGATTAGAGGAAAGTTGTGACAGCGTCTTTACTATGTGCGTCTTTAAGTGCAGTGAAAATCAATCTTTTGATACATAATTCCTCTTACATGGCACACAAAAAATACGTTATTTGTTATCGAGTTTTGGCAACACTGTTCGATTGCTTGTTTACCACGAAGCCTCGCGCCTCAGTTGAATTTATTGCGTTATCGGATGAAATTTTATTCTAAAAGATGAATAATTAAAGTTCATTGCACTACTTTCTTTCAAAATGTCAAAAACTAGGGCTTTTTTTTCAGGGCTACTTAAATTAAGAAACACCATTTTCCAGGCCGACAGTTATAGTTCAAAAATAAACCTACAGTATAACTTTCGACAGCAAACTCAATGAGAAAGTGTATGGGTGCTGAGGAAATGTACACACAAACGACATGGGTATTCGATTTCCAAAGCAGCGCTCACATTTCGAGTCAAAATTTGCTCAAAGTTTTCATTTGAACTCCAAATTGTTCTAATTTTGATTCCAGATGTACTGTATAAGTTTCCATTTTACAAATTTACTATTGTAAAATATTTTTATGGAATAACATATTTTGTAAACAATCCCTTCTGCTAGGATACAAGTCTTCAATGATGCGAAAGAAGAGAGCAAGGTTCGGGCAGGGGGCGAGCCTCCTAGTAGTTACTAATACAAGATAGTTATCAAGAGCAGATGCTGCATTAGCTATAAAACTTTCTTTCACTGATATAAAAGAAGCTTTAACTGAAATTTGTAATTCAGAAGAAAAGAAAGTTATCATAGCGGAAGCAACTTCATTTCTGAAGAAATGGACAAAATGAAACGGCCCTGATTACTTGGAATACTGTTTTACAAAGAATAAATGCTACTAGTAAATCACTGCAATCAGTGGAATATGCAAACTATTGAAAGAGTCTGTCCTACTGAAGTCATTAGAAGATTTTAACGATAATTTCATAGATTTTTTAAAAGTTGAAAAAGAGGCAACTGATTTATCAGGGCTATCATTTCGTGTGAAAGATGAAAAAACTCCCATACAACAAAAGAGGAAAGTGTTTTTTAATGAAAACAAAGAAGTCGGGCACATGTATTTAAAATAAGAGAAAATTTAATATACAATGCATTTTATGTTATGGGATAACACCAAGGAAGAATTATCTCAAAGAACTCAGACGTAAGAATTTGTAGAGCCTTTTCGAATATTCGGATTATCAATCGGGATTTATCAATAGAAGAAAAAAAGAACACGATTAAAAAGTTGAAGGATATTAAAAAATGACATTGATGTTAGTACTTTGGTTGATGAATTAGACCATTTTTTAATATTTCTAAAAGGGAAAACGAGGTCATCTAAAAAACCCAACCATACATGTATCGAGCCACCAAAAAAATGTTGCACTTTTCCGAATGCAGTAAAATTATTGAAATTTTTTTTAACAATTTCGGTCTAATCTAATACGTCAGAAGAAAGATCGTTTTCTGTTTTAAAGCGTGTAACAAAATTATTTAAGGAGTGCTAAAGGAGAAAAAAGATTATTTAATATGGCCATTATGTATATAGAGCAAAACATTTCAAATCGAATTGACACTGCCAATATAATTGACGAATTTGCAAAAAGTAAAACAAAACGGAAATTCATATAAAAATCTGTTTTTTTTTTAAATTTATTAAATATATTATGGTATGAAATTTTTGAATATTTTCGTTTTGTGAATAACTTAATAAGAATTTTCTTAAAAATGTTTTTTTCTAATTTGTTTTAAGGGCTCCGAAATTTTTACCGCTTGGGGCCTCCACTTGACTTGATCTTCCACTGTTCAGCATGTATATTTATATCCTTAAAATTCTGTTTTATTTTCTTTTCTCACAATTTCCCCTATCCACTCCAAATTATTCTAAGTATACGCCTCAAGAAATGCCAGCACCTGGGGTTCAACCCTATAGTCATAGCTCCTCCCCCTATTATGTTCTCCAAGACCCAAGTAGCGACATCGACAGCAAAACATCGAAGTTCAAAATTAAAACATCGAAGTTCAAAATTAAAACATCGAAGTTCAAAATTAAAACATCGAAGTTCAAAATTAAAACATCGAAGTTCAAAATTAAAACATCGAAGTTCAAAATTAAAACATCGATGATGATAATACATCGCCCCCAAACCATCGAGGTTTTTAAACATCGATGTTTTTATAACAATGATTATTAATAGTTGTTATTAATTATTTATCAACCTTTGGGGGGAAACACAACTAACTTATTTTTTATTTACTGTCCATAAAAAATATTGGGGCCGATAATTATTATACGCCCCAATATTTCTTATTTATAGTTTGCGAAAAAAGAAGTTTGTTAACTTTCTCCACCTTAAGTCGACTTCTTTTTACACTCACTATCCCACCAATTTTTTTCTTAACTTTTACTATGGTTCTGTTTTCATCTAACAATAAAAAATCGATGTTAAACAAACATCGGTTCCAATGAATCGATGGTAAATACATCTAAGTTTTTATAAAACATCGATATTTTGAAAACATTGACATCGATGTCGCATCCCTATTTATCAGACCCTTCACCCTTGGCCACTTTGGTCTAAAAGTATGTTCAATATACTGATTATAAAGATTATGCTACTTGGTTATTTTTTAAATTTTATAATTGTACTTTTTGCATTTAAAAATAAAACATCGACAAGTATAAACATCGATGTTCAAAAAACACCGGCTCCAATACATCAATGTTTTTTTTATAAAATCTCGATGTTTTGGAAACATTGACTTCGATGTCGCATCCCTAGACCCTAGTACCTAGCGGGATTTTAATGAAGCTCAAATGCATTCCGAACTCCCAAAAACTGACATGGAGACAGAGAGTCTGCGGTCCATGAGCTCCCCTCACACCCACCCCTTCCGATTTTCAGTATTCAGCCATGTATAAAGGGACTTCACCAAGTGCCCCACCGTTACTGTATACATAGTTCTGTCTAAACTACATTCGTTCAGTTCCAGCACCATTCCGAAGGAGATAGTAGTATGCCCACGTGCTGTTCTACGGCCCCCCCCCACACACACTTATTCTTCCGACGGCTCACAGAACGTGTTATTAAGGATCCTTCCCAACTAATGGAGTTGGTGTCCACGAGAATGACACAAAAGTAATGACTCTAAACTCGACGGAACTCATCCGCTTCTTTGATGTCACCTGGTGGCCAACTCTTTGAGATCTGCTTTCCCGTCTTCCCTCTTCGCCTCGGGCTGAAGGGGTTGTTCGAAAAGATTCTTTTATCTCTTCCCATAGACTCTTCGTCTTCAGGATGGTAAAAGACTTTGACTGTCAGTCAGCATTCGGATGACTATAATTCACTATGAAAGGATCTTCCATTTTAGACAGCGTGAAGCCAGAGAGGCAACCAACAGAAACGATTTAGGATCGGGTGTCACATGGACTTCGAGGAACATCCTCTGTGTTATTTCCACAGGTGTGGCAGACAGACGAGACACATGTCGCTTTTGCATTCATGACAAAGGGTTCAGTCTTGCTGAGAGTACAATTGCCGGAAGAGAGAAAAAGAAAGGAATCACGAGGACATTGTTACTGGTTTATTTACTCTACCCTACAATAATGGACCGGACAGCAAGTTGTGATGGTATGGCCAGGGAAAGAATACATACATAGGGGTGGTCCCCGACGTGCTGCAATTACGCTAGCAACCCTTCTGGGCAAGCTTTCAACAAGGTTTTGGATACACAGCTACTGGTATTTATGTCAATTCCTGACTGCAGGAATGTCGCCACCTCAGCTGTAGATTTCGGACGTGGTTCACTGGTCCGTAAGCATCGCTCTAACGCGTCTCAAAAATGTTCTAAGGGGTTTAGGTCGGGACTCTGAGCTGTCAGGGAAAACGTTTTACATCTATATATTAATACCACTGCTTGACAGAGGCTGCAACAGGACATGCAGCGTTGTTGTCCTAGAAGTAACAATCGTCCATTTCAATAAATTGCCAGAGCGTAGGAAGAACCTGATTGTCCAGAATGTTCAGGAAGGCGTCGGCGTTCAATTGACCAGGAGCAACATGCAAAGATCCTAAGCCTTGCCACGAAAAACCCCCTCAAACAAGTAGTCGGATTTTATGCAAATTCGCTGGCGTCCGATCCATTATTGTATTTATTGTTTGAAAAGCAAAGGGAAAATGACCAAACGTTCCCATGTACTATTATTAAGAACAAATTAATTAATTGAAAATTATGTACTTTTTTTGGTCTGGGTAGTTCTTAAACAGGCGCCTCAATCCCATGATAGTACTTTACGCAAGTCCAACTTGATTGGTTAAATCGGATCACATGACCTAGATACGTATGTCATCAAGGTTTATAGCTGTTGGCGATTTATCTCTTCCTTTCTGCTTTCTTCTTTTCTTTTCAGATCCATAGCTATGGGTGGGTAGAGGTGGGAGCCAAAAATTGTATTTTTTTATTATATAAGTTAATAATTATATAAGTTAGTGTTTTATGTATGCTTTTTGTTACATCAGAATGGTCCTAAGCCAGCGGTGGATACGACACCATCATCCTAAAGCAAAGGGGACGGCAGAGGGGCGGAAAAATATCAGCTGGTAGTGAGTTCAGGAGTGGTTCTTAGATTATTTATGTAAAATTAACGGAAGCTTGGAAAAATATGAAAAGGGTATTAAAAATTAGGAAAAGTAAATTAGAATGAAAAGGAATTAAATTGGAATTTTTTAAAAATAATTTGGAGGCTCTAAAAATTCTTCCGCCATCTGGGTTCGAACTCGGAAGTCATTCTCCGCTGCCGACGCTAATCTTAAGGTGGGTGACTTTAGCCATTAGGCCATCGTTGCTTCACGAAAAGAAGCTCTTTAAAGTATAAGTACCCTTAATATAAGTTGGCAAGAAATACTACTAACAACAACCATACAACATATATATGAGGAGCAAATCAGAGTCAACTTGTCGGACACTTTACGCTGTACGCTGAGGCGCTAGTGTATGTATTGTATTTCTACGAAACAACGCGCATATTCAAAATCAAATGGTTACTGCAACAATCAGATTGGCGAGATATCCAAGTGAAGCCATGCCCGTGAAACTAGCCAATCAAGTTGGACTTGCGTAAAGTACTATCATGGGATTGAGCCGCTTCTGTTCTTAAGCACTCGTTAGCTCCCTCCATAAATGCACTCTGATCAAATATACTTACTCATAGTTATAGATCAATACTTACTCATAGTTATTCACTGTCATTTTAAATATGCTGTGAACATAACTACTGTAGGGTGTAGCTTTGAAATCTAATCAACGAAGAAACCTACATTATGACCAAATACAAGTAAAACAGACATAATGAAATTGTTTACAACGTAATATATATATATATATATACATATATATATATATATATATATATATATATATATATATATATATATATATATATATATATATATATATATATATATATATATATATATATATATATATATATATATATATATATATATATATATATAAAGGTTTTTTTTTTAACTTTTTATTTACCCTTAAAAAAGTTGTATTTTTGTCATGCATTCCGAAATAAAAATTCGGTTAATGTGAAGAACCAGAATATCTTGTAAACTAGAACATCGAATCAAGTATCCACTATCGCGCATGATTCTGCGCATATTTATTTTGTAGCAAAAATCATAGAGCAGTTTTTGTTCTGCAGCGGATCATATATTGAAACACATTTCGCCTGACCGATGGGGACTGATCCCGGACCGTCGTCAATAGCCCGTTGTGTTGCTCTAGTACGACGTTAACTAAAATTACCATTACCATCGTCTGACCGATGAAATTCTAAAAATGGTGAATAGTAATTATAAACAAATTAAAAACATGGAACACACTCATCGTTCATTAATTCTTATCGCAACTTTCATACACCTACATCATCGCCAAACTACTTTGTTCGTGGCGATTATGTTTTAAAAGGATTAACCAACCATGAATGACTTTTCGAATTTAATAAATGAGTTTGAGTTGATTATGTTGTATTTTACAGCGCAAGGGCCATATTTGACCACGCTATTCCACACAAGATGGCCGACCAACCGGTATAGTGGTTAAGGTGTTAGCCTCTAGATCGGAAGGTTCCTGGTTCGAATCCGGGTCCGGGCATGGATGTTTGTAATCGTATGGTGTAGAGGCTGCTGGTGCACCTTAAATCTGTCGTGGCCGAAAGTCCTCACGTTGGGTTGGCGTGGAAGTTTGGAGAGTGGGGTGCCAGCTCAGGTGTTGCTTCGTCATCTGACCGTGGTTCAAAATGACGAGGTGTTGTCCTCGGATCTTTCCCTTAAGGGACTGATCCCGGACCGTCGTCAATAGCCCGTTGTGTTGCTCTAGTACGACGTTAACTAAAAAATTACCAATTACCAATTACCATGGAAAGGCAAGATAATTTTAATTAACGTTGTACAAAGGCAACACAACGGGCTATTGGCGACTGTCCGGGATCAATCCCCTAAGGGAAAGATCCGAGGACAACACCACATATTTTTGAACACTGTCAGATGACGAGGCAACACCTGAACTGGCACCCCCTCTCCAAACTTGCTCACCGACCCAACGTGAGGACTTTCGGCCACGACAGATTTAAGGTGCACCAGCCGCCTATACACCATACGCTTACAAACATCCATGCACTGCCCCGGATTCGAACCAGGAATCTTCTGTTCTAGATTCTAACACCTTAACTGCCAGACCGGTTGGTCGGCGAATTTTTTTTGGAGCACCTAGGCGGAAGGTTCTCTGTCTCCAGATAACAAAGTCCTTGTGTTCCGAATACATTTAGGTTGTCAGAAACTTTAAACTGTGTAGCAAATCCACTGTCTTGGGTGTTGGGTTATCAAAGTGTGTGCAGCTGCAGTACAGAAGATAGACGACGTCAAAAGAAATGGGTATTCACCAAAAGAAAAGTTTTCTGACACAGGAATCGAACTAGTGCCTCTTAATAATATCCTCAATGCGAGTTTGGGAAGCAATCTAGAAGAGCCGGGATGCCAAATACTAGAGGCCCCAAGAGTTGAAAAACAACAGTTGCTCAAGGTTAACTGTCGACTGATCCCGTCGATGTCGCCACAATGAATCAAATCCCAATCTTGCGATCAGAATCGAGAAAAATCAGAATTCAATTTCCTGGTTATTCTACCTTATCTGGACCGCTATCTAAATCCAACCAAACCACAGTCGCGCGCATTGATAATGCGATTAACCCACACAGCACCCTTCAACTCAAGCCGCGGAGTGTGTAAACCAACGGGTTTATTTCAGAGTTGTACTTTCCGAAGGGTATTTGCTGCACAAACAACAGCTGCACGAGGCGAACTCCAATGAATAGATCTAACACGTGGCTGATAAGTAGAGGAGGGGGGGGGGGTGTTAGTGAAAGGTAGTAGCATGGAGTTCATACGAGACCAGAAGCCCGGCATACCTCCGTTAAAGGAAAAAACTGTAAGTCATCAACTCGAAACTGAACACAAATGAGCATTTTTAGTTTGAAAATTTTCAGAGAAAAGGTACATGGGGTATAAGCTATATCAATAGTGTCGGTGATAAATATTTCATCTCTTATCCCTCAAAATGATTTCAAAGAGATATTTCGTCCACCAATTTTGTAAATGACGAGATACCTCGTCATCAACAACGCCGATCGAATTCCGAGTGAAGATATTGCTGTTTTTTGATGGTGACTAGATCAAGCTTTCAACTCATCGAGGTCATCAACTGACTCGTTACTGAAGACACTAAATACAAATCAGAATATTCAGTTTGAAAATTTTCAGACAAAAGGTACAGGGGGAATTATCTGGATCAATAGTGTCGGTATTAAATCGTTTACCTCTTAACCCTCAAAGTGGTTTCAATGAGATATCTTGTCCACCAAGGAGATAATGAGGAGATACCACGTAATAAAAAACGCCGATTGAATTCCGAATGAAGATATTGCTGTTTTTTTATGGGGACGAAATCAAGCTTAATACAGTTTTTCTTATGACGAGACAGCTCGTTCATCAATATTTGACCAACTAATAGATGAGCCAGAAAATAAGATAAGAGTCGAATAGAAAAAAGTGCTCCGATATGCAAATCAGTATGAGTATAGCAAATAAGTTTTAATGTTTCGAGTCAACTATTTTTTCGAATGAAGAAAACTTTACAAGAATGTGTCATGAAGGATACTTTGGGACAGTGAATGAGACCGTTGCACCGTCTTCTATTTACGTATTTAAAATGGAAATACAGAAACATCTGAATGTTAATTTTGATGGTGATTAATATACACGAGATGAACGCTTATTAAAAAATTAATATTTAAGGAAACTAAAGACGATACAAAATTACATAGAACTCCCATCCGCAGTTTTTCGAACACAACCTCCCGTTCTCTATAATTCCAAATTCCCTTTTTTAATAACATTACAATCATGGTTACAGTTCACAATGTTATCGTTTGCACTTGCATAATAAATATAATAATTCAACGAACCGTTTGCACGCTCGCAATAAAAATTAAATTTCCGAATGCTCTCACGTCATTGCCTGAAATGTCTTTGAAATTTACAAGTTCGTCCTAGTTCAAGAAACTAAAGACGATACAAAATTATATAGAACTCCCATCCACAGTTTTTCGAACACAACCTCCCGTTCTCCATAATTCCAAATTCCCTTTTTTAATAACATTACAATCATGGTTACAGTTCACAATGTTATCGTTTGCACTTGCATAATAAATATAATAATTCTACGAACCGTTTGCACGCTCGCAATAAAAATTAAATTTCCGAATGCTCTCACGTCATTGCCTGAAATGTCTCTGAAATTCACAAGTTCGTCAGATTTCAAAACTTCTCGATCTAATTTGTCTTCGTGTAGCAAAAAATGACGACAGAGCGTCAAGCCAAGCCAACCAAAACTTCGCAATGAAATTAAAATATTCAACACTTTCACGTTTCACTCTATACTGACGTTTCCTTTTTTTTATAGTTCATCTCCGTAAAAAAGTGCATCCTCCTAAAGTATACTCAATTAGGAAGCAAAATGCGGTAGGTCTGAAATTTATAGCCATTAAAGAGTAGCCTTCAGAAATCCCTACCATTTCTCATCAATTCCTTTCTACAAATAGATTTTTAGTAGGTGCCTTAAAGTCCTGAACAGGATTCCAATACGGTCATTACGCGTATTCGTTACGATCACTGTCATAAAATTATCGATTGAATTCTTAAGCGGTTCCTTTTCAATCTGATAAGGAGTGGATTTTACGATTCATTATCCAATCATTATGGCCAACAGATTACCGAGAAGTTTTTGAAGTCGGCATGTAAACAGCTTGGGATACTCGTCCACGTGAGGTAAATAAACTGGGAATTTTATGATTGTTTATTAGAGCAGATGAAAGGAAATGTCACGATTTTGTTTTATTGTGGTTGTAAAAATGAGTGGGTAGTAGTTATTATTTTGATGGGTATGACAAGGGCTAGATTAAGCGCACTCGTTTTTTAACGCAATTTGTTGTTGTTGAGAAAACTAAAAAGTATTTTTGGGGTTTATTTTTGAACGCACAGTAGAACATCATTGTAACGAACTAGTAGGGACAAAGATTGTCCTTTTTAATGAATGTCAGGTTTATAACAAATAATTCTTATAGGGGAGTAATGCAATAGGGTATAAAGCATCAAAGAAAGTAAAGTATTTAGCTTTATAAAAAGTTTATTATACATCAAACAAAAAACAGCCTTCAATATAGGTTGAATTGAAAAGATGTATTCGTATACACACTGTATTAAACTTTAGAATAAGAAAGTCTTGGTTCATGTTGATAAAACTAAGCATCCTTTATTATTATAACAATTTTTTTTCAACTGTTCGCTTTAGCGACGTCCGTTATAATGGACACGTTATAACGAGATTTTACTGTATTTATAAGTCGACTTTAAAGAGTGATTTTTTAAAGAGAAATTTTCACTCTTTCAAACTAATCAAAGTAAATCATTTTTTTTGTAAAGAACTGGCAAAAAATTGTGAATAGTAAATTTACTAGAGGTCCCCCCCCCCTGATCGCTAACGCTCTCCATCCCCCGGAGGATTGCTATGTAATCCTCATTGGTTCGCTGTGCGAACCTATGCTCGATTCGCTCGCATCAATGAAGAAATGTATCATAGCAGAAGAGATTGTTTACAAAATATTATATTAAAATAGAAAATATATATATAGTACCTCTAGAATCATAATTCAAATGAAAACTTCGTGCAAATTTTGACTCGAAATGTGAGCGCTGATTTGGAAATTGAATACCCAGCATGTTGTTTGTGTGTACATGTACCCCTGCAGTCGAGCCACCCACGCTTTTTCATTGAGTTTGCTGCCGAAAGTTGTAGTGCAAGCGTCTTGTTGAACTATAATTGTTGGCCCTGAAAAGGACCGTTTTTTAAATGGCCCTGAAAAGATCCTCCGCTTTCTTTGATTTCTATTATAAACTAACTGCAACAGCTCATTAAAATTTCCTTTTTTTTTTCAATAAAATTTCATCCGATAACGCTATAAATTCAATCGATGCGCGAGACTTCGCGATAAACAAACAATCGTACAATGTTGCCAAAAAGCTATATCAAATAACGTCTTTTTTGCGTGCCACGTAAGAGAATTATATATATAGATAATAGATTATAGCAATAAGACTATCGGAGAACAAAAGGCTGAAATTTTGGTTTATCCTTCTTAATGTACCATCGATTTCCATCAAAATACTTGAAGGTAGCTGTTCACACACACATACATATTTCTGTTTATGATATTACTTACATAATTCATACCGCGTTCTAAAACTACCTTTTAATAACGAAACATCGCTATTGCTATACAAACAAAATTTTGTTCTTTGAAAATAAAAATAAAAATTTCTAAAAACTATTTTTTTTTTTTTAACATTAGATAATCAAATTTTCCATTCTCATAATGGCGGATCAAATGATTCAAGTTGTTGAATGGAAAATACTTTTTAACTTCGTTTTAACTTTTTCGCAGCTTCTACAATTTACTTCAGACGCAAATATACTACCCTACAATAATGGACCGGACGCCAGCGATTTGCATAAAATCCGACTACTTGTTTGGGGTGTTTTTCATGGTATGGCCTGGGACCTTTGCAGGGTGTTCCTGGTCAATTGAACGCCGACACCTACATGAACATTTTGGGCAATAAGGTTCCTCCAACGCTCTGGCAATTTTATGGAATGGGCGAATCATACCTCCAGGACCATAACGCTCCATGTCATGTTGCAGCCTCTGTCAAGCAGTGGTATCAAGATACGGATGTCAAACGTCTTCCCTGGTCTGCTCAGAGTCATGACCTAAACCCCATATAACATTTGTGGGACTCTTACGGACCAGAGAACCACGTCCGAAATCTACAACCGAGCTGGCGACATTCTTGCAGCAGGAATGGAGGCAAATACCCATAGCTGTGTATCAAAACCTTGTTGAAAGTATGCCCAGAAGGGTTGCTAGTGTCATTGCAGCACATGGGGGACCATCACCCTATTGAAGCAAGTATTCTTACCCTTAAACCATCACATCTTCCTGTCCGGTCCATTATTGTAGGGTAATTCCTGTTTAATATATGAATGCCTCGTTGACCTGATTCTCCCTCGGTCCCCAAAGCGAAAAGAGCGACAAATTGCGAATTGTCGACAAGAGAACAGCCGCTGGGTGTCACACGTTTACGACTAGCGCGTCTTTCTAGGAATGGCTCTTCGTTACGTGGACGATTCTATTCAGGACTGTAGGTTGATCGGTAGATATTAACTCGTGATAAGTGAATCGATTCTTCAGTTCGATTCTTTCGTAACTTGTTTTGATCCACAGTGAGCTATGATTGATTATTTACTTGTTAAAATATTACCAGTACCGGACTGAGGGAAACCTCAATAGTTTTTGTGCATCTCCCGTCTTAGCTCTGTTGGCTATTCTTGTACTGCTGTCACCACGCAACACTTTTCTACAAGTTTGTATTTCGACGATTTTTAACTGTGTCTTCAAATATTTCACACTTTAGATTCATTTTCCTCTTTTAGAAGTAAAAATCTCTCATCTTCAATTGATTGAGTCCATATATATCTGCATGTATTAGTTCACTTTCTGTTAAGGCTCTACTTTCTACGAGTTTAATATCCACCGACCTACCTACGTTCCAAAATAGAATCGTCCACGCAAAGAAGAGCCATTCCTAGAAAGACACGCTAGTCACGTTTACGCACTAAGGAAACCTTCACCAAGAGAGAGGACTCCCTCAAACGAGGCTTCCAGATAAGGCCTAATCGTCAACTCTCCAGCATTAACCAGCCGGTCTCGGAGGAATGAGGACCGAGACGAAGGAAGTGGCCAGGCGGCGAGCAGACGGATGCGTGTCCGGCACGTCTCGACGGTTCGTCTCCTCCTCAGAGAGTACACCGGACATTGGTCAAATAGCTGGAACGGCCTTCCTCAGAAGAGTTCCGAAGATAAAGAACGACTTCGACCCAATCGAGATTGTGGCCGGAAGCTTCGATGGGAAGGAATTGGACTGTTTGTGGATGTTTTTTTATTTTATCTGAACTGCGGGTTGACACGCTAATGATCCTGCACGACAAAACAGCTGCAAAATTTAGAAATTACCGCGTCCTTTTTTCAAGTGACACCGCTCCTAAGTTGCTTGTTTACTAAATTCATGTGAAAATACTATTGGTAAACCTGATTTACCTATGCAAAATATTCATCCCTGAGTATTCAAATATCGGTAGTGTCAGGGGTGTTCTAAGGCAGTGCTCCCCAACCTTTTTATCGCCGTGGACCGGATCAACGTTTGATAATTTTAACGCGGCCCTCTGGGGGGGGGGGAGAGAGACGTGGATTGTTTATATTTTAGATTGTTTGATTTATAATAGTTTTAATTTAATTGTATTTAAACATGCCTTCAAAATAAAATACTGAATATAATGTGATTTAACATTTTAACTCACTAGAACGCTATATCAATGAGAACCCTGAGCTTGTTTCTTTGCAATGAGACGGTTTCATTTGTGGTAATAGGAGACAATGACACCCGGGGTGTGTTGCTTATGTTCAGTTTATTCCGTTGTTTTGTTTTGGTTGCTGTCACTGCAGAAAACCCCGCTTCAGGTTGTAGAAAATGGCAATGGGGATTTAAGTGCTGTGGTGGCAATCTCAGGGTATTCCGCCATGACTTTAATCCAGAACACCGGCAGAGTTGTTGCCTCGAACGTAGTTTTAAGGCCGCCTTCATTTGCAATTTCCAGCAGTTGATCTTCTTGCACAGACATGCTAGATTCGTCTGATTTGTTGACAAATGGGTTGCGGATCCATTCCTTACTAGTTCATGGGTTTCCAAACCACAAAATACACAAGAAGCACTCGAACTCTTTTAAAAGCAAAGACAGGTGATCGTTCACCAAGTAGGAAAATGAATGTTTACGCTCAGTCTCGCCTAAAATCCCCGCTAATGTCTGAAACATGTCCAAAATCCCTCTGTTCACGCGCCGTCCCCACAACTTCAGTTTGCCTTGAAATGCAGCTACTTTGTTTGCCAACTTGATAACAGCTATCACATTTATCAAAATTGGAAAATAGAGACATACAGAATTCAGAAATCATAATTGAAGCTCTACTAACAGAACACATTTCAAGTTCTGATTTACTGCCTCCTAATTTGAGTGAACATTTCGTAGATAAGAAACGCACAAACCCGAGAGAAATACACCAAAGTAAATAAAATGGAAATAAATTAATATTCCTTGGGCAGCCCGGTATCATTTGATCCACGGACCGGTACCGGCCCGGGGGTTGGGGACCACTGTTCTAAGGCATGCACTTAGGGGGATTGAAAGGATATACCTCCAACTTTAATCTTTTGACTACGGCTTTAGATATAACTGGCACAATTCTTACAACTTTCCGAGGTACAACTGCTATGCCGGTCGTAGTCTTCTTTTTTGACGCGATTCTTATAACTTTTAAGGTAGAACTGCTGAACTGAGAGTAGTCTAAATTCTTTCTTGGAGCGCGATCAAGGTACAACTGCAGTACTGGCCGAAGTCTGAAGATTAAGCCATCAGACTCATCTCTTTTAAGTGTATATTGGCCGAAGTTGCCTTTTTACTAGATTCATGAGGGGGGATATATCTCTAACTTTAACCTTTGACTACGGTTTTAGATATAATTGGCACGATTCTTACAACTTTCTAACTGTACAACTGCTGTACTGGTCGTAGCCTTCTTTCTTGACGCGATTTTTATAATTTTAAAGGTACAACTGCTCAACTGAGACAACTGCTGTACAGGCCATAGTATAAACTCTTTCTTGGCGAGATCAAGGTATAACTGCAGTAGCGGCCGTAGTCTGAAGTGTAAAGCTTTGGTTTCCTAAGAAATTGGAGCCGTTATCTAACAGCCGTGATACGTCATGATGCAGCGGGCATAACTAGACCGCCGTCTAAACAAAAATCCAGAGGTGTCAACTTAGGCGGACAGAATACGTTGGAGAATGGGCAACACAGACAGCTGTCGTGGTTAATTTTATTCGAGAAACAAAACAAAGTGGTTTTTTATTCTCTAGTTCAAAGTTCCTAACTTCGGGATCGTTGAAGGTAGAGTGAAAATTTCAACAGATTTCAAATCAGCGTAAATTTCTACGCCAGATCGATATTAAAAACAGTTTTATTAATCAATTATTTACCATTTGATTATTTAATTATTTATTAAATAATTAATTAATTATTTAAAGAAAATCACATTTAAGGTATCGATCTGGTGTCAAATTTTCCGCAGATTTCGAATCCGTTGAAATTTTTATTCTGTGTTTAACGATCCCAATTTTACAAAAACGAATTATTCAGTAGCAGTCAAAAATGTTTATTTATATTGCTCCTCTTGGCTCGAATCGTTTGGAGCAGGAAATGAAATCTGGCCGCTACAAGAGAAAAAACATTCTCCAACTGTTTGAGACCGCTATGACGACAGTCATGGAAATGGCGTCTCCGATCATTTTCGTTACGCTCACAAGCAACGCTCTCTAGGAAACTAACACCATGTGTTAGCATAAACAACGTTTTAGTGACGTCACCCAACGATACATCACGGCCGCTAGATCACGGCTACGCTTTCTCAGGAAACCGAAGCTTAAGCCATCAGAGACTCGTCTCCTTTAAGCGTGTACTGGCTTCAAGACAGTACTCTAGTGACCTTTTCTTTTTCCATGGGGTTTTTTGTCTTTAGAAAACACAGGAGTCGCGCTCAAGGGATACCCAAGGGATCTTGTTTGGCTTTCATCCCAATACTCTGTTCCAGAATCCTTCTCTCCTCCCTTTTCACCACAATTTTGTTAGATGATTACTTGTGTTTGGCGCAGCCTGGCCCTTGCGCCATAAAACTCACAACAAACAACCAAACCTCCAACTTTTAATGAACATATTCAGCAATGCTATTTTCGGGTATTATTTTGTATACATCTTTTTAGGTTCTTTTCGCGATTGCAATGGAATAATCACGATTTCAGCGTATGTCTATGTTGTATTCGAATATTCGAAAGGCACTACTCAAGGACCCACTGTAATAGCTCAGGGCCAGTGGTTGATACTGACTGCCGGTGGTAAATCTCGAAATATCTATTTGAAATATCTTCCTGTGCAGATGTTTTTAAATTAATGCACGACGGCCCCATTTTAATTAACTGAACTCCAGTGTCAACTGGAAAGAGACGATTTTAAGAACTGGAAATGGGGAATAATTATTTTTTTAGCGCGCAGTCGAGTAATAATAATCTGGATTGTCTCTTTTTACTGACAACTTTCCCTGATTATTTGTGTGTGTGTACATAAAAAAATATTCTATTAAAATAAATAACTCTTTTACTTGTATTTTTGCACACCACTATAAGGCTCTCGAAGTGAATTTGTAATTTTAAAAAATCTATCAAAATGCAAGCTGATCCTTGTTATATCAGAGAACATCCGACGGGCAAAGCATAATTTTGAATGCGTCAATATTTTAAAAACGGTCGAAAGATCATATTGAGTGAAATGATTGTTTAACATCTCGGCATTTAGGAACCGCTAGAATGAAAACCAATATTATTTTCTGAATACGTGTCATAGCCCCTAGAAATCTTCCCTTCGATTCTTGACGTGAAAATGTTTTACGTATTTTCTCCGACAAGTTTTAATCCTAAAAGTGTATAGTTTTCTGATCAATTTTAGTGAGTATTCTCTAACAACTAGTGAAAGACAGTAAATTGTGATCACACTTCTTTCCTGAAACGTCTCAAACAAAATTTCTGCCTGCATGAATACAAATGCTATACAAATACCAAAACGGGAGACCCATGGCCTATGCAAACATCCGGTTTTTTAACGTGCGGCACCGTGGCCCATCTATGCACACATAACCTTGAAATGATGCAAATACTCATTTCGCGAGATTTGCAATAAATATTCTATCGAAGAAAACGTGCTTGTTTTGCTTACTTGGTGTAAAAAAAGTATATTTTGAAACTAAATAGACTTTACTGGATACAGCCGTTTATTAATTATTATTTATATTCCATTTATTTATGAAAACAAGGTAATGCAAACCGGAAAAGCATATGCGGCGCCGTGGGGAACTGCGGTACAAATTGCACGCAAGTTGGACGTGCGTCGCCGCAGCGGCACCGGAGGCATGTGTACACTACTCCATTGGATCTAATGTATGTCAGACCGTACTTGCGTTGCGACAGCGGCGCCGCACGTTGAAAAACCGGATGTGTGCACCGGGCCTAACAATTCTACTTTTACAACATTCAAATTTAATAGACCAAAAAGAGGACAACAACAACAACCATTCCCCTTTAAAAGTACTTTGATTTCGCCAAGTGGGTCACATTTTCTTTTGCTCCCGAGTCCCATTAAATATACAGCTATTTTTTCTCTGCTTAAATAGTTTGAGCCGAAAAGAAGCATCCTGTTGTGATACAGTTTCGAATAGAAAACGTTACTGAATAGTTTGAGCCGAAAAGAATCTTCAAATTACAATGCATAGTTTCGAATACTAAAAGTTGTAGCCTCTAGATTTGTATACAAAAATCAAAATGTGGTTAGGTTTTCCGATCATTTTTAATACTCTCTAGCAACCAGTGAGAGATAAAATAAATTTTATGGTGATCGCAGTTCTTTCGATTATAAAAATCAAAATGGCAGACCTAACTTTAACAACACACAAAACTAATAGATAGAAAAAAGAGCAGAATAACAACACCAGCCATTTCCCCTTACAAAATAAGGCGATTTCGTCGCGTGGAGTCACCTCTTCTATTACCTCCCGAGTCCTATTATATGTACAGCTCTTTTTTTTTTCTCCCTCCTTAAATAGTTTGAGCCGAAAAGAAGCATCCAGTTGTAATGAGGCATCCGCCATTCCAGAAGGAAATCCTTTATGTGAAAAGTGGGGGAGAGCCCCTGCATTCCTCAGAGGAGATAAATAGTTTTCGTACAGTGTTAATAACAGGAGTTCAACAGTCTATTGCCTTTAGCCCCAGTAATGCAGCCCTCACTCACAGGCCCCGGCCGCCCTTATTGGAGCTTTCAATCAAGGGGCGGCTGAACGGCTTTCGCTTTTATAGAGTCCACCTATATACACTCGGGCGGATTTTCTTGTTGGATGGACTCGTTTTTGAGGATAGATTTCGCTTGGTTTTTCATGGACAGTGTGAGAGGGTTTTTCTATGTAAACGTAAACTAACTAGCGGTAGAAGTAAAAATGTTTCTGGTTAAAAGCTGTTACCTTAACCTCCATAAGTCGCTGGCCTTTTTTAACAAATAATCTGACGTTGCATCTAATTTCTGTTGTAAGGTGATGTGCTCAGTGTTTTCTTTATTACTTCGTGGCTAGCTAGGCGTTGTCCGTGGCAGTTGCTTTTGTGAGGTTATTAACTCGCTTCGCAAACCAAATGGGAATTTGTAGCCTGTTGGATAACAGCCATAACCCGTGGTTTGCGAAGCAAACCAAATGGGAATTCGGTGTGACGTCACAATCTCTTGCGAAAATATAAATGTCTAATTGAAAAATTATTTATTAAAAAAAGTCAAATGTATAAGGTATCGATCTGGTGTCAAATTTTCCGCAGATTTCAAATCCGTTGAAATTTTCACTCTGTCTTTAACGATCCCGATTTTACATGAAAGAACTAAACAATGCCATCCAAAATGTTTATTTTTTTGCTTTCCTTCGCTGAAATCGTAAGAGTTATAATCGTTATAATCTGTTTATTTTTTCAACGCGAAGTTTGACGTGACGTCACAATCTCTTGCGAAAAAATTTCAAAAGATATTGAATTTAAAAATTTTACTTATTTAAAGAAAATTATATTTTAGGTATCGATGTAATGTGAAATTTTCCGCAGATTTCAAATCCAGTGAAATTTTTACTCTATCGTTAACGGTTTAGGAGATAGAAAAAAAGAACTACATAACTCCAGTTAAAAGTTTATTTGTTTTTATCGTCTGCTGGAAAATCATTCCTCCACGCAAAATGAAAACGGAAAGGAAAAAAAAATTTTGAGTCAATTGATCTTTTATACTATTCATTCTAAGGAAAGCAGTAGAAATTAAATTTCATTAAATTAATTTTGAAATGTTCTATATTGAATTTTAAAATTCGCCGCGACCCAAAAATTGCAAAGAATTTGGACTACCTGTGTGTCAAGTCTCATTACTGTTAGTGCCATAGATTCGTCAGGAATTTGCGAGCAGAAAACAAACAGACGGACAGACAAACACTTCCTTTTATAATATTAGAGATTTTTTTAATACGTTGAATATTGTAGGTTGAGTCTTATGGCAAAAAGGCCATATTTGGCCATTCTGCTTCAAACACGAAAGTCAACATAAAGTAATGGACATGACACAAAACAAAAAAAATTCCTAACCCGAAAGACAACATAAAGTAATAGTCATAACACAAAAAGAAAGTTTACTAACACGAAAAAGAGAAATAAATCAGGGAGATATTAAATTCACACCGCCTATATATATCTATATAAATAAGAATGGAGTGTTTGTTTGTACATTCAATATTTTCGACGCATTTCAAGTTTTCTATCCGTTTTGGACCCTTCTGATGCCGAATCCGCCTTTTTCTCGTTTGGTGTCTGTCTGTCTGTATGTTGTGCCCTATACACGTCCACGCGGTTTAAGATATTTTCATGGAAATTTGCATACAGAGAGTACTTATCTTGATTTAGTGAGTGGAATTGGTTGCGAAAGTCTGTCTGTCCGTCTTTCTGTTCTATGCTCGATTTTGTGTTTGTGTAGGCATCACATGAATTGTATTCCAGATATTTGATTGCATTGTATTTTATTTTATACATTATCTAATAATTTAGTGAATGCAATATTAAACATTTCTTTATTGTTATATTTAGACGAGTTTCATGCTAAAACACCTGAGTAAGTATACTTAAATCAACCATAATTTGGTAGTTTTGGAAAAATTGGAATGTCTATTGAATATTACGATTAATTCGATTGCTTTACCAGTACTGCTGAAAAAGTAATTATTCTTCAAATTTTTTTTTTTTTTTATGGAATTTCATTTCTGATACGTCATTTATTTCGAGTCTTATTTTTATTCTTTGCGCAATGAAAACGATTTCCGAAAATTTGGGACAGACGATATTTTTCAATGAAACGAGAATGAACACGATCGCGCGAGCAGTGATATTTTTCTGGTTCTTTCGCTCTGAATTAATTTCACATTTCTAAATTTTGTACACTTTTAGTTGTAAGTTGTGGCAACTGTGCGAGATCAAGAGATAAAATTGAATCACAAATTAATATCTTTGGAACAATTTTTTACGACATCTTTTATTTTGTTTTACTTCGCTGTTTCCTGTTTTAAATATTTATTATTTTAATAAATGTGTTTTCCTTCTCATCACACCCAACAGCACCACAAAGTATTAGACTTAAAAATGTTAGGTAAGTCAGTATAAATTTTCAGTAAATTTTAAGTGTAGTTATGCCGTTATTTAAAGAATAATGCCGTTATTTAAAGAATAATGCCGTTATTTAAAGAATAATGCCGTTATTTAAAGAATAATGCCGTTATTTAAAGAATAATGCCGTTATTTAAAGAATAATGCCGTTATTTAAAGAATAATGTCGTTATTGAAATAATAATAATGATTAAAAATCCAAACTAGAACTTTTTCCAACATTAAAAAATTCGTTGTAGTAATGACAGGAGAAGATTGCAAAATTTCACAATGTCGCATACCGGAGGCAAGAGTGCCACAGGTAAAAAATTATTGTTTTGTTGACTATGAGTGCGAGAGCACTCGCCGTAAATCGTAATTTTAATTAATTGAGTTGCACATGAAAACAACTTAAGAAAGGGAATTCCAAATCTTCCTATAAATCGTCTTTTATAGTAGTAACCTTAGTATCACATTTCGTCTTTTTGAGCTTTGTCATACAGCAATTGTGCGATGTATGTGAAATGTATTACATGAATGGATATGCATGTGTAGGATTTGTGTCCAAAGTAAGTTGTAGAAAATATAAAGATGGCGAAAGGTGTTAAAATAAATTTTTACTCTACAAAAAACGTAAGTCATTATATATTTTGATTATCTCTTCAATCTAGAGTAAACGAATTCAAACCGAGTAAGGTCGGGTATTTTGCTAGTATATATATATATATATATATATATATATATATATATATATATATATATATATACACTGAATATTTTAGGTAAGATGTAAGTAGTTAATTGACGTTGAACTGGAGCAACAAACCAGGGTATTGGTGATGTTCTGGGATCAATCCACAATGGAAAGATTCGACGACAGCACCTCGGAATTTCAAATCGTGGTCAGATATCAAGGTCAAAACCTGACCTCACACTCCATTCTCCAAACTTCCACACCACAACAACGTATTATATTTTAGGGTATGCTATAAACAATAAATAAAAATACAATATAAATAATTTAAATACATTAATAATACATTTTTACAGTTATTCTTTTCATTGCGTTAATATTGGATGATAATGGTAACTACTTAACATATCGGAAGGTTCCTGGTTCGAATCCGGGTCCTGGCATGGATGTTTGTAATCGTATGGTAAGAGACCGCTGGTGCACCTTAAATCTGTCGTGGCCGAAAGTCCTCACGTTCGGTTGGCGTGGAAGTTTGGAGAGTGGGGTGCCAGCTCAGGTGTTGCTTCGTCATCTGGCCGTGGTTCAACATGACGAGGTGTTGTCCTTGGTCCTTTCCCTCAGGGGATTGATCCCGGACCGTCGTCAATAGCCCGTTGTGTTGGTCTTGTACGCCGTTAACTAAAATTACCATTACCATTTAGATGGTAATGGTAATTTTAGTTAACGTCGTACTAGAGCAACACAACGGGCTATTGACGACAGTCCGGGATCAGTCCCTTAAGAGAAAGAATTACCATTTAGATGGTAATGGTAATTTTAGTTAACGTCATACTAGAGCAACACAACGGGCTATTGACGACAGTCCGGGATCAGTCCCTTAAGAGAAAGAATTACCATTTAGATGGTAATGGTAATTTTAGTTAACGTCGTAATAGAGCAACACAACGGGCTATTGACGACGGTCCGGAATCAGTCCCTTAAGGGAAAGATTCGAGGACAACACCTCGTAATTTTGAACCACGGTCAGATGACGAAGCAACACCTGAGCTGGCACCCCACTCTTCAAACTTCCACACCAACCCAACGTGAGGACTTTCGGCCACGACAGATTTAAGGTGCACCAACCGCCTCTACACCATACGCTTACAAACATACATGCACTGACCCGGATTCGAACCAGGAACCTTCCGATCTAGAGGCTAACACCTTAACCACTATACCGGTTGGTCGGCTACCATTTAGAAAATAAAGATATTTTTGGGGTAGGTAATTAATTAACGTCGCAGTGGAGCAGCACAACGGTTTATTGGCGACATTGCAGGACCATTCCTTAAGGGAAAACTTTTTGACACAAGAGGGAAGGGCTTTCTGAACCTCACCTGTGGGGAGTTCATATCTGTGGAACGGGTAAAACCGCAACCCCTTTCAATCGGAAGTGAATGTCTGTATCCTTTGGCAGTTCATTATTCACCCTCAGGCCTTGCATACCCTGGATACTCGTTAAAAATGACAGTAAGACCGTAAATTGTAGCAACGCCTACTGATCACACACAGCGCGTTTTATGAAGTGTGCAGCTGCACCTGCTGAAATAGTAGGGGGCCGCTTTAGACCAGCTGAAAGAGTGTAGGGTTAACAACTGGAGCGATGCGAGTTCAAATCTAGGTCCAACAAAGGACTGTCGTGTACGTGGAAGGGATGCACGTTAAATCTGTAGCGGCCTCGAATGTCCGCACCATAGTGGAGAGAAAGATAGAGAGAGCATACATGTTGTTGTTGTTTCTCATGCCTACACTGGCAGACCAGAGGAGTGCCAGGCCCGTCGAAGATGACAAGAGGCGAAGGGGGTGCGCCCCTTCCATGTTATTGAGCCCCATTGGGAGGAAGTCCGACTTTGATCGACATACATGACACATCCGTTTTATAGAATGGTCCCTTTCATACATCCATTCACTCACACATATAGTAATTTAGATCCCAATCAGAGGCCGATAACCCATTGATCAGGTACCCCCAGAGGTATTGATTTGGTGTGGGAACATGGGGGACTTTGTGACCACGACCTATTTAACGTGCCCCAGTCACCATTAGTGAACACGACGGTCTTTAGCCAGGTCGAAGCGCCGATCTCGCAATCATCAGAATTGCAGGCTCCGCCGAGGAAAGAACCCACAACCCTTCTGATGCGAGCCCGACGCTCTACTGACTGAGCTACCGCGGATCGCGCCTAGCATGTTGAGCGAGTTAACGAGTACCGACGCTTCTTATGCTAATCCTATAGAACGTTCTCTATAGGATTTAGCACAGGGGCGGTAAATTGAAGCATTGAAGGCAGAAATTTTAATTTAAAAAAAAAAAGGTTGCATATTGTTGTGCATACACACAATTCAAAGTAGAGGAACTAAAGGATCACCCTACCCATTTCACATATATATTATTTAGTTTTCTGCTTTATTAGTATTTAAAACATTTTAAGAGTAGCGCGTTGGATCACATCAGAGAATAATCAATGTTTATTCGTTATTGTGAATATTTTTTTGCATTATTTGACTTCATTAGAACAATTTGAATATCTGAAATCTTTAAAATGATGAATTTTGTAAAAAAAATCTAATATTTTATGGTTAAATGCAAAAATGCAGGTTGGTGAATCTTAGCGCCTTCAGAAATAGAAATCTTAATATGGCGTGTTTGTAAAGTTATTGGTAGTTTTTGTATGCAGATTGTGCAGTTTTTTCCGCTTATTTACGTTTGATATTGTTAATATATTACAAGTGATCGCTGCTGATATCTGTTTATTTGACTTATGATTAGCAGAGATTGTTTTATTCTGTTGAAATAAAACAAATGACTTTAGGGTTAAAATTTAAAAAATACGTGAAAATAATTATTTTTTAAGGAATTAATTATTTTTTAAGTAAAGCAGATGGTTTCGTTCAGATGCATCAATTTTCTAGAATAGAAATATGAACTGATGGATAACTCTTTATGAATTTCATTAGTTTCACTTATATGATTTTTTAAAGTATGTGTATTTGTTTACTTTAAATTAGCCGTCTAATCTAATTAAAATTTGTGTAACCTATTTCTGCGGCATTTTCATTGGTTTTTCTTTGGTATTTTTCGTATTAAGACGGTGCTTTTCTGTATTTTTAAGTACTTCGGGATTTAAGTACTTTGGATTGATACTCTGGTATTCTAATACCTAGGTTGAAAACTTTGGATTGATACTCTGGTATTCTAATACCTAGGTTCAAAACTTTGGATTGATACTTTGGTATTCTAATATCTAGGTTTAAAACATTGGATTGATACTTTGGTATTCTAATATCTAGGTTGAAAACTTTGGATTGATACTTTGGTATTCTAATATCTAGGTTGAAAACTTTGGATTGATACTTTGGTATTCTAATATCTAGGTTGAAAACTTTGGATTGATACTTTGGTATTCTAATACCTACGTTGAAAACTTTGGCATCCGAGTACTATGGGGTCCGTAAAAGCCCTTGTTGGGAGAGCAACGAATTATCAACCGGAGGATTGTGAGTTCCAAACTAGATTCAGCAAAGACCATCGGGTATGCGGGGGCTGGTGCACCTTAAATTTGTCGTGGCCGCAAATGTCCTCACGTTAGCATGGTGTGGAGTGGGGTGAGGTCTCAGATGTTGACTGTAGTTCAAAATTACGAGGTGAACTCAAAAGTTTCCCTTCCAGATTGGTCCAGGGCCGTCGCCAATAATCCTTGTGTTTCTTTAGTTTTAATGTAATGCGATGGTTTTTAAGTTTTTATTTAAGTTTATTATCCTTTGCGTTCCCTTTCCCTTAGCTCAGGTGTTGCCTCGTCATCTGATCGAGGTTCAAAATTACGTGGTGTTGTCGTCGGATCTTTCCCTTAAGGGTTTGATCCCGGACCCTCATCAATAGTCCGTTGTGCTGCTCTAGTATAACGTTAATTAAAAATTACCAATCATTACCCTTTTATTTGACCTTTCCCTTAGCTCAGGTGTTGCCTCGTCTTGGGACCGTACTTCAAAATTACGTGGTGTAGTCCTCGGATCAGTTTATCCTCGAATGATCTTTCTCTTAGGGGATTCATCCCGGTCTGTCGTCAATACCCCGTGGTGTTGCTCTGGTACAACGTTAATTAAAAATTACTAAATTTTCTACCTTTCCTTTAGGTATTGATCCCGGTACCGTCGTCAATAGCCCGTTGTGTTGCTCTAGTACGACGTTAGAAACATTTACCAAAGTTACCCTTTTATTTGACACAATCGAACCTGGTAGGTGAGATGTTATTTAACGTCAAACTGGAGCAAGACGTCGATGTATTGGCGATGATCCAGGACCAATCCCGAGGGTTAAGATCCATGGGCAATACCTCGTCATTTCAAACCACGGTCCGATAACGAGGTCAACCCCTTAGCTGGCACCCTAATCTCCAAACTTCGACACCATGCCAACGTGAGGACATTTGAGGCCATGGGCGATTTAACGTGCACCAGGTTTCGAACTCGTAACGCTCCAGTTTCTCTTCCAACTAGACCTACCGCGGCCCTCTTCGAGCCTCCACATTTTCTTTCACCGTTCTGAAGTTGAAGATTTGACAAGAGACTGAAAGGCTTTTGTGAAGGATGGTGAGGCGGTGGATGAAAGGATGGTGATGGATGAAAGGATGGTGACGGATGGTGATGGATGAAAGGATGGTGATGGATGGAAGAAAGGGTTCATGTGAAGGATAGTTTTAACCGTCACTTCTTAAGGGGAGACGATAAAGAAACAGTTGGCGAGACTTATAACTTCTCGAGCAGTTCCCTGGACAGGGGACTGAATGCACTACAAAGAGCTATTGTGTACTGACCTGAAAGATGGAACCATCTTGAAAGATAATGACTAGGGTCGACGAACGCACATGCCACGAGCGATTCACTGAGTCGCACAAAAGAAACGACATAAAATGAAATACTAGAAATAAAAACGAAATATAGTAAGATCCACGGAATCAAATCATCTTACCCGACGTATCTAAAGGCATTCAATATTCTAAATAAGTTAATCCAACGATACACGGATTTGTTCCTCCCCCACGATTTTGGTATCCCCCGCAGAGTGTCCAGTTATTGCTTTTCAAAGGTTCCATTCTCTTGTAGTTGTGGAGAGACATGAGGAGTGGTCACACAAGATATATGACAGGCTACAGGAATTCAGACTTTCGAACATATTCTTACCTATCTAATCTCGGCAACTCCTTCTCATATTTTGTGGCCCTCGGGGACACAACTTTTTCAGGTGTATGGGGATGCCCCCATACACCTGAAAAAGTTGTATGGTGGCATCCCCATACACCTAAAAACAGACTCGAAGTATTTCCGAGTACAGACTCTCCTCCCTTCTACTTTATTCTGACTCTATCTTACTTTCTTTTCAGCATCGTTGTTGTTTGGAACAGCTTGTGCCCGTTAAAACGCACATCATAACCTATAAACTTTAATATATTTTTGATTGTATCGATGTCTGTGGGACAGTTCCTGGATAAAAGTTTATCACTGTGCGATTTGCAAAACATGATCTTTAGGATTAGGTCTACATTTTTTTTGACAAATACTAGTACAGTACATCCCCGGTTAACCGAACTAAAGGCAGGGGAAGCCATTTTGTATAACGATTTTTCCTGTTAAGTCATGACATCTATTATATTATTATGTATTTTGTATCTAATTACAGTATCTCTATATATATTTCTCTTACGTGGCATGCAAAAAAGACGTTATTTGTTATAGCGTTTTGGCAACATTGTACAATTGTTTAAAACGAAACCTAGCGCCTGAATTGAATTTATTGCATTATCGGATGAAATTTCAGTGAAAAAAAATTGATTTTAGTCAAGCTGTTGGAGTTTATAATAGAAATCATAGAAAGCGGAGGATCTTCTTAGGACCATTTAAGAAACAGTCCTTTTCAGGGCCAACAATTATAGTTCAACAAGACGCTAGCACTTCGCTTTTCGACAACAAAGTCAATGAAAAAATGTGGGTGGCTCGAGTGCTGGGGAAATGTACACACAAACAACATTCTGGGTATTCAATTTCAAAAGCAGCGCTCACATTTCGAGTCAAAATTTGCTCAAAGTTTTCATTTGAACTCATCTCTCAACTTCATCTTTACTCCAATTTTCTAAGTCTTCTGCAGATTTCAAATCCGTTGAAATTTTTCCTCTATTTTTAACGATAGGGAAGTTAGAAAATTGGAGTAAAGAATAAAAAAAGCTATATCTTTAACGATCGCAAAGATAGAAAACCTCAAATAGTCCTTTTTGTGTTCGTAATTAATACCGTCGTCAAAAACGTATTGCGAAAATATTAAACTTGCAAAACGCTGAACTTTGAAAACTGCTCCTGTTAATGAGTTTCAAGGACCGAAAGTAAGAAAAGGCTTTTTCTTTGCTTTAATACTCTTCATATATTTGTAAGAGAATTTTAGTGATTTATTATTCGATCTTTTCTTAAAAGAATACGAATGTGCAATGGGATACATGAAAGTAATACACGTACAGGGAGCAACATGAAGGAAGGATTGCCTTTTAAATGCTGTATCATAAGCAGGAGTGCAGGAAAGCATTAACTTTACACACACAGAATTCTGGAATATAATTCTACGACAAAAAAAATTTGTGCTTACAATAAAACAAAATTTCAAGAAAAATTTCAGAGGCGTTAAAATAAATATTTTTAAAAGGCCGCCCAATTAGACATTGACACTGGGACAGCCACCTCTATGCCCTCTCCTAGCAATGACAGAACAACAAACCACTCTTAGTATATGCCTCAAAAGAATACTTGTTATGAAGTAGTTGGCAGTGGAATACACGCAGCGCTGGAGCTTATTAGTTAGGTATAAAATATGAAGGCTCTGGGCAGCAGTGATAAGCCACTTAAATATATTCAGTCATGGAAAAAAAAATCAAAAACTAACTATTTAGGAGGTGGGTAGAAAGGTGAATTTCAGTGGTGGATCAAGTCAAGTGGGGGCCCCCAAGAGGTAAAACTTTCCGAGCCCTCAAACTCAAGTTAGAAAAAAAAGTTTCAAGAAAAATCTCATTATTAACAAATCAGAAAAGTAATCTTAACTGTCATACCGTAACACATTAAATAAATTTATTTAAAAATATATTTCTTACATAAATTTCTGTCTTGCTTTTATTTTTTTTCAAATTCGTCAATTATTTGGCAGTGTCAATTCGGTTTAAAATTGCTCTATATATAGAATGGCCATTGTGATGTAATAAAATATTACACCAAATCCTAAGTTTGCACATCAGAAAGCTGCATATTCACAAATCAATTTAATTCCAATTATAATTCTACTTTTAACCTCCATTTATTGACAATGACAAGAAAAAACAGAAAATGGGCAGGTCCATTCAAGCGTAGTCTTCCTTCGACCACGTTCCAAATCAATCTGGCAAATTCCCCATTGGGTATGGAAAATGCCCGTTTCAAATTCCCTTTCGTAGGGATTATCACAAGATCTGTGGCTAAGTAGCCGTAGACTGTGTTCGAGAAAAACATGTGTATATTAAATTAAAAAGAAAATATAATTTATTCATGTTCCATTTCGTGTTCTAGAATGTGTTTATTTATTAATATATTAGTGTTTTGTCAGTATAAATTTGAAGAAGACTTTTTAAGTAAATAGCTTTTTTGGAACAACATGGTGTTATACGCAATCTAAGTTAACGCGTTGTGCAATCCATCTCATCAATTACGCATGTAATTGAGCGTTTATTTGATTCATTTATACCGAATGTATCCATATTATAACAATCATATGCTTTTTGTTCTCCTTGAAATGATATATTAATTCGCCCAACTATCTTCTTTGAGACGATTCTGGTAGAAAAATGGCTGCCGCGCATGCGCATTGGGCCAAATTGGTCCCTTGTCGCCACTCTTATTATATAGGCACTCTACCCTGAGTGAGTATTGCTGGGTAAATAAAACTTTTTTAACGTCATCAATTAACAATGGCTGTTACCTCAGAACTGCAATTATTTACAGTTATCGTAAAACAACATCTTTTATCCCAACTCCAGGTACACAACAATGTTTAAATTTAGTTTGTCTCGCTGCGGTCATATTTCGATTCTACGACGAATTAGAACGCTCCAATTTTTTTTCTTCTGAATTATAAATTTCAACTAAAGCCTCTTTTATATGGGTGAAACCAAGTTTTATAGCTAATACAGCATCTGCACTTGATGACCATCGTGTTTTAGAAACTCTTTTCACTGAGACGGAATGTTTACGTTAGTGGTTAAAATTTTCCAGTAATGGGTTGATGCAGAAAAAAAATTTAAATAAATTCTGCACAAACATAAAATACTGAATTGCAGCGCTACAGCTTTTTGCAGCGAAATTTCCAATTAAATTTAAGGAATGATTATAGCACGGAATAAAAATCCGCACATGGGCAATGTTCTTTAATGCGTTCTTGCAAATCTGAGTACTTCCCTGACATGTTAGGAACATTATCAAATGATTGTCCTCGACAGTTTTCAACATCCATTCCTAATTTTATTAAAGTTTGCAAAACTTCGTGTTCCAAATATGGAGATGTGATTATCTATGGGAATAAGTTCACAATAAGTAAATAATAAGTTCTACAAATCTTTCCTTTATATTACCACAGGATGAAACATAACTTATCACAAAAGTTAGTTGATCGACATGCGAAACATCGGAAGTGGAGTCAACAATTACACTATAAGAAGTCGCAGATTTGATTTCTTCAATTATTTCAGCTCTTATTTGATTACAAATAAGACCTACAAATTCATCTCAAACATTATAAATAGTTTGTATTTCCGCATCCTTTGTTGACATATTTTTGTAGATGTAACTTCAAGAACTCATCGTATTCGCATAGGTATTCCAAGCAGGTATAAATAATTTCCTTTCCTATTGGAATTTTTGCATTCATCGTGGACCCTTCAATCCTAATCCTAAGCGACTCAATAATTTTATTGTTGATTTAATTCTTTTCAACACATCTCTCCAGTAACATACTTCTTTTTTCTTTTCCTGTAATAGTTGAGTATCAATTCTATTGAATTTTGTTGATCTTTTATACATATTACACACGGCTGACATGTGTTCTTATGAAACTTCGTGATAAGGATAAAATAACCGTAATTGATCTCTAATTTTGGATATCAGTTATTCATTTAGATTTTGAAGTCGAGTAAAGTTTGCAAGGGTAACAGTAAACACTAGCAGCTAGTTTCTGAACACATCAGCCGATTTCCATTTTCCATAATTCCATTTGATTTCTTTTTGTAAAATTGATCGTAAGAAAGTACTCTGTAATACACTTCATCTCTGTCTCTTTATACACTGATTTCAAATTCTCTATATTCCCGATATTATTAATGTGGTTAATGACAGCACACCTGTTAATATTGTTCGCCATAAAGCTATATCATTTTTCACTTTGATGTCATATCGGTCTATTTTCTGCGTCTCGCAACCCAGGTTTTCAGGTCACAACTTTCCTCGAACGCTAAAGAAAAGACATTTTAAGACATCGGGGCTAATTTGATATTTCGGGGCCCAACGCGGCCTCTTAGTCCGATTACCGCTTAATCCGCCTCAGGTGAACTAGACACTAGAGCAACACAAAGGGCTTCTGACGACTATCCGGGATCAATCCAGAAGGGAAAGGAAATCCGATGGCACCTCGTTATCCAAGCAGATCAAAAGCAAAAGCAGATTTCTGCTTGAATGAGTGCAAAGTTGGTGCAAACAACTGACTCCAAATAGGTAGACTCCTCTTCAGTGCAAAACCATTCTTCCCACCACCCCTTTTCCAAAATTATAGTCCGTTGTGTTGCTCCAGTGCGATACTAATTCCCGCCGACCAAAAAATGTAAATGTACCCCCATGAAAAGCTAAAACTTACGTAAAAATCATCTAACGCATAAATGAGAATAAATACGTATCTACTTTCGAAAATATTTTACTTACTTTTGGTGCAGCTCTGATATAGACTTGCCGACCAACCGGTCAGGTGGTTAAGGTGTTACCCTCTAGATAGGAAGGTTCCTGGTTCGAATCCGGGTCAGTGCATGGATGTTTGTAAGCGTATGGTGTAGAAGCGACTGGTGCACCTTAAATATGTCGTGGCCAAAGTTATCACGTTGGGTTGAAGTGGAAGTTTGGAGAGTGGGGTGCCAGCTCAGGTGTTGCCTCGTCATCTGACCATGGTTCAAAATTTACGTGGTATTATTCTCGGATCTCTCTCTTAGGGAATTGATCCCGGACCGTCGTCAATAGTTCGTTGTGTTGCTCTAGTACGACATTAATTAAAAATTACTATTTTTGATATAGACTTTTTAATGAAAGTTTTTGGTGAGTTTTTAGTAGCGAGTTGTGGCAGGCAAAGAACCATTCCATATTAGGATTACGACAATCTCGCGGTTACTTAAATCATTTATTCAATTTTGTTAATTACTATCTCTTTTATTTTAACATGCTAAAATTACTCTAGTTTGGTAGAATTAATGTGATCTGTTGTAACGTTCAAAATATATATGCCTTGTGTGTTCCATCAGAAAACACGAAACTAAAACTATTAAATTATTTAACTTGAAAAAACTTTTTACAATATTGCAGAAAAAATATATCGTTTCCTTAAAGTACTCTTCTCTTGTAGTAAGAATAATTAGTTGTATGGATTTTTTCTACTTACAAATTAATTTTATCCCACTAAGCCTAAAACCGTCCCGCTCTAAGACATCCTTCCTTCGCGACACAGAAAGCACGCCAAAAGCCCCCCCCCCCCCCGCCACAAAAAGTCTGTATATCAAAGCTCTATCTCGTAATCTTTGTTTCATTTGTAATTTTGCTTAATTTTAAGTGATTCATTTTTTGCATAATTTCGTCATGCACGTTTTACCCGGCACACATTTATCGACATATATGTGTATATATATATATATAGACGAAATGTATATAGTGGGTGATAAAAAAATTAGTTCATCTCATGACTTTTACTATTTTTATTAATTTCATATTAAAATTACAGCGGTCACTTTTACGTGCGTTCTTTGAATCGCATAATATTGTCTGCCGTGATAATTTTAGTGCACTGAAAAAAGAATTATGCAACTGCATTGTAAAATCAACTGTTCAAAAGAAAGTTATAGACTTTTTCCCACTTATGAAATAAAGCTTTAGCCTTCGTGTGAAAATTCGTTTGCTTTAGAACATGCGGATAAGTCCATTTTTTATTATATCAAATGTAACGAATAATTGTCAGTGTTTCGTGCGACTTCGCTATATGCGGGCTCGACTGTATACGTAAATTTCAAAGAACATTCGGGGCTGAAAACGTTTGTCAAGCATTTTATTCGAAATAAGAATTGACACCACTAAGAAATACAAGAAATGCCACTTTATATTTTTGAGTAATTTGATTTCGTTGGGTGTAAAATGTGCAGATCCATGCGTATGTTCATTGAACAAGGTATCAAATCTGAAGGAGGTAGGTAGTAAATTAACATCGCACTGTAGAAACACACCGGGCTAATGATTACGGCTCGGGAGCAATCCCGAAGGGAAAGATTCGAGAACAACGACTCGTAATCTTGAACCAGGTCAGTTGACAAGAACAACACCTGAGCTGGTACTCCACTCGCTAAATCTAATTTGAGAGCTATTAATATATAAACAGTTAATTTAAAATCAGAAGCTATGCACGGATTTGTTTGTTTCTTTTACCATAAAAGAAATGTTTAGAAATGCGGATGCATATAATCTTCCTCAAAGTGCAAAAATGTCAAAAATTCAATTTTTCTTTTATTTTTGCTGCAAGTGGCATATTGTGATTACGATCTGGTGGCAACATCTCTTACGTCATCAGCTGATCCAATAAAAGTTACAACCAAATGTATATAATAATAGAATCAAATCATAAGAAAAACTAATTTTTTTGCTCTCCTGAAAAATGCAGATTTTAGATGCACGACCTTCAGGACTTTGAGTGATGATATTGGTCACCACAGCTCCTCCCCCTCCTGCAAAAATAGCCCCATCCGTGAGAAATTTTCAACCCTTTCTCTTGCATAAAAAAAGAAAGCGGCATTTACTAAATAGGGGACATATTTTAAAGTAACACATAAAGACGAGTAAAACCATAATCATACGTCCCGTCAACATCAAATCCATTTTGAAAGCGAAATATGAAAAACAACGGGTCAAAGGTGGCCGTGAAAAAATGTACCTCTTTTTGTGGGGTCCTATCTGAGGCAAAAACGGTCAGTTTTTTCCGCCAGATAATGAAGGGGGTCGGTCCTTGGGGACAAGAGGAAGCTGTTAGCAGAATCGAATATTTTTTCTCGTACAGTAGTTCTTCCTTTTTAAAAATGACCCCAAAGGGGTGGACCAGATAGTTATGAGAAAAACATTCATCTTGTGGAGTGTCAAAAGCTTCTTTATGGGGGTGTTTTGTTTATGGAACTCCCGCAAAAAAGGGTTGAAAGGGTTCGCAGGTGAGAGCTACCAGTAAACTTTTTGAACCCATTAGTGAAGAAAGGGTTGGGAATTTTCCCAGGGATTCGCACGTGATTTTGTGGAATGTTGTGAACTTTACTTGGTTAAAAAATGGATATCTTCGGACCATTGTCTGTGTGACTTGCAGAAAGATTTGAACAGTTTCTAAGAAACTCGTTTTTTTTTTGTCGTTCCCAGCTTAACCTCCCAAACGTATGTTTAAAAAGACAAACTAATGTAGACTGCTTTGAATATTTCATATGATTTTTAAATTGTTCATTTTTGCTGATAAGTACACTCAATGTTATTTAAATTTGGTTATTTATTAGAAATTGAATACAAGCATACAGTGAGTTGAACAAATATTGGGGTACAACATTTCATTAATTTTCTATTAAAAGTATATCCCGTAAATTTTTTTTTTTCATGATAAAAAATCTTAGTTTGGTTGTTTGTTTATGTTGTTACAAAGACCATGTTTGACCCTCCTATCTTATGTTTGCTTCGCCAAACATAAGATAGTATTGGTATGTAATGAACATTCACACAATGAAAGTTTTGCTGACACAGAATAGAGAAATATAATCCGTTTAAGTTACAGGAGTCAAATCTGAGCTGAAAATATATCTTAGGACTCAAATCTATTGAATATGATATAATATAATAGAGATAGGTATAATTTTTAAATATTGAATTTTGTAACCTTGTTAGGTTGGAATTTTAAAATAAAAAGTGAAAAAACTCGCACACACAGATATATTTAGCATTTTTCATCATAATTAAAATTTATCTCAAATAATAAACATAGGACGATACAACAGTCCAAATTTAGGTGCAATTTCGTCTCTGAGATAAATCTATCAGCTCTTATCTATGAAATCTTGTTGGTCACTAACACGATAATATATCAAGTTAACATCAGTCCGTTTAATTAGCTCGCTGGTTTTACTCCAAGTCCGCTTATGGTCGAACTGAGATATACGTAACAAGCTTGTGTTCAAATTGCAAGTTATGATAAAAAGAAGTATTGGAGCACCCGTACATAATAAGTTTTTAAAACATTTAATAGTAAAATTATATATTCCGAGAAATAGTCTTTGCAATTGATGACTTCTCTCAATCCACTTGTCATCTATATATATAATTCTCTTACGTGGCACGCAAAAAAGACGTTATATGTAATCGCGTTTTGGCAACACTGTACGATTGTTTGTTTATCGCGAAGTCTCGTGCATCGATTGAATTTATAGCGTTATCGGATGAAATTTTATTGAAAAAAAAAAGAAAGAAATTTTAATGAGCTGTTGCAGTTAGTTTATAATAGAAATCAAAGAAAGCGGAGGATCTTTTCATGGCCATTTAAAAAACGGTCCTTTTCAGGGCCAACAATTATAGTTCAACAAGACGCTTGCACTACAACTTTCGGCAACAAACTCAATGAAAAAGTGAGGGTCGTTTGAGTGCTGGGAAAATGTACACACAAACAACATGCTGGGTATTCAATTTCCAAAGCAACGCTCACATTACGAGTCAAAATTTGCACAAAGTTTTCATTTGAATTCTTATTTTAGAGATACTATATATATTTTTTCTGTAATACAGCAAATTTAGATTTCAAAAATTCTTCATGTCATTCTTCAACACATGTCTTCATTGAGGCGAGCGAAGCGAGCATAGGTTCGCGCAGCGAACCAATGAGGATTGCGAAGCAATCCTCCGGGGGTTGGCGAGCGTTAGCGAGCAGGGGGCAGGCCCCCTAGTACATTTTAATTGAATTGCACCGAATATTAGTTCTAGTTCTAGAGTTAGAGTAAATATTAACTGCGTGTTAGTGATAGAATTTCTTTAGAGTTTGATATTAATTATGCTTTAATACAGTCATGAAGAAAATTAATAAGCAGTAACAGCAATAAATGGTTAGAAATATGAAATAAAAGCGTTAAAAGGCTTTATATAGCATGTGAAAAATCAAAAGAATTGGATAGTAGTAGAGATGGGATGTGGTGTTATTGCGATAGCAGTTAAAATAAATGCGCTGTCCCAAATTAGCAGGTAGTAACTGTTATCGCATATATTTACAGCTATCTATAATTTAATCTCAAATGTTAAAAAGCATATCTTAAATTGACTGATTGCAAAATGAATTAACTTAAACAACGAAGTTTATAAAACAAAAAATGGAAGAAAAACAAAAAAAATTTAAAAAAAGTTTAAATCACTTGACAATTTATTTGAACAGTTTCTACCAGTTGGAATTAACTATCGACGTCACAGTATAGCAGTTTAAAATAACTGATAGTTTTTTACTAACTATTAATTACTAACTGCTAACCCGAAGGCAGCGGTATAACTTGCGTTTTTCTTGCTTACGCTAGCTCTCGCTTGGAATGGTATACCACTAAAATGACTTCGTATGTTAATTTGAAAATAAATATATCTGGTTATAAGTACTTATTGAAGTAATTTAATAGCTTATTAACTTTTTCTAGTAGATAGCTCCTATACCAGTTATCCAGTTTTACAATATCAATTGCAGAATTGCTGATTTTTAAATCACCATCAGGATGCTATTCGGTATAAATTTCAATTCAGAAAGTGTAAAATGTTTGTGTATCAACTAGTGAGGTTTTATTCCTTCCTTCTCTTCACTCTTCTTAGATACATTGCCTAAACGCCCAAATAACCGCGGAATAGCTTCAGCTGAGCCGCGGTAGCTCAGTCAGTAGAGCGTCGGGCTCGCATCGGAAGGGTTATGGGTTCTGTCCTCAGCGGAGCCTACAATTCTGATGGTTGCGAGATCGGCGCTTGGACCTGGCTAAAGACCGTCGTGTTCGCTTAATGGTGGCTGGGGCACGTTAAATAGGTCGTGGTCACAAAGTCCCCCATGTTCCCATACCAAATCAATACCTCTGGGGGTACCCGATCTGGGGGTTATCGGCCTCTGATAGGGATCTAAATTACGATATGTGTGAGTGAGTGAATGGATGTGTGAAAAGGACCTTCCTGTAAAACGGATGTGTCATGTATGAAGAAGTTCAACCCTCCGGGGCAATGACACCCCCAATTGGGCCATATATGGCCCGCACGACACCAACGACAACATAGCTTCAGCTTTTCGCAAAGGGCCACACATTCTTCAACGGCGTGTACAATTCGTATTGAAATTATTAAAGAAACCACAAATTAGTTCTATTTTGTCAATTTTAGGTATTTTTTGACTTGTCATAAATGCAATCAAATCTGAAGCATCAGAAAAAGAATAAAAACATATTTATGGACATAGTAGCGTAGAAAATATCCAGTTACTCTCATGCAGTGCATAGAATCGCATGTATTGAAGAGATTGGGAAGTAAAATGAGGTACCCAAGCCTCACACAGCTACTCCCTGGTCAAGAGGCTGTCTTTCTTTCGAATAAAGTTAGGCGATTGAAACCATTTCGTTACATAAGATGACATTCCTTAACTCATCTGGGTACTAGTAGCCCACTTGGAAGAGTCACTGATTGAGAATCAGTGGGTTCGATCCAACAAAAGACCGTTGTGTAGTACAAGGGGCAGTTGCACGTTTAGTATATTATGCCCTCAAATGTCCGTCGTTGACGAGGTGTGGAAGTTTGAAGAGTGATGTGCCAGCTCAGGTGTTGACCTCTTGATCTGACCGTGGTTCTCTTTCGTGATCGATCCTAGACCATCATCAATAGCCCGTTGTGTGGCTTCAGTGTGATATTAATGCAATTATCCGTCTACCTAATCTAGTCTAGCCAACAAACAGGTCTGGTGGTTAAAGTGTTAGCCCCTAGATCGGTAGGTTCCTGGTTCGCATCCGGGTCAGTGCATGGATTTTTATAAGCGTATGGTGTAGATGCGGCTGGTGCACCTTAAATCTGCCGTGGCTGAAAGTCCTCACGTTGGGTTCGTGTGAAAGTTTGGAGAGTGAGGTGCCAGTTCAGGTGTTGCCTCGTCATCTGACCGTAGTTCAAAATTACGTGGTGATCCCGGACCGTCGTTAATAGCCCGTTGTGTTGCTCTAGTACGAAGTTAATTAAAATATTAACAGAATTACCTAACTCGTCTAATAATAAGATAAAATTTCTGCCATGAACAGAATTTCGGACGAATTTTTTTTTGAATCCATGGGGTGTGAAGCCACCCTGCGTGAGTACTACTGGGTAAATAAACCTTTTTAACGTCAGCAGTTGACAATGGCTGTTACCTCAGAATAGCAATAACTGTTAACACTTATCGTAAAAGGACATATTTTTTACCCAACTCCAGGTACAGCAGTGTTTAAATTTAGTTTGTCTCGCTGCGGTCACATTTCGATCCTAGGACGAATTAGAACGTTCCAATTTTATAACACCGACCTTCCCAGTCCATACCCAGTTTTCGTGCACAATCTAGAGGACATCAGGGAGGTTCCATAGAATTTTTTTAAGGTTTGGTGTGTAAGAGGATTGTCAGCTGTTGGGCGTGATGTTTGGACACCTCCAAACGGTTCATTAACCACTGGGAACGCAACTGCCTCAGGCGTTGCGTGAGAGAATTGCTAACGGCTGTCAAGGGTTACGGTGTAAAAAATAGCAAAAAAGGGTAAGGGGTCTTTGTTACCTGGACCCACCTCCCCGTTTTTTAAGCAGACAATCCAAAAAACCCCATTTCCTTCAGTCCGTCTTTTTTTCTCAACGTCTTCCTATTCAAAAGCTGACCCTTTCACTTTAACCCATTGACCCACTGAACATGTGAATAATCGAACCAGTCCGGTTAGTAAATGGAAAGGGATCAACCCACTCGCCCTAAGGAATGGCTTTCTGTAGGAACTGACCAAACACAACAACGTGGAATTTTGTTTGTTTTTTAAAACCTTTCTTTTCCGCAGCTGTCTGATCTAATGGGTTATGTGATCATGCTGCAACTGACGTTGGACAGGGTTAGTTCCCACAATTTACAAAAGTCTCGACACTGTAGAGGACAGTTTCAAAAGGAGGTTTTTTGGGGGCGGTCTAGTTCAGTTCTTTTTTTTTTAGTTGAAAATGCATAGGTTTTCTTTTTGTTCGTTTATTCTCGAACACAACTGACGCGGAGTGTTACTTTTGTTATTTTATTTTCCCTCTTGTTAAAGCAGATGTATTGTCAACTGTGGATAATAAGTGACCGATCCTTAAATCCGTGTCTCGTACCATGTAGCAGTTAAAAGATAAAACTCGAATTTCTAAAAATTTTATAATCAAATCACAACATTACTGCTTTTAATCGCAATATAAAAAAGTTTTGACCATTTTGCCCCCCCCCCCCCTCCAAAAAAAAAGTTTAAAAAAAAATATTTATCTGAAAGTGCATCGAAATTCTTTTCAGTTGTAGAGTTTTCGAAGCACAATTTGGAGAGCTGCTTTTACTATCCTGTTCTTCCTTCAGCTAAAGGTTTTATCAATTGTGAAAAATAAATAACCATTCCTTAAATCAAAGGTCTTGCATCTACAGCGTAAGAAATAATACAAGTAATAATAATGTTTTAATGTTAAATATAATAATTCTGTAATTTTTATGTACTGACCTTAATTTAAATTGAAACATAAGTAATTTAACTAAATATACATTACTTTTTTTTCTTTCAGGTCGAATTATTTTCCGTGCACAATTTAGAACAGCGGTGGTGATTTTCTTATTCAGTTCTTGCTCCAGTTTACTATAAATGTTTCGTCTTTTGTGTATGAAATTTTCTCGGATAGTACGGTCACACAAATCCGATGTAGCCTAAAGAAGGGGGGGATATCAAGTTTCGTAACTTTTATCATTCATCCAAATGTCTTGCGTTAGATTGTAATATGAAATAGTTATATTTTCATCTGAAAGTGCAGTGCATTTCGTTACCTTAATTCGCAAAAAAATTTCCGAGAACACTATGGAGTGCTGATTATGCTTTAATCAGTTCTTCCTTCAGTTGAACGGTTTTGTTAATTGTGGAAATAAAATGACATCATTCCTCAAGTCCCAAGGTTTCCTCATGTCATGCGGCAATATATTTTTAATGTACACTGCTCCTTTTTGAATACATTTTAATATTTTAATTATTTTTTACTTGTATAAAATTCTGTAAAACTTTCATCAGAGCATTATTACAGTCGAGCCCACATATAGCGAAGTCGCACGAAACACTGAAAATGATTCGTTCTATCCGATATTCGTTGTATCCGATATAATAAAAAATGGACTTACACACATGGTTTTAAGCAAAATAATTTTTACACGAAAGCTAAAACTCATAGTGGGAAAAAGTCTGTAACTTTCTTTTGAACAGTTAAATTTATAATGCAGTTGCATAACTTTTTTTCTAGTGCACAAAAATTATCACGACAGTCAATGTTATGCGATTGAAAGAACGCACGCAAATTTTGAAGACTTTCCACGGCAGATTTTGATGTCACTAATTGTCTCTTTACTTCAATTTCAATGTCTTTCTCTTTGTAATCATCAGAAGTATTTTGTAACGCTGCTGCAATGATGTCATCGTCTGTTTGTTGTGCTTCAATTTCTGCGATGTAATCGCTATCAACAAAATTAGCAAAAGTAAAATCACCATCCAAAAAATATTTTTCCTGTAAATTTTTCCACAGGGAATTATTTTTAGGATCAGGCTCAGAAATGAAATCTGAGTCCCTAAGCATAAGAGGTCGGTTTGAATTGGTTCACTCTAGATTGAAGAGATGATCAAAATATATGACTTGTTTTTCGTAGAATGAAATAATACTTTAACACTTTTCGCCATCTCTATAATTTCTGCAACTTACTTTGGACACAAATCCTACACATGTATAACCATTCATATTCATATAATACATTTCACATACATCGCACCCTTGCTGAATGACAAAGCTACAAAATGATGAAAGGTGACACTAAGGTAACTACTACTAAAGACAATTTTGAGGGAGATTTGGAATTCCCTTTTTTAAGTTCTTTTTATGTTTAACTCAATTAATAAAAATGACGATTTACGGACTTGTACTCATAGTCAACAAAACAATGTTTTTTTACTTGTGGCACTTTAGTATCCGGCATGCGACATTATGGAATTCAGCAATCTTCTCCTGTCATTATGACAAAGAATTTTTAATTGCTTAAAAGGTTCTAGTTCGGATTTTTTAAACATTTTTATTCTTTCAATAACGGCATTATTCTTTCAATAATGTCATAATTACACTTAAAATTTGCTTTATTCTGACTTACCTGCCAGCCACTTTAAGTCAAATACTTTTTGGTGGTGTTGAGTCTGAAAAAGAAACATGATTTATTAAAATAATAAATATTAAAAAAAAAAAAAAAAAAAAAAAAAAAAACGGCGAAATAAAACAAAATAAAAGATGTCGGGAAAAAGTTGTTCTAAAGATATTAATTTGTGATTCCTTTTTACCTCTTGATCTTGTAGTTGCCACAACTTACAACTAAAAAATGCACAAAATTTAGAAATGTGAAATTAATTCATAGCAAAAGAAACAGAAAATATTACTGCACGTGATCGACCAACACGAGTTTCTGTTTTATTCCCGTTCGTTGAAAAATTTCATCCGTCCCAAATATTTGGAAATCGTTTACATTGCGCAAAGAACAAAAATAAGACTCGATAAATAAATAAATGAATTATGATAATAAATAAATGAAGTATCATAGCTGAAATTCCATATTTAAAAAAAGAATAATTGCTTTTTTAGCAGTACTGGTAAAGCAATCCAAGTAATCGTGTTTTAAGGTGCAATTCCTATAACGCGTGTGATGCAGAGCACTGCTACAATGGGATGTTACAGTTTCATTGGAGGTCAATTACATCATTCCTCAACCTATTTTTACACAGGATAAATCCTATTAAAGAAAACAAATAGTTCTTTAAAATGAGCTATGAAACATGAAAATCCGTTAAATAATAAAAATGCTGTTATTTTTGTAAGTCGGGACAATTATGGAACTGCATCTCACAATGCGTCAGCTAAGGAAGCACCAACTATGCGCCAGCCGTACAGCAATAGACGCACTGCTTCGGACTCGCTATAGGAATTGCACCTCTTTAGCATGAAACTCATCTAAATATAACAATAAAGAAATGCTATTGATATGCTATAGATATTGCATTCACTAAACTAAAAGATAATGTATAAAATAAAACACATTGCAATCAAATATCTGGAATTAAATTCGTGATGCCTGTACAAACACACAAAATCGAACATAGAACAGAAAGACGGACAGACAGACTTACGCAACCAAGTTCACTCACTAAATGAAGATAAGAACTCACTGTATGAAAATTTGCATGAAAATATATTTAACCGTGTGGACGTGTATAGGGCACATACACCAAACGCGCAAGAGGTGGATTTGGCATCAAAAGAGTCCATAACGGATAGAAAACTTGAAATGAGTCGAAAATATGCAATCTACAAACAAACACTCCTTTCCTATTTATATAGATATACTTGAAAAAAATGACATTGTGTCCAATTTTTTTTTAAATAAATTTTTCGCAATAATCTTATCCAACTTTTATTTCAACTGGTATGTAAAACTGCCCAGTCTCAATAGATATTTTCCTCTTAAAAATTGTGAAATTTAGTGTAAGTAGGCAATTAATTAATATCACACTGCAACATCACGACTAGCTATCGACGATGGTTCGGGATCAATTCCGAAGGGAAAGATTCAAGGACAACGCTTTGTAATTGGGGAGAAGAAAGTATCTTTCAAATGTTCTGATTTCTTTCATTTTTGTGACAGTGTCCTATGCATCCGAAATATTGATTACTACTACTATATCATAATCATTTCAAGTTTGTATTTAGAACCTCGATTACTCTCGTAAACATTCTATTTTACAAAAGATTTCTTTCCTGCTTAAATTTCTATAACTAGTGAACTATTTAAAATTGTAAAATGATGGCACTTTTAAATTTATGCATCCCGTATAACCATTTTTTTTATCAACTAGGGGGGTCCGCCATCTGCTCGCTTACGCTCGCTAACCCCGAAGTGTAACCTTAAAAGTGAAAATGTAATTGGGGGGCGAATACCGTGATCAATCTATGTATATTTTAATTTGTTGAAGGTCCCAACATAAATAATTACAAATTATCCATGAAATAAAAACACAAAAGGTTTGGAAAAGAAAATTAGATACATTTTATTCACTTTTAAAGATTAGTGAAATCATGGTGTATGGATTTTAATTTAGAAAGTGCTGCGGTCCAAACGATTTGCTGCACATTCTATGTTTAAATTATATAAATAAATTAAATAAACTACAAAATGTGATTTTTTGGAATTGTTTATATATTTTTTTTTCAGTTCTATTTCCTGATGAATATGTTAATCTCTCTCTTCAATCTCTCCTCTTTAACTCTCTTCTCTTTTCTCTCTTCCTACTCTCTCCTCTTTATCTCTTCTTTTTATCTCTTCCTTCTCCTCTTTATCTCTCTTCTCTATTCTATTCTCTCCTTTTTTCTCTTTTCTCTCTCCTCTTTATATCTTCTTTCTCCTCTTTATCTTTCTCCTCTTTATCTCTCTCCTTTTTATATTTATCTCTAGTCTTTCTCCTCTTTATCTCTCTCCTTTTTATATTTATCTCTAGTCTTTCTCCTCTTTATCTCTCTCCTTTTTATCTCTTCTTTTTCATATTTATCTCTCGTCTTTCTCCTCTTTATCTCTCTTCTCTTTATGTCTCGTCTTTCTCCTCTTTATCTCTCTTCTTTCTTCTCTTTATGTCTCTTCTATATCCTCTTTATCTCTCTCTTCTCTGTTTTCTCTCCCTTCTCTCCTCTTTATCTCTTTCTTCTCTATTCTCTCTCCTCTTTATCTCTCTTCTCTGTTTTCTCTCCTTCTCTCCTCTTTATCTCTTTCTTCTCTATTCTCTCTCCTCTTTATCTCTCTTCTCTGTTTTCTCTCTTTCTCTCCTCTTTATCTCTTTCTTCTCTATTATATCTTCCTTCTCTCTCTTATTTATCTCTCTTCTCCCTTATCTCTCTAATTTCACTTTTCTCTCATTTCTATCCCTCTTCTCCTCTCTCTTCTCTCTCTTTGTCTCTCTTTCTCTCTCTATCACTCTTATTTCTCTATTATTAGAGTCAATCCTCCTAGTGTACAACTAAAATCTACTCTTATACTTCAATTAAACCAATGCTGCACATTCATACAAAACGTATATCATAAAAAAGTACGAACTCATAACAAAATTATCTTAATCCTTAATATCTCTACTTAGTTTTACTTTCGGAAAAGTTTAGAGATATTCTTTTTAAACAATTTTTTCTTGATTCTTTTTAAAAGTTTGTTTATTTTCAGTGTGCATCCAATTTTCTTTCCTGATGCAGATGGTAAGTTCTGTGATCTGAATGGGATCATCAAATCATTGTCAATTTCATCAGATTTAAAGTCTTCAATGGTGATAGAATCTGTCCCTTCGTCTTCGATTCCTTCTTCAATGAATCTTAAACCAGTTATGAATTGAATTCTTTTCTTCTGATTGCGCCAGTTGAAACGGTGTTGGATATAAAAGTATCTGTTCTTCAAGAAGAAATCTGGACCAGGTATGAGTTCCTCGCCATCAGAGGTCCACGGATGTCTCAGTTCTGTGCTTTTAGGCCTTTCTGGGCTCTTTAATCCAAGCACAGATGGGCGATTTCTTGACAGAATATCTTTTCCAATCATTTTCGTACCCATTTTCACAAATGGAGGTAGAGGATCTCTACTTGCTAAACTTGCGACTCTTTTAGGTCCTTTGAAAGTGTCTAGTATCACTTCATTATCAATTGACCCCACGAAAGCATTTAGTGAATCTCCACTTGCAAAGCTGTTGAATTTACTATCTTCTTTAAACGTATCCAAAACCTTGTAACTTTTATCTGCTTTCCTGAAGGAATTCAAAGAATCTCCGCTACCGACATTTTCTATTGTTTGTTCTTTGGATGCAAATTCAATCTCATCAATCTCATTTGTAACTTCAACTAATTCTGTGGTCGATGGCTTCGTTTCAAAGTTTTCGTTCAAAACTTGAATTGATCTGATTTCATATTTACCTCTGTCGTTCACTTCTAAGGCATCTTTGTCTGATTCTGGGTTGGTGCGTTTTATCTCTTTTCTTTCGGTCTCCATTTTTGTAATATTTTCCTCCAACAAGTCCGTATCCAATTTCTCCACCGTCTCACTGTCCAAAGTCAAGACCAACATAAAATATGCCGTCAAAAGAATAATATACGTTGAATTACTCAGAATAATAAGCTGGAAAAGTCCCCATAACCAAGGACATAAAAATAACCCTGCAATTGCCGCAGATTTATCCATATTTAATTCGCTTTAGAAAGTTTGTTGCAAAGAATTAACAATATTTGCTTGCATAAGAAAAATATAATACTCGTAACAGAGTTTATGAGATAAAGCATTATTGAGATGGACGTTGTTTTATTCTATTATTGTGAGGGAAGTTCAAAATTAATAACAATGACAGGCATTCAATTTATAACTGAGAAGCAATGAAGGAAAGATAACAATTGATTTTTGGATTATTTTTTTCTCTGTTAAAATAAAACATTCTTACAACAGCGGTTAATAATATCTAAATTTGTAATTAACAAAACTACATAAAATATTTTTAAAACGTAGTGAAACGCTTTTATTGGAAAATCAATAATCCAAAAGTGTTTGTACATTAAAAAAAATATCTACATACAGTGGCTCCAAAAAGTGTTCGTACACTTACGAATTTCAGTTAAATACGGCTCTAACCATTGATAAAAATTAATATTTCAAAATGGGAATGTTTTAATAATATCTATAACTTGTTCTTAACAAAACTACATGAAATATTTTACAAACATAGTACAACTTTTTTTTTGGAAGATCAATATACAAAAAGTAACAAAAAGTCATCTCACAAAAGTTTTCGTACGCTTTAAAAAAAAAATCTCCAAATAGTAAATATTCTAATATATTTTGGTAATTTAGTACTTAGTAGGATATCCTATAACTAGGGCAACTTTTTTGTTGCAGTAAAACTGGAAAAGTTGCATTTATCATTCCTTAAAGTTGCATTTATTTTTGATACTCTACTCTAAAATAAATTATTCGTAAAAAAATGAAAAAATTCAAAATATATTGACAATTTTAGTCGCGTACAACAGTATTATAATACATTCTTAAATACAGAAGAACGTTGAATGGTCGATCCTTGGCCAGTAATTTTTTTAACATTAAAAAACTGCGTCAGCCGCAGTCATATAATGTGTTATATCGGATAGCAGAAGCGCAAAATCCTTTCGCTCAACATTCAGAGATTTTAAAACGTCATCTACAAGGCGAACACCATATTGATGATCGACACTCACCTCGCAAAGTCTGTAGTCGATTACGCGAGTTTCCTCTGGATTATCAAGAGTGCCAACCAATGTGTTAAAAGGTACTTGCCATTTATTTCACTTTCATCTGTTGGGACGAACCACTTCTTTCCATGAACTCCTTGTTTGATCCGCAATACTTCGGCGTAGGCAAGATAAGACACACGCGATGGAAGGGTTGGTTCAGAAGGCAAAAAGTGAAATAGTAATTTCATATTAATTAATTTTAAGCTACATTTTAAAAAGTTGCAGGTGGTTGCATTTATACAAAAAGTTGCATTTATGCAGAAAATTGCATTTATGTTGTGGTTATAACTCACTTACAATACACCCCATGTAGGAGGAATTTTGGTTTTAGTACTTTACATGCAGCGTAGAACGTGTCAAAAAAAAGTTGCATTTGTTGCAAAAAGTTGCCATACCTATAACATCCTCAACAGCTTTTAACGTCTGGAAAGAGAGTTTAGTAGTTTTTTTTGTTTTTTTTTGCAATTCCTGCTTCAATGTTCCTTTATTTTTCAATCATTATAGTTTTTAGTTAGCTTTTCTTTTTAGCGTCGTGCCATCGTATTCGAACCTCCAGTTATCTCCAAATTTATTCTATTGGGTTTAAATCTCGTCAAACAGTTTCAGATGAAATTGAAATTGAAAAATTTTCAGTATGTTCTATAGAAATTTTTACAACACTCAAACGTGGATTTTTTACAAAATTTCTAACTAAAAATCTATGATCACGTTGAGTTAACTTTACCGTACGACATTTTCTTACCTTGTTTTCGATCCGATTTTCTTCTTTAAAGCGTTTTATCACATAATGCACCGCAGAACGGGATAAATTTCCTGATTTAGAGTATTCCGAACTGTTTTACCACTACTATGATGAAAAATAATCAATTTTCGAATGCTGTTTGTTGTTTCCTTACTACTACGAGCTATTAAAAATAATAAGTAGAATATTACGAAGCAAGTAAGCAAAGATTAAAGACAAACGATTTTTTGTAGGGAAATGTCAAGTTCTGCATATGGGTTACAGGAACAGTGGAGCCGAGTACTGTCTTCAGGGAGAAAAGGTAAAGGAGGGAGAAACAGTCAAGGATCTTGGGGTGATAATTCACAGGGATTTTAAAATGGGTCACCAATGTTCAGCTGCGGGTAAAAAGGCTAATAGGTTATTGGGGTATATTAAAAAGACTGTAACTTCAAGGGATAAGAATATAATCTTGCCGTTATATAAGGGTTTAGTAAGACCACATCTAGAATATGCTGTACAATTCTGGGCTCCATATATGAGAAAGAACATAGAATCAATTGAAAGGGTTCAGCACAGAGCTACAAAAATAATAAAGGGGCTAGCAAATTTCGACTATAATGAACGTTTAAGTAAGCTAAACATGTATACACTGGAAAGAAGAAGAAGGAGGGGGATTTGATTCAGCTTTTCAAGTTTGTAAAACAAGGGGACACAGAGGGCTTAAATTTCAATAGGGATAACAGAACAAGGGGCCATGGGTATAAATTGAATAAGACACATTTTAATCTGGATTTAAGGAAAAACTACTACTTTAATAGGGTAATAGACAGTTGGAACGCGTTGCCAGAAAATATAGTTAATTCAAAGGGAGTGTACGAATTTAAGACACAATTGGATAGTCAGTGGGAATTTGGGAATTCATAAACAAAGGACCAGCCTTGTTGGTCTTAAGCCTGTAGCTGGTCGTCAATATTTGTATTTGTATTTGTATTTGTAAATGTCACCACTATGCAAAAATAAAAAAAAAGCGATAGACAATAATTTTTTTTGATAAATTTATCTGAAAATGTTTCGGTGTGCGATTACTTTTGTGACGTGTTCTTTCTCTGCCTCCTAGCACTTTCATTTTTATAAAAATAAAATTAGTCAATATTTAAAAAAAAAATGTTAGGTTTTATTCAGAATTGCATGGAGATGATATGAAAAATATTGAACTTTATATTCGAATTCAATTCCAGGCAACAGCGCTTTTTCTACACATTTATAAAGTGTACGAATACTTTTGGGACCCACTGTATTAGTAAATATTGTAATATATCCTATAGCATCCTTGACAGTTTTTAAACGTCTGGGAATAGAGTTCACTGTTTTTTTGTAATTTCTGCATCAAGGTTCTTCCGTTCTTCAATCATTTCTGTTTTTAGTTAGCTTTTCGTTTTAATGTCGTCTTCGTACTCTAACCTCCAGTTCTCTCTAAATATGTTTTATTGGGTTTAAATTCAGCGACTGAAGTGATGTTTTCAGAACTTGTGGACAGTTATAGACACCAGAGGCCAACATCGAGTGCCATGAGCTAATCGTTATCTTGATTTAAAAAAAAAAAGTTGTTTCCAATATCCATATCTTGGGTTGATAATTTCAAAATGTCTTAAAATATTTAAATAAAGAGCATGATTAATTATGCCATCAATAAATACCAAATTACATAGTCCTGATGCTGACAAGCACCCATACACAAAGACACATCCACCGCCACGCTTTACTGTTCAAACTAAGTTCTTGGGATTAAGTAAAATTATACACCCATCAGAAACAAAAGTGTTAAATTTGCTATCCATCTGCAAATAAGACATGATTCCAATACTTTTTGGGCTTATTTATCATTGATTTTGAGAAGGAAATCCTGAGTTTTCTATTTTTCACTCTTACAAAAATTTTCTTCGGGCAGAATGCCCATTTAATCCAACTGATCTGAGCACTCGTCAAACAGTTTCAGATGAAATTGAAGTAAAAAAATTTTACAGCCCTCAAACGAGGATTTTTCATAAATTTTCTAACTATAAATCTCTGATTACGTTTAGTTAACTTTGCCGGACGACCTTTGCTTACCTTGTTTTCAATCCTATTTTCTTCTTAAAAGAGCATTTTATCACATACTGCACCGTAGAATGGAATAAATATGCTAATTTAGCAATATTCCGAACTGATCAATCACTACTACGATGAAAGATAATAAACTTTCGAATACAATTCGTTGTTTCTTTACGACTACGAGCCATTTTACATAATAAGCAGAATATTAAGAAACTAGTAAGCAAAGATTAAAGCCATACGATTTTTTAAATGTCACCACTATGCAAAATAAGAAAAAGCGATAGACGATAGTTAAATTCATGAATCTATCTGAAAATGTTTCGGTGTACTATCACTTTTTCGACGTGTCCTTTGTCTCCCTTCATGCATTTTCATTTTTATGAAACGAAAAGAACAAAAATAAGACTTGAAATAAATGAAGTATCAGATCTGAAATTACGTAACAGAAAATTGGAAAAATAATTGCTTTTTCAGTAGTACTGGTTTAGCAAGCCAAGTAATCGTAAGGTTTAATATCCATTCCAGTTTTTCTATAACTACCAAATAATGGTTGATTTAAGTACACTTACTCGGGTTTTTTATAATGAAACTTATTTAATTATAATAATAAGGAAATGTTTAAAATTGCATTCATTAAACTAATATATAATGTATAAAATAAAGCATATTGCAATCAAATATCTGGAATAAAATTAATGTGATGCCTATCCAAACACACGAACACAAAATTGAACAGGACAGAAAGACGGACAGACAGACTTTCGCAACCAATTTCACTCACTAAATGAAGATAAGTACTCACAGTATACAAATTTTTCTGCAATAAGATAAAAAGAATTGTTGGGAAAATTCTGTGAAAGGTTTATGAAATATTTTTAGTATTCATTTGAGACAAAATTTATTGTACATTTAAAGCCAAACAAAATGGAATTTAACCAAAATAGAAATTTGCGATTGTTTGCGAACGATCTTTTTAAGCTTCGAAATTGAATTTTAGTAAATTTAATTTGATATTTTTTAAACTTTAATTATTTTCCCAGAATGCACAAATATAGGTTTTACGTTTGATCTGTTTCTTTTGAAATTTAATTAATATATTCAATGATAGATATTCTTCTCTCAATATTCAGACAACAAACTATTTTAGTAGTTTTATAATCCAGAAATAATAATTAAAAACTAAATGAACTGAAATAAACAGAATGTAAAAAAAAAAATATTTTTTATTGATATAAAATCTATTTATTCAAAACATATTTCAAAGATGTCCGCTGATATCGGATTATATATATAACACAATTGTTCCTTCATTTATTAAAAGTTTCTCAATCATCTTAAAAATATATAACTTCCTTGAATTAAATATCTGTTTCTTTATAAACGTCTCATCTAATAGACCAATTAAAACACCAAATGATAAAAAGAATCCAATAAGCTATATTTTTATTTTTGGAAAACAGAAACCTTGTATGGCAACACCATTTTTTTCACTCTATTTTATAAACAAATAAAAATCGTTTGCCCGAAATAAAGCTTAATTAGAATCTTGGTTCTGAAAAATTCTTTTCAGTTGAATAACTCTGCAGAAATAAATAGAAAAATACTATATAATCGAATAAAAAAGATAAATTCGAGTTTATTTTTTTCGTCTACCAGAACGCTTGTTCTGCTCCTAGCTTCTTAGAATAGTTGGGGGAAAGCGAGCGTATCATTACAAATCGGAAGCGAATGATATGAACTGAAGAAGCGGCGGTTCTTCCCCCGTCGTTCGCTTTTCGGTGTATTTTTTTTAGAACGACACAAAGAGAAGAGGGGAGCCGGGGGTTGGGGGAGTGGAGATTTCTGCCGTTGTCTCCCAGTTGACACCGAAGTAAATTGCTTTCTGTGCATCGACGTCACTGATATGACTGCCATATTGTATTTCCTTGTCCGCGGCGGAATTCTTGAACAATCTTCCCCCTTTCCATCATCGGGAGGAGAGGCTGAGGGAACATCTCCATATGGCAGTTCAGTTTGAATGAGCGCGCTGATTTCAGATCCAAATTCTCCATCGCAATTAGGGTTTGCGTATTACTGACATTTTGATAACCGTCTCAAAAATTCTCACAAACAGTTTTTAATTATTTTAATCTCTATTTTGATCTTAGCGAGCTGTTTCTAAGTTCGCTAATAGCAGCAATTGATGCTGTGAAGGCAAAGAAAATTAAATTATTTGTTGAGTAAATATTCACAAACATTTACTACGAAATTTATTTCCTTCCATTCGTTTGAAATAGCGAAGCAATCCTTTTTACTTTTAGTATTCATTTTGTTTTTATCGTGTTCTGATTTTCGATGAAGTATTTTAGTAAGTCTGGGTGGTGATACATCTTGTACTACTCCCATCATTTTCAAATTACTAAAATTGAAAGGTAACAAAGTGGACCTAGTTCAGTTAACGCATCAAATAAAACTAAAATTATTTGTTATATTCTACACAAGTTGCATTCAAGTTGAAACCCAGTTATTTATATATATATATATATATATATATATATATATATATATATTAATGTTCAATTTGTAGCGCGCAAATTAATGACTTTATTTCCACGTTTATCTAAATCACTTCAAAGTGTCATCCCCATTCATTTGATTCTTTCAAAATTGCTCTGCAATTAATTCTCGAAAGGCTTTAACATGGATTTTAATCTAATACACACAGTATGCCAAGCAGTAGTCTACGCCTTTTAAATAATTACTAGTGCTTTAAAATAGTGTCCACTTCGAGATTGTCGTTGATTCTAACAAGACTTAATGATGAATTTGTAATTGATCAATTTAATTAATGAAAAGTGTTTAGAATGTATAATTTAAATGTAGTCTTATTCGTGGGTTGTGTTGGGGATAATTAAAATTTTTGAGTGAGTAATGAGTTTAAAAATGAATCGTTAATTAAATCTTTCAAACCGACTAGACACCCCTATGCAGTCGTATTTATTAAGTTCCTCCCATTTGGCGGAATCGTGACTAGTCGCAAATTTAACCTTATTATTATTATTATTATAAGAAAGCCGCGGTAGCTCAGTCAGTAGAGCGTCGGGCTCGCATCAGAAGGGTTGTGGGTTCTGTCCTCGGCGGAGCCTACAATTCTGATGATTACGAGATCGGCGTTTCGATCTGGCTAAAGACTAATTATCATTCACTAATGGTGACTGGGGCACGTTAAATAGGTCGTGATCACAATGTCCCCCATGTTCCCATACCAAATCAATACCTCTGGGGGTACCTGATCAGGGGGTTATAGGCCTCTGATTGAGATCTAAATTACGATAGGTGTGAGTGAATGGATGTATGAAAGGAACCTTCCTGTAAAACGGATGTGTCATGTATGTCGAGCAAAGTCGGACTTCCTCCCAATGGGGCTCAATAACATGGAAGGCGCAACCCCCTCCCCTCTTGCCGTCTTCGACGGGCCTGGCACTCCTCTGGTATGCCAGTGTAGGCATAAGAAACAACAACAACAACATTATTATAAGATGTTAATCTTACATGGATACCAATCTGAAATTATCAAATATATCTGCAAACAAAATACTCGTTTAGTATTCGGTTGTCAAAGCAAATCAAAAAGACATCAATATGTTAGGAGACTCTAAATGGGAAAGGATTGAACCAAACGAGAAAAATTTTGCCGAATAACAAAGCATAGAATTGTATAGAAATTATATCTATCTATATTTTTTCTACTATTCTTCCATACTATTTTTCTTCTTTCTCTATAGAATTCTATGGAACTCTACAAATTTTGTTTCGTAAGGGACGGACTGCTTTATCTATATAGCCAAGTGGGAACCTTAGGAGCGTGGAATTCTTGAATGATCAAAAATCTTTCCCAGTTTGTCCTGAGTGTAAGAAGGCAATCGCCTCTAGTGATTACGTTTTTTCCTGTATTGAAACGAGCCCTTCAAAAGTATTGCAGAATCCTAATGACATAATAACTTCTTTGAAGACAGATGACTTGTTGAACTTGTTCTAACATGTGGCAAGACCAGATGCAATAAATAAAAGTAACAATTACAACCGTAAAAAAGCACACATGTCTCAATGGTATAGACCTCCACCATTTTAATTTTCAGAATTCTGTACAGTTTTAAAATTCTAGTGAACGCGCATAAAAGTGTTCATAAAATATCTAAAAAGATGGCTGTTAAATTCAATGATCTACGTAATAGCTAAAACAGACCCCGTAAGAAAGCTTTTGCTAGGACAAAAATTACCTTAAGGCCGAACAGTTGAAAATGGAATTCTTTCCATACCTCTAGACATTTGTTCAGACATCCAAACAAAATTCGATGAATAAAATTCTTCAGTCATTCTTTTGGTCTTCTATAATCCTTCATTTCAAAACCTCTGCCCTTAGGAACATTTTGGGGCTTTTTAAACCTCAAAGATCGTCATTGTTAAATGTTCCCAGTCAAAAAATAGAGATGAGTCGTTTTTCTAGTTGTGAGTTGTTCGAATAACAATGTTATTGCAAATAAGCAGTTAAGAACTGATGTACGAGTAGAAAAAAAAATTAACAATGAGAATTGTTCAGAGGCTGAAGACTGCCCTTTTGCAAGAATGCCTTGGTCATGAATTATGAAGAGAAAAGCATTATTACAAAATATTGACACGTAGAAGTAAATAACAATTCAACAAGAGAAAAATTAGAGTTTTTTTGAAAGACAAACACAAAGAAAATATGACATAATCACTGGAGTAAACGAACAACATTCGGCAAATTTCATAAGGTTTTAGAAAAGTTAAAATACTATACCGAAAATATAAGTTGTTAGAAAAAAATAGAAATGAGAAAATATCGTTCGTAACGAAAGTCCAAATGGCGGTTTTGAACCCGTAACTTTTTTTAACTTTTAATCGTTGCACACACAATCGATAGTTGTATTTTATCTTTTACACTCATTGGAACGTGACTCTACTTTAAAAAAAAACCTTCGATGCACATCGCAGAATTCCTTTATTTATGTTCTCCTTCAATAATATATATATATATATATATATATATATATATATATATATATATATATATATATATATATATATATATATATATATATTTAGTTACTAGGGTGCTCCGCCCTCTGCTCGCCAACCCGTTTACGTTTCATATATTTACGTTTCAAAACTGAAAAAGATTTCTATAGAATTTATTAGGTCCTAAACTAAAAAAGTAAATATTTTTAGGTGCTATGAAATTTACATGTGTCTATTCCGGATAATATTGCCGTCTTACAAATGAAACGCACTACGTCAAAAAAAGTTACGAAAAAAACGAAGGAGGAAATTCTCTCTAGCTAAACTCACTACGTGTGTTTCTTAAGAAATCTATTCAAGCGATGAAAAATATTATTTTTATACACTCACGCTCACTTACATACACTTCACCAGTCTAAAGAACATCTAATTTTGGTCTACAAAAGCTAAATACACTTGTTCATGGGAATTTTTTACTTAGTGAGTTTCATTTGGGTTTGTCGACGAAGGACCAATGCACAAATATCTTTGAAAATTTCAACTATTTTTTTATAAATTTAAATAAATGTTTATACAATTCTGTTTAAAATTATATATTATTTATGAAAATACGTTGTGTAGAAGTATTTTAAACAAATTTTTGAAAATACCTGTACGTACCTGAAGTAATGTCAATTTCATGCTTTAAACTTCAATACACTCAAACCTGTTTTTGTGCGGTAGATAGGGACCGCATAAAAGAAAACGTATAAAAAAATCTTCCAAAACTTCACGAGTAGCTATAAAAAATATTTTTCGCAACACATGTAAGAAATATTTTTTATGCGGTGAATAGGGACCGCATGAAAAAAAGTCTCACGTAGAAAATTACTCAAAACCTTACGAAATAACTAGAAATTGCTTTTTTAAAACACGAGGCTTGGCAACTACTTGAAATCTCGTCAAACCTTTTGCCACAAGTTATAACTAAAAAGTGCAAACAATTTAGAAATGCGAAATTAATTCAGAGCGAAAGAAACGCGAGTTTTCGTTTTATTCCCTTTCTTTTAAAAATATCGTCTGTCCCAAATATTCGGAAATCTTTTACATTGCGCAAAGAACAAAAATAACACTTGAAATAAATGAAGTATCACAGAGCTTAAATTCTATTAAAAAAAATAATAATAATTTAGGGAAAAAAATTGCTTTTTCAGCAGTACTGGTAAAGCAATCTAAGTACGTGTTAAACTTTTTTTATTTAAGTAATTTTTATTGATAACTTCGTGAATTATGTTCTACTTTGATTGAAATTTTGAAAGGACTGTAAGAAAATTGTACGGAATAAATATTTTTCATATACCGCACAAAAACAGATTTGAGTGTATCTCAAAAATGTGTGTTTTTTCCATAAACTGGTGTACTGGTCCCCTTAGCAAGACGATAATGATTTTTTAGCAATTGTGTAAATACATTTTTGGCAAACTTGTAAATGGAAGGAAAATAAAGAAAAACAATAGGGTATATATAATAATATAAAATAAAGACAAACAAGTAAAATATGCTAACATATCATGAAACTTTTGACATAGTGTTTCACTTGTAATCCGACGATATATTAACATATACCAAATATTATGTGGAGAAATGAAGCGATTACTCATGATCACAGAGCCTATTAATGACGCTTCAATTTAGTTGCTACAAAAATTTCTCTTCCAGTAAACAATAGAGTACACTTTTGATGTTTACAAAGTGGGAAAAGACAAGGAGTGGACCTAATGGACAGGCGATGGCATCTACAGGAAGCAAGTAGCCGTCTGGGACACTTGACGCCAGGATACGGAAGTACTGTCTATCAAGCACTAATGAATGGGGGAAATGCAGTGGGTGGAATTCTGATATTCTTTCAATACCTTCTTTTCTGAGAGTTATTTCGAAGCTCAGCTGAACTCTTGCCACCCCGAAAAATACTTCTATTGACGATCCCACTCCAAAAACCTAAACCATACCTACAGCGCGCTTACGTTCCCGTATTATTTCGGACTTGATTGATACTCATATACTCAGATTCTCTCACCCGGTTTTTCAACGTGCGGCGCCGCTGCGGCATCGAAGCCCAACTAGGCACACATAACCGTGAAATGACGGAAATACTCATTTCGCGCCATTTGCGATAAATATTCTATCGAAGAAAACGTGTTTATTTCGATTACGTGGTGTGCAAAAAAGTATATTTTGAAACAAAATAGACGTTACTGGATACAACCATTTATTAATTAATATTTATATTCCATTTATTTATGAAAACAAGATACTTCTGAACAGAGACGCGTGTGCGGCGAGTGGTGAACTGCGGTACAAATTGCACGCAAGTTGGACGTGCGGCGACGGAGGCATGTGTGCACTATTCCATTGGATCTAATATATCTCATACCGCACTTGCGTTGCGGCAGCGGCGCCGCACGTTGAAAAACCGGATGTGTGCACTGGGCCTAATTGTATCTATTAAATTAAATTCTTTACTATTAATAGCTGGGGTAGCCCAGTTGGAAGAGACTAGGCACGGGAGTGTGTGTTGGTGTTAGTTAGTTAGTTAGTTGGAAGAGTAAAAAAAACGCGGATTAACTTGCGAGTTCGAAACTCCATCCAAATACCGGCGTGAACGCACGTTAAATCTACCGTTGCCTCAAATATCCACACGTTTGCGTGGTGTGGAAGTTCGGCGAGGTGGAATGCCAGTTCAGGTGTTCTCGTCATCTGACCGTGGCTCAAAATTACGAGGCGCTGTCCTCGAATCTTTCCCTTCGGGATGGATCTCACACAGTCACCAATAACCCGTTGCGTTGCTCTAGTGTCAATTCAACTCTTGAGTCGCCATCTGTAGTGGCGGTAAAAAAACTTCCTACCGCAACTTACACGAAGAAAATTAACTGAAATGTAATATAAAATACTTTTCGACACAAATGCGGTGTAATGAGAACAAGCTTAGAAGTAGTAAGGCAAGTAAAGTCCCGCCCTGCCGGTTAACGCTCTAAGCCATATGGTGGGTGGGTAGGGCGGGGTATCAAAAGGCAAGTAAAACCGGATTGATATTTATAGTTTTTCGAGCTCGGTTACAGTGTACAAGACAGGATTTGCATATTAAAAGACAGTTATAAATTTCAGATTCGATCACAGTGTGGTGGTGGGGACTCTACCTAACACATGAAAAGTATAGATTACACAGTCCAGTCACATTAATGTGACCACCACCTACTTTCGACGTCAACGTGAAATAATCAATCACAAAAGGCAGGTGACAGCACATTGCAGTGGAGTGTATATAAACGTTGTCCTAGGGCATCGGAAAGCATTTCAATCGTTGGCGTAATGCAGAAACGTAGCGATTTATCCGACGTCCAAAAGGGCATGATTATTGGCTTTCGATCCAAGGGTGGAAGCATTTTGGAAACGGCTAATTCTGTGAACTGTTCGCGTGCCGCCGTGGTAAAAGTATACCGTGCATGGCAAAATGGCACTATCCAAAATCAGCGGCGTGGCACATGTGGTGCACCACGGGCTATAGATGACAGAGGCGAACGAAGGCTACGGAAATGCGTTCGGGCGAATAGACGTGCAACTGTTGAGCAAACGACCGCCCAGATGAACCAAAGGGCTGCCAAGAGTGTATCCTCAACAACGGTTCAGCGAACGTTGCTGCGCATGGGCCTCCGCAGCAGACGCCTGGTTAATGCACCTGTGCTGACTGCTGTTCATCGGCGACGAAGGCTGGAATTTGCACGCCAGTACCGCAACTGGACGTCCCCAGAGTGGCGAAGTCAAGGCTTTTTCCGATGAATCACGTTTTATGCTCCATCGGACAGATGAACGTTGGCGTATACGGCGTGAAGCGTCTGAAAGCAAACACCCTGCAACAATTTCCGTGGATCCTCAACCGCGTAATCTAGCGCAGCTGGCCACGGCACTGGAGTCGGCATGGCTCAACATCCCAGTGAACACCTTCAGAAACCTAATTGACTCTCTTCCTGCACGTCTCGCAGAGGTCCGCTCTGCCAAAGGTGGTTATTCTAGCTTTTGACAGGTGGTCACATTAATGTGACTGGACAGTGTACAAACAAATGTAAACCGATATTTATTTAAAAGATTTATAAAGTATAATTTTGAAATAATTAGGTTAAAGTATACTAGTTAGTACCGTAGAATCGGGTAAAAGAAGCAGTTCTGAATTTCACAGCAGTATTAAGCCTTTTCCTTGTACACTCAAAATTATGATTAATACCTTAAAAATCCGGTGGCGGTCTATACTATAATTCCTGAGGGTCAAAAAAATTTAATTTTTTGAATCTAATTTTGAATTTTTTAAGTTAAATTTCGATTTTTTTTAAGCGTAACATCTAATTATTATCAAATCGGTACGAATAGAAGCAGTCACCTGTTGTTTATTCTATTTCAAGTCTGATTTCTCGCTAGACGATAAAAAAAAATTACTGTCTTTTAAAAATCCTTTTTAAGCTTTAAAAAAAACCTTAAAACACCACCAATAAAAGGTTTATTTAGAAAAAGAAAAGAAAATTAGGAACAATAATATTGTTTTTTTTTTTAATTTCAACTTTACAAAAAATTACATTCTTAAGTAGAACCAACAACTTTAAATGGTAAACCATCAATTATATTTATAAAATAGAAAATACTCTGAGCCTTAGAAAAATAATAGTTGGTTTTTCCGAATCATAGAAACGTTTTGAGGCACATTTGCACAAATTCTAGAAGCAAAAAAGGAAAATCAATGAGTTTGTAATTTTTTAGTTATTAAAAAGGAAGAGTAGGTACCTACAAATTATTATAAAATTGGTAACAATAAAAATACCTAATGACGAGTCATGATTGCACAATTTCTTCAAAACAACGAAGCAAAATAAAAGAGTTTACAAAATTTCTGCGTTGATGGAAAAACTTTTCTGCCCTCGACGAAGTTTTATAGTTGTAGGTAGCTTCCCCAAAAGTTGTTCTCCAGTAAACAGATGTCAGGGACTTGGGGGAAATCGTAGGTGAATTCCTCATATTCTCTCTTTGTAATTTTAACCCTTCTTTGCATGATTTTTTCTTTGTTAGTGAAATAAATCAAGGTGATATAATTCATGTTCAAAATTAAAGGAAAAATGGTTAAAAAAATCTTAGTATATATTTATAGTATAAATTTAGTAAAAAACAATAGGATGGTATCATGTGGTATTTTTAAAATTAAACGCAAACTTTTTCAAAAATTGCTCTAAAAATAACATAAACACATGTTACAAACCTTTCTTCCACTCATTTTCACTTTTTTAGCAATAGAAACTCAAATATAATAAAACAAAATTAAAAACGAAATCATACGTTTATTGCAACTACAACAAACAGCGGAATGACAACTTCAAGCTCGTTTTACTGATAGTGACACTTGCTTATTTTTGACAGCTATGTTTTTTTTTTTTTTATGCAATGGACATTAAAAAGGTATCCAGACGCGATCAACTTAAAGTGAACTTGTTCTTTTATATAATTTTTTGGCATTTAATGTTATGATGGAAATTTCCACCATTATGCAAAGAAGGGTTAAACCTCAAGAAGGTGATCAGTAACGCTTCTATTTACCTAAAAAAATGTGGAACTACAAGTTCTAAGAAGCTGAAATTTTGCTGGGTGATTCTTCTTATACCGTAGGGGTGCACTAAGAAAGGACTTAGAAAAATTCGAATCGGAAGATGCCTAAAATTAACCTAAGGCCTAAGCCAAAAGCAATTCGAAGTCGCCATAGAAATAACATAGAGTATAAAACGATTGCTATACGCAGTTCAGATTGCTTTACCAGTGTTGATCGAAAAACAATTTTAATTATAATATTCATGTGTGATCTGACTTTTTACTTCTTCTCATGATGAAAATAATATTTATAAATATTTGATTGATGAAGAAAGAATATTTAAAGCATTTAATTTTACGTAACTAACATTTTGTAATGGAACACGAAAGCCTAAAAGAAAAACTCATTGATCATGAAAGCGTAATTTTGCTTTTCGGTATGCTGGCAACGTCAGAATTAATGTTCAATTTGTTAAAATTTTATTTAGAATTCTTTATTTGGGTATTTGAGTTGACAGCGAGATGGTACGGTCAATTTGAGGATTCTTTTTGCTTATAAATCATTATTGTTTTTATCAATATTTTTCGTCTTTTGTCGAATTGCTCTATTTCAGAATATATTCAGGAAGACAAAATATAGCACGTTGGAACAGAATTGTTTTTTCATAATTTTGCATTTTTTTCAGGGATTGGGATTTTGTTTCAATTTACATTATGTGTTCCGGTATATTACCTTTGCAGAAATGTTATTCAGAAGTTAAATTTTAATGATTTATTTATTTCCTGCAAACTATCACTAGACATTGATAATTCCTTGGAGGTATATGTATATTTCGACCAACTTTCTTTACATCTTTGGTTAAATACGTAATGATGTGCCAGATTGCTGTATCATAAAATAAATAAAATATACCCATCAAAATATTTTAAAAGCGTGTAATTTCATATTTTAAAATAACAAGTAAATAAAAAAAAAACCTTTAAGATAAGATGGGTTACGTTCAATTGAAATGGGTAGTCATACGTTGTAGCTCAAATATATTTCAAAAATTTGATGCAGTTTTCATTGAAAAACGATTAAAATCAATTAAATTTCATTTGTTTTTCGTGTTTCATTCGGTGTTATTGAAAGTTGTACTTCATAGTCAAGGAACTACATCTATCAATCTAAATAGGTACGTGCTTTCTATTTAGAAACCGAATTTCTGTGAATTTAAAAAAGTATAGTAAGAGTTCAATTTAAAACTGTATGTCTGTTGGAAAAAAGGGAATTTGAAACAAGACTTTGTTGATATTGGAATAATATCACAGTTAGTAATTTTGTCTCAAGTGACAGAAAGTCGAAGTTGCTTACTGAACATATTGAAGCTGTTCTTATCCAACTTATGTATCAATCGTTGAATGCAGTGCTTTTCGTTTTGGTAAAAGCGCTATAAAATCTTTATTTCTACCACAAGCTCTGTTATTCCACATGCCGCTGAATGGAATTTTCAGGAAAAATTGCCATTTGTGCTTCTAACTAAATTAGTCACGAATGCCGTAACAATTTAACTTACCATCCTCTCATATTGATGATGAAATTCGAAAATTTCGCATACTAGGTGCAAGAATGGCACAAATCAAACATATTCATAGGAAAACTAAGTGCAAGACTATCCGCTATTACTGGAAATGTGAACGGGAATTTTCGTAGTCACACGTAAACTTAAAATCAATTTCTGTAGTAGTCACATAAAAAAAAAAACTTTCAGCATAAGTGCGACGAATATGAAATGGATTATATGGATGGATACAGCATATATGTATATTTGCGTCCGAAGTAAATTATAGAAGCTATGGGAGAAGTTAAAATGGATATTAAATTTATTAAATTATTATTAAATTTGCGCTATTTTCAGTCCCATGGTGAATTGATTTTGATCTTTTTTTCGTATGAGAGCGAATAAACAGTAAGATTGTTAGGATCTTGTGTGGTGACCCAATTCGAATTTTCCTTCGAGAGGAAAACTCATTCTTCGTATTCTGGATTATTGGAATATCAGTTCGATAATATTAACTAATTGGATAGGTTTTTGGTTGCATACATGGCGATGAAACGCTTATTAAAAATTAACACGTATCAAGCAAACTAAAGGCTATGGAAAATTATATAGAACAACCATCCACACTTTTTCACACTCCATCTCTCGAATTATTTTAAATTCTTTTTTTTTACCACATTCCATAATCATGGTTGCAGTTTACAATATTATCGTTTATGCTTGCTTAGTAAAAATATTGAAAGAATAATTATCGGATCGTTTGCACTTGCATAATAAATATTATATAATAATTCTCGGATCGTTTGCACTTGTGTAACAAACCTAACATAATAATTCTAGGATCGTTTGCACTTGTGTAACAAACCTAACATAATAATTCTAGGATCGTTTGCACTTGTGTAACAAACCTAACATAATAATTCTCGGATCGTTTGCACTTGTGTAACAAACCTAACATAATAATTCTAGGATCGTTTGCACTTGTGTAACAAACCTAACATAATAATTCTAGTATCGTTTGCACTTGTGTAACAAACCTAACATAATAATTCTAGGATCGTTTGCACTTGTGTAACAAACCTAACATAATAATTCTAGGATCGTTTGCACTTGTGTAACAAACCTAACATAATAATTCTAGGATCGTTTGCACTTGTGTAACAAACCTAACATAATAATTCTAGTATCGTTTGCACTTGTGTAACAAACCTAACATAATAATTCTAGGATCGTTTGCACTTGTGTAACAAACCTAACATAATAATTCTAGGATCGTTTGCACTTGTGTAACAAACCTAACATAATAATTCTAGGATCGTTTGCACTTGTGTAACAAACCTAACATAATAATTCTAGGATCGTTTGCACTTGCATAGTAAATATAATATTCTTATTCTCGGGCGGCAATAAAAATTCGATTTTCGGTTTGCCTTGCACACGCTCCTAACCACACTATTCCCCTTTCGTTCTTACTTTGTAAACGACCCCCCAACTGTGACAGCCATTGGCCACGGCAGCGTAGATATTACAGCCTGACAGCCTACTGAAAATACCCTAATGATGAAACAGTGCCTTCTATAAAGGCCGGAGACTGATTTTCCCCCTTTAATAACCCGCCGTCGTTATTGGGAATGAGAGAATTGATAACCTTCTCCCGTCTTCCCTTCTTGCGCGCTTTCTTATAGGATCCTTTATATCCGGATGCGGTTTATGACAAAAAAGAAGGACCTGCGTTTCCATCCCAATCGCTTTGCATCCATTCCAGCGCTCAATAAATTAGGAGCATGTGTATTAAGATGGAGTTTTACGAGCCTGTCCAACATGGCGGCGTCATTAGAATTCGTGCTTTGGAGAAGAAAATCAAGTCGCGGATTAAATATGATCGGATGCATATGAAGTGATTTGGAGATTTTTAAATTAAACTCCTCGATTCGAGCGGATTTTTCTTTGGAGGGGGAGTCTTTTTTTGCTGTTGTTCGATTGGGTTTTTGTTGTTGCGTTAAGCCTTTTGATAGTTCTGATAGTTTTGTTCTTTTCCTCTACTCCATACGGAAGCGGATTTAAATACTTTGAGATTGAGTAGGTTTATTTAGAATAATAAAACCTGAATTCCAAACCCTTCTTTTACAATCACTGGAATCCACAGTTTATTGTTACCGATTCCAAAAAAAATATATGTCGCAGCGGGAATGCAACTCAACTCTCAATTACAGATAAGAAATCGCTTTCGTATTCTAAATGAATTAAAAATAAGATTGTTCGAAGATATTTTCCCGTTTTAGTCAGAGCCACGGTAACCCAGTTGAAAGAACAACGGATTAGCAACCAGAGGGTTGCGCGTTTGACTCGATGCAGACAAAGTCCGTCATGTACACGGGGGCTGGTTCAAGTTAAATCTGTCGTGGCCTCAAATGTCCTCACGTTGGCGTGGAAATTTGGAGAGTGGAATGCCCGCTCAGGTGTTGTTCTCGTCATCTGACCGTGGTTAAAAATCACGAAGCTCTATCCTCGGATCTTTCTCTTCAGGATTGATCTTTGATCGTCAGCAATAGCCCATTATGTTGATCCAGTGCGACGCTGATATCCACCTACCTTCACTCGCTAGTTGTGTGTTTTTTAGCTGTGTTTTAGGTACTATGGTGTCTGCTTGTTTCAAATGCTGTAAAATAGAAATAAATGTCTAGTGAAATATCCTGAAATAAATCTCGCATCATAAGGATTTGTAGCTTTTCACCTCACCTGTTTAATCGCAAACAATGTCCAAAATATTTCTTTATGGTGTCATACATATTATATAGATATACTTTTGAATATATAAAAGTTTATTACAATGATGCTTCTTCGGTGTGCTAGCGTGTCAAAAAATATAGAAATGACTAAAATATTCGGTCACGTATGCTTGTAGTTTTTAACAATACCTCCAGTTATGCATTTTTTTAAATCTGACCAATCTGGTCAGTATCTTCTACTGACGAGACATCTCGTCCATCAAGTCAGTCATCTGGTCAGTCGTCTTACGAACAAATCGCAAACACAGTATGCATACACAGAACGAACGTTCGTCTTGGAGTAGAAAGCTCATTAACTGACATTTTTTTGGAGAGACAAAGTACTTATTTTCATGATGATGAGAAATACATAGCCATATTAAAATCTGGTCAAAGAAAATAAAAACACTATCAAGATGCTTATAAATTGTATATGTAACCTAAACTCTAATAATCTTTAGCCCCACAAGTGATTTCGATAACCCATTCATCAAGATCTGACCAATTCCGCCTGTGCCGAGATTTGATTGGATGTTGGGATTTTATGACGTAAGATCCAAAAATGGACAACGCCAAAGACGCGATATCTTGTCATCAAGATATTGCCAATATTTTTGAAGGACGATTTCAAGTTCTAGTCAGTTTTCTTCGGATGACGAGATCTTGATGAACGACATATGTGCTTCATCAAGATCTGGTCAGTTTTTATTCCGTGATACCTCATCAAGAAAACCATCAGGAGAGGTGAACAGCAGTAAAAACAATTTACCAGTCGGTTAGTGAGTCTGAGTATCTGCTCTAAGATGGCGATAGAAGTATACGACCCAACCCCAGGCCCTGATTTACCATTAGGCCCGTGAGGCACGGGCCTAGGTCCCCCATAATTTAGGGGGCCCCTAAGTTTCAAAAGTATTTAAAAAGTTTTTAAGTAGTTACATAAATTATTGGGTATTTACGTAAATGTCCGTCAACCGTTTCCCCCACTATCACATTCTTGTAATTACATTAATTATCTAACTATAATGTTTTTAATTTTCATCTGCTTTATTTTGTTGTTGTTGTTTCTAATGCCTACACTGGCAGACCAGAGGAGTGCCAGGCCCTTCGAAGACGGCAAGAGGCGAGGGGGTGCGCCTTCCATGTTATTGAGCCCCATTGGGAGGAAGTCCGACTTTGCTCGACATACATGACACATCCGTTTTACAGGAAGGTCCCTTTCATACATCCATTCACTCACACATATCGTAATTTAGATACCAATCAGAGGCCGATAACCCTCTGATCAGATACCCCCAGAGGTATTGATTTGGTACGGGAACATGGGGGACTTTGTGACCACGACCTATTTAACGTGCCCCAGTCACCATTAGTGAACACGACGGTCTTTAACCAGGTCGAAGCGTCGATCTCACAATCATCAGAATTGCAGGCTCCGCCGAGGACAGAACCCACAACTCTTCTGATGCGAGCCTTTATTTTGTTTTGCCAATAATTATAAGTGATGTCACGATTTTCTCAAACTTTTTGGTGACATCTGTGAAACGGTCAACAGTCAAATACGTAAGTACCAATTATTGTTATAAAATTAGTTTTTGTGATGAACAAATAACAGGGGGGGCCTTCCTGCGTGTTGTGCCTACTATACAAAATTAAAATTTTCTAAATCGGGCCCTGCCCAACCCTGATAATTATTGACAGAGAAAAAAATCACTGAGCTCGTAACCTTGATCTGAAGGTTGCGAAAAGGCAGAGACGCCATTAAAATCCATTAAAATGGAGAGGTTGAAAAGAAGCAAGGTAGAAAAGAGAGTTCCGATAGTTCACCAGTAGCTACAGATGCTCCATTTTTATTCGATGTTTTATTGCACTTGACGCCGTGGGAAGGTCCAAAAGGACAACGAAACTTGACCCTTAGTTGGTCCATTGACCTGTCACATTTATGGCCCTAGATCAATGACTGGGGCAGATAGTATCCTAATCTCTTACCAGGGGCAAATTTCGACAATGGCCACCCCGAAGAAGGTCATTATGGCTCTAAGACCCCCATGGGTTCGGACTAATGGGACACTTTGGCTCTCAAAGAAAGCGCTGAGTGAAAGTTGTAAAATGGTGGCACAGGGCAAACTTTTATTGAGGAGGTGAATTGTTGCGTGTCGTTTGTTTTCGCTTTGCTGGAAGCTTTTCGTTTCTGCTTTCAGACTGGCGAGTTTGTGTGAATGCGATTGTAACTCGATAACATCTGTATTTTCTCAGCAGAGCAGACCCCACTGCTGACGAATCTCAATACGAAGACCTATACAAAGTGGTTTTCCTCTTTGAATACAGTGGCGATTAACTAGACACGTTCTCCTGAGAATGTTGTTAAAAAAGTCATGAACATAAACTAAAGATTGCTATTTTTCGTATTTCAATACCACGAACATTCCATGCTTCTTAAACGTTTTATTTGTAAAAGATATAAGACACACCCGGGTGTTAGATTGAATACAGTAACGATTAACTAAACCAATTTCTCTTGAGAATGGTGTTATAAAAATCTTGAACATAAACTAATTATTGCTATTTTTCGTATTTCAATACCACGAATATTCCATGCTTTCTAAACGTTTTATTTGTAAAAGATATGACACAACCTGGTATTAGATTGAATACAGTAACAATTAACTAAACCACTTTCTCTTGAAAATGGTTTTTAAACAATCACGAACATAAACTAAACATTGCTATTTTTCGTATTTCAATACCAAGAACATTCCGTGATTCTTAAACGTTTTATTTGTAAAAGATATAAGACACACCTGGGTATTATATTGAATGCAGTAGCGATTAGCTAAACCACTTTCTCTTGAGAATGGTGTTATAAAAATCGAACATACACTAACGATTGCTCTTTTTCGTATTTTAATGCCACGAACATTTCATGTTTCTTAAATATTGTATTTGCAAAAGATATAAATCTCAATTGAGGAGGCTGGATTGTAGCGTGTCGGTTACTTTAACTTTGCTGGAGGTAATTTTAGTTAACGTCGTACTAGAGCAACACAACGGGCTATTGACGACGGTCCGGGATCAGTCCCTTCAGAGAAAGATCCGAGGACAACACCTCGTAATTTTGAACCACGGTCAGATGACGAAGCAACACCTGAGCTGGCACCCCACTCTCCAAACTTCCACGCCAACCCAACGTGATTAACTTTGCTGGAAGCTTTTCCTTTACGCTTTCAAATTGACGAGTTTATGTGAATGCGATTGGCTACCAGATAACGTCTGTATTTTCACAGCAGCCCCCATTGCTTGCGAATCTTAATACGCAGACCTAAACAAAGTGGTTTCCTGTTTTATATCTTTTTCAAATAAAATGTTTAAGAAGCATGGAATATTTATGGTATTGAAATACGATAAATATCAATCGTTAGTTCTTTGCTCAGATGACAAAATGTCATAAGTCACTTTTTTAATTTTTCGTGACAGCAATTTCAAGATTCAACATGTGGATCTGTGGTTTATGATTGATTACAATTTTCCCACCTTTGTTTTCTCATAAACTGAAAGAAAAAGACTTACGACATTTTGCCACCTTCCTCTGAAGAAAGTGTCTTGTTAATCGTTACTGTATTCAGAGATTCATATGAATCTGAACAGCTAACAAGTAAAATCAGGACAATTTTATAAACTGTCTGAGAGAGTTTTTTTGCAGAGTAAGCATAAACAAACATCCGGAGAAGAAAAAATATTTTCCGGTTTAGAACAAAGATTATATATTACAATTTTGGCGTTCTATGAAGTTAATTTTTAAAACGCGTCTTGTTGAAATAGCATTCAAGTAACATATCAAGTGACGCCACAAGTTACGAAAGAGGTTACCATTATAACCCTCTTTTATTTTGCAAAACAGGACATACAAATAGATATACGATTTTTAACTACTGTGCTGGTCAAGAAGGTAGTATGTCTTACTTTGGTGTTTTTTGGGTGCCTTTCGAATATTCTAATGCAAGGAACGAATTATGCCAGATCCATAAGTATGTTTCATAATAACGGTAAGAAGAACCATCAAAGGTAAGGTAATTTTAATTAACGTCGTACTAGAGCAACACAATGGGCAATTGACGATGGTCCAGGATCAATCCACTAAGGGACAACACCCCGAGGACAATAAACACCACGTCATTTTGAACCACGGTCAGATGACGAGGCAACACCTGAGCTGGCATTTCACTCTCCAAACTTCCACACCAACCCAACGTGAAAGCCTACAAAAGAAGTATGAAAATAATAACATGGAGAAACGCATTTTCAGACATGTTTATTTAAAGTATGTGGCATATCCTTCCAGCGGGTACTGTTTCTTCTGACTAAGCATGCCCATAAAACCACTCAGTAACAGGCTTAGGGTTCACATATAAATTACATCAACGATCCAATAAACATCAGTGGTACACAATGCCATGGAAAATAACACCCATCAAATGAGACAATTGCAAATTAACAGCAACGCGAAACGCACGGTTAATAAGGGTCGAGTTACGGAATTAATTTCCCCTTTTTGTATTTTCGAGCTTCCTCGATCTCTCCGTTCACATTGGAAAACAAATGGGGATAAATAACCACCTAACTTGATCCAAGTATTTTTTCCTTTTCCCTCCCTCTTCCCTATTCTGTGCAGACCCGTGTCTATCCGAAAGGACATTCGATCCCCAAATGAGTTGCAGTATGAGGTTACTTCAACTCGATGGGAAACTAGTCTCGGGGCAGGATGTGCGCACGTTTTTTGCGGAAAGAATCGGGTTTTTTGTATATTTTGCGGTGTCCGATGATTCCGGAGCCACTGTTGCGGATGAATTACATTTTTCCTGTTTTTCAGCGTCTTTTCAGGTAATTGAAATACGTCGAGTTGGTTTCGGTTTTATGGCGTAACAGCCACATATGCCATAGCCCATTCGGTAATTGGTAATTATTAGTTAAAGGGGTCCAAGACACAAAAATCTTCAAATTTTCAACAAAAAAAATTATATTTAAATTTTTTTTTGTGTTTTTCTGCTTTAAATGAAGTTTGAATCACGTTTCTATCTTAATTAGAAGGAGAGAGATAATTATTTTTGTAGTTCATTGTTTTGAAAAATCTAAAACTTAGACAGTTGTTGTCATGGCAACACAATCTGCGAAAGACGTTATTTATGTCTACGGAGACCTATATAGAAAAAAAGGTAGAACTTACAAAAAAAAAAAAACTAAGCTAAAGATTTAAGAGGAAAGAAGGAGTTAGATACTCATCTGGATGCTTTTCAAAGGTATTTAAACATTTTATTAACTGTAAATCTGTCTTTAAAACTTTGAATGATTTTTTCTCCATGCATTTTTTCAAGATTTCCTGTATTCACATTGCTATAAGTAAAGAACGGATAAAGTTCAAGTGTTGAAATTTAGAACATATCTTTTTCAAACATTATACTTTAATTTTGAATCAGCAAATTTGAAACAAATATTTACTTTTGAAAATATGACGTTTTAAAAAATAAGTACCTTAAAATTTATAGAAATTTTCAATCAATTATTTTTTAATGAAATAATATTTTTTAAATTACTGAATCAAAATTAAAGTTTATAAATTTGTGAATAATTTACTGCAATAATTTTGAAAATTGACCAAGAATATTTTGGGTTTTTAGAATTTAAAATGACCTTTCTTTTTTTTTTTGAATTTTAATTTAAAATTTTTTAAAAACTGTTGTGTTGTGATTTCGTTTTTTAGTTAGATGACTAATCAGTGCAAGAAATTCAAAATTCTAAATTAATGATTAAAAAAAAAATTTAATGTGTTCCGAACCCCCTTAACGTCGTACTAGAGCAACACAACGCGATTGACGACGGTCCTGGATCAATCCCTTAATGGAAAGATCCGAGGACAACACCTCGTAATTTTGAACCACGGTCAGATGACGAAGCAACACCTGAGCTGGCACCCCACTCTCCAAACTTGGAGAGTGGGGTGCCAGCCCAGGTGTTGCCTCGTCATCTGACCGCTGTTCAAAGTTACTTGGTTTTGTCCTCGGATCTTTCCCTAAGGGGAATGATCCCGGACCGTCGTCAATTGCGTTGTGTTGCTCTGATACGACGTTATTTAAAATTACCTAACCTGCCCTGGGATTGTTGTTTTGGGTTTTTATGGCGCATGGGCTATATTTGGCAATGCTGCGCCAAATACAAGACAATGTAAATTATAATGGGGAGAAGAAAGGAAAAGATTGCTTTGGTATCCTGAGTTCGCGTACCTATGTTTACCAGAGGCAATAAAACCCAATGGGGAATGAATAAATCACTGCCTCGAATTCGTGAATTCGTACACAAAGAAAGATGTCCCCAAGTTTAGGTATGCGTCTGAACTGGTTTGCTGAGAATAAAAAGGTCGTTTCTGAGTCGTGAGGTATTCTGGAACAACCTCAGCAAGCTAACCCTTCTTCTAAAAAACATTCGATTTTTTTAAAAGAACGATTAACGATTTTTTAATGGTAATTGTAATTTCTAATCAACGTCGTACTAGAGCAATACAACGGATTAATCCTAACGCAATAGTTAGGGAACCGGAACAAAGACAATCGAAAATATTTAATTTTTGTTGAAGGGCGTCATTGCAGAATATTTGTGTTTTCAAGGCTATGGCTTGGCTGAGGTTGTGGACAGCTACCTTAGGAATGGCTTTGACATAATGTTTAACTTAAACAAATGTATATGATTTTCTCCTTTCATTAGTGCGCCGACCAACCGGCATAGTGGTTAAGCTGTTAGTCTCTAGATCGAAAGGTTCCTTGTTCGAGTACGGGTCCGGGCATGGATGTTTGTAAGCATATGGTGTAGAGGCGGCTGGTGCACCTTAAATATGTCATGGCCGAAAGTTCTCACGTTGGGTTGGTGTGGAAGTTTGGAGAATGGGGTGCCAGCTCAGCTGTTGCTTCGTCATTTGACCGTGGTTCAAAATTACGAAGTGTTGTGCTCGGATCTTTCCCTTGAAGGATTGATCCCGGACCGTCGTTAAGAGCCCGTTGTGTTGCTGTAGTACGATGTTAATTTTTTTAAAAATTCCTTTCCTCCGGGCACTTCAGGTACAAATTTGTTACTATACAGAAAAGATTTAATTAATTTGTTATTATTCGAGCAGATGTTTCGTTTCTAAAAAAACGTTTTGTAAAAACTGTCGTTGTTGGATTGGTAATTTTTAGTTAACGTCGTACTAGAACAACACAACGGGCTATTGACGACGGTCCGGGATCAGTCCCTTAAGGGAAAGATCCGAGGACAGCACCTCGTAATTTTGAACCACGGTCAAGTGACGAGGCAATACCTGGGCTGGCACCCCACTCTCCAAACTTCCACACCAACCCAACGAGAGGACTTTCGGTCACGACAGATCTAAGGTGCACCAGCCGCCTCTACACCATACGCTTGCAAACATCCATGCCAGGACCTGGATTCGAACCAGGAACCTTCCGATCTAGAGGCTAACATCTTAACCACTAAATCATTTGGTCGGCACAGGGCCCGGTCAGCATAACCTGCACCTTACTGATAACTACTTCGCTACTCTAAAACAATTAGTTAAAAAAAAATATCTAAGAAACGATGGTACTTTTAACTGTGTTTCAATTTTTCCTATCTTTCCATGTGATATATTTTTAGTGTATGTAGAAATAAAATAACAATTCAAAGAAAATTTAACGAAAGCTCAAACTAAATGGATTACAAAGACAGGAGACAAACGCTACACGTCTTCTGGCCACTCTTAGCATCCCCCCCCCTTCTTGCTTGGGGGGAGGGTGCTTCAAGTCCCCAGAAGGCCGTAGTCGCGGCGATACAGCTCGCTCGCATTGACTCCGAAGAAGGATTATCCGAAATGGACCAGCATAAAGGGAGTCGCGAAATTCCCAACCCTAATTGAAATTCGCGAGGTAATGAAGGCCACTAATTCCTGACACGTTAAAATTCCGCATTCGGCTAATTACTTTAATGAGCGGCCCCCTGCAATAAACAGATTATTTCCTCCCTCAGATGCTACGACAATGTCCCCTAAACCGGGGGGAAAGGCGCCTCCCCGCCTCGTCATTAGGCTCCATTTCACCAACCATAGCGACGCCGGTGTTCACGTCATCGACCCGATCCCGGCTCCCATTGGACGAGGGCGAGCGAGGGCGGGGTCTGGCTCGGATAGGGAAGAAATGGGTAAAGAAGCACAGTTACTAAAGGGAAAATTACTGAAAGGTCTACGAGCGTCTATATATTGGACCGTCGTTTCCTCCGTCTCTGTTTTGAACTTGCTTACTCTAGTGCACAGTATGCATACCACAATGATGAATTTCCCATACCTTCCTCGGCAGGCGATCGACGGCGACTCCTCGTTCTCGCCTTCCACGACCCCGAGTCCACCCCTGTACGGACCCGGGTTTTTCGGCAAGAACGACCGCCTGGTCGCGGCTCGCCCGAATTACTTCCAGTATTATCCGCACAAGTACTATCGGATGCCGGAGCTTCAGCCTCCTCCGAGGGCCATCAAGAGGAAGGACTTCACGATAGAGGCCATCCTGGGGCTGTCGGAGGACAGCGGGGGCGCGTACGAGGAGAGGGCGCTCGCAGGGCCCGTCCGGGTGGGCGAGGGGCGCCGCGAGAAGGCGGTCAAGCCCTATGCCGTGCCGGAGGCCACGCCGAGGACGTCGCTGACGGCCTTGCTGCCGTCGTCTCCTGAGAAGTCTCCCGAGAAATACGGTAAGTCGATGTTTTTGTTTGATTTTGGTAGTTTAATCATGGGCTTAGTATTTCCTTGTTGTGATCGTAGTAACCCCGTATAGTGAATAGCAGCACTTGCGTTCTACCATCCTGGGTGTTTTGCTCTCTTCTGCGTCAGTAACTTACCATTATGTCTATTACTTGATACTGTGTATGTCTTGTGTCGATCGTAGCATGGTCAAATCCGTAAAACCTCGAAAACAACCAACCGTATAGTAACTTCCGTATTTTGTAGTATCGATTGTTTCAAACTGAAATTTTGCTCGGAGGTTGATACGTTTTTTGGCTTTGGATGATATATTTCTTTGGTTGATATATTACTTTGCTTTGGTTGATATATTGCTCTCCTTTGTATCATTTATTTATTTGCTTTGGTTGATATATTTCTTTTGTTTGTATCATTTATTTCTTTGCTTTGGATGATTTTTTCTTTGCTTTGGATGATTTTTTCTTTGCTTTGGTTGATACATTGCTTTGCTTTGGTTGATACATTGCTTTGCTTTGGTTGATACATTGCTTTGCTTTGGTTGATACATTGCTTTGCTTTGGTTGATACATTGCTTTGCTTTAGTTGATACATTGCTTTGGTTGATATATTGATTTGCTTTGGTTGATACATTTGCTTTGGTTGATACATTTGCCTTGGTTGATACATTTGCTTTGCTTGATACATGCTTTGCTTGATACATTTGCTTTGCTTGATACATTTGCTTTGCTTGATACATTTGCTTTGCTTGATACATTTGCTTTGCTTGATACATTTGCTTTGCTTGATACATTTGCTTTGCTTGATACATTTGCTTTGCTTGATACATTTGCTTTGCTTGATACATTTGCTTTGCTTGATACATTTGCTTTGCTTGATACATTTGCTTTGCTTGATACATTTGCTTTGCTTGATACATTTGCTTTGCTTGATACATTTGCTTTGCTTGATACATTTGCTTTGCTTGATACGTTTCTTTGCGTTGGTTGATACATTTTTGATTACAAAACAATAAGAAATCTGCTTCGAGTTTCCTGTTTTATCTGTATTTGTATGTCTTGAAAAATTTGGTTCATATATTGTAGTTTTCGGTAATTGGATCACACACATTGTTTTGAAAGTTTAATCATGAAGGCCTTCGGCAACTTAGTTTTAAGCCACAGAATAAAAATTCCGTATTTTGCAACAAAACGAATTTTTTAACTGAAATTTTTCTCAAAGTTTGATTTATTTCTTTATCAATCTTCTTTCAATGCAACAAGTAATCTGCTTCAATGGAGTTTTTATTTTCTGTTTTATAGCTGTGTTTTTGTAATTGGATCGCATATTTTTAGTTATCAGAACTTAATACTATATTTTATTTATCAGTAATTGGATCATTGATTTGAAAGTTAAATCTTGACTGGCTTCAGTCAACTTGGTTTTTAGCCACAGAATGAAAATTTTGTATTTTGCAACAAAACGAAGTTTTAAACTGAAAGTTTTCTTGAAGGTTGATAAATATTTTACTTATGGTAACTGAAATTGCTAAAGAATATAAGTTTTAATCCGTATAATTCACGAACTCGTAACATTTTTTTGATTACTATAATTGGATATTTCCTTGTAAACCAACAATTATATTAATAAGAAATGAAAAAAAATTTAAAACGAAATAGTCAAAAGATAAAGCGATTTTGTAATTGTGATGACATGACCTCCAGTGGATAAACTAATACAATTTTGGAATTGAAAATGGCTTACAGCAAAAACAATTTTGAAAGTCTAAATGCATGTGCACGAACAAGTTAGAAATACAAAACAATTTGCCGAAGCTAAAGTTTACTTATACAACAATTACAATTGGATGCATTGTATATGAAGCTATCGAAGCAAGAGTGGCGTAACCCACCAGCACATTCAATGGAAGTAAATGCGATTTTTTTTGCCACCATTTTTTATAGTTTCCTATTTATCCACAAGATAAATTGAGATTCTTCTGAAGATTTGTTTTTCAGTGATCAACACTGTTATTTCGCAATTTTGCACTTGAAAATGTACATTTAAAAAAGGTGATTGTGACGATATCCAGACAGATGATTGCGAACACAGTTATAGGAACAAGAATACGAAATGTTGGGTGCTGTTCTGAAAAAGAATAGAAACAAGCAGATTTGTTGTAGACATGAGAGTAGACAATGTGTGCAATGCGGTGCAGAAACACAATGCGGTGCAAAATTCTCAAGTCTACAACAAATCTTATTCCTTTTTTTTATTCAGATTAGCACGTATTAGATCTGTATTCTTGACTGTATCAGAACACAGGCACCGTCATACATCGATGTTCGTCTACTAGAACAGTAGCAACCAGAACACAAGAACTGTTCCTGTAACTTATCCGTGTTCGCAGTCACCTGTCGGGGAGATCGTTACAGGTGATAGCAAAATTTTCGGATTTTTTGTGAGTTAGGCCATTTTTGCTCTGGTAGCCTCATATATGTGATAAAAATCCAGAATGATGTTGAAAGGTGATGGTTGTGGTTTCGATCCAGAAAATCGGATAAAATACATGTGTGCTAAAACTGTCTAATACGGGGGTTCCCAAAGTGTGTGCCGCGGCACCCCAGGGTGCCGATGAAGCAGATGCTATTATAAGGAGATAATATCGTTCGAAAATTAATGTTGCAAAAAGAAATTCGAGTAGCTGTATCACTAGCATATCGCGAGTAACTGTATTTTAATTCCACGATTCGAACAATTGTGCATTGAGCAGCAGGCTCACAAGTCGCACACATATACCTCCAAGGGCATGTTGAAGGAAATTTTACTTGTTTTATCTAAATTTTCACCTACACCTATGTTTTCCTATTAAGTACAATTAAAGTATTTGTGTGACTTTACACACGAGCTGTATTAATTATGTCCATGTTCTTATCACTTCCCTGATTTCTTCTTTAAAGTCGTACAAATATGAAATATATATATATAGATAATAATGTACCACAGATAGATATTACATGGCGAGGGTGCCGTGAGAAAATTCCAATTCTCTTAAGAGTGCCACGACTTGGATAAGTTTGGGAACCCCTGGTCTAAGACAATAAAAAGATGTTAAAATGTGATTAATGGAGTAAAGGTTGTTGGATGTACTGGCGCGATTTCGTCGACCAATAAAAATGTGCGATTCTAGAATGGCCGATGTGAAAGGCCAGTTAGAAATAGGTTTCATTTTGCTAGAGTAAATTGCCATTAATGTTCAACTACCCTAATGTTATGTTTTATTCCCAAGATGTTACTTAGATTCAGGGATTAAAGCCGCTACATTCACTGAACAAACATTCAATTTCGATGGAAGTGGGTAGTTGAAGTGAGAATGATCGGGTGGCTATTAAAAGGTTTAGTGCTGATTTGCTCAATCCAGTCCTTGCACCATTCTTTCCATACAACATCGCGTACAATGCAACGGAAATATTGGTACTGAATGCAAGTGTTGTCCCGGTATCCATCAAAATGCGGTAGTGAAAAATTTTGGTAGTATTATATATAAAAACGAGTATAGTCTAAGGTTCCACAGATCGTACTCTCCAATATGTTCTCAAACGATGATTTTACACATGTGAAAATTTGAACTGGTATTATCTAACATAAACCTTTTATAGTTTCTCAACATTCAAGTAAATTATTCATAATCTTATTGTTTATAATTTCTTAACATTGGAAGACTTGTGTTGAGATTTTAATTTGTTCTTTGGAATTTCGATATGTATCTTTATTAATGTTATGACAAGTTTTCTTGCAATAAATGAATATGGACAAGGAAACTCGTTCTACAGGGTTTGTGTATTTGAGTTAATAGAGAGGCAAATGGTCGTGGTCATATTTGAGCATTACTAAATTTCATAGATCATTATCGTCTTTATCGATATTTTTCTGTCTTTTTTAGAATTGCTCTATTTTACTCCAGGAAGTTGAAATTCGACACTTTGTGCATATCTTTCGTTTTTGCAATATATAATTTAGGAATTAAATGTAGATATTTGCATCCGAAGTAAACTGTAGAAGTTATAAAAAGTTGAAACGAAGTTATAAAGTATTTTCCGTACAACTTAAATGATTAATCACTTTTCTTGCATTGAAAAATGCATTCTAATTTATTTTTCAATCGCCATTTTAACCTTTTAACCCGAGCAACGACGGGTTATTCAGCTACTACCTAGTTAAATAATAAAAAATTATTCGAATGTGATTGATACTTCGCGATTTGAAAGTTTGACCTAACTTGACCTCTTAAATAGTGGATAAGCATTGTAATTTGTGATTTTTTTTTTTTAATTAGAAGATTTTTTTAGCCTGAATTTGAAATTCTGCTAATTACTATGTTGTCCAGCCCTTGAACTATCAAACTTATTTTGAGAGAAAATATTTAATAATTGAGGGAATTAGAAAGAGCATAATAGGTGCTACTTTAAAAAATGTATTTATATTTGTTTTCTTGAATTGTTTGTTCTGAAGTCTGTGAATATATCTAAAATTCACTTTATGTTTAGAAAGAATGGGATATCATAGCAAGTTAGTAATGTAAATATAAATGGAAACCTGTGTGATGCAACTTAAAAACAATTTGTGTACTGTAGATTATCGTTGCGTAGATCATTTTGTCTTGGCTGATGTTCGTTGCGATTCGGAATAGGTTCGTAGGTTCCCGTCTAATTAGTCCTCGTATGGCAAAATATTAGTGTATAGAACAATTTCTAGCACAATCAAGATTTGATTCCGTTGCTTAGTGGGATTTCCCACTATATTTCCACCTTTTATTTGGCGCCTATTGTGGCATAAAATCCCAATCTAATTTAACTTCCAAGGTTTAATAGAATCGTTTATGAATTGAAAAATAACAGCTTTCAAATGTTTTTTTCGAAAGTTTACGAAATTTCAAAAATATATTTGAAAAATTAGAACAAATAATCTTATTTATACACTCATTTATGATTTTTTTTTACATTAATTGTTTATGCATGTTATTTAAATCACCGATTTAGTTATTTGAGATTCTAGTCCAGGTGTAATTCTTGTGTTTGAGGATTCGTTTTATAGGCTTTCGTCCTATGAATGAGGTACTTAAAAATTTCCCCATGGAGCATTTCTGGAGCAACATGAATTATTTATTTATCCCTGGGGGGGGACATCCATTTTGTAAATTTTTTTTCGAATTTATATAACTAGTTTCAATTTGGGATAACATATTATTGAATTTCATATTTATTTGTTGTCTTATGTGTTAAATTTCGGTAATGTGTTTGATGCAGCTCAACCGATGTAGCCCTTATCTGGAAAAAGTGCACTTGCTTTAAACTAAATTAGTCACGAATGCCGTAAATTTTTAGCCCCCTTGGACAGATAGAACGCTGGTTATTATGTCGCCTATCATATCCACAGGGTTGGTTCTAAAATATAAGTGTACCAAATGTGTGGCTTGGTCAAACGGTGTAGATTTGCATAGAGAATAGCGAACCCTTACTCTGCTTTATTATATCTAACATAAGTTCCGTTATTCCACTTGCCGCTGAATGAAATTTTCAAGAAAATTGCGTTTTCATCAACTAAATTAGTAACGAATGCTGTAACAATTTAATCTACCATCTTCTCATATTGATGATGTTATCATACTAGGTGCAAGAATTTCACAAGTAAAACATATTCATATAAAAACTAAGTGCAAGACTATCCATCGAAAAATCGCCATTTTTACTGAAAATGAATGCACAGGAATATTCGTAGTCACTCGAAAACTCAAAATCAACTTCGGTAGTAGTCACTTCAGAAAAGAAACCTTCAGCAGAAGTGCGACGAATATGAAATGGATTATATGGTTGGATACAACATGTAACTTGGAGGAAGGGGGACTGTTATCAGAGAATCAGTATGGGTTTAGGAAGGGCAGATCCTGCTCTACAAACCTTTTGTTCTACGAAAAAATTACTGAGGAGCTCGATAATAAGAGCAGTGTGGATATCATGTACATAGATTTTCAAAAGGCTTTTGATAAAGTACCTCATGAGGCATTACTGTTTAAATTGGAAAGGCTGGGGATTCAGGGAAAAACATTAATATGGATAAAGAATTGGTTATTGGGTAGAAAGCAGAGAGTGCAGGTAAAAGGAAAGTATTCACAGTGGACAGAAGTTATAAGTAAGGTGCCTCAGGGATCAGTTTTGGGACCAATTTTATTTATAATTTTCATAGATGACATAGGTCAGGGGATCAAGAATAGAATCAGTATATTTGCAGATGACTTAAAAATATGGGGGACAGTGGATACCAAGTTACAGATAGAAAATTTACAAGGGGATTTTGATAAGATATCCGAATGGGCTGTAAAATGGGGTATGTCATTTAATGTAGGGAAATGTCACGTTCTGCATATGGGTTACAGGAACAGTGGAGCCGAGTACTGTCTGCAGGGAGTAAAGGTAAAGGAGGGAGAAACAGTCAAGGATCTTGGGGTGATAATTCACAGGGATTTTAAAATGGGTCACCAATGTTCAGCTGCGGGTAAAAAGACTAATAGGTTATTGGGGTATATTAAAAGGATTGTAACTTCAAGGGATAAGAATATAATCTTGCCGTTATTTAAGGGTTTAGTAAGACCACATCTAGAATATGCTGTACAATTTTGGGCTCCATATATGAGAAAGGACATAGAATCAATTGAAAGGGTTCAGCACAGAGCTACAAAAATAATAAAGGGGCTACCAAATTTCGATTATAATGAACGTTTAAGTAAGATAAACATGTATACACTGGAAAGAAGAAGAAGGAGGGGGGATTTGATTCAGCTTTTCAAGTTTGTAAAACAAGGGGACACAGAGGGCTTAAATTTCAATAGGGATAACAGAACAAGGGGCCATGGGTATAAATTGAATAAGACACATTTTAATCTGGATTTAAGGAAAAACTACTACTTTAATAGGGTAATAGACAGTTGGAACGCGTTGCCAGAAAATATAGTTAATTCAAAGGGAGTGTACGAATTTAAGATACAATTGGATAGTCAGTGGGAATTGGGGAATTCATAAACAAAGGACCAGCCTTGTTGGGCTCGAGCCTGTGCTGGTCGTCAATATTTGTATTTGTATGCATCTTTCCGTCCGAAGTAAATTGTAGAAGCTATAGAGAAGTTAAATTGGCATACAATTTTTTTTTCTTTTTTCCGTACACTGAAATGATGTTAACATTTTTTTATGAAAAAGAATTGATGACTTTTTAATCAACATATTATTAATTCAACCCGAGCAAAGTCGGGTCTTTCTGCTAGTACATTATAAAAATTAAACAGGGCAATTTTTATTAAGATTCAAAGACATTTAGCCATAGTATAATACGGATGTTTAACACGAAAAAATTCCCTTTGCAAGGTGTTATGTGGGTGAAATCATTAATTGTTTTTTTTAATTCGTTTGTGACCATTGTAAAACACTTCCTCGACACAACGACTACTGTCGGAACATTGTTGATACAATCGTCTTAATACCACTTACGTTCATACGATTTGGTAGTTGAACTAACGTCGCACTTGAGCAACACAATGAGCTATTGGCGACGATCAATACCACAAATGGATCGAGATTGTATTCGATTTTAGTTAGGGAAGGGGTTAGGTTTGTGGATTTTGTTCTATTTACAGCATCCATGCAATTAACGGGAAGAAATATTCATAATTTATGCGAGAAATTGCGAAATGTTCTCATACGTTTCTTTTTTTGAAGGACCTTTTAAGTAATGGTACCTTACCATTGTTGAATTTCGCTTATTTTAAAAAAGTTCCTCATTCGGTCCATTTATTCATTTCGAATTTTGAATATTTTTTTTAATTAGTCGTTGTTCATGCAAAGTTAATATGGTTTCTATTTTCAAATGTATCTATCCATTCAACTGTGCTAAAACAAACGTTTTTGTTTCTACGGCGTTAAAACTTACTTTCTTTACCTCAAAAAATGCAGGAAAACCTTTTAGTTCTGCATATCTATGTGTGGTTCTTGGTACACATTTAGAAATACATAATACGTTTGTGATAAACATGAAAAAAACACTTAATATTGACTACGAAGTTTGAAGGCAATATGGGCATTGGTATTTGTTTAAGGCGAACTCAACCATCAATTCACATATCTACGTATCGCATCAATCCACTAGAGTTAAAACAAAGAAACATCTAATATTTGCTCTTTCAGTGTAATCTATTGTAAATATTTGCGGGAAAACCATTGTATACAAACATACACTTAGATCAACCAAGATGTGTCAAATTTCATGCGCAGTCCTTATAAAGTTCATAGTTTGGTTACTTTAAAAGGTAACTAAAAACAAAATAATAAAAAGGCTTTTTGAAAAATAGGATTTATAATCTAAACTTTGGTAAAAAAAATGTGCATTTTTACTTTTGGGGGGCCCCTACGAAATAATATTCTTGTTACTCTTCTACTGAGAATACATATACAACACTAGGGTATAATTCAATTTAACTTATTTTGAACAATTACTTGCTAAGAACTAGTGGGGTGCCAGCTCGGGTAATTATGTCGGGGTCGTGTTTCAGAATTAAGAGGTTTGTCCTCGGTTTCATCCCATCGGGATTGATCGTGGACAGTCGCTAATAGCGCGTTGTGTTGCTACAGTGTCGTTAATTCAACTAACTACTTTATAAGTAGTGGTAAATATTTTAACGTTAGATAGTTAGTACATAGAATTATGTAAACTTTTTCATTTACGTGTTATACTGTTAGCTTAATTAATACTGTTAACTTTGCTTAATTCAGGGCTCGCATGCTTTTAAAAGGGTGGATTTTTCGTTTTAATTTTAAACGTTAATGTTTTTCAAAATGTTTTAAGGAATTTTAACAAACTTTTTTTTTTACAAAACCATTGCAAATGTCATCTTGACGGAATTCAAAATTAATGATAGATGACACGTGATTATAGACAAGTAATTTGGCATTTTTAAGAAGTCATCCAATGCAGCTCTTTTAACCGACTCCAATTAAAATCAATATCAACGACTCTTGACCCTGGAGAAGTATCAGTACTGGACGTAAGATACTTCTCCTAGCACATTCCTTCTTTATCTGGGGAAGTATTATTCCACGAGTGCTCGACTCGACCATAGCACTCATGGAAGTGTATTCATCTGCATTCACGTGTTAATCTACTTTGATCTGTGTTAAATATAGCCTTAAAATGCGTAAAACAGCATTCACCTTTCTGTTGGTCTTAGCGTCGAAAAACGCCTTGTAGTGGCCAGCTCCTGATACGACTAATCTATATCTTTCATGTACCACTAATCTCCTATATCGTTCCTGTACCACTAATCTATATCGTTCCTGTACCACTAATCTATATCGTTCCTGTACCACTAATCTCCTATATCTTGTACCACAAATCTTCTATATCTTTCCTGTACCACTAATCTCCTATATCTTTCCTGTACCACTAATCTCCTATATCTTTCCTGTACCACTAATCTTCTATATCTTTCCTGTACCACTAATCTCCTATATCTTTCCTGTACCACTAATCTTCTATATCTTTCCTGTACCACTAATCTCCTATATCTTTCCTGTACCACTAATCTTCTATATCTTTCCTGTACCACTAATCTCCTATATCTTTCCTGTACCACTAATCTTCTATATCTTTCCTGTACCACTAATCTTCTATATCTTTCCTGTACCACTAATCTCCTATATCTTTCCTGTACCACTAATCTCCTATATCTTTCCTGTACCACTAATCTTCTATATCTTTCCTGTACCACTAATCTCCTATATCTTTCCTGTACCACTAATCTCCTATATCTTTCCTGTACCACTAATCTCCTATATCTTTCCTGTACCACTAATCTCCTATATCTTTCCTGTACCACTAATCTCCTATATATTTCCTGTACCACTAATCTCCTATCTGTCTTATTCAACTAATATACCACGCCACTAATCATATTGCAAAAAATAATTGTAGACAAACCTTTTCAATGCAGTAAATTTACGAAATATTTATTAATAGCTTGCGAACAATTTTCTTTCGTCGAGACAACCACCATGGGGGTTAAAACTGGGTTCGTGAGACCTAAAACAAGAATTCGTAAATGTTCTTCACCTGTATACTCATGGGACTGTATACTATTGCCATTTATGAAATGTAGTCTTAATATGAAAATTAGCCATGTGAAAGACTTTTTTCTTTTGCTTGCTTGAAGAGTGGAAATCCCGAAGACTTTATTTCCAATACCTAATTTAACCCTCCAAGTGGTTTCTACGAGATATCTCGTCCATTAGCATCTGATCAATTTTGCTAACGACGAGATATATCGTCGATCAAGATACTGCCTATGTTTTCACTACAAGATCTAGTCCGTTTAGCCAATGACGAGATACTTTATTAAGACAGCCACAAGGAGGTTGAAAACTCATTTTAGACCGTGCTAAGAGATTATTTCAATGTTCATTTGGGGATGGTTTAGGGTTTTATGGCGCAAGGGCCATATTTGGTCAAGCTGCACCAAACACGAGACGAGGTAGGAGAAATAGAAAAAAAGTTATAAGTATCTTTCATCACGATTTAACCCTAACCAAATGCACGAAGTCCTCATAAAATGCACATTTCTTGTGTGATTAAAGTCTACCTTTATATTCAATTTTTATGTATTTCATTCCATTTCCAAATTTACCCGTCTTGTGTTTAGCACTGATCTTTTGGATCCTGCGCCATAAAACCCAAATCAATCAACCACTTTACAACATGCCTAATAGCTAAACAAACAAGAATGAAGAATCTTTCATCACGATTTTACACTAACCATATGCACGCCTCATTAACTGCACATTTTCAGTTTTTACATATTTCATTGCATTTCTGTTTTAATATTGGCCTGGGTTATTGGTTTGAAGTCGAATCCATTTCCAAATTTACCTGTCCTGAGTTTAGCTCTGATCTGTTGGATCCTGCACCATAAAACCCAAATCAACCACTTTACAACATGCCTAATAGCTAAACAAACAAGAATGAAGAATCTTTCATCACGATTTTACACTAACCATATGCACGCCTCATTAACTGCACATTTCTTGTGGTTGAAGCCTATCTTCATTTTCAGTTTTTACGTATTTCATTGCATTTCTGTTTTAATATTGGCCTGGGTTATTGGTTTGAAGTCGAATCCATTTCCAAATTTACCTGTCTTGTGTTTAGCGCAGCTCTTTTGGACCTTGCGCCATAAAACCAAAATCAACCAACCTCTTTACAACATGCCTAATAGCTAAACAAAAACGCACCCCCATTAAACAACACAAAAGTATATCTGAATATAAGCAATTTCACTTTCAGAATGGTAAGTAAAGCGGAAAAGGGTCGCTATCCATTGTAGGGAAAATCACTTACATCCACAAACGATATAAATTGTGTCGAAGCCCAAACCCATTATTCGACATCCCTCCCCCCATCTCCTACATTTAGTGTCAGCAAGGTAGCTTAGGGTGGGGGAGATCGGGGAAAAAAAGCAAATTGGCCGAGGACATATAACTTGTCAAAACACTTGACTTCAATATCAAGCTTTTGACAAATTGCCTATCTGGAAACCCGGTCGCATGTCAACTCAGTGGGGTCGTGTTATTATCCGTGTCAGAAGGGGTTGCCTGAAAGAGAGGGGACGGGATCTCTCGCCAATGTCTCGTTTTGTCGCCAAGGTGGATGAGACCGCGCTGTTGTATGTGCACAGATTATATTTATACCTCAAATCATCCGACAACTATTACGTCTTTATGCAAATTTTTAAAATATCCAACACCATGTGGTTTTTAATACCTGACAGTTCTTTCAATTTTCCCCTCCTCGTTCAATATGCAAAATTTATTTTTATGTTTCCTGTGATTGGTCCCAGGAGGTTTTTGTTGCGTTAAATACGAACCAATCTCGGATAATTCTAATGGAATGGAATTCTTCTATTCGACCAACCGGTCAGGTGGTTAAGTTAGTTAACCGGTCTGGGAATGGTAATTTTTAGTTAACGTCGTACTAGAGCAACACAACGGGCTATTGACGACGGTCCGGGATCAGTCCCTTAAGGGAAAGATCCGAGGACAACACCTCGTAATTTCGAACCACGGTCAGATGACGAAGCAACACCTGAGCTGGCACCCCACTCTCCAAACTTCCACGCCAACCCAACGTGAGGACTTTCGGCCACGACAGATTTAAGGTGCACCAGCCGCCTCTACACCATACGTTTACAAACATCCATGCCCGGGCCCGGATTCGAACCAGGAACCAACCCCGGGGTACCTGAGTGATCTTCCCTCCCTTTCGTTCTTCTCCTCTACCCTACTACTTTTTAATATTTCTAAACATATAAAGTATGTATATACTGACCTTATTATTTTACCTTGCGTTTGGCGCAGCTTGCCCTTTTTTGGACCTTGCGCCATAAAACCCAACTATCAATCAATCGAACCAGGAACCTTCCGATCTAGAGGCTAACACCTTAACCACTATACCGGCTGGTCTAGGAATGGGTAATTAATACTATAGGTAATTAGCCACAAACCAAACTTAACCTTTTGACTACGGCAGTAGATATAACAAGCACGATTCTTTCTTGGCGCGATTCTTATAACTTTTCAATGTAGAACTGGTGTTACGGCCGAAGTCTAAATTCTTTCTGTGTGCGATCATGTTACAATTGCTGTACCATCCGTAGTCTAAAGGTTAACGAGCCTCAAATCATTTAGCTTTAATCGCATACCACAAAATAAACTGAGATGATTTTTGTTCCATCGCTCGAGTTCATGCCAAACCTGGCAACCTTCCCGTCAAAGCCACTTGAAAAGGGGGAGGTCTGTTGTCAACGCCCTCATCGGTTATGTGTTGGAGGGAAAGATCGAACAAACGCAAAACATTCTCCTCCCGCGCGTGCTCCTGGGGGGGGGGGGCTTTTGTCCCACCTTAATAATAGGGGGCACCAGGACGAAACCCTCCCCCACGAATCATTGAAAAACTACGAGCAACAAGAATGCGTGCAAAATCGTACAACGCGACTGATAGGGATGAGCCGATCTGCACCGGGACGGGATGACACACAATGACAGCTGAAAGATTCTGTTCTGATTACGTGGCAACAGGCATCCCCTCTCCCCCAAACCTGTCATCGAATTAGTTGTTTAAAGAATTTGTGGGCCGGTAATGATAATCTCGTTTGTCTGAAATTTTGGGGGGGCATGTTGGTGGAGTTTGTTCCGCTTAGTTTGGTACAGTGCTCGTTTTATTTTCCGATTATGCATTGGTAACGTCGTGCAGCCTGCGAGTACTCTAGTGATCCTTAATTGTCCCTCGAGGTTTACTGGCTTCAAACACGTAGGCCACACTTCTGGGTTGGTTTGCGGTTTTATGAAACGTGCGCCATATTGGGCCCATGACAGGCAATGTCAAGTTGCACTCTCGAGATAACCAAACGATCTTTTTCTGCTTTCATCCCCACTACTTTATTCCTCGATCCTCTCTTCCCTCTGACGACATTTTGTATTTCAGCCGATTCATTTTGCACCTGAGCATGTAAAATTGCGACTAAATTAGGGTTCTGCTAGTATTCATTAAATGTATGATAATATAAGTATACTTATAGAAGACCATACCATACTTACAACACAGTGGCATACTTGTAGAAACTATACCAGGCTGTGCCAGCCTACGTCTTCTATAACCTCAAGTACTGTGATCGTATCATTCTATCTGTTGCTCCACATACGCTTTGTATTGGTATTGTATTCCTTTAATGAGGGCATCCGGGTCATACATTGACAAGCCTTAACCCTCCATGCGGTGTCGGCGAAGATCTCCTCCATCAAGATCTGATCAAATTGCTAATTGACGATTTTATGATGAGAAGATCAAGATATAAGTTTTCTTCTGATAGAGACGACGAGATCTTGATGGACTAGACATCGCATCCATCAAGGACATGGTCGGTTTTCTTCTGACGAGCGACGACGAGATCATAATGGACTAGACGTCTCGTCCATCAAGGACCTGGTCGGTTTTCTTCTGACGAAAGACGACGAGATCTTGATGGACTAGACATCTCGTCCATCAAGGACCTGGTCAGTTTTGCGAGAAACCTCGTCGAGATATCAATCAGGAGGGTTAAACCCTATCGGTTGGCCGCAATGCCTGGGTTATAAAAATCTTCACCAAATATTACATACAATGCAATCTTTAGTAGATTGGTCTTATGGATGTTTCAACAGACCAGATATTTTGCATAGTTTCTTCTGTCACTGAATATCCTTCCCTTTTGCAGATCCCAAATGCAAATCCCACAGGAGCCTGAAAGACGACTCCAGCCCGGACAACCTGTACGAGATCCTCACCTCGGCCCAGAAGACCAACCCCAGCTGCACCAACGTCCCCAAGTCGCCCTCGCACGGCGGCAAGATGAAGCGCATCAGGACAATCTTCACCCCCGAGCAGCTGGAGCGACTCGAGAGCGAGTTCGAACGGCAGCAGTACATGGTGGGGCCCGAGCGCCTTTACCTCGCGTCCACCCTCAACCTGTCCGAGAGCCAGGTCAAGATCTGGTTCCAGAACCGGAGGATCAAGTGGAGGAAGCAGCACCTGGAGCTGCAGCAGGCCAGACTGGCGCAGTTGAGAGACACTGACACCAATACCGAGTGTGACCAAGAACAGGACCAGAGCAATAGTCTGGCAAGGGACTCATCGCCACCAGTGCAGCACTGGGACGACTGTTAAAAGGAAACCCATCAGACTTTTATTCCGGAGTAAAAACCTTACCTGGACGCTCTGTGGAAATCAGAGTCTAAACCTTACTTCATGGTGTTTGGAAACATCTCAAGGTCATGGCCCTGTGTATATACGTTGAGCAAAAACCTTGACCCGTCAATCTGACCTCTTGGCTATCTTATGTATATATATATCGATCTGTTTAACCCAAAAGATTACGAGACAAGCCCAACCATCCTATGTATATCGCTGATTGAGTTCAATCTTTTTGTAGCTAAATCACACTGGACTGGCGCAAGAGAGCACATTTAGTGCGTCTCAAAACAAAACCAGAAGAGCCGGGTATATCACGCTGAAGCAGCGCGCAACAAAACAAAACGAGTTCCCAAAATCTGTACGGTACAACTTTTATGTGCATAGGTCTGTTTAACTCAATGTAATTGCCATACAAAGTCATCCATCCTATGTATATCGCTGATTGAGTTCAATCCGTTTGTAGCTAAAGCGAACTGGCACAACAGACAACATAGAGTGCATCCCACAGCAAGACCTGAGTTGCCGGGTGACACACTGAAGCGGCGCGGGCAACGAAACACGTCATGTAGCAAATACACTTTATTTTAGTAGGTCCACAGATTTATACAACTGTTTTCAATGTACGCATAAATATCATAATTGTTTAACGTTAAGTTTCCTATAGCCCTGTTGAATTTTTTTAAACTTACAAGAACTATTGTAGCTAAATATAGTAAGCAACGAATTTGAAAATACGTGTGCGTTTTGAATCTTATAAGCTGTTCAGTGGTAAGAAACGGACCCAGTTTCCCTCAGGCTAACTACACCTCCAGACAACTAACCCACCTAACTACTAACCCATCTAACTACTAACCCATCTAACTACTAACCCATCTAACTACTAACCCATCTAACTACTAACCCATCTAGCCGACCAACCGGTATAGTGGTTAAGGTGTTAGCCTCTAGTTTGGAAGGTTCCTGGTTCGAATCCGGGTCCGGGCATGGATGTTTGTAAACGTATGGTGTAGAGGCGGCTGGTGCACCTTAAATCTGTCGTGGCCGAAAGTCCTCACGTTGGGTTGGCGTGGAAGTTTGGAGAGTGGGGTGCCAGCTCAGGTGTTGCTTCGTCATCTGACCGTGGTTCAAAATTACGAGGTGTTGTCCTCGGATCTTTCCCTCAAGGGACTGATCCCGGACCGTCGTCAATAGCCCGTTGTGTTGCTCTAGTACGACGTTAACTAAAATTACCATTACCATTACCACTAACCCATCTAACTACTAACCCATCTAACTACTCTAACCCACCTAACTACTAACCCACCTAACTACTAACCCACCTAACTACTAACCCACCTAACTACACTACCAGAAAGTACCCTCAGGCTAACTACAGTGAACTGCAGATGTTTGAATGCCATGGCAGTGACCAGTTAAGGGACAGCAAATTGGATTTGTAGAAAGTTATAACTGCATTTCATAAGAAAACAAAACCATTGTTTAGTTTCAAGAACTCGAAGACGAAGTAAATGTTTCGGAAGGTGGACTGCTTCAACGTCCTCTTTCGATCATATCATCTAAACCATTTGGAGGGTTAATATGTCTTCCAACAAGATCTGACGGATTTTGATAACGACGAGATATCTTGTCAAGAAGTTGCCGATGTTTGATTAGAAAAACTGATCAGATCTTGATCTCGAAATGACAAGATATCTCGTCGTTTGGATTTCATGGCACAGTGATCATTCAAATTACAGCAAATCTGATTTGCAGAGTTATTATAATTGTACTTTATAAGAACTTTCAACGAAACAAAACCAAAGTTTGGTTTCAAGCACTCGAAGACGAAGTAAATGTTTCGGTAGTTGGACTACTTCAACGTCCTCTTACGATCATATTAACCCTTCAAGTGGTTTAGATGATACATATCTTAGAACAAGATCTGACCAACTTTGACAACGACGAGATATCTCGTCATCAAGACATTGTCTATTTCTTATTACGAGATCAAGAACTGATCGGTTTTTCTGATGACAAGATATCTCATCATTTGAATTTCATGGCTTACTTCAATGTCCTCTTTCGATCATATATCTCTTCCAGCAAGATATAATCTGTAAAAATTCTGAAGCATAGAGGACAGTACATAAAGCTGATAGCATCAAATGCAGCTTTGATGGATTGCTGTCTGAGATAGCAGAGCCATTAAAACTTCTTTCGGTCAGATTCATTGTGGTTTTCATAGCAGTTCATCGCCGTTTAATCTACCAGTAATTGTTGTTGACCAATACATTATGCTGATTCGGGGTAAAAGAGGTACCATCTCAAGGTGAAGACTTTTTAAAAGTTTCTTTAAGAAGTGCTTAAAATTTGCATGACAAAAAAAATGCAGCTTTGATGGATTGCTGTCTGAGATAGCAAAGACTGAAAATTTGTTCGTCTTTTGCTCACTCGCTTACACTTAACCAACTCTAAACTAATAGCCGCATCGGGAAAAAAAAAATCTTCAAAATTGTCCAGCTAATACGATGAAGAACAATCCATGTTAATTTCGTAATTTTCTGATCTACTTTCTCGGGAAGCCCAAAAGAATCGAGCTAAACAACACAGTTTTCAATCCTGCGACGGTAACTTTTTTTAAATATAGAGATTTTATTTCATTCTTTTACATGTAATATGTTATTCATATCGCTATAGAATAGCGTTTTTCATTGTATAAAAATTACACTAATCGTTTTAATGTTTTATCTTTCCTGTTTTATCGCAGTGTGAATTTAAATTTTGTATTGAACTCGCACATTCTGAAACTGGCATGAACTTGACAATGCATTTGAAAGTATAAACTGATAAAATTACGAACAGAGTTCATTTCTTTGAAATGTTATGATCATGGTTGTGTTAACTGAATTTTTCTGTGATAATTTTAATTTATATTGTGCATACTTTTGTGTTTGTATTTTATATTTCATTTCAGTGAAGTTAATTATTTTTCAGCAACTTTTAATTGTGTGATTCGATGTCTCGTAATGAGTAAAATTAAAACCAACTGTTGATTTTCTAATTAAAAATTTGGAAATTGGAATTACATTGCCAAAATAATCTATTTACATATTTTTAGGAAGCATTTTCCTACAAATCATGTCTATTAAATCAAAATATTTAAACATTCAATTATTGTTTATAAATTTAATTCCTACTAATTTAATAGATACTGTCTCGTATGAGGCATGCTACTTACCTTCACCGTTGGTTTGAGGATACTCGTGATAAGCTATCTATGCTGTATAATTTGCGCAGAGCGCAGATTTTTTATTGATCATTTATGAAACTGTTTTGTTAAATGATGAAAAATCTTTTGTACAGTCGTAGAAAAAAAAACCACGAACCATCTCTTTTATTTCGAGCACTATTCATGCTAGAGCAAATTCAAAGGTATTATTCAATAGGGAATAATATAAATTCAAATTCAAAAACATTGCATAAGAAACAGTCTTCGTATCAAATTTTGCACAAACGAAATTTCTCGTGAAAACATGTTTGTTGTTGTTGTTTTTTATGCCTACACAGGCAGACCGGAGGAGTGCCAGGCCCGTCAAAGACGGCGAGAGGGGTGCGCCTTCCATGTTATTGAGCCCCATTGGGAGGAAGTCCATCTTTGCTCGACATACATGACACATCCGTTTTACAGGATGGTTCCTTTCATACATTCATTCACTCACACATATCGTAATTTAGATCCCAATCAGAGGCCGATAACCCCCTGATCAGGTACCCCCAGAGGTATTCATTTGGTATGGGGGACTTTGTGACCACGACCAAGAAACTGATTAACATTAGGTCCGGGTGATGGTAATTTTAATTAACGTCGTACTAGAGCAACACAACGAGCTATTGACGACGGTCCGGGATCAATCCCCTAAGGGGGAAAATCCGAGGACATCACGTATTTTTGAACCACGGTCAGATGACGAGGCAACACCTGAGCTGGCACCCCACTATTCAAACTTCCACACCAACCGACGTGAGGACTTTCGGCCACAACAGATTTAAGGTGCACCAGCCGCCTCTACGCCATACGCTTACAAACATCCATGCACTAACCCGAATTCGAACCAGGAACCTTCCGATCTAGAGTCTCTTAGCCACCAGAGCGGCTTCGATGGTCCGGGAACAACCCCCGAAGGGACGAATCCGAGGGCAATACGTAATTTTGAACCACGGTCGGATATCTTAGGTGGTACCACACTCTCCAAACGTCAACACCACGCCGATGTTATTTGAAGCCACGACAGATTTAATGTGCACCAGTCCCTTTTGTACAAGGCGGTTTTAGGTTGGATTCGAACTACGCGACTCAAAGATATTTGGTATCTGAAGTTAAATTTGAATTCAAAATTGTGTGTCAAAATAGGAGGCTCCGATTGGAAGTCATGAAGTTGGTGCTTAATTTAATATGAAGACGTCACCTTATGCAAATTTTGTACGTTTTATTGTTTCTTATGCCTACAGTGGCAGACCAGAGGAGTGCCAGGCCCGTCGAAGACGGCAAGAGGCGAGGGGGTGCGCCTTCCATGTTATTGAGCCCCATTGGGAGGAAGTCCGTCTTTGCTCGACATACATGACACATCCGTTTTACAGGATGGTCCCTTTCATACATCTATTCACTCACACATATCGTAATTTAGATCCCAATCAGAGGCCGATAACCCCCTGATCAGGAATCCCCAGAGGTATTGATTTGGTATGGGAACAGGGGGGGACTTAGTGACCACGACCTATTTAACGTGCCCCAGTCACCATTAGTGAACACGACTGTCTTTAGCCAGGTCGAAGGGCCGATCCCGCAATCATCAGAATTGCAGGATCCGCCGAGGACAGAACCCACAACCCTTCTGATGCGAGCCCGACGCTCTATTGACTGAACTACCGCGGCTCTATACATTTTATTTATAGACGTTAGTTTGCGTCAAACGCCATCTTTGAATTCCCTCTACTGTCAAGTTTACTCGAATGAAGAGAATGGTTCGTTTCTTTTTACCGCCGACATTTAAACGCCTGTTAAACCCGAAGAAAATTATGCCAAGATTTCCAAAGCAAGTTTCAGCAAAATGACGCTATAATATGCAATTTTATAATTGCAGTGCAACAAATTTTGCTGATAAAACGCACAGAGCCATTTACAAAGTAGTTTTGCATATTGGTAGAATTTGATACTTGAAATGTGTTCCTAAGATGTTTGAATTGTGTATTTCTTTTGAATTATTTGTGACATGTTAGTAAGTTACCTTCAAAAAGTGGATGGCTTAACCTCCTGAAACCATTGCTTGTGATAAACAAAATAATTTTGATTCTAGTCTTGTATATGTATTTTTTGTTCAAGTCCTTGTTTTGTCCTTAGAAATATGTTTAAATAAAATATTCGTTTTCGACATACTGGCTTGTTTTGAAATAATTATTTACCTAAATTTGAAATAATTATTTACCTAAATTTGAAACGATTATTTACCTAAAATTTGGAATGATTATTTACCTAAAATTTGGAATGATTATTTACCTAAATTTAAAATGATTATTTACCTATATTTGAAATGACTATTTACCTAAAGAGTAACCAGAGGCCTGTATCTAGGCTCCAAATAATAGACGACCCATGAAAAAATTTGATTTTTGTTAGCATAAAATTTGCATCATAGTTCACTTTACTTTGGATAAAAATAAGGTTTGCTCTACTTAACGAATCCTTAAAAGTATCGGCCTTCTAATGAAATAGACAGTATGTGAACGAGGTAACTGTCGTACAAGGTTTATAGACTCGTAAGATCTCCGAATGGTAACTTACCTACATACTTGGTCCGATTGGCTATCGAAGCGCAGAAAAATGTTTTTAACCAAGCTGGATAATTGCTTGAACCAATCAATTTGTCTCTCATTAGGATTCAAGCTTTTTCAATACTACACTTGACCTAAAGAGCGACAAGAAGAATTAAGGTTAATAGTTAAAAATATCTGAAGTCCCACCTTTCTGAAACGGTGAAGTCTAGGTATTTAAATATTCTAGGACAGGGCTCGAAATACCCGGGTGCACTGTGCATATGAAAATAAAATTGTGCACCTAATTTAAAAACTTAGGTGCACCTGTATTAAAAAATATATTTCGAGGCCTGTTCTGGGATATATTAAGGTGTACAAATGCTCCCTCATTTAGTACTTACTGTGATCCAAAAGTATCAGGAATTGTCTCTGCCTTTAAAATACATACATAGTAGATATCGTCGGCAAGCTTTTATCAAACTAGGGGGCTCCGCCCCCTGCTCGCTTACGCTCGCCAACCCCCGGGGATTGCTGCGCAATCCCATTTGGTTTGCTTCGCAAACCAACACTCCTTTCACAGATGTCATTTGGTTTGCTTCGCAAACCAACATTCCTTTCACAGAGTGAAACTATCTGAATAATTCGTATTATGCTGATTTCACTTTCCGGTACATGACGTCACAGCGAGGGCTTCGCGCCCTGCTCGCTTACGCTCGCCGACCCCGGGGATTGCTATGCAATCCCGTTTGGTTTGCTTTCTCAAACCAATACTTCTTTCGCAATTGATTTCACTTTTTTTTGCTTTAACACTTAATGCACCCTAAACTAATAGCCGCATCAGTAAAAAATCTTCTGTATCTTGTTCCCTGTACAATTTTAAGTAAACAGTGTTAATATCAAAACTTTACGATTGTACTTTGTCGGTAAACTGTCTTGAGAACAGAGGGAAAAAAGCGAGCCTTTTTCCTCGCCAAATAAAAAGAAATCGTTTTTATGGCAATTGTTGCTACGATAAATTTGATATCTGGCAAACCCGATAGTAGGAAATGCAACCCACTGCTGTTTGCGGAACCAGCTATGCGAACTGAAAAATACGAAATTTGTGTCACCAACTTTTGATTGCATCGAATTTATTTATGAACCAATTTTAAAAATAATTGTACCGTAAGAAAGAGTACATTGTGAGGTATACTGCAATATTTTTAAAATTAAAAACTAACAGTAATACTATATAGATATGACCATTTTAGTTTTGTATCGGAAGTTACGATCTGTGAAAGTTCCGAAAATTGTATGACCTACTTTTAATTGCATCGATTTTGTTTATTAACCAATTTGAAAAATAATTGTACCATAAGAAAGAGTGTAATGTAGTGTATTCAGTGATGTTCTCAAATTTAAAAAATAATGGTTTTTGCCGTAGACATAACGGTTTTAACAAAACGTAGCGAAAATATCCGAAGATTCCGAATTTTGTATCACGAACTTTTGATCGCATCCAATTTAATTATTAACCGATTTCAAAAATAATAGTACCGTAAGAAAGAGTATATTCTGAGGTATACTGCGATATTTTAAAAATTAAAAACTAATAGTAATTAGATATAGATACGGCAGTTTTAAAAAAAAGTAACAAAAATGTCCCGATTTTTCCCGAATTTCAAAAAAATATTATCAAGAACCACATTTAAATTTCAAAAAAAACTCGACGAGCTGCAAAAATTTACGTTGAGAGGTACTCTTAAAAAAAAACTCACGACTAAAGACTGAAATTTTGAATGTGTTTTGCTCACTCGCGGAAGAAATTTCACTTCTTCAACTTTAACACTTAATAAAACCTAAACTAATAGCCGTATCGGAAAAAAATCTTAATAATTATCCAGGGAATACGATGAAGAACAAAGCATGTTAATTTCATATTTTTCCGATCAGTACTTTCTCGGGAAACCGTCTAAGAATGGAGCTAAACAACAAAAATTTCAATTCTTCAGCGGCGGCGGTAACTTTTTTTTAATATAGAGAGATACTTTTACAGCTCATAAACATGTGGCAACAATCGGGGATTTATTTAATTTTTATCATCTGAAAATAAATTTATTTTAATTAGAGAAGAATTTTCACTTCGTTCCAAAATTTCCCAAAGAGTCGAATGTAATTGATCAAGGAACACGCGTTAAATTTTGTTTCCGCAATGGAATATCTGCTACCAACACATTTGAATGTGTCAAAAAGCTTATACAGACGACTGTTTATCAAAAACAATAGTATTTGATTGGTATAAAAAGTTTAAAGAAGGTAGAAAATCCGTCTTAGATGATTCGCGTTCTGGTGGTCCGTCCACTTCGACTAATAATCAATCAGGTCAAAGAATTAATTGGAGATGTAATAAATTGGGACCAATTAATTGATACTTTTTGTTTTATGACAGCATTCCTGGTTCGTTTAGATCCCAGTAGTATTCTGATATCTAGGAGTTGGATATCTGTTTTTGTCAGACCGTAATCCTGTACAATGCTATAAGAGGTTCTCCTGAAATTTGAGTTTTCTGAGCCGTTTTGAGGAAAACAATTTGTAGTGAAAATATTCTGAGAGAACATGTGAATGTGTGGGGAAAATATAGTTACAATAACATTTGTTTTTCCACCGAATATCTTTGTGAAATTACACTTTCTGCCGTGACTGCTTGAAACGAAACTGAAGAACCATCTTACTTTTTGTCTTCTTTATCCATCACTTCAATTTATCCTAGAATTAAGCTAATGAGTATTAACCCACTGGCTGATTATCCCGCGATTTCCACGGGCAACTCAAATGTACCAAAATTTGCTCATCCCGCGATTTTCGCGGGCAGGTGTTTTTCTATCTTTATTGAGGAGTGCATCCCGCTTTTTCACCGTTTAACCAATGAAGTAAATTACATACAGTGTTATACGTTAAATTTAGATTTTGGTCAACAGTTGTCGCTAGTCGTCCACTAAATTGCGGCATTTGAAGGTACTTTGTATTTACCGCTCTAACTTCGTGCCTTTGTTTGGCGCCTTTTTCTAATCAGAAATGGCTGCTAGAAAACGTTCAGCGATTGACAGAGTATATATTCCTGATGATTTTGAAAGTGATTTTAGTTTTGATAGTGATAGTGATATAGATTTTTCGGACTGCTCCTCAGATAGCGATGAATCTGATCATGATTCAATAAACTTGCAAAGCGTTAGGCAGTGATGCAAAATTGATATGAAAAATATTCCTCCTCCTCCAGTTCCTTTTCGTGGAAATCCGGGAATTACTGTGCATATAGCTAACAATGCAAGTATATTGAGTTATTTTGAACTTTTTTTTGATGATCAAATATATTTTTCGAATGATAGTCCAAGAAACAAATAGATACGCTGAACAATATATCCATAAAGCAGTTTGTAAAGAGAATTCCCGTTGGAAAAAATGGATAGAAACGAATGTTGAAGAACTAAGACTATTTTTTGCAGTTTTGTTACTCCAAGGAGTAAAAAAGAAGCCAGAACAAGAGCATTATTTTCTTTTGTTTTTTCATTTTACTTTTTTTATATTATGTAATAAATAGAAATTAACTGTAATTCAATTGAATTTTTTTTTGCGATAACATCTGAAATTAGGTTTTCTGACAGTTTAGTTTCTCATGATAAAAATCTATATAAAAAGTCTTTTCTAGAAAGAAAAAAATGCATATTTCAATTCTCCAATATATATAGATTTTTAATTTGCAAAAAAAAAACACGATTTTTGTAGCGATTTCGGTCCACAAATTGAGCAGTCAGAGGGTTAATTTGGTTATCAGAAGGTTATATTCGTATCTCACAGTCAGCTTTTTGGAACTATTTTTCAACCTTGGGTCACAATAGGGGTATCTTTTTATGCAAAAGCTCCTACTTTCGAAATTTTGACTTATTTTAATTCTCCAAAAGTCAACGCAAATTTAGTCTCCAACCTTTAGACTACTGTAGATACAGCAGTTGTACCATGATCGCGCCAAAAATGAAATTGAAACAACGACCACAAGTACATCAAGTGTACCTTGAAAGTTATAAATATCCCGCCAAGAAAGAATCGCCTCAGTAATATCTATAGCCGTAGTCGAAAGGTCAACTAGTAGCGGACGGAATTAATATTTTTCTAAGTGCTTTGGTTGTGTGCCCAGGAAATTTCAGTGAAAATCAAATTAATTATTAACACTTATTTTAGCGTTATACAGGAGAAAATTTGGAAAGGTATTCACGAGTAAATTTGTTGGAACTGGGACATAATGTACCAGGCCGCGGCCTCACAAAAGTTGACTGTTCTAGATAGACAAGGAGATCCAATATTCTTTGAAAACTACTTTTTTAAATATACATTCAAATAAGGTAGTAATTTCCAAAGTGGAGTTCGTGACAAGGTTCCAGAGGGTCGACTGAAAACATTCAATATTTCACTGGCTAAAATAGAGAATTTCAAGAAACTGATCCATGTGCCTTAAGTTATTCGGGAAATTTCACCTGGACCAGTTATTTAGCCAGAAACCTCAGAACTTGCGCTGTATGATTCAATCACTGGAGAGATGGAGATAGGTCATAGAACAGAACGGCACGTACTATATTTTTTAAATGTGTAATTCTTCTCTACTATTATAAAAGGAAGTGTCTGTCTACTGTACGAAGTCCTGACGAATCTATGGGACTTACAATAATGAAATTTGGTACACAGATAGTCCGAATTTTTTGCGATCTTTCTAAATTGCGTCCGGGTTTTAAAAATTTATCTAGAACCTTTTAAAATGAATTTATTAGTTTTTTTCACCATTCTTTCTTCTCTCTGAAATGTGACGTTAATCAGTTCATAAAAAATAAAGCTTTCACAAGTGCAACTGACTTTTGGTATCTGTAATGACTCACTATCCAGAACTCGTAAGATAAGGTAAGCTAATTTTTGGTTAACGTCGTACTAGAGCTACACAACGGGCCATTGACGACGGTCCGGGATCAGTCCCTTAAGGGAAAGATCCGAGGACAACTCCTCGTAATTTTGAACAACGGTCAGATGACGAAGCAACACCTGAACTGGCACCCCACTCTCCAAACTTCCACGCCAACCCAACGTGAGGACTTTCGGCCACGGCAGAACTCGTAAGAAAAGTTTCGAAAGGATTTCCTGTTTATCACATCACGGGGAGTGAAGATGCACTCTCCCATATCACGTACTTCAAGCTGAGTGACCTAATGTCAAAATTATCAAACATTCAACTCAACTTTTCTGAGTTAAATGCTAGAAAACAGCTTCATTGTTCGAGGGGAGATTAAAATATGTTACAACACTTTATTAGCTGGTGAAACACTGAATTTTATCTTGGGTTGTAAAATTAACGATTGAAAAATTATGGCCCAATCCCGATTAAGTTTCGAAGAAAGAAGTTGTTGAAGTTCTACTGGAAGGGCAAAAACGTGGTAGAAATGTCCAGACGATTACGGAAAAAAATTCGCACTGATCCAAATAATAGACTCGTCATAAGACGATTGGTAATTTCTAACTAACGTCGTATTAGAGCAACACAACGGGCTATTGACAACGGTCCTGGATCAATCTCTTAAGGGAAAGATCCGATCGCCATAAGACGATGGTAATGGTAATGGTAATGTAGTTAACGTCGTACTAGAGCAACACAACGGGCTATTGACGACGGTCCGGGATCCGTCCCTTAACGGAGAGATCCGAGGACAACACCTCGTAATTTTGAACCATGGTCAGGTGACGAAGCAACACCTGAGCTGGCACCCCACTCTCCAAACTTCCACGCCAACCCAACGTGAGCCATAAGACGAATCTATATACACTCTATAGCAAAAATTATCGACGCACCAAGAAAGTTTAGAATTAAAGTGGTGCCGGACTCGATCCACTTGGAATGGCGCTGACTGGGAACGTATAGTCTCTAGTGACGAGTCCCGTTTCCAAATGTGTCTTGACGTCAACCGCAGACGAGTCTTGAGACGTCCGGGGCTGCGTGGGGGATCCTGCCTTTACTATCGCATGCTCACAACAGGGCGTTATGATCTGGGTGCCATCTTTGATAGCTGGTCCCTTTTGGTAATCATTTCTGTCACACTTACATACAGCACAGCGGTACGTAGACGACATTCTACGATCGGTTGTGTAACCGTCCCTTTTGCGACACCCCGGATTTACTTTTCAATAAGATAATGCCCCACTAAGAGTGGTCTCCAGTTGAGGTTCATGCCGGTAATGGTAATGGTAATTTTAGTTAACGTCGTACTAGAGCAACACAACGGGCTATTGAGGTAATGGTAATTTTAGTTAACGTCGTAGTAGAGCAACACAACGGGCTATTGACGACGGTCTAGGATCAATCCCTTAAGGGAAAGATGCGAGGACAACACCTCGTAATTTTGAACCACGGTCAGATGATGAAGCAACACAGAGTTCATGGCCGGAGACCAGCTCGAAGGATCTAGTAGCAGATCGCCATCTGACATGGTTTCTAACTGGTCATGGTCCGTTCATGTCTTATTTACATCGTTTTCATATTAATGGCAGTGAGTTTTGCAGCTATGGAGCCGTGGGTGATCCAGATCAGTATAGTTTTGACTATGCACTCACTTCACGGTATCACCTATCCAGGCCCACGGATGACAATAAACCGTAATGGCTTATCTCTGTCATGAAGAATACGATTTCCAAATTACGAATTAAAAAATGCATCTCCATTGCGGCAGAAGAGGCAAATGCGACCACTGTGGCCTGAGCACTGTTGATCTCCCGATGCGTTCCCTCTTTCTCTTAATCTTTTAAATTTTATTATTGTTCTATTTTTATTGCTTCAACACTTCATCATAGTTTATTTTATGTATATTTACCAATGTTTTATTTTCGTGTCATACTACGAGTTCAGGTGTTGCTTCGTCATCTGACCGTGGTTCAAAATTACGAGGTGTTGTCCTCGAATATTTCCCTTAAGGGACTGATTCCGGACCGTCGTCAATAGCCCGTTATGTTGCTCTAGTACGACGTTAACTAAAATTACCAATTACCGTGTCATACTACGTCACAATCTTTTATGTTTCCACGGACCTTTTGTTGGGGATTGTTGCCCAATGTTTTACTCTTGTCCTTTTATATTCATGAACCAGGTCTTTTGCCCCATGTAAATTTAAAAAACACAATAAATGCTCGTCCGGTCGGCGTGGGCCCCATTGGGTTTACTTCATGGGCTGGAAGTCCTGCCCCCCTCCCAGCCAAAGACTCCAAACCCTAGCAGGTGAGTCGAGAGGTGGAGGATCTGAAACAAGATAATGCCCGTCAAGTTCATTTTAATGTTCTCTTCATTATATTTTAATCTTTTAAGAGTTTTAACTGTTGTGTTGTGACCTTGTTTTCTATGAGCCAGGGATTGTGGCATCCCTTTTATTTATATATTTAGTATTTCTGTCAATTCCTTTTAGTTATCAAATCCTGTTAAAGGTCCTGTTGCCCATCTTTTGTGTTATGTGTTCTGATTTGTTCGGGCCATTGCCCCTTGTATCTGTTAAGAATTTGAATAGATTTCGTAGGTGGGTGCGGGTCCTTGGGATCTACCGATGAACTGGAAGTCCCCTCCCTTCACATGACTCTAAACCTTAACAGGTGGGTCGGGAGGAGTTGGATCTTGAATAAGATAATACCCGGCCGCTCACGGTACGTGTTTCTATGAATTGTTCAAGATTTTCCAAGACTTCCTTGGTCATCTAAGGTCTCCTGATCTCTCTACCATAGAACAAACTTGGGACGTTATGGGAAGGCGATTGCAACCATCCCGGAATGTTGACAATTTAGTCCGACAGTTGGAGACAATTTGGCAAGGAATTACGTAGGGCCGGCGAATTTTTCAGTCTATGCCACGCCGGGTGACAGCTTGTATCCAGGCCAGAGGTGGACCAACTCCTCATTGATTTCCTCCCTTTGTAACGGTCAAACTCTGAAATAAATAATTCAATTGTTCTGAACTTTTATTCGTTTCTTTTTCTATGCATGTTCTTCACATCCACCAATTTCGATCGTAATTAGACAATTCCTTCTTGGTGCGTCGATTTTTTTTTTGTTATAGAGTATAGTTTTGAAAACTAAGAGCTTTCGAGTTTAATACATTTTTATTGATAAAGAGTTTAAATTTTTTTTTTGTTCAGAAGTTTTTCCCTTTGTTTTAGAATTTCAAATTTCCATCACTCATTCTTTATGTTAAGTTCTAAAATCTATTTAATAGATTAGAATATTTGACTCCTTTCATTAAAAGGGCCGTTGTAACTCAGTGCCCACTGTGTTACCTGCGAGTTGTAGGCGGCGCTGGCTCGATTCCTTCCTGTTTGAATCGGAAGGTTCCTGGTTCGAATCCGGGTCCGGGCATGGATGTTTGTAAACGTATGGTGTAGAGGCGGCTGGTGCACCTTAAATCTGTCGTGGCCGAAAGTCCTCACGTTGGGTTGGCGTGGAAGTTTGGAGAGTGGGGTGCCAGCTCAGGTGTTGCTTCGTCATCTGACCGTGGTTCAAAATTACGAAGTGTTGTCCTCGGATCTTTCCCTTAAGGGACTGATCCCAGACCGTCGTCAATAGCCCGTTGTGTTGCTCTAGTACGACGTTAACTAAAATTACTATTACCATCCTTCCTGGTTGAATTTCTTCCTCCTGTGCCAATAAAACTTTCCGTGTGTGTGTACATTACTTATTACTTTCGCTGCCGATCTCACACCAGCGCGTGACGTAGCGTCAACGCTAAATAGCCAATTACGCGCCACCGCGTGGTGTGGTGATGGTTCAATAGCCAGTCACGCGTTCGCGCGGGAAGAGCTGCGCCTCAACATTTATTCTCCGCTTCAATCGGTGCCGACCAACCGGTATAGTGGTTAAGGTGTTAGCCTCTTGATTCGAAGGTTCCTGGTTCGGGTCCGGGCATGGATGTTTGTAATCGTATGGTGTAGAGGCGGCTGGTGCACCTTAAATCTGTCGTGGCCGAAAGTCCTCACGTTGGGTTGGCGTGGAATTTGGAGAGTGGGGTGTCAGCTCAGGTGTTGCTTCGTCATCTGACCGTAGTTCAAAATTACGAGGTGTTGTCCTCGGACCTTTCCCTTAAGGGATTGATCCCGGACCGTCGTCAATAGCCCGTTGTGTTGCTCTAGTACGACGTTAACTAAAATTACCATTACCGCTTCAATCGGTATTATATGTTAGGTGTTGGCTTGGAGTAAAGGTATGTGGTTTCAAATTTATAGCTTTATTATTTAGGCCAAACAAAAAAATAATTGTTTGTTTCCTGTTACCCGATCGACCCTGAAATTACAATACAAAAAATTTCCAACCCTCAAGTTTTTTTTACTTTTTAAAAATTTTAATTTAATAAAAAAAAAAGTTTGTTAAAACGATTAATTGACTACGATTCCCAGCGATCGTAATCGATTAATAACTGTTTATTGTGTGTGTTCAGTTCAGACGTTATTCGTCAGAAATAAACTCTGTATGGGTGAATAAGCAGTGTTTTTCATTTGTAAACTCCAACCTTGCATTTCCAACAAGTATACCAAGGGGTTAAGCGAATATCTTAATGCACAGTCGATTTCGGTTAATCGGAGGAACCGATTATGGTACAACTCGTAGCATATAGCCTATTAAATACCAATAATTGAGGCGGCTATCAAAGTGGGTCAGTGCCTTTATCCCAATTAACCGAAATCTACTGCACTTATGAGCTTATACCCTAAAGCTTATACTTTGTTAATATTTATTGGACCGTTTGACCGATCATTTGTCGTTGATTAAGCATTGCTGTAATTCCGTTGTTAGGATGTAATATTGATTGGCGTATTAACAGCCTGTGGTATAGAGGCTTTGATGCATCCCGTGATAGTATACCAGGTCGCATTCTATGTATCACAATTTCCCATAATTCTATTGTTTTTATGATTTATCATTGCTCTTACTCTCTTAAGAAGTTCTTGTTTTTCATTTTAATCCTTAAAAAACTTGATGTTTGCTGGAAATCCTCAAATGACACATTTGAATGTAATTATCATTAGATGATATAGCCAAAATTAGTTTTCCAGCAGTTTTAGTAATTTTTTTTACCTGATAATCGATTCTAATAAGAATGGCGTATTTTTGAATAAAAAATAATCAATTAAAATATAAGAGTCAGTGATAAATGAGGGTTTTTTAGTCAAAGTTTGTGAACTGCTGCTGAAATTAATAGTATTTTAGAGTTGATGACTGAACTGAAACTTTATTGGAGTAACGAACATAATTTGGATGCTTCTCTAGCCAAACAATCGTGTGGTTTAGTTTGTTAGACTTATAAAACGGCATTGAAATAAAAAGTAGGCGATACTGAAACTTAGTAACATCTGTTTGCGGTCCAACAAGCAAATGTTTTATTAATTTGAAATTTAGCTTTGTCTAATTAATTTTGTTACATTTATTTTAAACTAGCAACTGTGTGGCCAGCACGGCGTTGCCTGTGACAGTTCTTTTCGTGGGGTCAGGTGTGGATTGTTTTCTGTTTCATAAATATAAATAAAATACACAAGACAAAATCTTTTAAATAAGATGTGTAACTTTTCACATTTTAAAATGACATGGAAAGATGTATCATTAGCTATACAATACGCCGGCCAACCGGTCTATTGGTCAAGGTGTTGGCCTCTGGATAGGAAGGTTCCTGGTTCGAATCCGGACTCAGGGCATGGATGTAAATTGTGCTATCCCATGGCATGGATGTAAATTGTGCTGTCCTATGTTAGGGGCAATGATGGTCCACCCACTGGGTGCCCCTTCACAAGTGACCATCACTTCCGGCCTTGTAGTGGCCAAGGATAGTGTCCAGTGCTGCCATTGGAAAAAAAATAAAAGAAGATAGGTTAAGTTAAATTAAAAAGAGTGGTCATTCTGTCCTCGGCGGAGCCTGCAATTCTGATGATTGCGAGATCGGCGCTTCGACCTGGCTAAAGACCGTCGTGTTCACTAATGGTGACTGGGGCACGTTAAATAGGTCGTGGTCACAAAGTCCCCCATGTTCCCATACCAAATCAATACCTCTGGGGGTATCTGATCAGAGGGTTATCGGCCTCTGATTGGTATCTAAATTACGATATGTGTGAGTGAATGGATGTATGAAAGGGACCTTCCTGTAAAACGGATGTGTCATGTATGCCGAGCAAAGTCGGACTTCCTCCCAATGGGGCTCAATAACATGGAAGGCGCACCCCCTCGCCTCTTGCCGTCTTCTACGGGCCTGACACTCCTCTGGTCTGCCAGTGTAGGCATTAGAAACAACAACAACAGAGTAGTCATGCGTTATAGTTCAAAGATGTGTCTAAATTTTGACATAGAATAATATTACAATACGATTAAAATCACTTAAATAGGCATTTTTTTTTTCAGTTTTCATAGGTATTATTGAAAGCTGTACTCCATAGTCAAGTGCCGACCAACCGGTATAGTGGTTAAGGTGTTAGCCTCTAGATCGGAAGGTTCCTGGTTCGAATCCGGGTCCGGGCATGGATGTTTGTAAGCGTATGGTGTAGAGGCGGCTGGTGCACCTTAAATCTGTCGTGGACGAAAGTCCTCATATTGGGTTGGCGTGGAAGTTTGGAGAGTGGGGTGCCAGCTCAGGTGTTGCTTCGTCATCTGACCGTGGTTCAAAATTACGAGGTGTTGTCCTCGAATCTTTCCCTTAAGGGACTGATCCCGGACCGTCGTCAATAGCCCGTTGTGTTGCTCTAGTACGACGTTAACTAAAATTACCAATTACCATAGTCAAGTAGCTACATCTATCATTCTAAATAGGTACGTGGTTTCCATTTAGAAACCGAATCTCCGAATTGAAAAAAATTCCATTAGGATTCGATTTAAAACTGAATGTCTGTTGGGTAAAACGAATTTTGATCGATAAGCGATTTTCTGATCTTGGAATAAAATCACAGGAAGTATTTGAATCAGGACTTCTGAAAAAAAAATGAAATTCTTTGTCGTAAGTGACAAAAAAGGTCGAGGTTGCTTACTTCACAACTGAAGCAGATCTTATGGAACCCATACACCCGTGAAATATTCGTTGAAAGCGGTGAAATTTTTAAATGCCTTGTAAAATCGACCTTCGGTTTTTTGAAAAAGTGTAATTGATTGAGTTTGTAGTGTACACTGATGACTTTTTTAAAAACAAGCTCCGTTATATTCCACCTGTCGTTGAATTGAATTTTCAAAAAAAAATGTATTTGATTCAAAATAAATTAATTATGAATACCGTTACAGTTTAATTTGGCACCCTCTCATACTGATGATGAAATTCGGAAACATCTCATCACTGGTGCAAGAGTGCCACAGGTCAAAAAAAAATAAATACTGATTGGAAAACTGCAAGTAAAGCCATCGCTAAATTTTTCAGGGTGCTAAAAGTGTCCGGTAATCGGTTCCAAGTACTCCAAATTTCCTGTTCGTGGTAGAACTTTTCTTCATTCTACAAGAGATTTCTTTCCAGATTCTCAAGTTTGGACCTCAAATCGACAAACACTTGAGACCAGACGCTGTCTTGAAATTCTGCAAGTTGCATCTCCAAATCATCAAGTTTCATCCATTGAAAACCTTTTAATTCCAACGAACTATTAAAGGTTACTACGTATGGATGCTTAGTTATTTTATTGTCTGTTCCAGGCTTCTAAATTGATTAAATCTTTCGCCGAATTGGTCAAGTAACGAATTTACAATATGTTGGTACTTTCATATGTTATATGTTGGCATGAGGTCCATTTCATTTAGTACAGTCGTGCTAGCCTTCTCAAAATGCGTTTTTACCCAAGGAAAGTACTTAAAAGATTTAGTCTAAATCTCGTTTAAAATTTCAAGTTTACCTTCCGTAAACTATGCGTCTCATTTAAAATGTCTCGGCATGTCTCCTAAAATGTATTGGCATGTCACCTAAAATGCCCTGGCGTGTCACCTAAAATGTCCTGGTGTGTCACCTAAAATGTCCTGGTGTGTCACCTAAAATGTTTTGGCGTGCAACCTAAAATGTCTTCGAGTTTCTCCTAAAATGTCTTGGCTTGTCACCTAAAATGCCTAGGCGTGTCATCTAAAATGCTTTGGCGTGTCACCTAAAATGTCTTGGCGTGTCACCTAAAATGTCCTGGCGTGTCACCTAAAATGCTTTGGCGTGTCACCTAAAATGCCTTGGCGTGTCACCTAAAATGCCTTGGCGTGTCACCAAAAATGCCTTGGCGTGTCACCTAAAATGTATTGGCGTGTCACCTAAAATGTCTTGGTGTGTCACCTAAAATGCCTAGGCGTGTCACCTAAAATGTCTTGGCTTGTCACCTAAAATGTCTCGGCATGTCTCCTAAAATGTCTTGGCATGTCACCTAAAATGCCCTGGCGTGTGACCTAAAATGTCTTGGCATGTCACCTAAAATGTCTTGGCATGTCACCTAAAATGTCCTGGTGTGTCACCTAAAATGTTTTGGCGTGCAACCTAAAATGTCTTCGAGTTTCTCCTAAAATGTCTTCGAGTTTCTCCTAAAATGTCTTGGCGTGTCATCTAAAATGCCTAAGCGTGTCACCTAAAATGCCTTGGCGTGTCACCTAAAATGTCTTGGCGTGTCACCTAAAATGTCTTGGTGTGTCACCTAAAATGTCTAGGCGTGACATAGGTTCGCCATCTATGATCTAGTATATAGATAAGGAAATACTTTCTGGGTGCATTTCTCTGTTGTCAAACGCAAAAGTCAAACTCCAGAAGATATTTTCTGCGTAAATCTCCCTACAGGTTACCATTTTGACTTAACGACTGTTCTTCAAGTCACTCTTAACGCCTTAATCACTCTTTACTTGACTGACATTCTTAATCGAACGAAATTAGAGAGTACATCACGCTGGAACGCACTCAAGAACCCGTGCTCTTCCACGCCAAACGCCCGTCCTCCTAAACCAATAACAATTAAACCGAAACGCCACACACATCATCCACGCATATTTTTCGGACTTAAACGCATTGATCTCTTTCTCTGGGATTAATTTCGAATTTGAACGCGATCATAACGACCGTTCGGGGGACTTTAATTCGAACATAATTCCGGGAACGGGGTTTTAAGAATTCTAAAACTGCCATTTTCTCTCCCCTTCTCTCTAAACCGGGAAAATCCTTATTTACGAGGCCCCGAATTTAAAATTTCGAGAACTTTCCACGGTCTTAAGACCGAGCGCCCCCGAAACTTTCCCGCCCTTTTCAGACGCAAGCCAATAACAGCCAAGTCAAGCTTAATTTACAGCTAATTACCGAGAGGCAGTTAGGCAGCGATATTTTACTTCGCCTTGCTTGGCGGTAATTACCGCCTTCGTGATCAAGTTCTATAAATACTGGGACTCGAAGCAGGCCGCCATTGCTTAGTTGGAAGCAGCCATGCAGGCTTGAAATCAGACGGCATTAGTCTACTTTAATTGCCTTTTGTGTCTCTTCAATGATCCGACGGGGGGATATTCAAGAATCATTCGCGCGTTGGCATGGCAACCGAGCCCGACGCTGTCTCCGCTCGCTGACCAATGATGCAGTTGTTGGGAGCATGATGCGATTACCACGGCAGCCAATGGGAGAGTGCGCTTTCATTCCCCTTCTAAATCCCAATCTTTTTTTTTTATTCGACGCAGCCATTTTTTGTTTTTGTCCTTCAGTTCCTATTTTGTAATTGAGCTGCTTTTGGAAGATAGTTTCGCGATTTTTTCAGCATTCCTTCCCGTAGATGTTCCTCCGATATGGTATCGTGATTATTTTTTGGACAACTAAATCACCTTTTAAATGACTTAGGGTTTGACTACCGGAATAATTAACGCTTTTGAGTCGCCGAGTGACCGCCATTTTTTTTGTTTGCGTTCCGTTTTGCATTAGTTCATTATCTGTGCTGGCTTTTTAAGAGGTGAATTGCCTCTCAATTTCGGAAATAATCTGGATTAAAAACCGTTTTACTTTTTTCGACTCTTAATACGTTTGCGTGCAGTTAATTATAGGGGATTTGGTTTCAATTTTGAGGAGCGAAACGCATTCCTTTTAACAATACATGCACGTTAATTACCGTGATTTTAACGCTTAGATTTCCACGCCGTTGAAATATACGTGGGTTTATACTTTTTTCTTTTTTTAAATGCATTTAATGATCATTGAGGTAATTTTCGGTTGGTTTAATCCGCTGTGGATTTCAAAGCCTCTCAACTGTAATTAATTTGGGTATTGATCCTGAAAGTTAAATTTAAATGATGGAGCACAAATAAACTTTAGGTTATCTTGTATAGTAAAAAAAGTTCCACGAAAGACAATGCAACTCTGTCTACCAAAAACTACTTCATTTTAGCGATAGGTTACAATAATTGTCCGGGTGCAGAATTATATCCCTAGGTGCAGAATTATGTTCAGTGTTCTATACAACACAGCTCCAAGCAATTGCACTTGTTCTGCAGGCATTATGTCCGAATTTTTAAAACTGCAGTCAAATCAAAAACAGATGTAAAGCTTAATGTTATTTATAAAGCGTTTGTGGTTATTTGGGCGGTGTAGGGAGGTTCTTCCGTAGCTATAAAATAAAAAAAGTGCGGCAAGGAGAGCGCTTTGCACTGCAGAATATCGTATCTTATGATTGAAAAAAATAATCGGCCACAAATTTTGATGAAATTAAGGGAAAATTTTTTCAGAAAAGACTTTGTTTGTAGGTCGCAGTATTAAGCACTTTCTGCTCCTGGGGGTTACACTGTTATGTATATTACTGTATTGAAGTTTGTTTTGTACTGTGGTGAGCTAAGATCAACACAATACTTCCCCTCCGGAATTTAGTAGTTGCAAAATTCAATCGATACTACCACATGTTAATAGATTGCCACTTACAGTTAGTTGCATTAAGATTACTGGCATGAAAGGTCGTACAATAGATAGGAAGCGTCACACTGCAGCAATACAGCAGGTTATTGTTGGTGGTCCGGGATCAATCCCTAAGACGATCAGATGACTAGAATAACACCTGATCTCACACACCACTCTCCAAACTTCCACACCAACGTGAGGATATTTGAGGCCACGACAGATTTAACGTACACCAGCCTCCGAGTACACACTTTCGTTGGCTGGACCTAGTTTCAAACTCTTAACCCACTAGTTGCTAATCCATTGCTCATCAACTGGGCTATCACTGTTCTGTCAATTACGGGAGACAGTGAACTTCATCAAGATTCGACACATTTTGCTAGTGACGAGATATCTCGTCATCAAGATATTGCCGATTTTTTTAGGATGACGAGATCAAGACCTGGTCAATTTTCTTCCACTGACGAGGTACTGACGGTGGTCATTGACCACCAGGTGAAGATCACTGGTATGGAAGTTCGTAGAACAGATTATTGCAATATTCTACTGCCATGTGTTGCCTTTAGCAGCCGTATGTAAATGAAACCCTCAGTTTGTAAAAATGAGGAAGATGGCAATAAGATAGTGAAGCTGTGAAAGGAGTAGAAGTAGTATCTGTTATCAAGATCTCAGACTACTAATGGAAGTGATAAACATCACATTGGCAACTGCTCGTCTTGGATCATCCATCGAAGTGTGTACCTATTAGCGCGAGAGAAATCTGGCTTGTTTTTGAAAGGGCTCCTATTCACGTCACGTCTCTCAGTCACCAATTTGGCAAGGCGCGTTATAGACAGTGCAACTTTATCTACTCAAAGTACTTCATGATGGAGAAGGTTACTGTTAGAAATAACACCTATTCATCTAAATTAGCCACCGGCTAATAAAACACACTCCTTAAGCTCGTCTCCAAGAGAAAGAAGCTACACATACCTTTATAGAATCCTTTTATTCCAACGGTAACTAACTACGCAGTTTTCACAACAACATAAAAAAAGCATGGTACAGCTACACTCTACGTTTATGAGTGATGGCAACGGCTTGGCGATTTTTTTTTTGGCGCACTTCTAGTAGCGAGTTACGACAAATTAAGGCAACCCATCTTTCCTGTTTTTGTGGTTTTCACGGCAACCTCGGCAAACGGAAACTTTCAATTTTCATTTTGAATATTCTAGAAAGTTCTTCCAAAATCTGTTAAAATCGTTTGATTTCATTGATTCGTTTGAAATTTTTTCTTTCCTCCCATTGGTTATTTTGTTTTTAAAATATCATTTTATTGCATTGGTCCTTTTAAATCGTTTTCTGTGATACAATTGGTCCATTTATTTGTATTTTGACAGTTGTGGAATTTTTATTTTGTTATAATAGTTTTTTTTCATGACAGGATTAAGAGTTTTGTTTTTTTGACCATTTTCGTTTTCATTATTTTTTTACGAGAGAATTCTGACTTTATCAGGTATTATTTCTTGCTTTTTTTCTTTTGTAAATCTTTTTCCTTTTTCAACATGCTCACTGTATTTAGTGTAATTGATAAGTTTCAGGTTATTCTTACCATTCGTAGCTTAGTTTCTCTGCTGGTTCACAAATGTGTTTTGATATGTGCTTAAGCTTACTACTTTTTGTGAAAGTTTTAAAAATATACTTTTTAAAACGTTCTGAAATATGTTTAAAAAGTGTGTTGTAAAAAGAAAAAAAAATTGTGACATTAGAGTTAGGAAATAATTCTTTACTTGGCAACTTTAGAAGTGCGCCAAAAAAAATCGCCAAAGCCGTTGCCATCACTCATAAACGTAGAGTGTAGCTGTACCGAAATAACACCTATTCATCTAAATTAGCCACCGGCTAATAAAACACACTCCCCAAGCTCGTCACCAAGAGAAAGAAGCTACACATACCTTTATAGAATCCTTTTATTCTAACGGTAACTAACTACGCAGTTTTCACAACAGCATAAAAAAGCATATTTACACACAAGAAATGAAAGAGCTATTTTGTTCATTTGTAGAGGATGCAATGGTTTCAAGTCTTGTTCATACGTTTTACATAACATTTCACAAAAGCCGTTCTTTCTAAAAAAAAATAATTAATTATTTGATTTTATCAATAACTACTGTTTAGTGCTCTGGCTTTACAAATTGCTTTTACCACACCTGCTCCTTTTAATTTAACTCAAAATCACAACAGTTACAATTCTATATACACTACTTGCAGAATTGCTCGGGTTGAATTGGTTGCAATTGATCGCAATAGTATCAATTAATATTTTAGCCCCCCTCTGCAAACCCAGAACAACTCCCCACACGGGGGGTTAATAAAAACTTTTCCTGCAAGATTACCAGAGAATCAGTGTACCAAATTTGGTGAGGATCGGTAAAATAGCGATCGAAATGAACCTTAATGTTTTTCTTACTGGGATTTTGAATTGTTTTAGCCTCTCTCTCTCTTCTACTCAGTACAAATTCTTTAATAAATATTCTATGGGTATTAATACCATCTCCGCAAGATCCCAAATAATGAGTGGACAAGATCCAAAACATGTTTGGTGAGGATCGGTCAAGCGGTGTAGATTTGTATAAAGTACAGAAAGGCGTCAACTCTGCCTTATATATCTAGATTGTATTGCCAATTCGTTTTTGTTGTGGTGACTGAGTTCAACCTAAGTAAAGTTAGCCACGATACTGACTAAGTGATTAACTTATTTATGTGTAGAGTTTTCCTATTTCGATTAGCATTCATTGTGTGGTTCTAGAAGAAAAGCAGATGACCTTAGAAAGTTCATTTATAGAGAGGTTGTAATCTCGACAGAAAAAAGGGACACCTATTGTAAACTTATGCATGTGATCATTTGCTTTTCCAACTCTGCTTTACCTCAGAAGACTGGATTCGGAGCAAAGGCTAGGCCTCCACTTGCGATTTCTAGTCGCTGAGACCAAAAAATCGCTGCCGCAGAAAATCTACAAGATAGATAAATCGTTGATTTAGAATAGTTTCCAATGGATGTCATTGAAAGTACTTGTGAGCGCTCATTTGCTTTGGGAGAGATGTAAATGGAGGAAGCATCTTTATTGGGTACAACCAATAACAAGTCAAAGTTATTGAAAGGGCAGTTTTACAAGTTATTTGAAGATTTATGTGAGCACCCTGCAAAGTTTATCCAGTATTATCGAGTGACAAAAAGTAGTTTTGACGAATTGTTGGTATAATTGGTCCATCAATAACAATCTTGAATTTCTTTAAAATCTTTTCAATTTCTTTAAATTCTTTGCAATTTCTTTAAGATCATTGTAATTTGTAATTTATTTATTTTTTCAATTTCTTTTAATTCTTTGTAATTTCTTTTAATGCTTTTCAATTTCTTTAAATTCTTTTCCATTTCTTTAAATTCTTTTCCATTTCTTTAAATTCTTTTCAATTTCTTTAAATTCTTTTCAATTTCTTTAAATTCTTTGTAATTTCTTTAAATTCTTTTCAATTTCTTTAAATTCTTTGTAATTTCTTTTAATTCTTTTCAATTTCTTTAAATTCTTTGTAATTTCTTTAAATTCTTTTCAATTTCTTTAAGATCTTTGTAATTTGAATTTTTATTTTTTTTCAATTTCTTTTAATGCTTTTCAATTTTCTTAAATTATTTGTAATTTTTTTAAATTCTTTTCAATTTCTTTAAATTCTTTTCAATTTCTTTAAATTCTTTGTAATTTCTTTTAATTCTTTTCAATTTCTTTAAATTCTTTTCAATTTCTTTAAATTCTTTTCAATTTTTTAAAATTGTTTTCAATTTCTTTAAATACTTTTCAATTTCTTTAAATACTTTTCAATTTCTTTAAATTATTTTCAATTTCTTTAAATTATTTTCAATTTCATTAAATTCTTTTCAATTTCTTTAATGAGTAACTCAGTATCAATTACTGTTAATATTCGTCCATCCTCACCTCCGGTAGAGTCGTTGTCAGATATTTTAAACAAGTATTTGCATTGTTTTAAGCATAGACCAGATCAAGAGTGCTTCAGAACTGCGATTAAACTATCGGAAGAGGGTGCATGTCCATGCCTGTCTGAGTGATTCATTGGGGTAGAGCGACAGTCGCGTCGCAGCGAAAATAGGACCGATTGCAATTTTTTAATCGCTGCGATTGTTTAATTGCAAATTTGTGCATTTTTATTTGAAATACTGTTTTATTTTTGCGACTGAAAAATCGCGCGACTAAAAATCGCAATTGGAGGCCTAGCCTAAAGGTGCTAATCGTGTAAACTTTTAACGTTTTAAGAGTAGTTTGATCAATCTGCGGGTTGCGTTGATCACACAGGACGAAATTAACAAATCTGTCATACCTCAACACTTGATTTGATTGAACAATTTTCTAATAGGTTTGTTTATACAAAGCAAAAGTTGTACTCGAGTAAAACTTTGGTTGGTTGGTTTGGTTTTATGGCGCAAGGATACATATTTTGCCATGCTGAGCCAAGCACAAGGAAGAATATATCAAGTAAACGGACATACGCACAAGGAAAGTTGACTGCGTGGTAATCCCAAGAATCGGTTACCTTTGCTTTGTCTGTACTAATGACATTCAATTTTAAAACAAGATTTCTTTGTGAAAGTACGTGTCACCAAATTGAATTTTCAAGAAAACACTCCTTTTTCAAAAATTTAGCCATTAGTAACCTATCAAACTAATTTGTCATCCTTCCCTTAAAGATGGAGAAATTCGAAGATGTCGTATGCTTAGTGCAAACAACAAGTAAAAATATATTGGTAGAACAACTATCAGAATGCTAGGGTATCCATAGATTCGTCATTTTTACGCATTAAGCTACGGCCATTTTGCAGCAAACGAACTTAAGTATTCATAACCCACTTTTAAAAAAAACTAATTTAAAAAACATTAAAAAATTTAAAAAAATTATTTTGTCATATAACATGGGTGCGAACTAGTGTGGTTACATGATTTTGCAGCTAAAGTGTGGTGTATAAATAATAAAATTAGCAAACAGGTGTTAAAAAAATAGATATTCCTGGCATTTAAATAATGTCAGCAGTTTTCAACGAAAGAGAAAAGTGATTATTTTCTGATCACTTCTTGAATTTACAATTAACCAATTCAACCCTAGTACGTGGGGTAATTCCGCTACTAACCTTTTGACTGCGGCTATAGATATAGCAAGTGTGATTCTTATAACTTTCAACAAGGTACAACTGATGTACTAGCCGTTGTCTAAATTCTTTCTTAGCGCGATCATGGTACAAATGCTGTACCGGCCTTAGTCTAAAGGTTAATATGCAGTAAATAATAATTGTCTTTTTCCGCTTTACGTATGGACTCGACAGCTTTAATTAAAAAGGCTTGGTATGGAAAACCTATTCATTAAGTAATAGTAATTTTTCGTTATGGTCATACTAGAGCAACACAACCGGCTATTGATAACGGTCCGGGAACAATCCCCATAGTGAAAGATCCAAGGATGACACCACGTAATTTTGAACCACGGACGAATGACGAAGCAACACCTGAGCTGACACCCCTACCTCCAAACTTCCACACCAACCCAACGTTAGGACTTTCGGTCACGACATAATCAGGATGGACCAGCCGACTCTACACCATAAGCTTACAACGCAACATCCATGCACTGACCCGGATTCGAACCAGGAACCTTCCGATCTGGAGGCTAACACCTTAACCACCGGTTGGTCGGCACAAACCTGTTCAAAGATTAGAAAATTCAAGCTAGTTTTTTCACTTGTTTATTTTTATCCGTATGATCGTTGACGTTTTGTGCCATCGAAATAGCAGCACACCAGCTTTATCATCTTTATTAATCACTTTTTAAAAGTTTTTAGACTTCTGACTACTACAGAAAATGTCAGCAATCCAACCACAACCTATGACGTGTTTTCCTCTGTTTTTTCCTTTAGGGATTGATCCCGGACCGTCGTCAATAGCCCGTTGTGTTGCTCTAGTACGACGTTAACTAAAATTACCATTACCATTATCCTACAGATAGGTTCGGTAATGGTAATTGTAATTTTAGTTAACGTCGTGCTAGAGCAACACAACGGGCTATTGACGACGGTCCGGGATCAGTCCTTTAAGGGAAAGATCCGAGGAGAACACCTCGTAATTTTGAACCACGGTCAGATGACGAAGCAACACCTGAGCTGGCACCACACTCTCCAAACTTCCACGTAAACCCAATGTGAGGACTTTCGGCTACTACAGATTTAAGGTGCACCAGCCGCCTCTACACCATACGCTTACAAACATCCATGCCCGGACCCGGATTCGAACCAGGAACCTTCCTATCTAGAGGCACAGATAGGTTCGGATCTTTCCCGTAAGGGGCTGATCCCGGACCGTCGTCAATAGCCCGTTGTGTTGCTCTAGTACGACGTTAACTAAAATTACCAAATTACCCACATATAGGTAGGTATTAACGTCGTAATGAAGCAATGCAACGGGTTTTGGTGACGATCCATGATCAATCCTGAAGAAAAAGATCCAAGAACAACGCGCCGACCAACCGGTCTGGTGGTTAAGGTGTTAACCTCTAGTTCGGAAGGTTCCTGGTTCGAATCCGAATCAGTGCACGGATGTTTCTAAGTGTATGGTGTAGAACCGGCTGGTGCACCTTAAATATGTCGTGGCCGAAAGTCCTCACGTTGGGTTGGTGTGGAAGTTTTGGAGAGTGGGGTGCCAGCTCAGGTGTTGCCTCGTCATCTGACCGTGGTTCAAAATTACAAAGTGTTGTCCTCGGATCTTTTCCTTAGGGGATTGATCCCGCACCGTCGTTAATAGCCCGTTTTGTTGCTTTAGTGCAACATTTATTAAAATTACCAAGATTGGTAATTGGTAATTTTTAGTTAACGTCGTACTAGAGCAACACAACGGGCTATTGACGACGGTCTGGGATCAGTCCCTTAAGGGAAAAATTCGAGGACAACACCTCGTAATTTTGAACCACGGTCAGATGACGAAGCAACACCTGAGCTGGCACCCCACTCTCCAAACTTCCACGCCAACCCAACATAAAATTACCAAGAACAACGCCTCGTATTTTTGAACTTTAAAATTACTTGTTGTCCTCCACGAATCTTTTCTAACTATCTTAATACCAGCCAGTCGCTAATAGCCCGTTGTGTCGTTCCAGTGCGATGTTAATTAAATGCCTACCTTCCTTCCTACTGGGCTATCGTGGCCTGAATGTACTTAATTTAAAAATTGTGGCGGGCCCTTAAAATGGTTTAAAGATAAAACATATTCAAACTCACGTTTTCTTTACTTATTTATTTCGATCCTTATGACTGTAGACGTATCATTTTACCGAAATAGCTAGATAAGATGTATCATCTTTACTAATCATTTGAAGTTCTTAGAATTACGATTACTACAGAAAATTCCAGCAATCCAACCATCAGCCACAATCTACATTTCACGCAACCCTTTTCCCCCTACAGGTATCAAAGACTTGATAAAAAAGACTTAAAATCAGATAGCTGGAAACTGAAATTATTAATTCCATTTTCCATTTCGAAGAATTATTTCATGCCACACGATACCTCCTTCAAAATTTTCCCATTTACCCTGCTTCTTGACACAAGGCAAACGCTCAATTCAAATTTAAGTGGATTCCATTCTATTCCCGAAATTATTTCCACTTCTAGTGTTCCCTAGCTAAAGTGCATTGCCTGCAGAGCTCATATGAGCGGCCCATATACATTTTCAAATTTCCATTCCTCTTCTTTCGTTTCGATTCTTCCCTAGTTGGTGTTCCCTCGGTTCTCGGAACTGCTTTCCGAACATCATCTCCATGAAATCGTCTCCATACACGGTTGGAGATAATTTATAAATCGCATGCTGAATGCATTCCCGGTCTGATTGAATTTGGAGCCGAGATGGGATCAGGTGACTCGGCTCCGAGACCGACGCTGAAGTGGAAGGCAAGAGTATGGAGGTAAAAAAAAGTCAAACGCCCTATGATGGCTTTTGGATGTGTGATTAAACTTCCTCAGGAATTTGAATTTTGCGCTGTTGTATTGAATAGATGGGCAGAATCGATTATTTTAAAGAATCGAATACTTGGTTTTCGATTACTTTTAAGATTCGGGTGTTTTCAAGTATCGAATAAGTATTCGAATGCTTATAAGTTTGGAGAGTGGGGTGCCAGCTCAGGTGTTGCTTCGTCATCTGACCGTGGTTCAAAATTACGAGGTGTTGTCCTCGGATCTTTCCCTGAAGGGATTGATCCCGGACCGTCGTCAATAATAGCCCGTTGTGTTGCTCTATTACGACGTTAACTAATAATTACCAATTCCATTCCTACGTCATCTGACCGTGGTTTAAAATTACGAGGTGTTGTCCTCGGTAGGTAGTTTTAGCTAACGTTGCACTAGAACAACACAACGGGCTGTTGACGAGGGTCCGGGATCAGACCCTTAAGGGAAATATCCGAGGACAACACCCCGTAATTTTGAACCACAGTCAGATGACGAAGCAACACCTGACCTGGCAACCCACTCTCCAAAATTCCACACCAACACAACGTTTGTTGTCCTCGGATCTTTCCCTTAAGGTATTAATCCCGGACCGTCGTCAATAGCCCGTTGTGTTGCTCTAGTACGACGTTAACTAAAATTACCATTACCATTAAAAAATTGGTAATTTGTAATTAAAATCGTACTAGAGCAACACAACGGGCTATTGACGACTGTCCGGGATCAATCCCTTCAGGGAAGGATCCGATGAGAACACCTCGTAATTTCGAACCACGGTCAGATGACGAAGCAACACCTGAACTAGCACCCCACTCTCTAAACTTCCACGCCAACCCAACGTGAGGACTTTCGGCTACGACAGATTTAAGGTGCACCAGCCGCCTGTACACCATACGATTACAAACATCCATGCACTGACCCGGATTAGAACCAGGTACCTTCCGATCTAGAAGCTAATACCTTAACCACCATACCGGTTGGTCGGCCATAATTACCTATAAAAACTATGTCAAAATATTTATCGTTTACAGAGTTTAGGGGAAATTCAAAGAAATCTCTTTATGGCGTAATGGGGTCACTCAATTTCGGGACATAAAATACAACAGTTAATGGTAATTTTAGTTAACGTCGTAATAGAGCATCACAACGGGCTATTGACGACGGTCCGATATCAGTCCCTTAAGGGAAAGAACCGAGGACAACACCTCGTAATTTTGAACCACGGTCAGTTGACGAAGCAACACCTGAGCTGGCACCCCACTCTCCAAACTTCCACGCCAACCCAAGGTGAGAACTTTCGGCCACGACAGATTTAAGGTGGACCAGCCGCCTCTATACCATACGTTTACAAACATCCATGCCTGGACCCGGATTTGAACCAGGAACCTTCCGATCTAGAGGCTAACACCTTAACCACTATACCGGTTGGTCGGCAAAATATAACAGAGCGGTCGAAATGTAGGAAGATAGGTATTTAATTAACGTTGCTTTGGGTCAACACAGCAGCTATTGACGATGTTCCGAGATCAATCCCTGAAGGAAAATAAAGGACAACATCTCGTTATTTTGAAACAAGGTCAGATGACGTGGTCAACACCTTATCTGGTAACCCAACTCTTGAAACTTATACACCACACCAATGTGAGGACATTGAGGCTACTACATATTTACCGTGCACCAGCTCCTGTGGTTACTACGGTCTGTTTCTAGACCAAGTTTTGAACTCGTAACCCTCCAGTTGCGACTAAAACGTTGATCTTCCTACCATACTACCGCAGCCGAAAAACTAGATTTGTGTGTTTATGTTAGTAGTTTCTAGCTAGGCTAAAATTTACCTTTGACGCAATTTAGACAGTTCTTATCAAACCATTATCGCATATCATGATCACGTTATCTCAATTCTTTTGAATTCAGACTACGTGCTTTCCAGAACTGATTTTTACCATTGTTAATCTGAAAAAATCGTAGATAAGCCCTACACAAGATAACGCCAAGTCACTATAGGTGATATGAAAAGCGAACTACTCTATACCTTCAAAACTCGAAACGGAAGTTTTCACCCTTTATATCTTACAGCGACAGATACAACGTTTTCAGAACTTATTTTTACATCTTTATCAGAGAGACTCGTAGACTAAGCAGTAAACAAGCGATAACGCCAACCCGTTTCTAGTGATAAGAAAAGGGAACTAAAACCGCTTTGCTTACAACACTCAAATCGGAAGTTTGCACCCTGTACATCTGCTTTACAGCGATAGAACCCACTCCGCTAAGAAGCAATGCGGTTTTGGATTTGACCCGGAAAGGCTGTCAGTTTACTATGGGAATTCTTACATAATTGTTGCCATAGAAACATAGTTTATTATATTTTCCATGGGTAATTTTGGTAATTTTGAATTAACGTCGTACCGGAGCAACACAACGGGCTATTGTCCGTGATCAATCCCCTAAGAGAAATATCCGAGGACAACACCACGTAATATCATAATAATGTAATTAATGAAAATAGTAAAAGTCATGAGATGAACGAATACTTTTATGACCCACTACATATGTCGATAAGTGTGTGCCGGGTAAAACGGATATAAAGACGCAATTTATGCAATAAAAAAATAGATTTTACTTAAAATTAAGCGAAATTAACAGTGAAACAAAGATTACGAGGTAGAGCTTTGATATAAGGACTTTTTGTGGCAAGGCTTTGGCGTGCTTTCTGTGTCGCGAAAAAAGGTAATTTGGTAATTTTAGTTTACGTCGTACTAGAGCAACACAATGGGCTATTGACGACGGTCCGGGATCAATCCGTTAAGGGAAAGATGCGAGGACAACACCTCGTAATTTTGAACCACGGTCAGATGACGAGGCAACACCTGAGCTGGCACCCTACTCTCCAAACTTCCACGCCAACCCAACCTGAGGACTTTCGGCCACGACAGATTCAAGGTACACCAGCCGCCTATACACCATACACTTACAAACATTTATGCACTTACCGGATACAAACCAGGAACCTTCCGATCTAGAAGCTAATACCTTAACCACCTGACCGGCATATTTTCCATGTGGTATTGCATTTCCGGCATATTTTCTTTGGAGAATTGTTTTCAAATTTGTTACATTGGCTCCCTTTCTGATAACATCAAAAATACTATTTTTGTTCAACCTGTATTAAAGATTTAATAAAGTTTTGCTTCAAATATTTTTTTAACTGCATCTCTCGGAGGGTTGTATATATTTTTAATAATTCTAATACCACTAGGGTACGCTGGCGCTCGCCAACCCTCGGAGGATTGCTTTGCGATCCTCATTGGTTCGCTGCTCGAACCTTGCTCGCATCAATGAAGACATGTGTCCTAGCAAAATGAATTGTTTACAAAGTATATTACAAAAAAAAAATTTTTTCAAACATAAATTTGTTGTATTACAGAAAAGGGTACAGCTACACTTTACGTTTATGAGCGGTGGCAACGGTCTTGGCGATTATTTTGGCGCACTTTTAGTAGCGATTTACGGTAGAGTAAGGCAAACCATATGCTTTACGGTTTTTGTGGTTTTCATGGCAACCTCGTCAAACGGTAACTTTCAATTTTCATTTTGAATATTATAGAAAATTCTTCCGAAATCTGTTCAAATCGTTTGATTTCATTGGAACGTTTGAAATTTTTTCTTTGATTCCATTGGTTATTTCGATTTTATAATATCCTTTGATTGCATTGGTCCTTTTAATTTTTTTTTCTTTGATACCATTGGTTTATTTATTTGTATTTCTACAGCTGTGGAATTTTTATTTCATAATAATTTTTTTCCACGGCAGAGTTTTAGCATGTATTGTTTTTCGCCATTTGTCGAATATTCTTGTTTAGTAATTTTTTTTTCTCGGAACAGAGTTTTGATGTATCAGGTTTTATTATTTCTTGCTTTTTTTTTTCTTTTAAAAATCTTTTTCTTTTCAAACAGCCTATTGTATTTAATGTAATTGATAAGTTTCAGGGTATTCTAACCCAACATTCGCTGCTTAGTTTTTCTGCTGGTTCATAAATGTGTTCAAGATTACTACTTTTTACGAAAGTTTAAAAAATATATACTTTTCGAAACGTTCTCAAATGTGTTTTCAAGCTTTGATTTTCATTGAAAAAAGAAAAAGAGTTTTGAAATAATTCTTACTTTGAAATGATTCCAACTTTAGAAGTTCGCCCAAAAAACGCCAAAGCTGTTGCCACCGCTCATAAACGTAGACAGTAGCTGTACCCATAAAAGTTATATAGTACCTACGGAATCCGAACTCGAACAAATTTTCATTCAAATGAAAACTGAGCAAATTTTGACTCGAAATGTGAACGCTGCTTTGCAAATCAAATACCTATCATGTTGTTTGTGTGTACATTTCCCAAGAAATCGAGCCACCCATACACTTTTTCATTGAGTTTGTTGTCGAAAGTAGTAGTGCAGTAAATAAACCAGAAGTATATTTTGTCTTTCCCAGAAGTGCGCCCCATGAAAGTTACAAATTTCTGTCATCGAACCGATATTGTCTCCTTCAATATCAATTATAGTATTTCTACTATCTTCATATTCCCAAACGAAATGAGAGCACCTCTACTGAATCATGCACGCTTTCTACGATTACTTTAAGTTATGCCATTACGTCTTGCATCACTTTCCAATAAGCTTTTAATTGGCTGTTCTTGTCCCCTTTCCTTGATTTCTATTAAATAAGCTGGGTACAGCTACAGTCTATTTATGAGCGGTGGCAAAGGTCTTGGCGATTTTTTGGCGAACTAAAGTCGCCAAGATAAGAATTATTTCAAAACTCTTTTTTTCTTTCAAAAATATTTTTCTTTTTACAACGGAAAATGAAAACTTGAGAACACATTCAAGAACGTTTTAAAAAGAATATTTAAAAAAAACTTTCACAAAAAGTAGTAAGCTGAAACACATTTGTGATTCAACAGTAAAACTAAGCTGCGAATCTTGGGTAAGAATACCCTGAAACTTATCAATTACACTAAATACAGTAGGCTGTTTGCAAAGAAGCAAGAAATAATGCAACCTGATACATCAGAACTGTTCCAAGAAGGAAAATTACTAAACAAGAATATTCCTCAAGTGGCGAAAAAACAATACATGTCAGAACTCTGCCGTGAAAAAAAAATTATAATAAACAAAATAACACAGAAAAAGGACCAGTGGATATTTTAAAAACAAAATAACCAATGGAAGCAAAGAAAAAATTTCAAACGAACCAATGATATCAAACGACTTTAACAGATTTTGGAAGAACTTTCTAGAATATTCAAAATGAAATATGGAAGTTACCGTTTGCCGAGGTTACCATGAAAACCACAATAACCGTAAAGACATATGGGTTGCCTTAATCTACCGTAACTTGCTACTAGAAGTGCGCCAAAAAATATGACCCTGGTTTAAAACTACGTGGTGTTGTCCTCGGATCTTTCAACTAACGGATTGATCCCGGACCGTCGTCAATAGCCCGTTGTGTTGCTCTAGTACGACGTTAATTAAAAATTACCAAATAAATTTACCCTGTTTCTATGCCAACCGCCAACTTGTTGTCGGGAGCAGTTCTCGTGAGAGACAGACTGTAATCGACAAATGAGAGTGTATAATGGGTATGAATTGAAAGATTTTCCAACAACGATGGCTTCTCACGCTCTCTATGAAAGGGATTTTCGGTGTGAACAAACCAAACGGTCTGGGAAGATTTTACTGCGGTTTAAATGCTCTAGCAAAATACATATCAGGGTTACCCTAAAGTGTAGTTTATCGTTGTTCCGGCGACATTTGGCATTTAATCTAATTTGTGTTGACCAATGAAATCTCATGCATCAATTCAGAATTTATTCAGTAGAATTTTTATAGATGAATTATTGAAATTCTATTTTAAAAAAAATCAACTCTGCCAACACGTTCATAATACTTGCAAGATAACTTATATTACCACAGAAACACTGCGACCACTTAAATTTAGCTTGACATAAAATGCCTCTTATACGTATACATAACATTCGACAAATATTTTGTTAAATTAAAAGTATAGAATGTGGCTATCATATCGGTGGCCCCCCATTCGAATTCGAAACTTTCAAATCTAAAAGTATAAATTCGTCTTTTTCTTGAGGGAGGAAAAACTTATTTTTGCCGAATATGCAATTTAGTTTGTATTAATTTTAATTGATTATTTACTATTAAATTTAAAAAAAAAGTTTACATAGGTGGTTCGATTGGAGCTCATGTAAACAATGCATTCAGAATAAGAAATTATGTTTAGAATTACCCACGTAATGAATTTAAATGCGCTATCGAAAACCGCACGGGCATATTCTATCAAGCTAAAAATATAGGCGGAAGAAATGTTTCGGTGATGAAGCATGCTTCCAGTACGTATTTCAAACGTAACGTCACCTGATTTGTTTTTCGATTACGATTCCATCACGTCACCAAATAAAGTTCCATATATTGAATTCCAAATGCATATGGGGTTGTTGGTCAACACGAATTATTAAATGCCAAGCTTAGTAAGATTGTTAACCCCATGCCTTGTTATTGGATCTTTGAATTTATAACTCGTTGTGTCAATATAGTGTAGCCAATAACCCGTTGTGTTGCTCCAGTGTCCCGACTTTAATTAATTTCCTACCTTAAAAGTTCGTCGATAAAGAAATGCCCGAAATTTTTTTCAGGGGACCCAAAACAATTTTGTATGTTTAATTTGCAATTTCATCATTTTTTGACGAGCCAATAAAAAATTATGTAATTTAGAATGAAATGGAAGAGCTGAGAATACTTTCTCAACATTCATCCAACTGAATTTTTCAACAGACTCCATTTTTTTATCCCTTTCGATGAAAAAAGTAGTGGTACATTCACGCAGTTTCCTTTTTTTTTTTAAGAGCGAATATGTTCACACTTTTTAAAGAAAATCAAAATGAGGAAGACCAAATCACAACAGAGAACAATTCCACCGCCCAACAGAATTCCCAAAACATTAATCTTAACGAACATAATTAATTTCCTCTTTGCTCCTGCCTCGGAGATAAAAAAACAACTCCCCCTTTCAAAGCAACGCCAAAAAGCTCAAGAAAAACAAAAAAAGGAACACGCGAAACAAAGATTGAAACGTTTATATTATTATTAACACGCTGCGCCATTTTTTTCCCCCATAGTCGTTTCCCCGGCTACTAATGCGTTCCCGTGAAGGGGAAAAAAATCCCTAAATGGGCAGATCGCGAAGAAGAGGAACAAAAAGATCCCCAAACGGCGTCCTTTTAATTTGACGTTCCTCGTTTTCCCAAATCGGGCTCAGGAGACCGTATCGAAACTAGGCTTTAATTGAGATGAATACAGCACTGCGAGCACCTAATCCGAGCAGAACAGAAGGCCGTGTGTTGTTATTAACCTTTGATATAGCGGCTTGCAGGTCGCTTTACGTATGAGTGCCCGCGTCTGCGTTCCTTTATTAGCTGCCCGCCCCCCGAAAAGCAATGCCCGCCTCCCGTTTCTCTTTTCCGGAAATATTTCGGTGCTTTAGCGTTTTGCAGGGAGGCACGGCTGGAATGTAATTATACGTGGATGCCGGGGCTTGCGCCGAAACAGCCCCAAGGCCCTTCTGCTTTTGCAGGGGTCGGGGTATATGGCAGTTTTACGGTGGCGCTTCGGCTCCTTGTGCGTCCAATTTCGCACTTTTTTAGTGTCCGCTTTTTGTGTCTCTTTCCGGGGGGATTTCGATTTTTGTTTTTGCGTTTTTCTGCGTCTCTGATGTGGGGGTATGAAAGGACTTTTTGAGGTGTATTCGCAGTTGAACCCGTTCTAGATGTATTCCAAAGGACATCTAGTCCAAGTTGCTTAGTTGGATTTTATGGGGTACGATCCAAAAGGACAATCTGGAAGCGACCCAATGTTGAACTATAAAAGTAGTGCATTTAAAAAAATACTGCCACCCGTCCAACTGTCAAGGGATAAAATAATTAAAGCAATGATAAGAGTTGGAAGTTCAAGAATTGCCATTTGATACAGTCGATTTTTATAGCCACTTTTAATTAAAATTTGTATTCATGGGAATGGTATCTAAGTGGGCGAAGTTGGATTTCATGGGGTACGTTCCAAAAGGACAAGCTGGAAAGGACCCAATCTTAAACTTTAAAAGTAGTGCACTTAAAAAAAATATTGCCACCCACCAAACTGTCAAGTGATAAAATAAGTGAAGCAATGGTAAGAGTTCCAAATTCAAGAATTCTCATTCGATCCAGTCGATTTTTACAGTCACTTTTGATTAAAGTTTGTATTGTGGGAATGGTATGTGACTGGACCAAATTGCTTATCTGGATTTTATGGGGTACCATCCAAAAGGACAATCTGGAAGTGACCCAATCTTGAACTTTAAAAGTAGTGCACTTAAAAAAAATATTGCCACCCACCAAACTGTCAAGTGATAAAATAATTGAAGCAATGGTAAGAGTTCCAAGTTCAAGAATTCTCATTCGATCCAGTCGATTTTTACAGCCACTTTTGATTAAAGTTTGTATTGATGGGAATGGTATGTGACTGGGCCAAATTCCTTATCTGGATTTTATGGGGTACCATCCAAAAGGACAATCTGGAAGTGACCCAATGTTGAACTATAAAAGTAGTGCATTAAAAAAAATACTGCCACCCGCCCAACTGTCAAGGGATAAAATAATTAAAGCAATGATAAGAGTTGGAAGTTCAAGAATTGCCATTTGATCCAGTCGATTTTTATAGCCACTTTTAATTAAAATTTGTATTCATGGGAATAGTATCTAAGTGGGCGAAGTTGGATTTCATGGGGTACGTTCCAAAAGGACAAGCTTGAAAGGACCCAATCTTAAACTTTAAAAGTAGTGCACTTAAAAAAAATATTGCCACCCACCAAACTGTCAAGTGATAAAATAATTGAAGCAATGGTAAGAGTTCCAAGTTCAAGAATTCTCATTGGATCCAGTCGATTTTTACAGACACTTTTGATTAAAATTTGTATTGTTGGGAATGGTATGTGACTGGGCGAAGTTGGATTTCATGGGTTACGTCCCAAAAAGACAAGTTACAAAGCACCCAATCTTAAACTTTAAAAGTAGTGCACTTAAAAAAAATATTTCCACCCACCAAACTGTCAAGTGATAAAATAATTGAAGCAATGGTAAGAGTTCCAAATTCAAGAATTCTCATTCGATCCAGTCGATTTTTACAGCCACTTTTGATTAAAGTTTGTATTGATGGGAATGGTATGTGACTGGGCCAAATTGCTTATCTGGATTTTATGGGGTACCATCCAAAAGGACAATCTGGAAGTGACCCAATGTTGAACTATAAAAGTAGTGCATTAAAAAAAATACTGCCACCCGCCCAACTGTCAAGGGATAAAATAATTAAAGCAATGATAAGAGTTGGAAGTTCAAGAATTGCCATTTGATCCAGTCGATTTTTATAGCCACTTTTAATTAAAATTTGTATTCATGGGAATAGTATCTAAGTGGGCGAAGTTGGATTTCATGGGGTACGTTCCAAAAGGACAAGCTTGAAAGGACCCAATCTTAAACTTTAAAAGTAGTGCACTTAAAAAAAATATTGCCACCCACCAAACTGTCAAGTGATAAAATAATTGAAGCAATGGTAAGAGTTCCAAGTTCAAGAATTCTCATTGGATCCAGTCGATTTTTACAGACACTTTTGATTAAAATTTGTATTGTTGGGAATGGTATGTGACTGGGCGAAGTTGGATTTCATGGGTTACGTCCCAAAAAGACAAGTTACAAAGCACCCAATCTTAAACTTTAAAAGTAGTGCACTTAAAAAAAATATTTCCACCCACCAAACTGTCAAGTGATAAAATAATTGAAGCAATGGTAAGAGTTCCAAATTCAAGAATTCTCATTCGATCCAGTCGATTTTTACAGCCACTTTTGATTAAAGTTTGTATTGATGGGAATGGTATGTGACTGGGCCAAATTGCTTATCTGGATTTTATGGGGTACCATCCAAAAGGACAATCTGGAAGTGACCCAATCTTGAACTTTAAAAGTAGTGCACTTAAAAAAATATTGCCACCCACCAAACTGTCAAGTGATAAAATAATTGAAGCAATGGTAAGAGTTCCAAATTCAAGAATTCTCATTCGATCCAGTCGATTTTTACAGCCACTTTTGATTAAAGTTTGTATTGATGGGAATGGTATGTGACTGGGCCAAATTGCTTATCTGGATTTTATGGGGTACCATCCAAAAGGACAATCTGGAAGTGACCCAATCTTGAACTTTAAAAGTAGTGCACTTAAAAAAAATATTGCCACCCACCAAACTGTCAAGTGATAAAATAATTGAAGCAATGGTAAGAGTTCCAAGTTCAAGAATTCTCATTCGATCCAGTCGATTTTTACAGCCACTTTTGATTAAAGTTTGTATTGATGGGAATGGTATGTGACTGGGCCAAATTGCTTATCTGGATTTTATGGGGTACCATCCAAAAGGACAATCTGGAAGTGACCCAATGTTGAACTATAAAAGTAGTGCATTAAAAAAAATACTGCCACCCGCCCAACTGTCAAGGGATAAAATAATTAAAGCAATGATAAGAGTTGGAAGTTCAAGAATTGCCATTTGATCCAGTCGATTTTTATAGCCACTTTTAATTAAAATTTGTATTCATGGGAATGGTATCTAAGTGGGCGAAGTTGGATTTCATGGGGTACGTTCCAAAAGGACAAGCTGGAAAGGACCCAATCTTAAACTTTAAAAGTAGTGCACTTAAAAAAAATATTGCCACCCACCAAACTGTCAAGTGATAAAATAATTGAAGCAATGGTAAGAGTTCCAAATTCAAGAATTCTCATTCGATCCAGTCGATTTTTACAGCCACTTTTGATTAAAGTTTGTATTGATGGGAATGGTATGTGACTGGGCCAAATTGCTTATCTGGATTTTATGGGGTACCATCCAAAAGGACAATCTGGAAGTGACCCAATCTTGAACTTTAAAAGTAGTGCACTTAAAAAAATATTGCCACCCACCAAACTGTCAAGTGATAAAATAATTGAAGCAATGGTAAGAGTTCCAAATTCAAGAATTCTCATTCGATCCAGTCGATTTTTACAGCCACTTTTGATTAAAGTTTGTATTGATGGGAATGGTATGTGACTGGGCCAAATTGCTTCAGGGCCGCCCATAAGGGGGGACAAACCCGACAAATGTCGGGGGGCCCGGACGTTTAAGGGGCCCGCGGCCCTAAGGTTTGTTCAAGAAATTATCTGCCTCATTTTAGGGTTATTTTCTGAATTTGACAAAAAAAAATATCGAACAGAAAATAGTCTTTTCAAGTCCTTAAAACGACCCCGTCAAGGTGGTCTCACATTTTCACCAGTCTACGACAACGACTAGTTGGTTTACATGCCACAAGGAGTAATGAGTATAGCACATATACATATTTAATTCCATTATTACTTACCAGTTCATTATTAATATATTATGGGTTTGCTTGTACATTTCTGAAGTTGGGTATTTGTAAATATATGGATACTTGGGAAATTAAAACTTCCTACACAAGAAAAAAGCTTAGGGGCCCGCCCGAAAATTTGGTCGGGGGGCCCGGGAAATTTATGGGCGGCCCTGATTGCTTATCTGGATTTTATGGGGTACCATCCAAAAGGACAATCTGGAAGTGACCCAATCTTGAACTTTAAAAGTAGTGCACTTAAAAAAAATATTGCCACCCACCAAACTGTCAAGTGATAAAATAATTGAAGCAATGGTAAGAGTTCCAAGTTCAAGAATTCTCATTCGATCCAGTCGATTTTTACAGCCACTTTTGATTAAAGTTTGTATTGATGGGAATGGTATGTGACTGGGCCAAATTGCTTATCTGGATTTTATGGGGTACCATCCAAAAGGACAATCTGGAAGTGACCCAATGTTGAACTATAAAAGTAGTGCATTAAAAAAAATACTGCCACCCGCCCAACTGTCAAGGGATAAAATAATTAAAGCAATGATAAGAGTTGGAAGTTCAAGAATTGCCATTTGATCCAGTCGATTTTTATAGCCACTTTTAATTAAAATTTGTATTCATGGGAATGGTATCTAAGTGGGCGAAGTTGGATTTCATGGGGTACGTTCCAAAAGGACAAGCTGGAAAGGACCCAATCTTAAACTTTAAAAGTAGTGCACTTAAAAAAAATATTGCCACCCACCAAACTGTCAAGTGATAAAATAATTGAAGCAATGGTAAGAGTTCCAAGTTCAAGAATTCTCATTGGATCCAGTCGATTTTTAATGCCACTTTTGATTAAAGTTTGTATTGATGGGAATGGTATGTGACTGGGCGAAATTGGATTTCATGGGGTACGTCCCAAAAGGACAAGTTAGAAAACACCCAATCTTAAACTTTAAAAGTAGTGCACTTAAAAAAAATATTTCCACCCACCAAACTGTCAAGTGATAAAATAATTGAAGCAATGGTAAGAGTTCCAAATTCAAGAATTCTCATTCGATCCATTCGATTTTTACAGCCACTTTTGATTAAAGTTTGTATTGATTGGAATGGTATGTGACTGGGCCAAATTGCTTATCTGGATTTTATGGGGTACCATCCAAAAGGGCAATCTGGAAGTGACCCAATCTTGAACTTTAAAAGCAGTACATTAAAAAAAATACTGCCACCCGCCCAACTGTCAAGGGATAAAATAATTAAAGCAATGATAAGAGTTGGAAGTTCAAGAATTGCCATTTGATCCAGTCGATTTTTATAGCCACTTTTAATTAAAATTTGTATTCATGGGAATGGTATCTAAGTGGGCGAAATTGGATTTCATGGGGTACATTTAAAAAGGACAAGCTGGAAAGGACCCAATCTTAAACTTTAAAAGTAGTGCACTTAAAAAAAATATTGCCACCCACCAAACTGTCAAGTGATAAAATAATTGAAGCAATGGTAAGAGTTCCAAGTTCAAGAATTCTCATTGGATCCAGTCGATTTTTAATGCCACTTTTGATTAAAGTTTGTATTGATGGGAATGGTATGTGACTGGGCGAAATTGGATTTCATGGGGTACGTCCCAAAAGGACAAGTTAGAAAACACCCAATCTTAAACTTTAAAAGTAGTGCACTTAAAAAAAATATTTCCACCCACCAAACTGTCAAGTGATAAAATAATTGAAGCAATGGTAAGAGTTCCAAATTCAAGAATTCTCATTCGATCCATTCGATTTTTACAGCCACTTTTGATTAAAGTTTGTATTGATTGGAATGGTATGTGACTGGGCCAAATTGCTTATCTGGATTTTATGGGGTACCATCCAAAAGGGCAATCTGGAAGTGACCCAATCTTGAACTTTAAAAGCAGTACATTAAAAAAAATACTGCCACCCGCCCAACTGTCAAGGGATAAAATAATTAAAGCAATGATAAGAGTTGGAAGTTCAAGAATTGCCATTTGATCCAGTCGATTTTTATAGCCACTTTTAATTAAAATTTGTATTCATGGGAATGGTATCTAAGTGGGCGAAATTGGATTTCATGGGGTACATTTAAAAAGGACAAGCTGGAAAGGACCCAATCTTAAACTTTAAAAGTAGTGCACTTAAAAAAAATATTTCCACCCACCAAACTGTCAAGTGATAAAATAATTGAAGCAATGGTAAGAGTTCCAAATTCAAGAATTCTCATTCGATCCAGTCGATTTTTACAGCCACTTTTGATTAAAGTTTGTATTGATGGGAATGGTATGTGACTGGGCCAAATTGCTTATCTGGATTTTATGGGGTACCATCCAAAAGGACAATCTGTAAGTGACCCAATCTTGAACTTTAAAATTAGTGCACTTAAAAAAAATATTGCCACCCACCAAACTGTCAAGTGATAAAATAATTGAAGCAATGGTAAGAGTTCCAAGTTCAAGAATTCTCATTCGATCCAGTCGATTTTTACAGCCACTTTTGATTAAAGTTTGTATTGATGGGAATGGTATGTGACTGGGCCAAATTCCTTATCTGGATTTTATGGGGTACCATCCAAAAGGACAATCTGGAAGTGACCCAATGTTGAACTATAAAAGTAGTGCATAAAAAAAATACTGCCACCCGCCCAACTGTCAAGGGATAAAATGATTAAAGCAATGATAAGAGTTGGAAGTTCAAGAATTGCCATTTGATCCAGTCGATTTTTATAGCCACTTTTAATTAAAATTTGTATTCATGGGAATAGTATCTAAGTGGGCGAAGTTGGATTTCATGGGGTACGTTCCAAAAGGACAAGCTTGGAAGGACCCAATCTTAAACTTTAAAAGTAGTGCACTTAAAAAAAATATTGCCACCCACCAAACTGTCAAGTGATAAAATAATTGAAACAATGGTAAGAGTTCCAAGTTCAAGAATTCTCATTGGATCCAATCGATTTTTACAGCCACTTTTGATTAAAGTTTGTATTGATGGGAATGGTATGTGACTGGGCCAAATTGCTTATCTGGATTTTATGGGGTACCATCCAAAAGGACAATCTGGAAGTGACCCAATCTTGAACTTTAAAATTAGTGCACTTAAAAAAAATATTGCCACCCACCAAACTGTCAAGTGATAAAATAATTGAAGCAATGGTAAGAGTTCCAAGTTCAAGAATTCTCATTCGATCCAGTCGATTTTTACAGCCACTTTTGATTAAAGTTTGTATTGATGGGAATGGTATGTGACTGGGCGAAATTGGATTTCATGGGGTACGTCCCAAAAGGACAAGTTAGAAAGCACCCAATCTTAAACTTTAAAAGTACTGCACTTAAAAAAAATATTGCCACCCACCAAACTGTCAAGTGATAAAATAATTGAAGCAATGGTAAGAGTTCCAAGTTCAAGAATTCTCATTGGATCCAGTCGATTTTTAATGCCACTTTTGATTAAAGTTTGTATTGATGGGAATGGTATGTGACTGGGCGAAGTTGGATTTCATGGGGTACGTCATAAAAGGACAAGTTAGAAAGCACCCAATCTTAAACTTTAAAAGTAGTGCACTTAAAAAAAATATTTCCACCCACCAAACTGTCAAGTGATAAAATAATTGAAGCAATGGTAAGAGTTCCAAATTCAAGAATTCTCATTCGATCCAGTCGATTTTTACAGTCACTTTTGATTAAAGTTTGTATTGATGGGAATGGTATGTGACTGGGCCAAATTGCTTATCTGGATTTTATGGGGTACCATCCAAAAGGACAATCTGGAAGTGACCCAATCTTGAACTTTAAAAGTAGTGCACTTAAAAAAAATATTGCCACCCACCAAACTGTCAAGTGATAAAATAATTGAAGCAATGGTAAGAGTTCCAAGTTCAAGAATTCTCATTCGATCCAGTCGATTTTTACAGCCACTTTTGATTAAAGTTTGTATTGATGGGAATGGTATGTGACTGGGCCATATCCTTATCTGGATTTTATGGGGTTCCATCCAAAAGGACAATCTGGAAGTGACCCAATGTTGAACTATAAAAGTAGTGCATTAAAAAAAATACTGCCACCCGCCCAACTGTCAAGGGATAAAATAATTAAAGCAATGATAAGAGTTGGAAGTTCAAGAATTGCCATTTGATCCAGTCGATTTTTATAGCCACTTTTAATTAAAATTTGTATTCATGGGAATGGTATCTAAGTGGGCGAAGTTGGATTTCATGGGGTACGTCCCAAAAGGACAAGTTAGAAAGCACCCAATCTTAAACTTTAAAAGTAGTGCACTTAAAAAAAATATTTCCACCCACCAAACTGTCAAGTGATAAAATAATTGAAGCAATGGTAAGAGTTCCAAATTCAAGAATTCTCATTCGATCCAGTCGATTTTTACAGTCACTTTTGATTAAAGTTTGTATTGATGGGAATGGTATGTGACTGGGCCAAATTGCTTATCTGGATTTTATGGGGTACCATCCAAAAGGACAATCTGGAAGTGACCCAATGTTGAACTATAAAAGTAGTGCATTAAAAAAAATACTGCCACCCGCCCAACTGTCAAGGGATAAAATAGTTAAAGCAATGATAAGAGTTGGAAGTTCAAGAAATGCCATTTGATCCAGTCGATTTTTAAAGCCACTTTTAATTAAAATTTGTATTCATGGGAATGGTATCTAAGTGGGCGAAGTTGGATTTCATGGGGTACGTTCCAAAAGGACAAGCTGGAAAGGACCCAATCTTAAACTTTAAAAGTAGTTCACTTAAAAAAAATATTGCCACCCACCAAACTGTCAAGTGATAAAATAATTGAAGCAATGGTAAGAGTTCCAATTTCAAGAATTCTCATTGGATCCAGTCGATTTTTAATGCCACTTTTGATTAAAGTTTGTATTGATGGAAATGGTATGTGACTGGGCGAAATTGGATTTCATGGGGTACGTCCCAAAAGGACAAGTTAGAAAGCACCCAATCTTAAACTTTAAAAGTAGTGCACTTAAAAAAAATATTTCCACCCACCAAACTGTCAAGTGATAAAATAATTGAAGCAATGGAAAGAGTTCCAAGTTCAAGAATTCTCATTGGATCTAGTCGATTTTTAATGCCACTTTTGATTAAAGTTTGTATTGATGGGAATGGTATGTGACTGGGCGAAGTTGGATTTCATGGGGTACGTCCCAAAAGGACAAGTTAGAAAGCACCCAATCTTAAACTTTAAAAGTAGTGCACTTAAAAAAAATATTTCCACCCACCAAACTGTCAAGTGATAAAATAATTGAAGCAATGGTAAGAGTTCCAAATTCAAGAATTCTCATTCGATCCATTCGATTTTTACAGCCACTTTTGATTAAAGTTTGTATTGATTGGAATGGTATGTGACTGGGCCAAATTGCTTATCTGGATTTTATGGGGTACCATCCAAAAGGGCAATCTGGAAGTGACCCAATCTTGAACTTTAAAAGTAGTACATTAAAAAAAATACTGCCACCCGCCCAACTGTCAAGGGATAAAATAATTAAAGCAATGATAAGAGTTGGAAGTTCAAGAATTGCCATTTGATCCAGTCGATTTTTATAGCCACTTTTAATTAAAATTTGTATTCATGGGAATGGTATCTAAGTGGGCGAAATTGGATTTCATGGGGTACGTTTAAAAAGGACAAGCTGGAAAGGACCCAATCTTAAACTTTAAAAGTAGTGCACTTAAAAAAAATATTGCCACCCACCAAACTGTCAAGTGATAAAATAATTGAAACAATGGTAAGAGTTCCAAGTTCAAGAATTCTCATTGGATCCAATCGATTTTTACAGCCACTTTTGATTAAAGTTTGTATTGATGGGAATGGTATGTGACTGGGCCAAATTGCTTATCTGGATTTTATGGGGTACCATCCAAAAGGACAATCTGGAAGTGACCCAATGTTGAACTATGAAAGTAGTGCATTAAAAAAAATACTGCCACCCGCCCAACTGTTAAGGGATAAAATAGTTAAAGCAATGATAAGAGTTGGAAGTTCAAGAATTGCCATTTGATCCAGTCGATTTTTATAGCCACTTTTAATTAAAATTTGTATTCATGGGAATGGTATCTAAGTGGGCGAAGTTGGATTTCATGGGGTACGTTCCAAAAGGACAAGCTGGAAAGGACCCAATCTTAAACTTTAAAAGTAGTGCACTTAAAAAAAATATTGCCAACCTCCAAACTGTCAAGTGATAAAATAATTGAAGCAATGGTAAGAGTTCCAAGTTCAAGAATTATCATTGGATCCAGTCGATTTTTAATGCCACTTTTGATTAAAGTTTGTATTGATGGGAATGGTATGTGACTGGGCCAAATTGCTTATCTGGATTTTATGGGGTACCATCCAAAAGGACAATCTGGAAGTGACCCAATGTTGAACTATAAAATTAGTGCATTTAAAAAAATATTGACACCCACCAAACTGTCAAGTGATAAAATAATTAAAACATTGATAAGAGTTGGAAGTACAAGAATTGCCATTTGATCGAATCATTTTTTCATGAAGGGACACATTTGACAACCGTCTTGTTCGAGAATTTTACAGATACTAACGATACGCACTGATATTACACAATAGGGCAGCTTTTATAGGCAACACCATCTACATTTATAACTTGAAGCAACAAGTATTCATGACTGAATACACCAATTTCATGCTTTGAAAGCTATAACAATTGTAACCTGTAACTTATAACATGTCCTAAAATGAAAGACTCCATTTCCTCATCACCCATGGGGTAGGTATCATGATGCGTCTTCTTATAGAGGTATCGCCAAGAGCCCTAATCCTCTTTAGCAGAGGTTCTCGCCTCTAAATTTAATAAACAGTTTACGTTGTAAATGGATTTTTCCCGAAGGATCCCTAAATATTTTTTTTTTTTTCTAATGGCGGGCACAAATGCACATAGTCATTGGCCACTACAAGGCCGGAATTGATGGTCTCTTGTGAAGGAGCACCCAGTGGGAGGACCATCATCGCTTCCTAACAAAGGACAACACAATTTATATCCATGCCCTGACCCCGGATTCGAACCAGGAACCTTCCGATCCAGAGGCCAACACCTTAACCACTAGACCGGTTGGTCGGCTCCCTAAATATTGAATGTATGAAAAATTAAATTTTAATGAGGGAAACTGCAAACATTTAAAGTACTTTAAAAATTGAAGGAGGGAAAACAGCAAATATCAAGCTAGAGAGGAAAACCAATGCTCTTTTTCAGATTCCAAATGCCTAAAACAAAAGAGAAAGTAAACAAAAACATGTGTGTCGCGCGAACGTAGCCACCACTACAAAACTTAACCTACGATTCACTAGTATTAACCCGTCTGTACTTTAGAGTACTTTTTGATGTAGATACAAAGTTGCACTACTTTACAACAGCCTGCTAAACATGTAATATTAGAGGACAGTTCACAATGGTGAATCTTCAAGCAATTTAATGACTGATTGTCAGAACGTAAATGAAACCATGAATCTTTTTGGCCTCGATGGTGGACACATCTAATATCACTTCTAATCTAAGAGCCTGAGTTGTGTCTAAGATTCATGTGAGACGAGAATTAACCCCATCTCTTCAAAAAGTTTGCACATGCAGCTGGTGAGTGCGATTGGCCTATAGTTACAGGGTGTATCAAAATAATGGGAACACACTAGATTTTTAAGAAATCCTTTACTAATATGGCTGTTTATGGAGGTGCCTCCTAACTGTAATTATTGACACTGGAGAATCCAGATGCTGATTGAGCTATGCGGTCACTTTGGCTGTAGTTGTTTTCTTTTTAGACATTACAAATCCGCTTCGATACCCGTCGGTCTCTTTCACTCAGCTTCTTCTCCTTCAGTCCACACAATTTTGCTTTGCCGAGCTTGTCCTGTCGCGCTGCGTGTACGCTGTCATGACTTTAGACACCGTACCTCTAGAAACGCCTAAAAGCTGGGATGTTTCGGTCACAGTTGCTCCAATTAATCGGGCTCCTACAATTTGGCCTATTTGAAAGTCTGTAAGGTCTGACATTTTACGCTTTTGACAAAAATACACGACGTATACAACTTCACTAAAGCCACCTGATACTACCATGGTATATAGTACTTTTTATATTTCAAAAAACCTGTAGCTAGGATTTTATTTTAATGCTTATGAAGCGCATTCTTCTTAGATGTCACTTTTATTCACAGGTGTTTCCATTATTTTAATAACCACTTGTATATGGATCTGTTGGATCCTTTACAAGGTTTTTGAAAAGGTATAAGAATGAAGTGTGTGGGGAAGGAAGAGAAGACAGGTTTCTCCCATACGTGATGATACAGATGTAATAGGTTATAAAGGGAGTGACCGGAAAGATGTATCATTAGATATACAATACGCCGACCAACCGGTCTAGTGGTCAAGGTGTTGGCCTCTGGATCGGAAGGTTCCTGGTTCGAATCCGGGTCAGGGAATGGATGTAAATTGTGCTGTCCTTTGTTAGGGACAATTATGGTCCACCCACTGGGCGCCCCTTCACAAGTGACCATCACTTCTGGCCTTGTATAAGGCTACAATGACTTCGGTCAATTCTGTACTGTATTGTATTATGTATTGTATTTGTCTGTGCAATCTGTACACAGCCTTGCCATTGGAAAAAATATATATACAATACCATCAGGACCAGGCACTGTTGTTCTGGTTCTTTTTAAGGCATCATGTCGACCCTTTTTCTCTGAATTGACAGTTATACGAGAGCACATGCAGCTGGTGAGTGTGATCGGCCTATAGTTATATGGATTTGTTGGATCCTTTACAGATTTTTGAAAAGGTATAAGAAAGGAGTGTATCCAAGCCAAAGGGAAGACATGTTCTTTCCATGTGTGATGATACAGATGTAATAGGTTATAAAGTGAGTGACAGCAAAGATGCATCATTAGATATACAATGCCATCAGGACAGGAATCGTTTTTCTGGTCCTTTTTAAGGAATCGCATCAATCCTTTTTATCTGAATTGAGTTATACAAGAGTTCGGATCAAGAACGGAAATTAATGCAGTGTGATTTTGCATGTTGTTTTGTGCGTTGAAATGTCTCTAGATATGTGTTAGAACAGGAAGCCGCAGAAAAAGCACGTGCAATGGCATTTGCTATCGACAGGTTCCGAGATATGTAACTCATCTACTTCAACGAATGAGATCGAATATAACCCCATTGGCTTCCGAACTCTGTCCCATAACTGTTTAGGAGCAGCAGATGTTACGCTAGAAGCATATTTTTGACAAGATTCCGTTAGGCTTTTGTGTCGCACTCTTTGAGCATCGGCATTCACTCATTACTGCATAAATACGACCATTTTAAGCACTGAATATAACTTCAGCGATCTGATGTACATCATGCTTATGTTGTCTCAAATGGAAATGTTTGTCATAAGTTTTGTCGTAATATGAACACTTACGTTTACTAATTTTATTATTTTAAACCTGATCTCGATGACTCAGTTTCAAATATCTCTTGAGAGATTTAGGATTCATACACACGATGACATACAGAACAGGGAAACATTTCGAAAACAATATAGAAAATTATAAAGATAAAATACTTGAAACTAATTCAAAACTAATTCAAATTTTAAACATAAGTGCAAACAAACAAGAAATGAAGGTAACACAACAGCTACTCAAATGCCAAGAAAGAACCCAACATACAAATGATAAAGTACTTGATGCTAATTGAAAAGTTTTACAGAATATTCTAGATTTTAGAATCAATTATAAATTTTTGAAGCACTAATTTTTAAACATTTATGAAACTAAACAAGAAATGAAAGAAACAGTTAATACTTAATAATGACCCCAAGTAACTTTGTTAAAACTACTACTATCACTTAAGAGAAGAAGTAATCCAGAAATTAAAGAAACATAATAGTACTGATAATACTTAAGGGATTTTCCAAATCGACAGCAAATTGCTCTTGTAGAAAAGAAAGGCATATCATACCATGTGAACTTTACTGATAATCCAGTCCGTTAATTCTAAAAATTGCATCCAGAAAATTTCTTAATCGATGTAACTTTTGAGCGTTTCATGCAGCACATGTATTTTCAAGATAGTATGTAAAAATTGGGAATCAGTAGCCATTTACTCTAGTCAGATACTTTGAAAAAAATAACAACCATCTCAAGAATACAAGAATAAAATAATAACGTTATTTTACTTGAAGAAAAATAAAAAACATTTTGATCATAAAAGTATCTTATTTGTATAGATATTTTAAATGTCAGAAATAAAGCTTAAAAATTAAATAAATTTTTAAAAATTAATAAAAAAATTTTTTTTAACATGATTTGCAAAAATAAGACAACCCCCCGAGTGTTTTGCAAAGAATTCCAATCTCTTAAACCTTGGAATTTTTCGACGTTTCATCCATCATGTACATTTTCAAGATTTATAAAATTGAGAAAAGAAAAATCGAGACAAGAAACATAACACTAACGAGAAGAGAACCATGGATATCCATACAATGTGACACTGCTACTTAAGAATACGATGAAAACTCAGGTGTTCGAATACGCAGGGGCATACTTTTGGTGTGGGCATCCGAGCACCCAAGATGAGTACCTACTCTTGTATTCGAACACCCAGGATGAATAGTTTTGTATTCGAATACCTAGGATGAATGCTTTATATGAGTACCAGTACAACTACTTGAGAATTTCTGGTATTCACGAGTACTTTCGGTATTCAAATGAATACTCTTGTAAGCGATACCTAGGATGAGTATAACAACTACTTGAGTACTTCCGGTACTCACATAAAAGCATCGAATACGACGGTTACTTTTAAGTATCGAATAATTGAGTGCTTTTGGACTCGAATACTCCCATCACTAATACCAACTTTTAATTAAAATTTGTATTGATGGGAATAGTATGTGACAGTGATGGTGACTTTATGGCACGTACGAAAATTTTAATGCCTCGTCAACGATTTACAGGTGATATCCTTTCAAAATGTTATCAAGTGTAAGTAGTTTTGCACGAAAGAAATTAAACAACAAATACATTGCTCACTCTGGGAACAAGGGACGGGTGCTGAAAACTACCAGCTTTTTCAGAACATCTAACCCAAGGATACACAATCACTGCCCTTGGTTGATTTACTTTCTCCTCACTCCATCATGTGTTATTATAACCCAACTAAGTTATAAATGCAGGAAGACTTAAATAAGGTATTCAATGTGCGTAAAGGCCAGGATCCACATCATTAGGTATAAATAATTAAGAAGCTAGCCCAGATGTTATGTGCTTGTCTGATAGTTTCCAACAGTCTATAAAGGCATTTTCGCAAAAAGGAGGTTTGCGAATAAGAAAAAAACACTATACAGTGCAGGGGGTTGAGCCCCTGTAGCCTCACCCCCCACAAAACGTTCTATTCTGCCTGTGGCATTTTCCCATGACTATGCAAAAGCTTCTACGGAAGCCGAAACAGTTCTGTATTACATCACCCAAGCTGTTTAGTTCTTAGAACCCATAGGTCGCTGAGGAGGGTGAAGCATTCCAGATCCAGAGAAATCGTCTGGCCACCTGTTAGCGTTTCGAAACGCTTATTAAGAGACACCTTTTCTGAGAAGATGCATGTTAAGCTCTCCAACTCTCGCCACCAAAGATTGCGTGGATCGAATTCCCGTATCGCCCAGTCCGAAACGCCCCCCGCAGAGAACAATCATCTTGTGCCGTCTCCCTCTCTTGAAGACATCTTGTTCTCACGATGAGAAAAAAACAGAACAGGCCCCCCAAACGATAAAGGCGACAGATGAAAACGGACACCGTCCTCCCCTCCCCTTTATGTCTTAAAGAAAGGCGACGGGTTGTAAAACGATTTGCCATAAGCTTTGCTTCCCATTCAGAAGGAACTAAGACCCCACAGAAGCAGACGAATTTATCGCTTTCAACCCCCCGCCTCATATATTTCTGCGGGATGACCACCCCAGGGATGGGGGTCAAACAAATGCCCCCTCAAGAAAGGGAATCGGCACCTTTCACTTTCATTGCCGTGGATGCTAATTATTTCAGATGTCCAGAGGCACAAAAAGCGGGGGGCGGGACCACTCGTGTTCTGCCACAAGCCCCCTGGTCGTGAGAACGGATGGTCAAGCGTGGGGAGTGGAAGACAGGAATGAATTGGTGATAATGTGTTTCTGAAAGATGAGGTCATAAAATAAAAATTTTTTCTTTCCTTCTCACGCTTTGCTAAGTGGACACCCAGCTTGAAATCCTGAGCCCCTAAAGTAATAATGAAACCTTGGTGTCGGTCCGTTTGACAGCGAGAGGATGTAAATAAATAAACAAGATTCTATCGTAAATAAGGGATGGAGGAGGGATGTTTTAGAGCAGGCAGGGTGGACTTCGGGGAGGAGCTGAATGAGACGTCATAGCAATGCACTGACAGGTTTAGCAAAGAAGGCTGTGACTGAATTGTCGTTTGGGGGGCGGATGAAAACATTAGATAATATGAATGGTGATAAAAAAAAAAGCCATATAACCCTTATTTACGTTGGAAGCTATTTATTTCTGATATTCGTCAGTCAAACAGACCGACATAAGTACCTCGTTATTACTTCATGGCTCTAGATATCAGGATGGGTATTCACTTAGCACAAAGGGTGAGAGAATCTCTTATTTTATGACTTCGTCTTTCAGAAGCACATTATCACCATTTCATTTCTGCTTTCATACCCCTAAATTCGTTGTTGATCTCAGGTCAACTAGATGTGGAAGTTGGAACTGAGTGAGATTTCCAGCACTAAAAATTAAAATTGTAGATATTAAAAACGATTTTATGCTGAATGATGCCTTTTTTTAAGAATGGGGCAGATCTTTGCAAAGTAGACACCCAGCTTGAAGTCTGGAACAACAAAGTAATAATGAAGTCCTTATGTTGGTATGTTTGACTGACGAATATTTGAAATAAATAATCCTAACTTCATAAATAAGAATGTTGGAGGTAATGGTAATTTTAGTTAACGTCGTACTAGAGCAACACAGCGGGCTATTGACGATGGTCCGGGATCAGTCAATTAAGAAGAATGTTGGAGGAGTGCTTTAGAATGGGCTGTGGGAGTTGAAAGAGACGTTGTAGTGATTCATGGACAGATTTAGCAAAGAAAGCTATGACTGAACACCTCTTAATGAGAATTCTTAAAGTTTTAGAATGTACAATGGGGAGGAGCTAAAAGAGACTCGCGCCTTAATCCAATATATTAAAACGATTTTATGGTGAATAAGTGTTAGATGCTTTTTTTTTTCATTAAGAATGGTGGGATCCCTCCGTCATTCTTAATGAGAATTCTTAAAGCGTTAGAATGTACAGTGGGGAGAAGCTAAAAGAGACTCGCACAGTAATCCACTGACAGATTTTACAACGAAAGGTTCGACTGAACTGTTCCTTGGGATTGATAAAAACATTTGACAAAATGTATGGTGGAAAGGTGAGTTGACAATTGTCATCTAACACTTTTTCAGCATGAAATCGTTTTTAATGTTTGTCAAGTTGTTTACAATTTTAGTTTTCAGTACAGGACGCCTCACGTATTTGCACATCTAGTTGACCTTATCTCAACAACGAATCTAGGGGCTTGAAAGATATGAATGAATTGATGATAATGTGTTTCTGAAAGATTGTCACATAAAATAACGAGTTTTTTCTCTTTACAAAGTAGACACCCAGCTTGAAGTCTGGAACCACAAAGTAATAATGGAAGTCCTTATGTCGCTGTGTTTGACTGACGAATATCTGAAATAAATAATGCTAATATTGTTGTTTAATCGTAATAATTTGAAAGGTAATTCGGAAGCCTTAATCCCATCCTCTTCGCTATTTGTAGTCTGTTTATTTTTCACATAATTTAATTCTGCTTGGAATGTTCTGCAAGGAATATTCTAGGTGCAATGTTCTACATGGAATACTCTAGGTGGAATGTTTTACATGGAATATTCTAGGTGGAATGTTCTACATGGAATATTCTAGGTGGAATGTTCTACATGGAATATTCTAGATGGATCACAAATAAATATGTATAAACGAGTAACAGTAGCTGAACTATGTTCTTTTTTACATTCAGAACAAAGGTCAGGTAATATCTTAGTTTTTAAGGCACCAACTTCCTTCTTTTTGTATTCGAATTCTGAGCAGCGTGCTTCGCAATCCATGAGGGATTTTGTTTGGGTTTCAATACCCTTTTTGTGTTATATTCTTCACAGGGAAGAATTGTCCATTGGTAATTAAATTCATGATTCAACAATAAAATTCATACTGTCCACTATCACTGGCCGTGTGTGTGAATTAACTTACTACCAAATGAGCTTCGACGAGACTTCTACATCGTAAAAAAGAATGTTGGAGGAGTGCTTTAGAAAGGACAGTGAGTTAAAAGAGACGTTGTTGTAATCCACAGACAGATTTAGCAAAGAAAGCTATGATTGAACAGTTCTTTGGGGGTGGATGATCGCGTTAGATTATATGCATGATGACAAAAAGAAGGCATCTAACACGTTTTCAGTATGAAGTCGTTTTTAAGGTTTCCGAACACGTACAAGACCCTTTTTATAAAATGCGGTATAGAAAAATTTTAATGATATTTTTATGTTTAGTGTTATTAAACAATAGCATTGGATTTTAATATTTAAAATATATATTAATAATTTGTAAAAATAATAATTATGTATGAAATTTTAAAGAAATTTGCCAAAAACTTCAAATGTGTAAAATAAAAGTGTATTCAACCAATTTGAAAAAAAAAACTACAACCAAAATAAACTACATGCATTTTTCTAGGGAATGAACAAGAATCAAGAGGATATTTAAGTAAACAAAAATTTTACAAGCAATCGAAAGATGCATACAAGATTTTTGATAGTTTTACAGTCCTATTTCTTAAATAAATGGCCATAATTTAAGAGCTTTTCAACTCAATATAATTATTCTAGTTAATAACTTTTTGTGTTATCACATTTAAAGTGAGGAAATAATGCATACATATTAATGTTGAGCAATATAAAGTTTGAAGTGTATCGTTTGCTCTCTGTCCAACTGCTTTTGTCAACAATTTTGTTCTTCACTTCTCTTTAAAGATGTTCACACTATTTCCAAAAGAAAAACCACTTAAACATCTGAGAAAACTTTGTAAAATTATATTTGCAAAAAAAAATTAATCTTTAACAGGTAAATTTTACAGGTTTTTGGTCTTTTAACAGCCACTTCTGGTTTTCCCACCTTAATTAAAATCTTAATATCTCTGCAACTAATTAACTTAGAGAAAAAAAATCACATTTATTTTGAAAAGTTAAACAAATACTCTATCAAATAAAATCTAAATTTTTTTTGGAATTTTCGGTCAAAAATGACATTTTTACCGTGGTCTGATACCTTAATTGTTAATATATCTACCAAGATGTTTATAATTTTAGTTTACAGCATCGGAAGTCTCGCCTAGTTAAACATCTAGTGTACTGGTCCCTACGGACACTAGGGGACCTTGTGACCGTTAAGGGGGTCTGTGGCAAATTAAAACTAATTTGGGGGTGCGTGGACAACGTCGGGGAGGTCCGCGAAAGTTTTAATAAAAAGTCAAATAAATGTGACCTATTTTCATTCATGTGAAACTTAACATAAATAGCAATAAATAAATAGATAGCGATTTTTACGTCCTGAGAAAAATATAAGTATAAATAGGTACAAAGATTTTTTGTAATGATAATCATCGCACAAACGTTAGTCGAGGGATAAGTAAACAATCTGCCATAGTCGCCAAGCAACGGGAACGCGCGAACTGCTTGTTGGGACTTATCGGCTGGCACACTCGATTCTAAATGAAATTACGATACAAATATTGACGACCAGTTACAGGCTCAAGCCCAACAAGGCTGGTCCTTTGTTTATGAATTCCCCAATTCACACTGACTATCCAATTGTATCTTAAATTCGTACACTCCCTTTGAATTAATTATACTTTCTGGCAACGCGTTCCATTTGTCTATTACCCTATTAAAGTAGTAGTTTTTTCTTAAATCTCGATCAAAATGTGTCGTATTCAATTTATACCCATGGCCCCTTGTTCTGTTATCCCTATTGAAATGTAAGCCCTCTGTGTCCCCTTGTTTTACCAACTTGAAAAGCTGAATCAAATCCCCTCTCCTTCTTCTTCTTTCCAGTGTGTACATGTTTAGCTTACTTAAACGTTCATTATAGTCGAGATTTGCTATCCCCTTTATTAGTTTTGTAGCTCTGTGCTGAACCCTTTCAATTAATTCCGTATCCTTTCTCATATATGGAGCCCAGAATTGTACAGCATATTCTAGATGTGGTCTTACTAAGCCCTTATATAACGACAAGATTATATTCTTATCCCTTGAAGTTACAGTCTTTTTAATATACCCCAATAACCTATTAGTCTTTTTACCCGCGGCTGAACATTGGTGACCCATTTTAAAATCCCTGTGAATTATCACCCCAAGATCCTTGACTGTTTCTCCCTCCTTTACCTTTACAGTAGACAGTACTCGGCTCCACTGCTCCTGTAACCCATATGCAGAACTTGACATTTCCCTACATTAAATGACATACCCCATTTTACAGCCCATTGGGATATCTTATCAAAATCCCTTTGTAAATTCTCTATCTGTAACTTGGTATCCACTGTCCCCCATATTTTTAAGTCATCTGCAAATATACTGATTCTATTCTTGATCCACTGACCTATTTCATCTATGAAAATTATAAATAAAATTGGTCCCAAAACGGATCCCTGAGGCACCTTACTTATAACTTCTGTCCACTGTGAATACTTTCCTTTTACCTGCACTCTCTGCTTTCTACCCAATAACCAATTCTTTATCCATATTAATGTTTTTCCCTGAATCCCCAGCCTTTCCAATTTAAACAGTAATGCCTCATGAGCATGCCTCTAAATTGCAATGCATCATTATATTCATATATCGGAACTTAATCTATCAGCTGTAAGTGAGGTAATACGCACCGTGCTGCATAAACCAGCTTTCGATATTATAAGAATTCCACTGAGTAATAATACAGTACAAAGAAGGATTGACAAAATGGCCCAGTGCGTAGAAAATTCTTTACGTGAGTACTTAAAAACATTTGATTTCTCTATACAAGCTTGACCAGTCAACTTTGCCAGGAAACAAAGCTTTACTTTTAGCTTACGTGAGATTTGCAAAAGAAAATTTCCCAAGAATTGCTATTTGCTAAATGTTTGTAAACTGATATGAAAGGTGAAACAATATTTGATGATTTGAAAAGATTTTTAGATTTAAAAGCTATACCCTTGAGTAAGTACTTGGCTTTCTAAAACGTAAAACTGAAAATTTTTCTAATCAAAATGCTATAAAGTTATTATATTTCAGTCTTGCTCGCTCAAATTTAGAATACTTCAGTCCTATTTGGGATCCATACTATAACACTAAAATTAAAATTATTGAACATGTCCAATCCAAATTTACTCCTTATTTATTTGACAAAACTTTTCATATTAGTTCTCTGGATTTATCTTCCGGTACAGCTACACTCTACGTTTATGAGTGATGGCAACGGCTTGGCGATTTTTTTTGGCGCACTTCTAGTAGCGAGTTACGATAAATTAAGGCAACCCATCTTTCGTTGCTGTCGTGGTTTTCACGGCAACCTCGGCAAACGGAAACTTTCAATTTTCATTTTTAATATTCTAGAAAGTTCTTCCAAAATCCGTTAAAATCGTTTGATTTCATTGATTCGTTTGAAATTTTTTCTTTCCTCCCATTGGTTATTTTGTTTTTAAAATATCCTTTTATTGCATTGGTCCTTTTAAATCGTTTTCTGTGATACCATTGGTAAATTTATTTGTATTTTGACAGTTGTGGAATTTTTATTTTGTTATAATAGTTTTCACGACAGGATTAAGAGTTTTGTTTTTTTGACCATTTTCGTTTTCATTATTTTTTTACGAGAGAATTCTGACGTTATCAGGTATTATTTCTTCCTTTTTTTCTTTTGTAAATCGTTTTCTTTTTCAACATGCTCACTGTATTTAGTGTAATTGATAAGTTTCAGGGTGTTCTTACCATTCGTAGCTTAGTTTCTCTGCTGGTTCACAAATGTGTTTTGATATGTGATTAAGCTTACTACTTTTTGTGGAAGTTTTTTTTAAATATACTTTTTAAAACGTTCTGAAATGTGCTTAAAAAGTGTGTTGTAAAAAGAAAAAAAATTGTGACAGGAAAAGAGTTAAGAAATAATTATTTCCTTGGCGACTTTAGAAGTGCGCCAAAAAAAATCGCCGAGCCGTTGCCATCAGTCATAAACGTAGAGTGTAGCTGTACCTATCTTCCTCTCATCTGCGCACTATTTTTGATTTTCCTTGTTTTAAATCTAGACGCGAATTATCATGTGTTTTATTTTTCTATAAAGTTTGTAATAATTTGATTGATTGTAATGAAATACTTAGTAGAGCTTACATTTTTCAGTGCCCAACAGAGTTCTTAGGAAACAGTACTTAGTTAGAAATGCTTTTACTAAATTGAATTATATTGATAATTTTTGTCGCGATAAATTTTATAAAATCTATAATAGTATTGGTTTTGATCTAGATATTTTAAGCATGTCTTTGGACATTTTTGAAACTAAATGTTCTGTACTTCTACATTGTTACTGTATATTTCTATGTTGATACTTCTGCATTGTGTGTTGTTCTGTTTTAGTTTTGCTACACTGTAATTGAATCGATGATCTGTTGTGTATGCTTTCAAATATAAATAAAATAATATGCTCTTCTCCTTACTACTGACGGTGCTCCGGTCAATGGTTGAACCCCACCGAGGCTTTCTGGCATTCTTAAAACAAGCTATACGGAATGTATTATCTGTACATTGTGTCATTCATCGACAAAATTTAGACGCCAAAAATCTTAGTGAACGCTTGCAAGGCTCATTAGATTATGTCATTAGAGCAGTTAATAAAATCAAAAGGTATGCCTTAAATGAGAGATTATTTGCTCAACTTTGTTTGGAAAATGATTAAGATTGTAATCGTTTACTACTTAACACGGGAGTTTGTTAATTATCTAGAAGTGCATGTTTGTGGATCGATTTTATGCACTCTTTGATTCAGTGTTGGAATTCCTGGAAAGTAAAGACAATGATTTGCAGCTCAATTTAATTAATTCAAAAAATGACTTAGTTTATCTGAAAAATTATATAGCTTTTCGCCAAACTTAACGAAACTAATTTGAAGCTACAAGGTGGTCAATTAAATTTAACTAAAACTAAAAGAATAATAATAACTAAAATTATACAAAATGTTTTCGATACAAACAAAACTTGGGGAGAAGATAATGCTCTCGGTTTCCAAATCTTTCACAATTGCAAAAACGGGATGAAGATATACTTGCTTATTGTCAACACTTAATGCAACCAAAAATTTGAAGATTTTCTTCAATTGGTAATCCCCAATGGAGTGTTGGACCCTTATGTAAGTAGACCCACAAACTCAGATGAATCCATACTAATACATGAGCACTTGATTGAATTATCAATAGATGAGGAGCTGAAACCATTGTTTGAACAAGGATACCACAAATGCTGGTTACAAAAACAGATATCAATTTAATATCATGCATTATGGATCACCGTACATAAGCTATTGATTGCCTTCCTATTTAGTGCGACGTGGATTTAGAGCAGTTATGAGCCTCATCACGAAATAAAGAAACCGTCTGAAAATTAGTGCTAGTGGAGGACTTTTGTTACTCACAAACATAGAGCCGAACATAAATAATCTCATATCATTCCATCAAGTTCACCCATCTCATTGAAAAGAAATGTGTTTTTGTATTTAAAAACAGTAGTTGTGATTTCAATAAATACTATTTTAAATATCAAAATGCTTTATTTTTATTTCATGCAAATTATTAATTTATTAATTCAAATAATTATTTATTTTTCATATACACCTGAGACACTGTCCAGCGCTCTACGCTACAACTTTGTGGGAACGATACTGGGAAGCGAGGGACAGAATGGGTCCATAGACTTTCTTCTGTTGCCTTTTTTTTTTAAATTGCTTTTGTTCTGTTTTTTGTCTTCAGTTTTGTCTTTTGTACCCGCCATTGGAAATAAAAAAATATATATATTTTATTTTTACGTCACCATTTATACCATTCAAGACATGAAAGTTAAATTTGTAGTTTTTCTATTATGCAGAGTTATGTAGAGTTATTTCACTTGGGATTCATGGTCAGGTTTTTAATCTAATAAGGGGTGCATGGGCAATAGTAAGTTTGGGAACCACTGATCTAGTGGATCTGAGTTTAACAAAAAGCCTAGAGGTATGAAAGAAAGGAATTAATTGGTGTTGATTAGGGCAACTTTTTTCAACAAATGTAACTTTTTTTTCACACGTTCTAAGCTGCATGTAAAGTGCTGAAACCAAAATTCCTCCTACATGGAGTGTATTGTAAGTGAGTTATAACCGCAACACAAATGCAACTTTTTCCATAATTGCAACCACCTCAACTTTTTAAAATTTACCTCAATATATAATAGGTATCTATTGAATAACTTATGCCGGTGTAATAATTCCGAGAATATTTATATAAACGTATTGGCAGCTCTGAGCAACAAAATTTTGCGTATATATATATATATATATATATATATATATATATAACTAGAACGCAAAATTTTGTTGCTCAGAGCTACCAAAACGTTTGCTGAAAATCAAAAGCAGCTACGAATGTTTGTTTCGTCTTGTAGAAAAATTGGAATCAAAAGCGTACAACATTGAGACAGCAAATGAAAATATCAGATCGAGGGATTTTAAAGAAGTTCTTTGCAACCTCCAAACGTATCTTAAAAGACGATTAGAAAAAATAACGACCTGATGGTTATTGCTACATTTTCCCAAGACTATTTTCCTCCAAGTGATTTTTTGCTACTGTAACAATGTCATGCATCATATTAGTCTCTGTTGAGCGCAGTTTTTCAATGTTAAAGAAATAACTGGCCAAGGATCGGCCATTCAACGACGTCAATGTTCTTCTGTATTTAATAATGCACAATAATACTTTTGTCTATCACTAAAATTGTCCATAAATTCTGATTTTTTCCCCCTTTTTTTACAAATAATTTAGTTTAGATTTTAGTGTTTAAAGAATGATAAATTTTAGAGAGTGATAAATACAACTTTTTCCATTTTTACTGCAACAAAAAAGTTGCCCTAGTGATGATGTGTTCAAGAAAAACACAAATTTTATCTTTGTCTATTAATCCTTAAATATTTTATCCTTTTATTGGGTTGTACTTCTGCTATGCGCAACTTGTCCACTTATGGACCTTCCGCCGTAAAACCCTGACATCCATCCATTCTTTTCTTCAAATCCGATAATCTATTGTATCTCTACAACGCATTCCCTTCCTCGACACGTCATAAAGAACACTCCGACATGAGATGCGACAAAATGGCGTCTGGTACTAATCGTACTTCCAATGCCTTTCCCCCCCACAACTGGTCCGAACCCTTGGACATGACGAGGTTTCATCTTTCGACGTGGGAAAGTTCCAAGCGCTTTCTCTCGGATTAAAAAAAAAAAACTACCCTGAAGATTAGAACCGATAATGGCGTGCCTTTGATCGACTGCTGTAGGCCCATAAGAAGCCGTTAAATCCTATCGTATATCCCTTTCCTATTTGCTCGACCTCCGCCGTATTCTAGCCTCCGTCAACCCCCATTAGCAAACGAGAAGGGGGTGTTGACAGGGGAAGTCGCGCGATTTCGGCGCGTCAAAGTGAGTTTTTACGAGCATGTCTCAATACAGTATATCTGTGAATGTCAGATTGAGATAACTGGTTGAAAAGTTATGGTGTCTCTTGGGCATTTAACTCAATTGTATTTGCTGGAGACGCAATTCCGTGGGAAAGGGCTGTTTTTGAGAGTTTTTACTTATCAAGTTCAATAGAGGCGATGCTTTGGAGACGTCGTATGGCTTCGGTTTTTATTTTGCAAAGTCATTCACATTGCTTTTCCTTTCTTAATGGTAATTTCTTAATGGAAGGAGATCAAATATAATCTCATTGCCTTCCGAAATCTGTACCATAACTGTTTAGGAGCAGCAGATGTTATGCTAGAAGCATATTTTTGCCAAGATTCCCTTAGGCCTTTGTATCGCGCTCTTCGAGCATTGGCTTTCACTCGTTACTGCATAAATACGAGCACTTTAGGCGCTGAATATCACTTCTTGCTTCAGCGATCTAATGTATATCATGCTTATGTTGTCTCATATAGAAATCTTTGTCATAAGTTTTGTCGTAATATGAACACTTGCGTTTTTATTCTTTTAAACCTGATCTGGATGACTCAGTTTCAAATATATCTTGGTAATGGTAATTTTAGTTAACGTCGTACTAGAGCAACATAAAGAAAGGGCTATTGACGATGATCCGGGATCAATCGACGACAACCCAGGTAGCACATATATCGCACCCCGGCAAGAAAAGTGACACAAGTCAAAAAATAGAAATTTTGATGATATGTCCTTGGAAAATATGTATGAGGTGCCCCAGCGTGTTATATTACTATTATATAGAATAGAATAGAATTTACCACCATAAATACTTTAAATACCTAAAATTTAAAATAAGTTTATACTATTTCAATGTAAGTTTTATAGCATCCTTTGATTTGATGTTTCTCAGATTCTGCAATTTTGAGTTGTGTCACTTTTCTTGCGGGGTTCGAATTATGTCGGCCAATATCGAAAGAAAATATTAGCTAATATTACTGTCGATATTGGCCAACGTAAAAATGACCCCCCCTGGAACTATTGCTCAATATCGGTTTAACGACATTGATAAATATTGTTTTATGACATTGCTCAATATCAATTTTACGATACTGCTCGGATTTCATTTTTTGTCATTGCTCAATACTAGCTTTACGATACTCAGTGGCGTAAATAGCCGTTCCTGTGCCCTGTGCAAGAATTTACATTTAGACCCCTTTATTAATTAGGTATTTTTTCAACAAATTCATTGATTACATCATCATAGTTAATATTTTAACTATATTGTATTCTATTGAAATAATAGAACGATTGGATAATCATTCTTTATTGATAGTTGATCTCTGATAGTTTTGTATTAATTTCAACTTGCTAAAACTTTTCTCGCATGAAGCAATAGAAACGGAAAGAGTTAGAAATATTCGAAGAGCGACATTGATATTTGGGTAAGACTCAACTAGATCAAAATCTTGAAGAGCCTGTAGAATATTACACGGAGATGTAGTTTCTATATCTCTCTATATTAAAGTATTAAAAAAAAGTTGCCGACGCCGCAGGATTGAAAACTGTGTTGTTTAGCTCGATTCTTAGACGGTTTCCCGAGGAAGTACTGATCGGAAAAAAAAAACGAAATTAACATGGTTTGTTCTTCATCGTATTCCCTGGACAATTATTAAGATTTTTTTTCCGATGCGGCTATTAGTTTAGGGTTTATTAAGTTTCAAAATTGAAGAAGCGAAATTTCTTCCGCGAGTAAGCAAAACACATACAAATTTTCAGTCTTCAGCCGTGAGTTTTTTTTTAAAGAGTACCTCTAAACGTAAATTTTTGCAGCTCGTCGAGTTTTTTTTTTTTAATTTCAATTTGGTTCTTGATAATATTTTTTTGAAATTCGGGAAAAATCGGGACATTTTTGTTACTTTTTTTTAAAACTGCCGTATCTATATCTTATTACTATTAGTTTTTAATTTTAAAAATATCGCAGTATACCTCAGAATGTACTCTTTCTTACGGTACTATTATTTTTGAAATCGGTTAATAATTAAATTGGATGCCATCAAAAGTTGGTCATACAAAATTCGGAATCTTTGGATATTTTCGCTACTTTTTGTTACAACCGTTATATTTACAGAAAAAAAACATTATTTTTTAAATTTGAGAACATCACTGAACACATTACATTACACTCTTTCTTATGGTACAATTATTTTTCAAATTGGTTAGTAAATAAAATCGATGCAATTAAAAGTTGGTCATACAATTTTCGGAACTTTCAGATCGTAATTTCCGATACAAAACTAAAACTGTCATATCTATATCGTATTACTATTAGTTTTTAATTTTGAAAATATCGCAGCATACCTCAGAATGTACTCTTTCTTACAGTACAATTATTTTTTAAATTGGTTCATCATCGGGGGTTGGCGAGCGTAAGCGAGCAGGGGGCGGAGCCCCCTAGTTTTGAAAAAAAGTCGTTACTCAAAACTTAAAAACTTTCGATTTCACACTTACTTTTTTTTCTTTTCTTCTTCGTACTTTTTTAAATCTTTGCTATATTTAATAGAGAGATCTGTAGCCAATTAATTTTTTTAATCGACAACACTTATGTATTGTAAAGACAAGCCATAGAGAAAGCAAAAATCATCGTCACAGGTCGTTTTCATTTATTGATAACACCATCTATTTGAGACAATAATTAGTCAAAAACACTGTAAATTTCTATTTTTAATAATTCTTCGGGTGTCAAGTTACTTCCTTCATCTGGTGTTTCATCTATTTCCATTAACTCATTTCTTTAGGTTCTCTATCTTTTGGGTCCACTTCCAAGTGGGCCTTGAGCAGGTTCACCTGGTTCCAGTACTGACGATACTGCTCGATGTTCTTTTCCAACATTACTCAATATCTGCTTCACAATACTGAGCTATTTTCATTCAATTTTAGTCAATATACTTTATGGCTTATGTGATTGTTTATTTAGAGAGCACACAAGATTACAACCATCTTAAATTTTAAGTAGAATTTAAAAAAATATTGATCATTAAAAAATATGTATTTTTATAATAGTTTCTAAAATTGAAAAACGTATAAATATTAAAAATATTTTAAATTATTACAAATATGTTTATTTCGATTTCGTAACTATTGTATTGTTTAGTATGTAAATATTTTTTTAATTATTATCGTTTAACTTTACTACAAGCTCATTCATAAAATAGAAGACAAAAAATTTGTAGGAAGAATCACCGAGTGTACTCAAAATAAATCATCAAATATGCCGTGAATAGGATATGAACCAATGTTGAATAAAATTAAATTTGAACCTCGTTGAAAACTCATAGGGGAAGTTATATTCCTCACAATTTTAGTAGTTCCAGATATCTGTATAAATTCAGCGAAATTTAGTTTGGGGAATGTTTTTTCAGGTCATGCTATGCATACTCACATTAATGAGGTTTGACTTTTCCTAGCATAAAAGGAAACACACATAAAATGGCTCTATATCATTTTTACGAGAACAAAATTAACAAATTCTGTAGAATGACAAATCTCAATGCTTAAAATGCAAGTGACTCCAGAAAATAAAGTAATGAAACAGTTCTTTGAAATCAAAATGTTATACTTTTGCGAAAGCCTTTCGCCTGCAAGAGTAAAATTAAATTTATCCTTACCTAGAAAGTAATACTTCACTGCTTTTAACATATTACCATTTTATACTTCAGGACATCCAAGGAAACAATTTCTGAAGCAATGCTTTTAGAAATTGTGGCCTACTTGGCTTTTTAAAACCTAAACAGTCGTCCATTATCAAATGAAACATTTAAAATTCATTTCCTCTTTTAAATGTACTCCTTGATAGCTTGAAAATAAAAAGAATAACAGTAAACATACAACACGTACAGGTACCATTTTTTACGTTTTATTACTACAGAAAATTGTTAGTTTTAGAAAAATATTCCAGTCACAAATGTTAGCTAAGCTGCAGATAGCAGCTAATATTTTAATTTCTTGCATATTTTAAGTTCTTGTTCCATTTCTCTTATACAAATATAGGGTTATTAAAACATATTTTTGCATAATCATTATTATATAATCTATAACTCAGACCATTGATATCAATACAAATATAAAGCGGATGTTTGTATTACAATACAACTTAATAAACAGTTGCTGGATATGTAATTCTAAGAACTGAGACAATGATGATTCAGATTTATACAATTTTGATTTCTTCTGAAAATGAACAACCTCCTGAAACTTGTTAAAAATCAATATTGTAGGAAATGTTAAATAAGAAAAAAAAGGACACATTGCATATTGGCAGAAAGATAAACAAATTTTACAAAGTCAAGACGGAGGGTTATTGATGAGATAATTTCATTTAAATAGAATTTTCCATTACTTCAAAAATTCACAATTCACATAATTTCTTTTATTCGAAAGACAATCATTCGCCCATTCCATTCTGCCGTATCAGCTAAGGCGTTGCCAAACATCTCAGACAAATTTTCTTTTTGTCCAAATCTTTATACTTCATAGCAGCTACAGCTAGGAGGGGAAAAAAGATATTTAGCTTTGGTAAAGAAACTAGCTTACATGCTTGAATACATTTAAACACCGTCTATAAAGCAAATTTTTTAAATTTGTGATACAAAATATTTCTCAACTTAAAAAAAAATCCTCATGTTTGCTTTTGGATAATACGGAGGCTATTTATTTTTGCCTTCTGACCGTTTCTGATCCAATATAATATCAATTTGCGTACTACTCCCAGATCTATTAAGTGCATGACATCTAAAGGAAATTTTGTTACCAATACAAAATGTGGTGAACTTATGCAACGGAGTTTTACCAATGTTATCCACACACATCTTGAGCAAAAGAGGAAAATTCTTCATCCCTTCATAAAGGGCTTTAAATAACCAAAAACTTATATGACCATCAACAACTACTCTTTTCTGTACACATTTTTCGCTAGCATAATACGAGTTATGGTTTTATATAGATTTAACAAATGATCAAACTGGAGCATCGCAATTAAAGTGCATAGTATCGAAATTATATAAGTCCAAAATTTGTTCATATCCATTTGTTATCAAATCATTCAACTCAAAAATAAAACCATTTAAAAAATCACCTAATGACGTGGGTTTACTGCTGTCATAATGGCAAGTAATAACAAATGGAGATAATTTATTTCTGAAATAATTAAACCCAATATTGGCCAGAATTGCAAGTTGGAACTTTGACTTATACGTAATCCATCAATATTTAACCTCATCATAATTTTCTTACCTGCTCAATTTTTTTCAAATCTATCTTTTGTATGTGAAGGTACGTTTTAATGTTAAAAAAACAAAATTCTTCTTTCCCATTTTTTTTTTCATTGGCGTCTCGACATGTCTAAAGTGAGGTTCTGCTGTCACATGGCAAGTCTGGATGATACTCATTTAATATCTTTAGTAAATCACTGGTAGCATTATGTTGGACTTAATACTTAATTGCCCAAAATCACAAATTATCTTTTAGAGAATCATTTGAAGTATCTGATACAATTGATGGCAAACACATTCTTCAATTTTCAGTAAACTAAAAAGTGCTATATTTTGGAAGATGAAACTAAAGAACAATAATTTTCTCATCCTTTTGCCTCGTGATGATCCTCATCTGAACTGCAATATATAATAAAATATCAGTTATTGAAACTTTTAAAAATGTAAGCATACTTTGTTGCATTGTGATAAATGTAAAGATAACCTTGTTAACATGATTACATGTTATTTCTTTTAAAAACATTTTCTCAAACTATATACATAAATAATATAGTATGAATAATATTCACCTTTTGAAGTTAGCTTTTTTATTTTTAAAAATGAAATTAATTAAATCACATAAAACGAAAGAAATTGACAATTTTAACCATGGTCACAATTTTAAACTAAATAACTCAAATATATTTATTTATTTTTTTATGTTAGAAACATTCGTATAATCTTTATCTAATACAAAAATCAATTAAATTTTTAAAGGTTACGTTATGCTTGAACAATATATTTAAACCTACTTTGAAAATTTCCCACCAAAAATTAATAATTAATCCAAACCGAACTCGCCGACCAACCGGTTAAGATGTTAGCCTCTAGATCGGAAAGTTCCTGGTTCGAATCCAGGTCCGGGCATGGATGTTTGCAAGCGTGTGGTGTAGAGGCGGATGATGCACCTTCAATCTGTCGTGGCCGAAAGTCCTCACGTTGGGTTGCCGTGGAAGTTTAGAGAGTGGGGTGCCAGCTCAGGTGTTGCTTCGTCATCTGACCGTGGTTCAAAATTACGAGGTGTTGTCATCGGATATTTCCCTTAAGGGACTGGTCCCGGACCGTCGTCAATAGCCCGTTGTGTTGCTCTAGTACGACGTTAAACTAAAATTACCATTACCATTGCCAAACCGAACTCAGCTAACATACAAATATCTTACTTTCCCAGATAAATTAATCTATTATACAATAAACGAGGAAAATAGCATTGCACACAATCTAATGGGCCTTGAGAACTTGATAACAGCAAACGATAAATATTTACTCTGTGAATATTTACATTAAAAAATAGAACATTATGCCAACACTAATAGAATGATGTAGTATTCTATCATTTTCCTGTTGTCAGTATACTGACAACATAACAAACGAAAACACGGGCTAAAACTTCATCAATTCACCAAATGAATATGCTTATATAATTATTCTTTTCTAAATACTACTACTATTAACATAACTAAATAATTTACATAAATATATCCATGATAGCTACCTTGTAGGACTAGCACTTTTAGTGATGACTGTTCTGGTTCACTGCAACATTCAAGGGCGTTCGTAGAGTGAACGATAACCTAATTGTTTTTCTTACCTGCCATTTTTATTATATAACTAGCAAAATACCCGACCTTACTCGGTTTGAATGGGTTTACTCTAGATTGAAGAGATAATCAAAATATATAATGACTTACGTTTTTTGTAGAGTAAAAATTTATTTTAACACCTTTCGCCATCTTTATATTTTCTACAACTTACTTTGGACACAAATCCTACACATGCATATCCATTCATGTAATACATTTTACATACATCGCACAATTGCTGTATGACAAAGCTACAAAAAAACGAAAGGTGATACTAAGGTTACTACTATAAAAGACGATTTTGAGGGAGATTTGGAATTCCCTTTCTTATGTTCTTTTCATGTTCAACTCAATTAATTAAAATTACGATTTACGGCGAGTGCTCTCGCACTCATAGTCAACAAAACAATATTTTTTTACTTGTGGCCCTCTTGCCTCCGGTATGCGACATTGTGAAATTTTGCAATCTTCTCCTGTCATTATTACAACGAATTTTTTAATGTTGGAAAAAGTTCTAGTTTGCATTTTTAAACATTATTAGTCTTTCAATAACGGCATTATTCTTTAAATAACGGCATTATTCTTTCAATAATGGCATAACTACACTTAAAATTTACTGAAAATTTATACTGACTTACCTAACATTTTTAAGTCTAATACTTTGTGGTGCTGTTGCGTGTGATGAGAAGGAAAACACATTTATTAAAATAATAAATATTTAAAAGAGAAAACAGTAAAAAAGAACAAAATAAAAGATGTCGGAAAAATTGTTTTAAAGATATTAATTTGTGATTCATTTTTATCTCTTGATCTCGCACAGTTGCTACAATTTACAACTAAAAGTGCACAAAATTTAGAAATGTGAAATTAATTCAGAGCGAAAGAAACAGAAAATATCACTGCTCACGCGATCTTGTTCATTCTCGTTTCATTGAAAAATATCATCTGTCTCAAATATTCCGAAATCGTTTTCATTGCGCAAAGAACAAAAATAAGACACGAAATAAATGAAGTACCAGAGCTGAAATTCAATTAAAAAATATAATTTTTTGAAGAATAATTACTTTTTTAGCAGTACTGGTAAAGCAATCGAAGTAATCGTAATATTCAATAGACATTCGAATTTTTCCAAAACTACCAAATTATGGTTGATTTAAGCATACTTACTCAGGTGTTTTAGCATGAAACTCATCTAAATATAACAATAAAGAAATGTTTAATATAGCATTCACTAAACTAATAGATAATGTATAAAATAAAATACACTACAATCAAATATCTGGAATACAATTCATGTGATGCTTACACAAACACACAATCGAGCATAGAACAGAAAGACGGACAGACAGACTTTTGCAACCAATTCCACTCACTAAATGAAGATAAGTACTCACTGTATGCAAATTTCCATGAAAATATCTGAAACCGCGTGGACGTGTATAGGGCACAACATACAGACAGACAGACACCAAACGAGAAAAAGGCGGATTCGTCATCAGAAGGTTCCAAAACGGATAGAAAACTTGAAATCGGTCGAAAATATTGAATGTACAAACAAACACTCAATTCTTATTTATATAGATGGAACAAACAGAAAAAACTTATCACGTACAGAGTAGCGTGCGTGTTCGTATGTCACTATCTCGTAATACAATGCCGGTCGCCTCGTCATCTGACCGTGGTTCAAAATTACGAGGTGTTATCCTCGGATCTTTCCCTTAAGGGACTGATCCCGGACCGTCGTCAATATCCCGTTGTGTTGCTCTAGTACGACGTTAACTAAAATTGCCATTGCCATTGCCACAATGCCGGTCGGAAACCCAAACAACGAACACGTATCCAAACATAGCTTAAAAATAAATATCGGTTAATATCAGCTCAGCATCATTTAATGGATATTGTTTTCACAATGTCGCCAAATATCAATACAATATCAGAAAAAATAGCAACATGTTTTAATTTTTGAAAAAATGTATAAGACAACGCGGTATTATTCGTTACATTATTATTACCATGATTATATAATACTAGGGGGCCAGCCCCCTGCTCGCTAACGCTCGCCAACCCCCGGAGGATTGCTTTGCAATCCTCTTGTTTACAAAATATGATATTCCAAAAAAAAAAAAAATTCCAATCTAAGTTTGCTGTTTGCAGAAAAGATATATACATTGCCTCTTATATCAGAATTCAAATCAAAACTTTAAGCAAATTTTGACTCGAAATGTGATTCCTGCTTTGAAAATTGAATACCCAGCATTTTTGTGTGTACATTTCCCCAGAACTCGAGCCACTCACACTTTTTCATTGAGTTTGTTGTCGAAAGTTGTAGTGCAAGCGTCTTGTTGAACTACAATTGTTGGCCCTGAAAAGATCCTCCGCTTTCTTTTATTTCTATTGTAAACTGCAACAGCTCGACTAAAATTTATTTATTTTTCAATAAAATTTCATCCGATAACGCTATGAATTTAATTGAGGCCCGAGGCTTCGTAGTAAACAAACAGTCGTACAATGTTGCCCAAACGCGATAACAAATAACGTCTTTTTTGCGTACCACGTAAGAGAATTATATATATAGATTATAAAAAACGTTATTTACTGTTTGTTTGCGCCCATTCGCACTTTCGCATCTGGCAATGCAGAATGCGTTAACGAGCTGAACTGAAGTAAATCTTCAGTACTGTACAACTATAAAATATTCGCTGCCTGTTTATTTCCAATTCCTCCACTGCAATGCCTTTCAAATATCCGTTTTTGTTATTAAATGTTTTTTAATTATACAGTCCGCTTTTCTTACCAGTGACCACAGAGCCACTAACCACCATCGACGCAACAAGTGGTCCGCCCAAGAGCCGTTGGATGGATTATTCATTCTAAAATAAATTTATTCGCCGATATGGAGCTCACAACACTAAACAGAAAACGCAGAGTGTTGAAAAGCAAAGTCAACAAATTCAGCAATTTCGTTCAGATCTTCTAAGTGTCTCAAAATAAAAGCCAAGACTACGTGATTCTTCAAGCAAAAGATCTTCAGCCAAAAAATCCATTGATGAATTAATCTACGGATACTGTGAACTTGATGACTCAGTAGACCTTAAAAACAACTTGGAACAAACCAAACTCATACCCGAAGAGCTTGAAATTGAGGTAAGAATTCAAATTTTCTTATCCAATATCGGCTATAAAGAAAAATCAAGTAAAAATAATACGAGACGAATTAAAATCCCCGATCTGCCTTTACCAACATTTTCTGGCAGATACGAAGATTATCAAACTTTTCAAGGACCAATTCACCCCTATTATTGGTGAGAATAACTCTTTGAATGACACACACACATTGTGTTATCTGAGATCGGCATTAAAGGCTGATTCCAAATTAATTGAGAATCCTCTAGATACATACGATTCGTTTTTCAAGGCTCTTGATAATCGCTATGAAAATAAACGTGCCATTGTTGATGCACACATTACCAAACCTAATTAATTTAGAAAAAATTAACGATAATTCTTCCCAATTAAGATCTCTTGTAGATAATGTTAAACGTCATCTTCGAGCCCTTCATATTCTTAATTTTGAAAGAAATAATTTATCTGATGCGTTCATATTAACAGTATTAAGCCAAAAATAAGATCGTGAATCTAAAAAGTTATTTGAAATGTCAATTAAGTCTACGGAAATACCCACCTTGATCAGTTCCTGGACTTTATCGAAGAACGAGCTAGAATTTTGGAGGCAATAAAATATTCTGCGATCGGGAAGACAGTTTTTCCCATCAAACAAAAACAAAACTTCGATTGCAGATCAAAGTCGTTTGTAACAAAAAGCAAAAATAAAAACGCCCGGTGTGACCTTTGCCCAAAATTCAAGGTCAAATATCTATCGGAACGCATAAATTTCGTTAATTCAAACAAGATCTGTTCCCGCTCTGACTGAGTCGTACAACTGAATACTTCTGTCGATCTAATTTCCAATGTGCAAAATGTTATTACAAAAATAGACTACACACATTCTTCACTGTTGTATGGTTTTGAAAGTGAGAATAAAAAAACACGAAGTGAAAATTGTGAAACGGCTGAAATCACTAACTCTCTTTTTTCTTGCGGAACTAAAAATCGTGGTTGGATCAATTCGTGTATAGTATGTATTACTGGTCAAATTGGAAAAAAAATATAATCTATAATTAGATTCGGCGTCAGAATGTTCTTTGTCAGAACAATCTTTTCTGACAAAGAAAGCAGCAAATATTATCTCTCTGTATTTAAAAAAAGTTACCGCCGTCGCCACAGGATTGAAAACTGTGTTGTTTAGCTCGATTCTTAGACGGTTTCCCCAGAAAGTTCGAATCAGAAAAATATGAAATTAACATGGTTTGTTCTTCATCGTGTTCCCTGGACAATTGTAAAGATATTTTTTTCCGATGCGGTTATTAGTTTAGGGCAGGGCTCGAAATACCCGTGTGCACATAAAAATAAAATTGTGCACCACATTTTTTTTAAAGCTAGGTGCACGCAGTGCACCTAACGTTACAAAAAAAAAGGGGGGGGGGAGACGTGTTTATGTTATTTTGATGTTTGAACAAATTATTAGTACCGACCTCTCTCGCTCTAAAGGAACCTAATTAAAATTCCTAAATACACGTTATGCGAAGACAAAATCGCTGGGCCGTAACGGGTTTATACAGGAGGAAGGTTTACTTTTGGCGTGCCACTGGCCACCAGAACTTTCCGATGATCGAAACATTTTCCAAATGGCTCGGTTGAAGCGACTTTTGCGACAGCCGTGCACCGGAGAAGGGAGAATTTAGATGTTTAAATATTTTTATTTGCTATCTACTATATATATACTAACCTATCTAAACATAACCAACTAAGAAAGTAGTTTAGATTATATTAATGGTCTTATATTACGTTTTTATTAAAGTGCTCTTAAATATAACCTGTTCACCTAAATTTAAATTTAGGTGCACCTTGTGTTTTTTTTAAAAAGAAAATCACATTTAAGTGTAAAATGTTCTGCATCTATCAAATCTGTTGACATGTTCAATCTATCTTTAATAATCGCAAAGATAGGGCTTTTTTATTATCTAGTGTGCGATTTGATTCAGCTTTTCAAGTTGGTAAAACAAGGAAACACAGACAGCTTAAATTTCAATAGGGATAACAGAACAAGGGGCGGGGAAGACACATTTTAACCGGGATTTAAGGAAAAACTACTTTAATAGGGAATAGTTTAATAGGCCAGCTGCGGGTAAAAAGGCTAATAGGTTATTAGGGTACATTAAAAAGACTGTAACTTCAAAGGATAAGAATATAATCTTGCCGTTATATAAGGGCTTAGAAAGACCACATCTAGAATATGCTGTACAATTCTGGGCTCCATATATGAGAAAGGATATAGAATTAATTGAAAGGTTTCAGCATAGAGCTACAAAAATAATAAAGGGGATAGCAAATCTCGACTATAATAAACATTTAAGTAAACTAAACATGCATACACTGGAAAGAAGAAGGAGGGGGGATTGGATTCAGCTTTTCAAGCTGATAAAACAAGGGACACAGAGGGCTTAAATTTCAATAGGGATAACAGAACAAGGGGCCCATGGGTATAAATTGAATAAGACACATTTTAATCGGGATTTAAGGAAAACTACTATTTTAATAGGGTAATGGACAAATGGAACGCGTTGCCAGAAATTATAGTTAATTCAAAGGGAGTGTACGAATTTAAGATACAATTGGATAGTCAGTGGGAATTGGGGAATTCATAAACAAAGAACCAGCCTTGTTGGGCTTGAGCCTGTAGCTGGTCGTCAATATTTGTATTTGTATCGTCAGTGAAAACTTTTGTTTTGTTTCTCAAACGACTTAAGGAAAAGATCCGAGGACAACACCTCGTAATTTTGAATCACGGTCAGATGACGAAGCAACACCTGAGCTGGCACCCCACTCTCCAAACTTCCACACCAACCGAACGTGAGGACTTTCGGCCAAAAAGATTTAAGATTCACCAGCCGCATTTACACCAACGCTTACAAACATCCATACCCGGTCCCGGATTGGAACCAGGAACTTTCCGATTTAGAGGCCAACACCTTAACCACTATACCGGTTGGTCGGCGGTGTTGTCCTCGATCTTTCCCTTAGAGTATTGATCGCGGGAACGTCGTCAATAGCCCATTGTGTTGCTCTAGTACAGGGATGGCGAGCCTATGACCCGCGGGTCAGACACTGACCCACGCAGGCTTTTTAAATGACCCACGCGTTGATTTTTATTAACTTATCATCATCATTTCATCATATACATGAATTAAGAATTTTAATTATTTCCCCCCTATTTTAAAAAATATGAAAAAAAAAAAATACAAATTTTAACAAATGCTAAAAAATAAAAAAATTCGTTAATGATTTTTGTAAAATGTTTTAGATTTATTGATTATACATAATGCTGCTTTAAGATTTATATGAAGGCCGATTGAGCAGAATATGTATATTTATAAAATACCGCTTGAGAATGAACAGATGTGGTACATACTACTAATAAAGACAGATTTATTGAGGCCCCGTTGAAACGCGCGTTAGGCGAGACTAGCGAGGTCCCGCATTTCAAGTTCGCAAAGATAGTAACTTGAATTAGAGGAATAAAAAAACATAATAAACGACAATTTGCACAATTATTAGAGGAAGTTAAGTGCCAGTATGCAGGGATTTTGACATATAACAATGTTCGATGGCTCAGTTCCTGTCAAGTTCTTATCATTTTGTCATTTTATTAGAAGAAATTACGCTCTTTTTGAATGAAAAAAAAATAACAATTTTAACGAATTTTCAAATATAGATTGGTTAAATGATTTTATGTTTTTTTTGCGACATTACTCAGCATTTTAATGAACTGAGTAAGAAACTTCAAGGAGATGGACATATTGTTTAATAATGTTTGAGAATATTAGGATATTTATGACGAAACTTGACATCTTTACTAGAGATTTGAAAATGAAAAATCATGAAATATTTTCCTGAATTACAAAAAAATCTTCAAAACACAATAACAATGGAAAATACGCTTGACGTTCAAGAAAATGCAATTAAAAAAATATTTAATGAGTATACAGTAAACAAAACAAGCCTTTGAGTTACTTATAAATACATACTTATAAATTTAAACAATTTATAAGTATGGAAAATACATTTCACTTCATTTTATATTCATACAATACGAAATTTGAAGCAATGGAGTTAAACAAATTTAAGTGGTCCATGATTTAGAAATGGAATTAGCTGAATTCAAAGCAGCATAGTTTGGAAAAATAAATTTGATAACTTGATTTCCGAAGTAGAAGGGAAAATGACTGAAATTAGTGCAAATTAGAATGATCCCACACTAATACAGGGTGGTCCCGAATTCATGGTACAAACTTTAATGGTAGGTACAGGACATTGTAACAATGATTTATTGTATAGGAATGTATAGTCGCAAGTGACGCGGTGAGGCGAAAACAGGGGAAATAACGGCCGAAAGGAAAAACAAAGATTTTATTGAAAGCGTTGTTGACAAGTGTCATGTTTACAGTAATTGTTCAAAATTGCGTCCACCAGTATCGATACATGCTTGACAGCGTCGGTGGAGCGATTGGCGTACACGTTCAAAGATGCCTGGTATTTCACGCACACCTGCAGCAGCTACAGATAAGCGAGCGACGAGATCCTCATCTGAGTCAACTGGAGTCTCATAAACAAGATGCTTTAGATGTCCCCATAAAAAGTAATCGAGGCTCGATAAATCGGGAGATCGGGGTGGCCAAGGGACTGGTCCACCACGCCCAATCCATCGAGTACCAAACGTGGCATTCAGGTAATTCCGTACATCAATGCTGAAGTGTGCTGGCGCCCCATCGTGCTGAAACCACATGCGGTTACGAATGGCGATCGGAACATCATGCAGCAGTTGTGGTAACACTTCTTTCAGAAAAATAAGATAGCTTCCGCCAGTGAGCCGCGTGGGTAGTAAGTATGGGCCAATCAAAAAGTCGTTCACAATACCAGCCCACACATTAATACTGAAACGTTGTTGAAACGCATGTCGACGCGTTGCATGTGGATTATCGGTTGCCCACACATGGGAATTGTGCGCATTAAAGACACCCTAGCGTGAAAATGTCGCTTCATCTGTAAATAGCACATAATCTACGAAATCCGGCTGCAACGCACATTGCTGCATCACCCACAGGCAGAAGTTCACGCGGCGAGGATAATCTGCCGGATTCAATGCTTGTACTTTCTGAAAATGGAAGGGGTGTAAGCGATTTTCGTTTAACACTCTGCATACAGTCTGATGACTCACACCTACGTCACGCGCAACAGTTCTTGTGCTTGACTCGGGTCTATCAGCCACAATGTTCAAGATGCTTTCTTCCAGCCTTGGAGTGCGTACAGCTCTTACTCGACCAGCGCCATGTCTGTTGACGTCGAACGCACCTGTTTCACAAAGTTGACGATGTAACCGTTGAAAAATTCTATGATCCGGCATTCGTCGATCAGGATACTCCGCGCGATACATTCGTAACGCAGCTCTGCCGTTACCATTTGCACGGCCGTACATGTAATGCATGTCTGCTTTTTCTGCATACGTAAAGTCACCCATCGTCTACGGCAGCACAATTGTGAATGGCGCTTTTCCCTACTGCGATGCATCATGTTCAACAGCGGCTAGACATCTACTGCCCTCTACCGGCAATGATACCAACCGATCACTCCATTTCTCTTTCCTTTTATTTCCCCTGTTTACGCCTCACCGCGTCACTTGCGACTATACATTCCTATACAATAAATCATTGTTACAATGTCCTGTACCTACCATTAAAGTTTGTACCATGAATTCGGGACCACCCTGTATAATATTAAACGTATGGGATTCTTTACCAAATAATTTTATATCAATGAAGAAACCTGCTAATGATCTTTTAACGATATTTGAATCCGCATATCATGTGAAAAAGTGTTTTCTTCGATGAATTTTGTAGTCTGCCAATAGAAATAAAAGCGGATATGAATTGACTACAAAATGCGTTAAACTAATAAATACTGAAAATGAATCAAAAATTAAGAAATTATCTGACAAAAAACAACAGATTTCTCATTAAATATACTTTAACTTTATTGTACATACACCTATAGTATCATAACACATACACCTAACTACATTATCTATTAAAATATAATATTTCATATATATATATATATATATATATATATATATATATATAATTTCAAGAACACAAGAATTTCTAAAAAAATGTAACAAAAGTCTTAAAAAATAATAAAAAATGAAGAAATGTTGGTGGATCAGGGCGTCATCAGGGAGGAGCCTCACCCAAACAACATAAAATGGTGTTTTCTACATATGAGCAGCATTAGGCTGAAAAAATTGCTCATACACTCCCCCAAACACCACCAAAAATCAAGTAAAACAAAAACAGAACAAAATACCAAAACAGAGCAGGAACAGAACGAAATGAAACCCGAAGCCGCAGCTGGGATATCATCAACAACAAGCCTAAAAATTGCCATCAATTACACAGTCTAACTTATATGCTAACATCATACCTCCGATGCAACAAGTCCAAAAAAAAAATAATAATATGAAAATCCCCAGCCCCTTATCAAAAATATATTCATAAATAGTAAAAAAATAAAATTGAAAAGCAGTTCCCATGGCTCTGGGTAAATTACGAAAAATAATTATTCATGTGTTGTGTAGGTGTTGATATTAATAAATCTTTCAAAAATATTTTTAAAGAATGAAAACGGGTATTTGTTATTGAGAAGTGTGTTTTTTAGATATTTACATTGTAATAAAAAGTTAGCATCAGAATTACAATTTTTTTTGAAACGTACCAATTGACCAGCTATCGTGTTGTAGTATATTCTTTTAGAGATATTGGAGTCCCAAAATATTAATTTAATGACTGTAAATTTAAAATCGCTGCGTTTATCATATACATTAATGTCAACTTTGCCGGATGAAACAGAAATTTTTATGTCTAGAAAATCAGTATTATTGTTATCCAGATTGGTTTTAATTAAAGAAAGTTCGTCTGGATAGATGGATTTCCAAATATTAGAAAAGTTGCTATTATTAAAAACAATTAAATCATCAATAAATCTAAAAGCAGTATTTATCTGAAGGCAAAAGTTTTTTTCAAAATAATGAAGAAATAAATTAGCAAGAATGAAAGAAAAATTAGAACCTTGGGGTATACCCTTAACTTGAGTGTAAATATGCTCACCATTAAAAATAAAATTATTAAAAATACAATAATTAACCAAAAATTCCCATTCCTCAAAATCCAGATCAATTAAGTTATTAAAATCATGATAGTAATAGTTCAAAACATCTCTCAATTTGTCCAGGGGTATGCTGGTAAAAAGGTCTTTAAAATCATAGGTCTGAATATCATTAATAATATTTTTATCCAAAAAATTCAAAACCTTGTTATTATCACATATAATCCAGGTAAAGCCTTCATCAAAAATGGCAGCAAGAATAATTTTTAAATATTTAAATAGTAGCAAGCCAGGTTTAATCATATAAGAGTTATTACCACAGGTGATGTAACGGAATTTAATAGGATTTTTGTGAAATTTAGGAATAACGGTAATATAAGGTAAAATTATGTGTTGATTGGAAATTTTAACTCTTTTATTTGAAGAAAGGATTTTTTTAATAATGGTATTATAAGTAGATTTACAGAATTTATATGTATCTGAATTCTTAAGTTCAGCATCAAGTAAATTTAAATAAAGTTTTTTACAAATGAAAGCATAGTTACCTGAGGCTTTATCAACTGGAGTAATGATAAATTTATTTTGAGTATCCTTAATGGCTGTGTTTATTGTCTTGTAATTACCGGTATTGTCAAAAATAGATTGAATATTATTATTAATAAAATCTTTAAAATGATCATATAATTTCCATTCTGTAAACAAACATAAAGGGACTTTAAATTTAGAAGAGGTCATAAAACAGAAATTATCAATGTCTTCCAGAAAGCTTTTAAGTATACTACTTCTATTAAAATTATAAATGGGCCTAAATTTAGTACCTTTATACATAACATCTCTTAATTGATCATTTTCAATAATACCAAGATCACCAGTCACTATGTGTCCTAAGTCTTCATTTAAATAGGGTCTGAAATTTATGTTGTCGCACAAGCATACAACTTTATCTCTATATAAATCAATCTTACTGTAAATTGATTGTAATTAAAAAATTTTCTCCCCAATGGTAAATCATATTTAAAGCATTTTTTTATGTTAAGAAATTTTAAAGGAAAAATAATCTGTAGGTTATTCACAATTCTGTTAAAGTTGAATTTATCGAAAATAATACGTTTAAAACTTATCTTCATATAAATTGGATTATCTTTACTACTAGTTTTTTTCTTATTAATTTTAGAAAGTCTAGCTTTATAAATATCATGGAGTAAAAGTAAAAAATGAGGATTGAGAGAGTCAATGTTTTTGAGTAAATTCTTAAACTTAAGACACGTACCGTCATTCAAAGAAAATATGAATTTTTTTAAGGGTTTAAAATTAAAAGTTTCTAAATAGTTATGTTATTTTGTATATTTTATGTTGTTATTATATATATATATAATGTTTTTTTTTTTCTTTGTTCATTAATAACTCAGTTCATGGGGTCTGGGCATGATTTATCCCCTTTTATATCAATTTTTTTGCTCTTCACTTGCAAAAGTAAAAGTTGTAAAACAAAAAGGAATCGTTAACTTTTTAAAGGATTAAAAAAATTGAGAACCAAAAAAAGAAGTTTTTTACCATGCTCTCTTCCTTTTCTGTCCAAGCGACCCACGAGTTAGTACTAAAAATATAATGAACAAAATTTGACCCACTTCTTGTAAATGTTCGCCGTCCCTGCTCTAGTACGACGTTATGTTTGGGAACTCCTGCCTTAGATCATTCCATTGATCCTGGATCGCCGAGGGCCACGGTAGCTCGGTTGGAAGAGTAACGTATTAGCAACCGGGTTGTAATTTCGAATCCTATCAAAGATAGTCGTGAGTACGTAAAATCTGTTGTGACCTGAAATGTCCTTTCGATGGCGTGGAAGTTTGGACAGTGGTGGCACTCTGGTGTTGCTTCGTCATCTGAACGTGATTCAAAATTACGGCGTTGTCTTCGGATTGATTGGTCTCTTTGGAATTGATTCCGGACCGTCGTCAATAGACCGCTGCGTTGCTCCAGTGCGACGTTATAATACCTACCTACCTGGACTCCCTATTTTTGTACTACTTTCGCAAATTTGTATGATTATCAAATTATAAATCCGACAAACGTAAAAGTAAAGCTATGAAATTTAAAAAAGTAATAGGTTTTAAAATAACTGTCTAAAAGGCTTTCTTTATTGCTATAATGAACTCAGACAGCAAATGTAATTATTTTGAATGACTTGAACAGAAATTCTAAATTTCTTTAAGTTACAAACTTAACTGTAAAAAAATAACAATCGAAAATTCCTTTCATCCCTGAATGCTTAATGTTTATCGTGAAAATTATTTATGAACTATTAATAGTCGATCCTAACGAAAAAAAAGTATTTCTTAGAAGTGAAAGTCATTGAAAATTAGTAATAACCGACAGCCTTATCACAAAATAAGTTTTCATAACAAGGCTACCGAAGAAATTTCTCTTGTTGAACTTTTTTTTATTTGGCACCGTTTTGTCTAAATTAAAGGTTGAATAAAAGCGATATCCCGAAATTTTTCTTCAGAGTACATAGCAAAGTTTTTCTATGCGAGCTAGGTTGCAAAAAGGTGGCGCCATCTGCATATAGAATAGATAAACTAGTTTTGTCATGGCGCCATCTATTTGGGAAAGATATAACTATTTATGACATTTAACATTCTTTGATATATTCTGATCGTTTCTTTTCAAATGAAATAGCTCCCAACTTTGATTGTTAAATGCTGAAAACTGAAGTTCTTTTCCTTTTCCAGCTCAATTTTTGTAAAGAATTGTTTATTTCAATACTTTTATCTGTCATGCATAATTCCTCATAAATACATATAGCACTAATATCTTATCTATTTTTTTTTTATAATATACATTTGGTCTATTCAAATGTTTTCTCAAAGTAATTAAAAAAATTAATGTTGCAAAATTCAAAGAAATAATTTTTCAAACTGAAACATATATTTTACATGCTAGTACATTTTCATATGCATGTAAAAAGGATACTGTGTGTGAACTTCTTAAGATTAGATAGTGCTTACTTGATGGTTACATCAACAAATTAAAATAAGGTCACGAGGAGTATAAGTATCACTGGTTGCATGTAAAATTATATTTTACAAGTCATTAGATTGCAAAATGGAATCCATGAATTAAAATATATATTAATATTTTGGATTCATTAACATTATTGGCTGAGGATTTCTAAGTTCTTTTATTAATAATTGCAGTATATTTTATGTATTCTATTAGAAAAAGGTATTTTTCGTATCTTTTAACATTAGTATTGGATTGATGCAAATGTTGAAAACATTTTTATTCCTTGAGTCATAGGTCAATGTCTACTTAGTTCCAATCAAAGTAAATAGCTACTCTGATCGTAGTTTAACAAGAAAAATAACCAGTGACAAAACAAAATTTCGTCTTGGAATATTTTTGAATTTAGTCATTACGTTTATATATTCAAAATTATCTAATGTTCAAAATTTGGGAATATTCTGTGGAGAATATTAATGTATTCGATTGATCAACTCTCACTTTATATTTGTCAATTGTAATATGACGGATCTGTCCTATGCTGCATTTCAGGTCTAAAGAGGTCTACCTAAATACAAGATTAAAATCCATAACTATCCAAAAGCTTTAAAACTTAAATATATATATATATCCAAAGTAAACAATTAGTCAATCACAGATAGAGAAGAATGGTTCCAGGAAGAGAATTCAATTTGAAAAAAGCTATGAAAAGTAATAAACAATTTATTCAAACAACATTGGCAAACATATTATACTTTGTTCTTTAAAATTGTTTTAAAAAAAAAAAAAAAAAAACCCCGATTTACATAGAAAAAAATTAAAAAAATCGATCGTTAAGAATAATTATCTAATTGTGTTTCTGAACATATATTTTCAATGGTACATCAAATGTGATTAGCAAAAATAATCCACTTAAATCTAATATTTGACAAATAAATATAAAATTATCCCTCTAACCATTTTAGATTACAAAAATCCTGGAAAAAGAATTTCTCTAGTAAATTAAAATGTCACTTTAGAACCGTTCAATAAAGTTAACTAAAATAATAGTATAAAAAAAATTAACAAATTCAATTTTTAAAGAAATTCATAGTATTTAATTGTTTTTAAAAATGATAAAGATCTTGAAATTATGGTTAACATGTTATAAAGTTCTCTTGAAAAAGACATAAAAATGTTTCATAAAAATTCATCAAACATTGTGAAAAAATACAAACATATATAACAAACAATAAATATTCTAGAGACTAGAATAAAATTACATTTTACATATTCCTATCTATAAAATCTGCAGAGTACGAATGTTTAAAAACACTGCATATCAAAATTTAAACTCACAAATATCTAAAGGTTTCAATGAAAGCCTTTTCATGATTAATAAAACATGATGCATGCAGTGCATAAAAAATGTACTGTACAATTTGTAATAAATGACTATTACTTACTGAAAATAAATATTGAAATAAGAGGAAAATGGAATAACAAACATTGTAGAGAAAGTTTCTGGAGCATTAATTTAAATTATTGCAAAATTCAGAACACAAAAATGTGTCAAATAAAAAGTGAAAAATTCATTACTCCCATGTTTCATTATTTAGTGATCAGTTGAACAACTGTTTACTTTAACTATCTCTTATACATTTAAGCATGACACCTACGAGTTTCTTCTGTTGTTTCTGGAGTGATTGTTCCACATGGCCAATGTGGCTTTAAAATTTATCGTTGATGGTGGTAATCAGCAGGTTTTCAGTTCACGTCCGTTTCTTCCCATAAGTATTCAATTGAGACTCAGCAGAATGATGAGTGAAGTTGCAGTGACACATGGTAAACTTTTAGTTTACATATACTGGTTTGATTTTATCCACCCCATAACTCATACTACCGAACCATAAACAAAACTTTGATTTACCCCTGAAAAGTACAAAATCTCAGAAAGTTGAGGGATTACTAACATGCTTCTTTGCACAAACTCAAGACACTTTCTCCAGTTAATTAGCTCTTACGTGACGCGCACTCATTGAAACCAGCCTTTTTTTATTACATTCCTTACTCTGAGGTGATACTTCAACTTGAAATACAGAAACTTTTTTAACCACCGTATATCTTGACACTTATAAGGCACTAAAACATAATCATCCATTCAAAATATGCACAGTTAAATATCAAAAGCAGAAATTATCTATGACAAAAATGCAATCAATCACAGCATATAAGATGATTTACTATAACAATTGTTACAAAAATATCAACAAAATTAGAATAATTTCTCATGCCTATCACATGTGTTCCATCTGATTTGATTAATATCAAGGGTTCTACAAAAAGTTTTAATTTTCAAAGGAATCCTTGGACCATAAAGTTTGGGAACCACTGGTATGAGAATTCTAACTTTAGTAGTATAAAATAAAGCACTCAAAAAATTCTTTTTATCACAGAAACCTTTTCAAGTGAATAGGTAAAACAAAACTACAGCTAACTATAAGACTGTCTAAAAATAAGCCTGAAGGAACTCTATATTCAATGCACCTGATTTGGGAAGATGCACCACAAAAATTCGAAAATTAGCCATAGCAAATTTCTCACCTCGTTTCTTATTTTTTAAATGTACTTTTTCTTTTATAGCCATTCCAAATCATTGCCAATTTGCCACATTTTTACTCTTCTTGGCACTTGTTTCCATACTCGCTTTTTGGCACCATTTTAGCTTATCCCTTTGTTAACACAATGGTTATCAAGATTTGGAATTAGCTAAGAGATGAATAAGCGACAATACTATGTTTGTGGGGAGTGCAAAACGGCACAATAAATGCTAAAGAGGCACTTCCTGCTAACATTTAGATTTATCAAATTGAATTTGAGTGGAGTCTGCTACATTCTAAAAAGAAAATGATCTGTTATACTAAACCAATTTCTAATTTTATGCCTGCTGTTTAGTCTTATATAATTAATTTTTTCACTGCACTGTTTATTATTTTTTTCATGTAGGTTATTTAAAATGCAATAATTAAGACTACCCTTTTTCGTTATTTGTCTGTTGTTAGTTGGGCCAGTAGGAAACAAAAATGAGAGGTGTGGTTCTAACGAAAATGAGTGGTGTTGCTTTAACAGAAATGAAGGGTATGGCTATAAAAAAAAATACCTTAAAACAATCTATTTGTTTTACAAATTGTATCATAAAGTAGTAAATATGAAAAAAAAATTCCTATTTGTGGCTAAAATGTAAGATGAACTTGAAAAGTTCAGTTTCAACTGAGTATCATATTAACCTTACAAATTTTACTAACTTCGATGCTGACTACTCTGAAAAAATTGAGTTATGGCTTTCAAATTGGAACTAGCAAAATTTTTTAATATTCAATGAAATTTGTTACATTTCTGTCAAAACAGCATCAAAATACAATCACAAAATAACTAAAAGGTTTACCACAGTGAAAACAATAGAATGATTATAACAAAAAAGAACCAAAAGGTTTATACATATTGCCCTGTCATTTTCCATGAGGTCTTGTTTCACATGCTGGTAATTCATCATCACGCAATTTGTATTAAACATTTAATTTTATTTAAGATGTATACATTGGACAAGGGCCCATCAAGCACTCTCAGAAATGTATTTTTTATGTACTTCCTTCCAAGAGAAAATAAAATTTTATACTATTAAAAATCTTAGGTAACTACAGGGAGATCTAAAAATAATGTCCGAATTTCAAAACCGAATGAATATGACAGAGAAGTTGTTAAACATATCCACCGGATTCTTGTGAGGAAATGTAGTGAAAGAACGTAAGTTTTAACTCTGCTCACTAGATAGAACTGCCAGTGATTTTTTGTAGAAAAATCAATCACTAACTGAATTTAAATTAATTAACTCTAATTATTACACTCCTGCTTCTTTAACAAAAACAAAGTTTCTACTGCTATATAATTAAATTAGTAATTGGTGTTAATTTCAAAATAAGTCACTAAATAATAAAATCTGTTACCTATGAAGGTATCATAACAGGGTTGGCAAGTTGGGCCCAGCCCAGAAAAACCCGCCCACCAACAAAAACCCACTGGGTATTTGTCATGAAGTGGGTTTTTGTAAATAATCTGACATATATATATATATCCAAACCTGCCTGGTATTTATATGTTTGTATTTGAGAGAGTGTACTGTACACAAAAAAAAATTAAATTATAATATCATTAAACTTGTAACAAAAACAGTTGATGAAACCAACAAAATTTACATGAAAATATACTATACTATTACAAAAGACTACAATTAACATGAAATATAACATTCCTTCAGAATAACAACATTTTAGATTGAGCTTTTTATTCTAACAAAATGTAATATTTGACGGTTACAAAATCACTTCCATCAAAGATGCAATAGCTGCACCAAATTGCACTTAACAATGCGTTTAATTAAAATGTTTAAGAATATTAAAGGGATTAGCATTATAGCGTTTATCTTGTTTTTTATATGTACAGTTATTATCTGTAACATTAAAGAATTATTGCTTTTGCATTTAACTTTTTTTTTTTTTCATTAGAAAAATCAAGAGTCCTTATGTAATGCTATATATTTATCCTTAGAATGGCTCCAAAATGTTTTTGCATAAAATTGCTTCAAAACAGTGTTTTTGAAGAAATCCCCCCCCCCCCAATTAACTAGTTTCCTCTTGAACGGTAACTGTTTTTCCTGTGACTTACAGAGGTATTTAGATAATTTTATAGGACATGATTTTTAAAATAAGGACGTCTGCTTTGAAATTATAAAATGGGGTATGCTTCAGATTGAATAAAAAAGTGGGTCTGCCCCCCCCCCCCACAAGGATGTGGCCAAAGGGTGGTCTGGACTCCTCCTTCTGCTAAATTGGACCCATAGACTCTAATGTTAAAACATTTTACCTAATTAAAATTTCATATTATGGACCCCCCCACTTAACAAAATCCTGGCTACATACTTCCCCCCCCCCTCCCACCTGATCACATCACTGATTCCTACATCAAGCATAAAAAGATCAAGTTAGAATGATATTCTACTATTATTTATAAATACCCAGAAAACCTCACTAAAACCCACCTGGGCTGGGTTTTACTAGAAAAACCCGGGTTTTTGCCAACCCTGTATCGTAATAATATAATTGAAAGAAAACATATCAAGTTTGTTATATCGATCTTAATTTAAATTAATTTATACAAAATTTACCTTTCTTGCTTTCGCACTGGCAAATTTTATAATTAAATTATCTTTATGTATGGATTGAGCAATATCATTTTCAATTGATAAAATTACCAGGTTTGACATTTTTTCCTGAGCTATGGTCGATTTTTAGGTATGTTTTTAGTAATTTTAGTTTACACAAATTATGTCCACCTTTGACGACACTTACTGGAATAGTTTGTAGTATCCGAAGGGCAGTTCAAGTGTTTGGAAACATTGCACCAATCATTTTTGTACAAGACATTAAGAACATCTTTTGGCTTGGTCTGCATCAGAGAAATGCTTCAGTCTTAGTATTTCTTGAACCAGGTCCGCTCCAGAAATATCGCTGTGTGAATCATGAGTCAAAATATTTTGCAAATTTAAACACGATTGCTCCAATTCAGGCTTATCAACCGATTGCTTTAAATCATATAAGAAACATCAAATTGCATTACAATTAGACATCTGTTGGAAACGTATTTCCAACTGCATCTATCAAAGGATAGAATACGGTGGTCTTAAAATTTCTTCCGAGTCTATTGAAGTTGAGATTCAAAATCACAAACATTCTTCTTTGGTTTCTTATTTGTTGAAATATTCTAGTTTTTTTTGGCAATTTCTTTTACTATGATCACAGCTGATGCTTAGCCCAGTATCCCTTCACAAATTAGCAACATTTGTGTAATAGATTCGTTGGATTTAACAAGTCTGTTGATTCTAATTGTAAGGATTTGCTAACAATATTTATTTGGTACAGTAAATCATACCAAATCACAAGAATGAGCAAAAATTCATATTGATCTATGTGTTGGGCAAGAGACCTGACTTCTGAAGCAGCAACAGGGTCGGTACTTTCCTCGCATTGTTCTTGTAGGGCATCTCTTACTTCAGTCTATTGATACTTAACAGCTTGAGACTCTGCTTTCCTGTGTCTCACATACTTTTTTAATGTGAGGGCTTATGTATGTTTTGAGATCACTTCCCACCTTTTTGTGGAAGAGGGGAAAAAACAAATAGCTGTTGGGATATCTCCGAACAACGACACTGATTTAACTGAAGTTTTAGCAGCATCAGAAACAACCAAGTTAACATGTTCCACCTACATAATTACTAAGGAAAGCTTTCCATGTGTGTATATTCATTTACTTTACGTTTTTCAACAGTTTACCAAGTAATCCCTCGGCTAAAAAACCCAACCATCCTACTAGGAGTAGGTATTTTAATCCACATCGGACTGGAGAAACACAACAGGCTATTAATGACGATAAATCCGGAAGCAACCTACTAGGGAGTCGCTGGTATCAGAAAATGTGAAACTTTCTTTTTTCCATCTTGTGCACTGTGTTTTCAAAGTTTAAAAAGTGAAAATTATTCTGTTTATGTTCCCAAAGGAAAGCAGAAAATTTTATACATCTATGCATGTGAAACATTGAGTACTTCAAAGACATTTTTGTTTAATGATGGACTTGTCATCTAACACTGCACTGATGTGTGGGCCTGATTCAGAGGTTTGGTATGGATTTCTGTGAATTAGCACCCTTTGTTCTCATTTTATAAAAATGAACAAGGCCAAAGCATGCTAATTTTTCTACATGTATAAGGTTCTCACTACACACATTCTGCAATTGATTCATCATCCCTCTATTAACAAGCACTAACATAGAGTCCAAATCAAGTTTACGGTACTCCATGGAGAAAATTTTGACCAATTGTTGGCAAAATGCACTTGAAATATCAGGGAATTCATCAGAAGCCTTCTTAGGTAAAGTTGAATGGACAATGATGAAATCTGATAGCTTTGGTTCCTTTTTTTCACTTTCTCTGAATATCAACAATTCAACATTTTTTACGACCCTAGGCATAGTAATGCTTAAGCCTTGTGCTGATACATCTTTACCATCAGCCAAAAATTTAGCAGTGCCATTTTCATCTATATACGACAGTACTCCAGCTTTTGCATGAGTATTGAAAATATGAATTCTACATGCTTGAAAGAAAAACATTTTTGGCTTCTTTCGCAAACTTTGACACTTCTCAGAACTGAAAATATCATAAATGAAATCCTTCTCAATAAAATTACAATCTGCACCATAGAGCACGTCTTTTTTACCAAAATGTTGACCATGTGTTAAAATGCAAATTACGCAGGAATCTACACTAGCGAGATCAGGAAGTTGCGAAAATTTTTCAAGTTCGCTTTTCATCTCCCCAGCAGATAAATTTCTGTGACTAAAGACTTTATAGCCAATTTTTGAAAACATTTCACTTAAATCTTGAGCATCTTTATCAGAGGCTGCCCGTTTTGCAAAGTACGCAACACTTTCTATAGTGAAATCTACATTATTAATTATCATGCAATAACCAAGTGGATTAGAGTTCATCTTATAATAAAGCCGTTCATTACAGGTTACACCAATTGAACTAGCCAACCATTCAGCTTCGATAACATAGCCCACCTCCTTTAACACATACTTAATAAATTTTCCAATATCATCATACCTCATTTCACTCAGCAACTCAAAAAAATTGAGTTTCTTGGAACATATATCTTCTATTATAGATAGTGGAAGGAGATCACATTCTTCCAGTCGTTGCTTGATTTTATCAAATTCAATCCGTCGCTCTAGATCTTCTTTATGATCTTGAATAAAATATCTGAAGTGTTCAGCCATAGTTACTCTGTTCGCAGTTGAATTCTAGATTTCAAAGAACATTTGGCTTTCCTTTCATGCAGATCACTTTTCGATGAAACAAAGTTCTAAAACAGGCATATCTCAACAGGAACAAGAAACTTATGAATCTACAACTAATCTAGTTATCGGGCTTGAACAATGAGGGGAGCGTACGATCGTCATTTCAAAAACCGAAACTTATGATGTAATGCGATGAAGCTTGTAGATGTAGACAGGATTGACTCACTTGCGTCTGGTGAGAAAAATGAATTTCAGCCAACCCCACTCACTAAAAGTAAAAATTTCGTGGCCTTTAATTGGTTCGATAGAATTTCACAACCAAAACAACAAGCGTGTTTTGTCGCCAATCAATATTGCTACATGAAATGCTAACTAAAGACTCACATTCCATAGTACAATATTCAAGAAGTTGACTCAATGGAATCCAACATTTGTTTCGCAAACGCAAAAGAACGTGCCTTTTATCAATTTTAAACGCCATGAAGAATGTACCAAGTGTTGTCACTTACCTGGACCTTGAGCGTGTTTAAAATTACGAGGTGTTGTCCTCGGATCTTTTCCTTAAAAGATTGATCCCGGACCGTCGTCAATAGCCCGTTGTGTTCTCTAGTATGACGTTAATTAAAATTACCTTACCTGGACCAAAATCTTTAAATCTCTCTTCTTAAATCCAGACAAAAATGGCACAAGCATTTTTTTAAGAAGCGAAATGCTCATCTACGGTTACTTTTTTATGATCAACAACAAATCGTGATATATTTTGGAGACAATTATCGCCAAAGTCTACTGCCAATTCTCCTCGTCATGTGATTTTGACGGTCCAATCAAAGGCTACAAAAGTTTTAGTGAGGTGGGGTTTACTCAAATGCTCAGCCTCCTGCGTTGGAGGACAAGAAAGTTGCGCACTTTCCAAAACATTGGAAATTTGAAATCTCCCTGAATTTAGATGCACAGGAATCCCGATTTCCTTGTCTTGCTGACAACTCCACAAAATTGGCAAGTTCTGTGTTATTGATTTCTGAACTTCTTGGTTTCTGACTTAGTATTTCGGGTTCAAACGGTAGTTTCGGCAAGTCTGCCGATTTCCAGAAAGTAGTGCCAATGGATCAGCGGAATTTTTAATCTTGTGCAAAAGAATGGAACAGCCCATTGTATTGGTCTTGGTTCAGTGCGGTGGTTAATTCAACAGCAATAGGATGGATAAAGATATCACTTGCTTTGTTCAACAAAAGAAACAGGACCTTGCGTTACGCATTGATTTGGGGAAAATCAAACCGTTAGTGAATAAATACATGCCTATGTTATCACACTCAATTGCTGATCCTAAAAGTGAATTAAGTCTTGATTTTTTTGATGAACTTTGTAAGCTGGATCGTGAAAATTTTTACCTGTTTCTAAAAATATTAAAGGAAACAGGTTATGGAATTGAAGCTGAATGGATGCAAATTTATCTTCAGAGTCCTCTGCATTATGAAATGAAATCAAAATCAATTGGTTTATGTTTGATTATTAATAATGTGCAATTTTCTTCCACAAAGCAACCATCTTTTATGAAGGGAGCGTTAAAAAGAGAGGGATCAGAGGAAGACGAAAGAGCTATGATGGAAGTTTTGCAAAATATAGGCTATGCATTCCTAAATAAAAAAAATTTAACGGCGATGGAAATGATGAAAGCATTACGTGACTTTTCTGCACATTTTGATGGAGAGTTTAATCACGATTCCTTCATTGTAATTATCTTAACTCATGGTACTAATTATGCACATCGTGATGTTTTGTATGGGACAGATTGGAAACCCATTTTTAAAGAAAATATTTATGAAGTGTTTAGTGATGAGAATTGTCAAAAAATGCGAGGGAAACCAAAGATGTTTTTCTTCCAAGCTTGTCGAGGAAAACAACAATATAGCCAAATTGAACCAGGTAATGATGAATTAGCTACTGATGCTCGTCCACTTGCATACGCCCCAGTTACTACACAAGGATTCGAGGCACAATCTAAAATTTCAAATATGATTGTTGTTCATTCAGCTCTACCTGATTACATTTGCCATCGTACTAAAAAGGGAAGCACATTCTGTCAAACTTTGGCTCAAGTTTTCAAGCGAGACTATAGGAAGAACGATTTGAACGCTATGCTAGTTTCTGTTAGTAAAGAAATGGAGAAAATCCCAGGCAAAGAAGAATTTATTCATATTGAGCACTTAGGAAATTTTGGTATTGTGCAATTTTATGTTAGTGATTTTTAAATGACTAGGGGGCCCGCCCCCTGCTCGCTAACACTTGCCAACCCCAGGAGGGTTGCTTTGCAATCCTCATTGGTTCGCTGCGCGAACTTATGCTCGCTTCGCTCGCATCAATGAAGACATGTGTCCTAGCAGAAGGAATTGTTTACAAAATATGATACTCCAAAATAATATTTTTCAAATCTAAATTTTTTTTGATGTTTTTCAGGAAAGATATATACAGTACCTATGGAATCAGAATTCAAATGAAAACTTTGAGCAAATTTTGACTCGAAATGTAAGCACTGATTTGGAAATTCATTACCCAGTATGTTGTTTGTGTGTACATTTACCCTGCACTCGAGCCACCCACGCTTTTTCATTGAGTTTGTTGTTGAAAGTTGTAGCGCAAGCGTCTTGTTGAACTATAATTGTTGGCCTTGAAAAGGACCTTTTTTAAATTGGCCCTGAAAAAATCCTCCGCTTTCTTTGATTTTTATTAGTAACTGCAACAGCTCAACTAAATTTTTTTTTTTCAATAAAATATCATCCGAAACCGCTATAAATTCAATTGAAGCTCGAGGCTTTGTGATAAACAAACAATCGTACAATGTTGCCAAAACTCGATAACAAATAACGTCTTAACGTAAGAGAATTATATATATAGATTGCATTTAACAATATATTTTGAAAAAAAACAAAATTTCTCAGAGTAGTGAAACAGATTTTGACAAGCAATTGAGCCATGGACTGATACCTTACAGGCTCAGGGAATACCTTGTTCCAATCTGCTCTTCTGGTTCCCCTTTGCCATGCAATTGCCTTGATGTAAAATGAGCATCGTGTTCTTGAACATAATGCTCATTATGCAAATTAAAAAATCCTTAAAAGGATTTTAAAAATTATTTTGAGATTTGTTTTGTTTGCAAGATTAATGAAACTAATTTACTCTGAAATAACTAGCTCTTGTATGCACGTTTGATTATTTTTTAACGGGATGGACCAATTTAAATCATGTCACTATTTTTAAAAAATGATTGATTTAAATCAAATTTTTATAGTAATGTGTGAAAATGAAATAGCTATGTACATGATGCCTGTTATTTTATCCAAGTCTTTGAATAATCTGTTTATGAAAAATAGACGTTAAGTCACAATGAAAAATATAATAATAGCGTCATAAAGCATTCCAATTTTGCACATAAATTTTATGTTTTTATTTTGTTATGTGTTATATGTTGGTTAATTTTATTTAAATTGAATTGGGAAATTTTATGCATTGATCCATAAGAATTCTTTACATTGGTAGTGCTAGTATAACTATTCTGTGTTTATGGAATATTGAAATGTATGAGAGTTAATTCACCCATCTGAAAAAACAGTTACAGTATTCATTTCAACAAAATGTCCTTACTATGCACTTAAATTTAAAAAAATTTATACTTGTATTCCTGTATTGCGTTTTTTTTTAAATTGAAGTGTGCTGTTTACTTTCATATCTGTTCAAATGTTAAAAATAATGTTTTGTTAAATTTTAATTTACAAATACAAATACAAATATTGACGACCAGCTACAGGCTCAAGCCCAACAAGGCTGGTCCTTTGTTTATGAATTCTCCAATTCCCACTGACTATCCAATCGTGTCTTAAATTCGTACACTCCCTTTGAATTAACTATATTTTCTGGCAACGCGTTCCAACTGTCTATTACCCTATTAAAGTAGTAGTTTTTCCTTAAATCCCGATTAAAATGTGTCTTATTCAATTTATACCCATGACCCCTTGTTCTGTTATCCCTATTGAAATTTAAGCCCTCTGTGTCCCCTTGTTTTACAAACTTGAAAAGCTGAATCAAATCCCCCCTCCTTCTTCTTTCCAGTGTATACATGTTTAGCTTACTTAAACGTTCATTATAGTCGAAATTTGCTAGCCCCTTTATTATTTTTGTAGCTCTGTGCTGAACCCTTTCAATTGATTCTATGTCCTTTCTCATATATGGAGCCCAGAATTGTACAGCATATTCTAGATGTGGTCTTACTAAACCCTTATATAATGGCAAGATTATATTCTTATCCCTTGAAGTTACAGTCTTTTTAATATACCCCAATAACCTATTAGCCTTTTTACCTGCAGCTGAACATTGGTGACCCATTTTAAAATCCCTGTGAATTATCACCCCAAGATCCTTGACTGTTTCTCCCTCCTTTACCTTTACTCCCTGCAGACAGTACTCGGCTCCACTATTCCTGTAACCCATATGCAGAACTTGACATTTCCCTACATTAAATGACATACCCCATTTTACAGCCCATTCGGATATCTTATCAAAATCCCCTTGTAAATTTTCTATCTGTAACTTGGTATCCACTGTCCCCCATATTTTTAAGTCATCTGCAAATATACTGATTCTATTCTTGATCCCCTGACCTATATCATCTATGAAAATTATAAATAAAATTGGTCCCAAAACTGATCCCTGAGGCACCCCACTTATAACTTCTGTCCACTGTGAATAATTTCCTTTTACCTGCACTCTCTGCTTTCTACCCAATAACCAATTCTTTATCCATATTAATGTTTTTCCCTGAATCCCCAGCCTTTCCAATTTAAACAGTAATGCCTCATGAGGTACTTTATCAAAAGCCTTTTGAAAATCTATGTACATGATATCCACACTGCTCTTATTATCCAGCTCCTCAGTAATTTTTTCGTAGAACTTCAAAAGGTTTGTAGAGCAGGATCTGCCCTTCCTAAACCCATACTGATTCTCTTATAACAGTCCCCCCTCCTCCAAGTATAACATTATATGCTTTTTTAACAGAGATTCAAATATTTTGCAAATTACTGATGTTAGACTTACTGGTCTATAGTTGCCCGGATCACTTTGTATTCCCTTTTTGAAAATTGGAGTTATGTTGGCCAACTTCCAATCCATTGGCACCCAACCTGTGCTATATGTTGAATTAAATATCGTGTGAATTACTTCCCCCAGTTCTTCCGCGCATTCCACTAGTACTCTCGGATAAATATCGTCTGGCCCTGGTGCTTTAGATGGCTTAATTCTTTTCAACTGATGTACTATTTCTTCCCTGTTGAATTTGCATTCTTTAATTATACCCCCTGCAAAGGCTCCATCCTTGGGGTCCTTTTTTAAACTATAGTTACCATTGAAAACCCCCAGAAAAAAGTCATTTAACACGTTTGCCATTCCCTCCTCGTCTTGAATTAATTCACCTCCCTTCCCCTCTAACGGTCCCAGTGTAGTGCTAAATTTATTTTTACCACTTGCATATGCAAAAAATTATTTTTTAAATAAAATTTTTTAAAAATTTATTTAAAATTAAAAAAAACTATTTGGGATGGTTTATATAACAAACAAGAAAATGAAGTTTTTCTCTATGAACAGTATAGAACAATTGTAATAGCATTCCTCAGAATGTGCCAATTGGGTGGAATTTTGAGCTTACAATAAAAAAAATCATAATCTTTAAAATAACTTTCTGCTTTAATCTATTTTGTTAACTCCTCACTGTTGGTTATTTTTCACTCTACGGTCCCCCTTGGCTGTTACAACTTTAAAGTGCTTAGAGAAAATTTTAAAAATAGGCATAGTTGATTTCAAATTAACATTTTTTCACAAGTTAAATACAATGCACTCATGATTTTCAGCTGATAAGTGAGTAGTTCCTGTGAAATGGCTAAAAAGAGCAAAAATCAACAGGAAAATGTTTTTAAACTATTATTATTTGCAATAGTGTGCCTATACTAGGGGTGCACAACCTTTTTGGGAAAAGGGCCACTCGCACCGTTGATTGAGACATGGGGGGGCACAAATGAAGTTACAGCACAGACACAATGCAAGTGCTACTACCCAATTATGTTCAGCTGTTATTACACTTAATAAGTGTAGTAAAAAAATAATAACTTTTTTTTTTAAGATTAAACTTACAAATGCTTGATCTAGGAGCTTGTTACAGAGCTAAATGAATGAATTGTGAATAGTTTAAATAAGTTAACAAACATTTGCAATGATCAATCATTTAGAATTACTTTTAAGAATGTGTCTCAAGAACGTCATATGTACTTCAGCAAACTATTTTGGTTATAGATTTAATAACAGTAATAGTACAATGAGCAATAAAGATGAGTATCAGAAATTTAATGATATCAGTAAAATTGGAAATAAAAATTACAGCATCAAATATATTTATTATTAAAATTTCTAAAGCTTTAAACAATAATTATGTTACAGTTTGCTAATGGGATGGCTGATACTTGAGTTTTACTAACTAATTTAGGTATGTTAGGTTCAATACTGCTATTATAAACTCTTAAGACTGTTTCTAAATGTTTGTCAGTCAATTTGCTTCTTAATTTAAATCCTCTTGGAAGTTTATAGTTAAAATTAGCTTGTGGGCCGCAGATTGTGCACCTCTAGCCTATACATACAATTATGAATTAATACACAGTATATTCTGTACCTAAAAGTTTTTTACTTAAAAAAAAAATTAATTGTTTTTGTTTTGTTGTGTTAAAACACCTATTTAGTATTCGAGATTGAAGTTTTTTCTACGTTTTGTCTCTATTTACAAGTGATAAATTAAAGTGAAAAAAGATGTCTGATAAACCGCCCACAGATGATTGGGAATTTACTGTATTAATGAGTAGGATCTTTTTCTTGAAGCATGTTACAAGTTTTCCCTTTATTTTTCTATTAGTGACATAATTTTTCTGAAAAACAAGTCAAACCAATTAATTACTTCACATAAAAATAACTAAAGAGAGTATTCATTTTCAAAATCGCACCTATAAAGACATGTTGAAAAGTTAGGGATGTATTCCATTATTTTCTGAAACTGCAAAAACCTAAGCAACAAGATAAATTAAGCCTGAAATCGTATTAGAAAATTAGGAATTCCTGGAAAATCTAAAAGAAATTGATACAAAAACGAAAATAAGTCTGTTTTAAAGTTTATTAATTTAATTATATTGAAATGAGTCAATTCTTTTTACATTATAAAAGGGCACAACAAATCCCGGTTGCCAGGTCGTCTAAAAAATTTGGTGTGGAACCTAGATTTTCTGTTTCTGTAAAAAAAGGTTTATTTTTCATGGAATTTATTATTTTTTTAGGCCATTAAATGTTAAAAATAGAACAAAATGTCTCATGTAGGTAATAAAAATGTTTTTTTTTTTTATTGCCTCAGTTACACTATAAATAGCATATTATTTACTGTGCGCGTAATGAATTCTGCGATATACTCAGTGGTCGAAAAAATATTAGTATATGTATTGCAAAGGCCCTGGCTCGTAAATTTTTTAATTTTTGTCATCCCCTGCATTATAAACATCTTTGCTATCTGACTATGTGCGATACTGTTTGCGAACTGGTAAAGACGGTCGTTTTACACAAACAAATTAGCGTAAATTTCATTTTCTTTCTGAATTGATTTTAAAAATTAGACTTAATAACAAAGACTCACCACCACACATGCAAAATTAAATATAACGAACACTCGATGTTTGAACCTTACATTGCAAAAGTTAAAATCTGCCGCTCGTTATTGAACATGCTGTTCATAATGTACAAATACCCAGAAATTCAAAAGTTCACTGCTTACAAAGTAACACTCAGTTCTTCAAAAATATTTGTTACAATAGCATCCACTGTTGTTTCCTTCAGATTTCACCCAAATAACAAAAATGGACTGTTGGGAAATTTAAGAAAAATGTATCAGTTTTGCATAATTTTTTGTTTTTACCACATGTGTAATGTTTTAGTGATGTTTCTTTGAATGTCCAGTTAAAATTTGAAGTTGTTTTCCATTTCAATTAGTAACAAATTCAATAAAATCTAACAAATAATATTAAAAAAAAAAAAACATGCAAATATATCTTGATAAACAGAAGATAATATTTATATCTGAGAAATAGCTCTAAAAAGTTTAGAATCGCTAGTTTGCAATTAAACTCGAAAGATATGAATTCATTGGGATGGCTTTGTAGCCAACTCAGAAAGTAAGATTGAACACCTGTACTTTCTGTTTGGCGAAATTATTTTGATAAATAACCATGTTGTGTTAAAGGTATCCACTAATAAAATACAAAGGTTTTTCATTATCTGTGATAAATTACCTAGATTGTGATAAGAACACACTGCAACATGTTATTAATGTCAATGGGGAAACCCTGAATGAAATATACACTGTACAGCTTTAAAACTGTAAAAACAGACCAGACTACATGAATTTGAAACTGCAATTATTTATCAAATTATTGCTGATTGTTAAAATTGTAATCTGTGTTATAGATTAATCTTCATTCACTTTTTTAATTCATTTAAAACTAGATACCTATAAAATATTGTTGTATTTATATGCATAGTAAAGTGTTGATGTGGAATGATGTAAAAATCCTACTCTTTTGAAGAATATGAAACTGATTTAGGTCTTTCATAAACTGTTTTGTTTCATGTATATAATTAATTGTTGAAGAATTTATATTTATGTTATGCAAGTGGATGTGTTGACAAATGCAATAATTTATAAACTTTTGTAAAGGATGTCTGATAGCAATTATAATTTAAATATTTGTTGAATGTCAATACAGTTAATTTTATGTTTAAAATTTACATTTTATCAAATTTTGCTATAAATGGGCTATTTTGTATGAAAATAAACAACTGTCTGTATATTTTAGTATTATTTAAATTTTGCTGAAATACGTCCCAAAATTTATTCACTTAAGAATAAATATGCTTTCAGAATATATTTGAGGCTTAGCTAATCTTGTGACTTTTTAATTTTTAACACTTGAAAGATGAGAAGTGCATTATGCCTAAAATGATGGAATAGGCCAGTGTGGCCCATGTTCTTATGGTGTGCAATAGACTTCAAATTCCAAATTTACATCACAGTTAACCTCATTTTTAATGTAATTTTTGCGTTTGCACAGCAATCAGTACATCTCTCTAATCTCAAGGTGCATCTACTTTTTGTGTGGTTTCATTTACAAGATCTTCACACCATGCATTATGATGTTTTCTCATAATCTTTATCCTACTTATAGTAAACCAGTATTAGTTGCATTATATTCCAAATGCCTTATAACAAGCACAAAGCAAGACAAGGAAATTTTTCCAGCTAAGTATTTGTGTTCTCATCTCTTTATAAAATCTTTTTTTTTGCCTACGCCCAGCTTAAGGTTTTTTGGCCATACACTGTCTTGCCGTCCAATATAGAGCGAATAAATTCCTTGGGGACAAGTATCCTGGACTAATTATAAAATATAATCTGCAGATATATCTAAAATGTTGTAAAAATAGTACATGCAAAAGCCAAAGTTGTTCTTTTTCTGGATTTGACAGCATACAGGTGTACCATTTGGTCTACAATGCATCGTCATGCAGTATTACATTATTATGTCTTGTTATCATTAGATCTCTGGTGAACAAGGTCCACTGCTTTGTGGGTTATTTGTACATGAAAGAAGCTGAAATCTAGTTTTAGCTGATTATGAGAAATGTTACTTTTCCTGTCTTTATTAGACAGAAAAACATTCTTTATTTTCAGAATAGCTACCTTTCACTATAACATAAATCTTATTCAATATTTGAAATCCTTTCAAAATCCCTTTGTGAGTGAGACCTTGTCTTCGAGTCATCTCTCAGAAAATAAACTAACCATATGTCCCTATTTAATGTGTCTGATGAGCAAGGTATCAGGCATTCCAAATTCACTTTTCAAGCAAAAGAAAAATTAGCCTTTTTATTTTTAAGGTTTATAGCAACTTACCAGGCCAGCTATATAAAAAAATAAAATCTCAGGATGAGACACATTTATTTACATACAAAAATGAAACAGACACATCTCCAAAATGAAGAACAGAACGATTGCACTCTCGCTTTCAAACGGAACAGAAAACAGACGCTAGCAATTTCAAACAGGAGCACATGCTTGCGTCCTTAAGCCGCGTCCACACCGGAGAAGCAGAGCAAAACATGGATGATTGATTAACTCCGGAGACAGGTTTGGTGAATCAATCTCTCTGGTTTGACAGCTCGGACACAAAATGTTCCATGTGCTCGCGATCAATCTGGTTGGTTGTGTGTTGAAGTTAAACTGCAAACTTATTGTTTGAAGCAAATTGTTTTAAGGTCCCGTTCTTTACGAAGTCGGCGCATAATCGCGAGTGCAGCGTATATTATCATTAAAGAGAAATAAGAAGAAAAGTTCCCAAAAAAGGCGACATTTGGTGACACCCATGATGGAAAATATTCTCAGGAGCCAAAAGACTGAAAATGTATACGTCTTTTGCTCACACGTGGTAGAAATTACGCTTTTCCTACTGGGACACTTAATAAACCCTAAACTAATAGCCGCCTCGGAAAATAATCCACTTCATCGTTAACCCTGTACAATTTTGAACAAACCGTATTTTCAATCCTGCGGCTGCGGCAACCACTTTATTAATATATATATATATACGTTCTTGCAAAATTGATGACATGGTCTTGAGATATATCACCAGTATCAGTGGGTTTTTAAAAAAATTACTAATTTGTGGTTCTTTGCACTTAAGCAAATCCAGTTAAAATATACAGATTTTACGAGCTTGGGTGTTTTTATTCAATTGATTGGAATAAAAATATTTACTCATCATTTAACTGCAAATCGTATTTTAAAAATTTGAAGTTAATTTAGTTAAGAAACATTAAGTTCGCAATAATAAGCTTTAAAGTTTCTAAAAATTTCAAATTTAATAAGAATTCAGTTTAACCACCCTAGTGGTTGCAACGAAAAATATCTCACAGCTGCAAAAGCATTGAACAGGGTGCATCACATGGAGTTGTAACTACTAGGCACTTCTTTTTTGTGAAATTAATAGGCACCTAGATTTTTAATAGTGGAGTCTTGACAATTTAAAAAATCAATACATATATCCAATGAGGAGTTATAATAAATAAAACTGCATCTGAGAAATTGTGAATGGGATTTCGGAGAAATCATTTGCCTAATTCTTTAAAGTGGCAAGTAGTTTGTAATCTTTAAACTTACCATCATTTAAACTTTCTTTTCATCTGTTTTCAATCAACATTCATATCAATGTTGTTGAACGTCTACCTTTGACTTACATATGTTTATGAGAATTTTAATACATACATTTCATACTTTTAAATTAAAGTTTTCATTTTGTTTATCTATAATTATCAGACACCATCATTTGTAGGAACAAAAAATGCCATACCTGTTGGAGTAGTCCACCTTTGTGTTAACACTTGATAAAGCTGAAAGATTTGTCACTGCCATGTAAATAAGATGTGTGTCATCTCATCACAATTATTGTTTGATTTTGATGTGTCCAGTTTTCTCCAGTCTACACCCATCACTGATCTGGCATTGTGTCCCATTCAAACATTAATGTCGGAGAACAAAAATCCACCTTCACAGGGCGATTGTTAATCTTCATTTTAACTCAAATTTTCATATTGCACCCTTTGTCATTGCGAGGTAGCGATTCCTAGAGAAACTTTTACAGCTTACTGTCCACAATACGCTACTTGTGGAGCTGCTACTAATACAACAGTTCCGAGGACACTGCTGGGTCCAGGCATGCACAAGCATTCAACAATTCGTCATTTGCAGTTCATACAATACTCTTCATATTCTGTTTCAAATGATTATCATTATTTCTCCACAGCAGATAAATTTTTATAAGCAGAGTGAAAAACTGAGAATAAGGCATCCCTATTTGACTTATTGATTGATCCAATAAAAACTTTGAGCTTGCACAAGATAAAATTGTATAAATGTAAAACAATACAGCAAACTTCAAAGCTGTAGGACATTTATCTGCATACTAAGTATGAAGTTTTATTCATATAACTATTAATCATCTTATGTATAAAATATTAAGTTATTAACATTGCATCAGCAACTTGAAAATGAACTGCTATAGAAGCATCATAAATTGACAAACCCTTGAAATAATTTTCTTTTAAAAAACGTAAACGATCTTTAATACAAAATATTACTTTTTATGAAACACATAAGGTTTAAAAAAAAGTTTCATATGTTTAGTTATGACTAGTTGAAGGGGTGACTGAAGAGTGCCAGCACTGACTAATAGTCTATTGTACTGAGTAGATGTTTAGTTAATATGCTGTATGATTACATTAATGAATGAACTTTAGTACTGTAAAACAATATTCACAATAAAAAATGATAATAAATTCCAATTTATTCTCATTAACAAAATATGCAATTAACAAGAAATATAAAAAACAGTATAAATCCTCTTCATCTTTTTACAAAACAAAATTTTCCAACATTATTCATATCTATTACAAAATTGTCTCAAAAATATATTAGACTTCTATTAAAAGTTCATTTATAAATGTGATTTACATCATGCAATATGATTACATAAATATCATGCATAAGAATGCCCTTGGTGTGGAAACAGTAAGACTCCTGTGACCCAAGAGTTCAACATTGAGTAACAATTTGATTTTTTTTTGGAAACTTGGGTCTAAAACTAGAAATTTTACAGAAACTCCAGTCTGTAGGTAATTTAAAGTTTAATATTAAAGGAAAGCAAGATACAATAGTATTGTAAATAAGACTTAAATGCAAATAAATACCACTGTTATCAGTAGTAGTATAAAAAAATGCAGCAAAATAGGTTTTTTTTTTAAAAACTTAAACAGATATGACAGTGGGTGAATGAATTTTAAATAATTCAATTATAAAACCAACACTTTTACTCTTAATAAACCAGAAAAATTAAACGATGCATGTAAATATCAGTCAAAAAAACATTGAACAAACTTGCAATTATTTTAACAAAAATTAAAAACATTTAATAAGCCTCAATCACAAGAGTTCTTTCTGAAGTACCCAAAGGAGACACTCTACCCGAAGACAATCCCATAAAAACTTTGATTTAAAAAAACTGGGAAACATTAGAATACAAAAGCAACATTTTCAACAATATTAAGTACTGAAAAATAAAATTTAACAGATTAAATTAATTTAAAAAATTTGTAATTAAAATAATCTTTATTAACACAAAACTAAAAATGTTTAAACCAACAAACATAAACAAAAATTTCAACAATGATCAAACTTCCATCAACACCTCAAATTTCATAAAAATGTATTTTTATTTGAAAACTAGAAATGAATAATCAAGCAGCAGGATTGCATTGATAACGAGTTAGAAGGCAAAAAACACTCGCAGCGTTCACCATACATACTTTTGTGCATGGCAGTTTTCTCCTTAGGTATTTTCATACTTATTCAGAAATCAACTGATGCCAGCTCCAGGGAGCTGAGCTATGCTAGGATTTAACAGAAAGTTTTGGTTTATCTCCATGGCCAATTACAAGATGCTTGAACTCCTCCATGACGTTTCTCCACAGAAAAAATATCCAACTACAGAAAACGAAAATTATCCAAAACATGCAAGAAAAAAAACAACACAAAACACTTCATTGAAACTGATTACTTATTGAATTGAAATCATAAATATATCAACTCCCAACAAAGTTTAAAATCTATTTATAGCAAAATTATTACATATACATTCCTTTTAAAATTTTAATATGTTTAGGGAGGGAGGAGCAGCCCCCAAAAAACAGAGTACTAAAATAATACTGTGGTCAAATAAGTTGTTTCAACAAAATATCCTCCCCATTAGCCATCCCTGATATTTTTATAGTTGCTGCTCATTTCCTTTAAACATGAATATCAAATAATAAAAATATATATCACATAGGCAACCAAATATGCAGGATACCTAGGTTTCAATCATCTGGCCTCTACATCAGGAGACGGGGCCCGAACTTTGACGACAAGTCCCATTCAATCTGGTCTCGAATATGTTTGGTTTACCATCTATTAGATAGGTAGTTAATTAACGTTGCACTGGAGCAATACAACGGACTATTGGCAATGGTCCAGGATCAATTCGAAAGGGAAAGATCCAAGGAAAACACCTCGTAATTTAGAACCATGGTCAGATGACAAGGTCAGCACCTGAGCTGGCACCCCAGTCTCCAAACATCCACACCTCGCCAATGTGAGGACATTTGAGGCCACAACAAATTTAACATGCACCAGCCCTGTGTACACGACAGTCCAAGGTTGGGTGGACTGAGCTTTGAACTAGCAACCCTATGGTTGCCAATTCGTTTCTTTTCCTTCTGGGCTGGACCACCCTCTCTGATATAGGTAAAATATGCCAATAACATTGATAATGATCTGTAGTCAAAATAGTTGCAAAAACCCATATGAAGTAATTGGATTTTCACTTATTCTCTCAATTCTCGTTCCCTACAAAAGTGTACAATATTCAGTGGTGCAATTTGCTCAAAGTGAATAGCTTGCTTTGTTTTGTCTTCAGACACTCTTGTGGTCATCCTTTTGGAAACAAGCACTATCAGTGCATTTAAATCCTTGTTATGGTAGTACTTACTAAAAACATTCACTAAATCCTGACAAAAGAAACTTCCCTCTTCACAATGAAGATAGGAAACATGGTAGGGAAGTGAGGAATGCACAATAAACATGTCTGTTAAAGTAGGCAATAATGAACTTCTTTCGTCAGACGTTTCTTCACTATCATTAAAATTCGAAATGATTTTGTTTTTATCATATTCAACACCTTCATCTTCCATATCCCCTCTGCATGCTTGAAAGAAAAACATTTTTGGTTTGTTTCTCAAATGCTTGCATTTATTATCAAACCAGGAGTAAATTTGTGATTTATACACAGGCTTAAGATCAACACCATACAGCACATCACAGTTATTAATGTTTTGGCCATGAGTTAATATAATAACCACAGATGAATGAACTCTTTGGAACTCTGGCTTCTGAGAAAACCTTTTGAGACAACACTCCATATTAGCTGCAGTTAGGTTTCTTTCAAGTAATACTTCAAACCCCATTCTTTCAAAAATGCGTCTGAGATTTCTTGCATCTACATCTGATCCAAGCCGATCAGAAGTTTTACCATAAAAATTAACATTATTTATAATCATGCAGAAGCCCAGAGGCCTAGAATTCATTGTGTAATAAAGGTAATTGGAATCTTCAGGCACTTGGCCTTCCAGAATGTCAGCTATTTCATGATAGTCGGCTTTTCTCAAAACTACAAGAAATAATTGGAATGCAGTAGGACCACGAGAACACAGTTCATCATAAAAGTTGTCACAGGTACAATTATAAATAGAAGTCAACATCGATGTAGTAAATATCATCGAGTCTTTGAGGTAATCTCCGATTCTTTTCAAATCAACTACAGTTTCAAGAATCCATTTGTTGTTTTGAATAATTCTTCTTAATTCTGCCTCCATGGCCAATTTGTTGAGTTATTATTAGTTTATTTAAAAATATTCCGTCGTTATTCGAATCAAAAATCAATTTTCAACAATAGAACTGTTTGCATTATCTTGCTGATAGAAGCTCATGTTTTTAAATCATCTATATGCTTCGGTTCGTAAAAAGAGAACCTGCTCTTCACGTGATTTCTCTTCTCTGTAAAATTCAAAAATCCTAAACTGATATGTCATGTAGCTCCAGAACGTTAATTAATGAAAGCCCAATGCCGATGTTATATTTTAAAATTCAAAAGTTCCTTGAGCGATTATAGGTTTAAAGGCGCTTTTCCCTGCACTTTGGACTAAATCGCTGTTTTTTGTCTGGTTTTCTTTATTTCCTTTCCTTTCAATACATGTTCCGGTACCAGCAGAAATAACAACTACTATTGAAAATTACCAGTAATAGCAACTGCTATCGGATATGTTTGCGGGTATTCAGTTCTGCTAGCACATGTCTATTGTTAAGGACGATCAATCGAGTAAAACATCACAAAAATTCTAAAGGCACTGGATATTACACAGCATGCAGTATGTTTCTTCGTAAACAAATCAAACCATAATCCAATAGAGATTTTCAACATGTGTTTACACATTTAACAAAAAAGACGGAACACGAAAACATGCATGATGGAACAATACGGAACTGAAACTAAAAACGACTGATTGTCTTTAAAATCGTTGCCATACTATAAAACCTTAATCTTGTTCAATAAATGTTAACACAAATAGGTGGCACTGCTTTAACTGAATCTCTTACCTTTTGAGAAAACACATGGTCTTTCTTTCTTTCTACAATAGCCGACCAACCAGTATAGTGGTTAAGGTGTTAGCCTCTAGATCGGAAGGTTCCTGATTCGAATCCGGGTCCGGGCATGGATGTTTGTAAGCGTATGGTGTAGAGGCGGTTGGTGCACCTTAAATCTGTCGTGGCCGAAAGTCCTCACGTTGGGTTGGTGTGGAAGTTTGGAGAGTGGGGTGCCAGCTCAGGTGTTGCTTCGTCATCTGACCGTGGTTCAAAATTACGAGGTGTTGTCCTCGGCTCTTTCCCTTAAGGGACTGATCCCGGACCGTCGTCAATAGTCCGTTGTGTTGCTCTAGTACGACGTTAACTAAAAATTACCATTACCATCTTTCTACAATAAAAAGAAAAAAATTCGGTCTTTTTAGGTTTATTCGCTTTGTTATTGGTAGATAGCAAGTCACGAGATATTGAGTCTTGTGGTTCAACGGACTAATGAATTTGGAGCTCGCGTAGACGATAAACACAGTTACATATTTTATTTAATGCATTCACAACATTTGAGAGTACGTACTAGAAATTTTGCAATGTTTTCAGAAGAACCGACAAATTCGGTCACCGTTTCCTCAGCAACGGTCGAATATGAAAATCTTAAAAAATACTATTACAACTGTGGGGAGATCTCTGTGTGAAGTTTCTGTGGTGGAGTCTCTGCTGTGAAGCGATACGTAATATGTAAAAACGCAACTGTGAACTGAACTGAAGTAGTGGTTCAGGAATTTAATAATTAATATAAAACGAACACAGATACTTCACCAACGGAAAAATATATTCATACCAGGTATTAAAGAATGTAAAGTATCAAAATGGATTACGAATAAATAATTTGAATGTTTTAGTCGTTGTATAAATTCATATGGAATTAAATATTCCATAATGGTGACCTTCGGAACTTGCACGCATATTTTGAAAAGTGCTAAAAAGTGGAGCCACTCTGGATAATTCTGGGTACAGCTACAGTCTACGTTTATGAGCGGTGGCAACGGCCTTGGCAAATTTTTTTTGGCGCACTTCTAAAGTCACCAAGGAAAGAAATATTTGAAACTCTTTGTCTTTCAACGGTAATAACAGATGGGTTGCCTTAATCTACCGTAACACATTACTAGAAGTGAGCCAAAAAAATCGCCAAGTTCGTTGCCACCGCTCATAAACGTAGAGTGTAGCTGTACCTAATTCTGCACCTGTGTTCGAGTGATTACAGATAAGTACTTCCGGATCACTTTCGTTTTCTATTTCAATTTTTTTAAATCTTTTGCTATAAAGTGTGGTGTTTCGTTTTTGGGGCCTTGCACTATGAGGTTCATGCCGTACAGATTCCTGCTTATAATCGTTCCGATCCTGCTTTATGGTTTGTTATGTGTGAAAGCACATTCGCTCTCGCTACCCCTAAAGCAATTACTGAATCGTTAACTAAATATAACTCCATTTTTCTCATATTCCGCCTGATATTGCATCACTAGTTCGCGATGTGCTTATGAAACCTGATCCCGATGACCCCTTAACGCATCTAAAAACAGAACTAATAAATCGCTCGGGAGAATCATCCCAGCAGGAAATACGGCAACTTTTGTCGGGTGAAGAATTGGGCACTCACAAACCCTCTGAATTATTACGTAATATGAAACGCCGAGCCGAAACCCTGAACGTTCCAGAAAACTTGATGTTGGAACTATTTCTACAACGTTTACCAGCTTCTGTTCAGTCAATTTTGGCTGCCGTTTCCGACTTAACATTGGGTAAGTTAGCTGAAATTTCTGATAAAATTTTAGAAGTCACCCCTTCCCCAATGGAAAATTTCGCAGTTTCTAAAACTCGTGAACAGTCCCTGGAGGAAAAATTATTGGAAGCAATTGATCAGTTAAATAAACGAGTTGATCGTCTTTCATCTTCTCTTGGTCGATCACCTTTCCGCCGCGCAAGGAATACTTCTAGTAATCGAACCAATTCTAGAAATCGGGATTATTCTGTATGCTGGTATCATCAGCGTTATGGAAATAATTGTCGTGAGGATAAATGTGTAAAACCTTGTTCATGGCAGGGAAACGGGACCAGCGAAAAATATAGGCGACTTATTCTTTGCCTCAAATTTCACGTCGCATGTTCATTAGGGACTGGAGAACAAATGTAGCATTTCTGGTCGATACGGGATTTGACGTGTCAATACTTCCCGCAAATAATTATCAAAAACGGAATCCACCCCAACAAACCCTTTTTGCCGCAAATTCTTCTTCTATAAACGTTTTGGGTCAAAAAACTCTTACTTTAGACTTTAATTTAAGACTACCATTTATGTGGACATTTCTAGTTGCCAACGTTACCACATTCTTGGAGCAGATTTTCTCCATAATTTTGAATTGGTTCCAAATCTTCGTTATAAATGTCTCCGCGACTTAAAAACGAAATTTCAAATAATCGGCCAAGTGAAACATTCCAATCTTTATTCAGTGAAAACTATTTCTAGCGATACAATTTACCACGATATTTTAAAGCAATTTCCCTCTATTACAAAACTTCCAAATCCAAATCAGCCTGTAAAACATGATACTGTGCATTACATCACAACAAACGGTCCTCCTGTGGTGGCGAAACCTCGACGATTAGCTCCAGATCGCTTAAAAATAGCCAAATCTGAGTTTCAGATTATGATGCAGCTGTGGCATTTGAGACCTTTGAAAAGCAACTATTCATCACCACTTCACATGGTCCCGAAAAAGGGAACTTTGAAATGGAGACCTGTGGGTGATTATCGCTCATTAAATGCCCAAACAATATAGGATAAATATCCAATTCCTTGCATAGCTGATTTTACTAATGTATTACATGGAAAAAAATTTTTCAGTCATATCGATCTCATCAAAGCTTACCACCAAATTCCCATCCACTCTACCGATATTCATAAAACCGCAATTTGTACACCGTTCGGCTTACATGAAAGTACGCGTATGCAATTCGAGTTGTGCAATGCATCGGCAACTTTCCAGCGATTTATCGATGAAGTCACTCGCGATTTACCAGGCGTTTACGCCTTCGTCGATGATATTCTAATCGCATCTAAAAACCCTGATGAGCATTTCAAACACTTAAAGGCTCTGTTTTCAAAATTACAAGAATATGGTCTCTGCATAAATATTGCGAAATGCACTTTTGGTACAACTACTATTGATTTTTTAGGTTTTCATCTTTCTGAAAAAGGAATTCAACCTCTTACCGAGAAAGTGAAATCCATAATTGATTTTCCTAAACCTAATACTTTAACCCAACTTCGTAGATTTTTAGGCATGTTTAACTTTTATAGATGTTTTATACCTAAAGCTGCGCATATTCTTGCCCCTGTAGTAAAGTTCTTAGAAGGGCACAAAAACAAAAAGAAACCTCGTTCTAGTGTTCGAAATTCGCCCGAACAACTTGAGTGGAATGAGTGTGCCGAACAAGCTTTCATTGCTGCCAAAAACGCGATTGCTGAAGCAACTCTTTTGAGACACCCGATTCCCGGAGCTCAGCTGAGTATATGGGTAGATGCGTCCGATGTCGCTATTGGCGGCAGTCTGATACAGTTCTCTCAGCAGCAATGGGAACCATTAGCTTTTTTTCTCCATGAAACTCAATAGTAGTCAACGAAAATGGTCGACATATGACAGGGAATTATTTTCTATTTTTTCCGCGATAAAGAAATTCCGGCATATGTTAGAGGGTGGAACTTTTCAAATTTTCACTGATCAAAACCCGTTAATTTACGCTTTTAAGCAAAACCCCCATAAATGTTCACCCAGGCAATTACGCCAATTAGATTTTATTTCCCAGTATTCCACTGACATTAGACATGTGCAGGGTTCCAAAAACATAGTCGCTGATACACTTTCGAGGATCGAAATTGATTCCATTACGGAATCGCCACTATTAAATTTCCGAGATTTTGCTGAAACTCAGAAAAATGATCCGGAGGTACAAACCTTTCTTCAGAATAATACTTCTTCTATCAAATTGGAACTTAAACCTTGCCAGATTTCTGACCACAATTTGCTGTGTGACATCTTCTACGGGCATTCCTCGTCCTTTTGTTCCGAATTCTTTTCGCAAGCTTCTATTTGATCATCTGCACAAGCTCTCGCATCCCGGCATAGCAGCTACAACGAAACTCATTTGTTCCAAATATGTATGGCCAGACATTAAACGTCAAATAAAGATCTGGGTCCGAGCGTGTGTGCCATGTCAACAATCCAAGACACAGAGGCATACCAAAGCACCTCTAGGCACGTTCTCTCTTCCAGATGCACGTTTTGCACAAATTCACATTGACATCGTGGGTCCCTTGCCTCCTTTTAACGGGAATACTTATCTTTTAACAATCCTCGACCGTTTCTCGAGATGGCCCGAAGCCATACCAATTCCGGATATGCGAGCGAAAACAATATGCAGTAACATATTTGCTACATGGATCTCTCGTTTTGGTTGTCCCTCAGTCATAACCACGGACCAAGGTTCACAAATGCGATCATCTATGTTCGCTGAATTTACACACATGCTGGGTACTCAGAAAATTAAGACTACTGCATACCATCCTATCTCTAACGGACTTGTTGAGCGTTTTCATCGCCATTTAAAGTCATCACTCAAGGCACATGAAAACGAAAGGTGGTCTGAGATAATCCCAGTGGTTCTCCTAGGTATCTGTGCAGCAGTCAAAGAGGATTTAAACGCATCTTGTGCTGAACTTGTATACGGCACAACTTTGAAACTCCCGAGTGACATGTTAGAGATTTCAGTGATCCCACCTTGCGGTGAGGATTTTATCACTAATATTCGCAACAACATGCGACAATTGAACCCTATTGCAACGTCTGCCCATTGCACTGACAAGTATTATGTCAACCCTTCTTTGAAAAGTTGTTCACACATCTTTCTAAAAGTGGATCGGGTGAAGCCGCCATTGTGCCAACCCTATACTGGCCCCCATAAAGTCATACGCCGCACGGACAAAACCGTCACCATTGAATTCAATGGCCGAAAAACAACTGTTTCTCTTGACAGTGTAAAGCCAGCTTATTTGCTACATGAAACTACCTTACTCGAACCAAAGAACACCAAACCTTTGGAAACAGTTAAAACCGATGATAAATCTGCCAATGAACGGATTTCTGCAAAAACAGTGACGAGATCCGGCAGACATGTTCGTTTTCTTCAAAAATTGGCAACTTACATTAATTAAGTTTTTTTTTTTAAATACCTATCTTTAAATGTATCCTTGTGCATATGTATATAGTATGTTTACTTTTCTTTGAACCGTGTAATTCAACTCTATGTAAATATTATACACGTTCTAACCGCATATGTATCTTAACCGTTGTATACTATATACTTCCTACCGTTCCTTCAGGTAACCCTTCAGTCACTGGAGGGATACTCTGTGGTGAGATCTCTGTGTGAAGTTTCTGTGGTGGAGTCTCTGCTGTGAAGCGATACGTAATATGTAAAAACGCAACTGTGAACTGAACTGAAGTAGTGGTTCAGGAATTTAATAATTAATATAAAACGAACACAGATACTTCACCAACGGAAAAATATATTCATACCAGGCATTAAGGAATGTAAAGTATCAGAACGGATTACGAATAAATAATTTGAATGTTTTAGTCGTTGTATAAATTCATATGGAATTAAATATTCCATACAACACAGATCAGCTAAAACATTTAAAATTGTGAGATTTCATCTGAATTTTAACAATATGTTATTTATTTAACAATTTCCTGTTTTTTGTGGAAATAAGATGTTTTGCTCTTGACATTTTTAAAAAACATTTTGTTTTTACTTACACTACATTTCCGTGTATGAGCCGAGAATTTTTGGAACGTGTTCTAAAGCTAAAGTACTGGGGTCGACTTATATACGGATCCGCTTTTCTCACAAAAAAAAGTAGGCAATTTTCCGTTACTCGGGCGTATGCGATAAATATCGCAATAGGAAGAGAACCTCCATTTGATGTCGTACTAAAGGTTCGGGATCAATCCAGTAGCGATCCATATGTCAAAAGGCAGAATAACCATCTTTGGCAGAGCGGACCGCTGCGAGACGTGCAGGAAGAGAGTCAATTATTTTTTTGAAGGTGTTCACTGGGATGTTGAGCCATGCCGACTCCAGTGCCTTGGCCAGCTGCGCTAGATTACGCGGTTGAGGATCCATGGCAATTGTTGCAGGGTGTTTGCTTTCAGACGTTTCACGCCGTATACGCCAACGCCCATCTGTCCCATGGAGCATAAAACGTGATTCATCGGAAAAAGCCACTTGTCGCCACTCTGTGGACGTCCAGTTGCGGTACTGGCGTGCAAATTCCAGTCTTCGTCGCCGATGAACAGCAGTCAGCATTGGTGCATTAACCAGGCGTCTGCTGCGGAGGCCCATGCACAGCAACGTTCGCTGAACCGTTGTTGAGGATACACTATTGGTAGCTCTTTGGTTCATCTGGGCGGTCAGTTGCTCAACAGTTGCACATCTATTCGCCCGAACGTATTTCCGTAGCCTTCGTTCGCCTCTGTCATCTATAGCCCGTGGTGCACCACATGTGTAGCTGATTTTGGATAGTGCCATTTTGCCATGCACGTTATACTTTTACCACGGTGGCACACGAACAGTTCACAAAATTAGCAGTTTCCGAAATGCTTCCACCCTTGGCCCGAAAGCCAATAATCATGCCCTTTTGAACGTCGGATAAATCGCTACGTTTCTGCATTACGCCAACTATTGAAATGCTTTCCGATGTCCTAGGACATCCTTTATATACACTCCACAGCAATGTGCTGCCACCTGCCTTTTGTGATTGGTTATTTCATGTTGACGTCTAAAGTAGGTGGTGGTTACATTAATGTGACTGGACTGTGTACATTTTCTTGTGCGTTGGATTCGCCGTAGTTGTTGTTATTACTAGTGGGAAAAGTTTGGCGATGTTTATTGAAGTTTTCACTTTTCCTTTTCAGTGGAAGGGATAACCGTAGCTCACGGAAGTTGTTCTCTAGAATTACGTGAAAAGGAAAAGATAACTTGAATTAATTTCAATTATCATGGTGTTAAAGTGTTCGGTGCCGTTTTGTAACGGTAATTACACTGAGGGTCCCAAAATTTCTGTCTTCAGACTTCCAAAGGAAAGGATGATGAATTTGAAGAAAAAATGGCTGAACGCAGCTCCACGTCAGAACATACACACTAAAAATAATTTCATGGTAAGTTTCTTTATTGTGAGGTCTTGAGAAAATAAATATGCGTTTAAATTTATTTTCAGTTTCATTTTATTGATTGTAAGCAACGAATTATATTTGTTTTTTGGAAGTTCGTTCTTTTAACGAATCGTTTTGTTTAGAGATAGTAAAAATTTGCCATACTCAATTTTAATCAATTGTTTCTGTCTTTTTAATTATTCAAGAGTACCAAGAAGTAGTGTGCAAAAGGACATACTGGAAACCATAATTATATTTTATTTCTTAAATTTATGTCTGAACAACTTGTGTTTAATGGAAATTGAACTTGCAATCTATTTGGACTCCTAAAATTAATTTCTCAGTCTAAATCTACTCCTCGAAATTTCTGTGTACAAGAACATCACTAATAATATTTAAAGAATACGCTAAAAAGAGATATTAAAATAATGAAAGATGTCAGAAAATTTGAAATGGTGTTTAAAATAGAAGTAGGTTTTTAATTTTAGTAGGATATTTCTAGTCTAAATTATAAAATCTTAATTTTTGTAACGTTTTGTGTTTGCTTATTTTTAGTCTATTTTAATAATTATCACGGTTGATTGAAAATAATTAAAAAATATTTTTATAAAACTACTTATAACTTTTTGTTCTGGTAATTTTTGGTAATTTTTAGTTAACGTCATACTAGAGCAACACAACGGGCTATTGACGACGGTCCGGGATCAGTCCCTTAAGGGAAAGATCCGAGGACAACACCTCGTAATTTTGAACCACGGTCAGATGACGAAGCAACACCTGAGCTGGCACCCCACTCTCCAAACTTCCACGCCAACCCAACGTGAGAACTCTGTTTCTGTTCTGTTTTGTTCTGGATAATACACTCATGTCCATAAATAAAGGATAATTCAGAATCACACGGAAATAGAACTCTAAAGTAAAAATTTCACCTGTAGAATTATCGCACACATCTTCAAGAATAATATCGATAGTACGTCACAATGAATGTGTAAGAGAGGTGTATATAAGGAATGGTAGCAAAGAAGTAACATCGTTCAAAAGCGTTCTGTAATCCACTCAGTGCCACAACCGAATAGTTATGGCACAGAGGACGCATTTCGATGATTTTTTGCGTGGTAGAATTATCGGCCGCCTGGATTGTGGACGTATACTCAGATGGAAGTTTCAGTGGAACTTGGAATCGCCCAAAGTGTCATCTCTAGGCTTTCGCAACGATTCCAAAATGATGGAAACGTCAGTAGACGTTACAGTACAGGTCTCAGCCGAGTTGCAACGCCGAATGACGACCGGTATTTGACAGTAACTGCAAAAAGAAGCAGACGGAGCACAGCATCCGACCTTTCTCGTCAGCTATCTTCAGCCACGGGTACGACAGTTTCAAAGCAAATCGTTTACAGACGTTTGAGACATGTTGGTCTATATGCTCGTAGGCCTGTCGGATGTGTTCCGCTCACGACAACTCACTGTCGCCAGCGGTTAGCCTGGAGTAGAAAACATGCGATGTGGACATCGTTACAGTGGGCTTGTTTGATGTATTCCGACGAGTCCAGGTTTAGCTTGCAGTCTGATTCACGGCGGACGTTCATATGGAAAACGCCAGGTATACCCTCTACCATCACGACAACATCATTGAACGACACCGTTACGGTGGTGCAGGTTTGTTCGTCTGAGGCAGAATTATACTGGGCTCCAGAACAGATCTACATGTTCAAATCGGAACCATGTGAGGTCAAATTTATCGGGACATCATTCTGGAACAACATGTACGTATGTTTAGGGGTGCCATGGGCGCATAGTTTGTGTTTATGGATGAAAACGCCCGTCCTGACCGTGCAAACATTGTAAACGAATGACTTGAATCTAAGGATATCACCCGTATGGAATCCGAAAGAACATGTGTGGGACATACTTGGCCGACGAGTTGCAGCCCGTCAACCACCTCCTGCATGTGTACCGGAAATTCGGAGAGCATTGATTGCTGAATGGAGTGATCTTCTCCAAGATCAGCTCGATAATTTGATCCTCAGCATGCCTAGGCGTTTTACGGACTGTAGTGCATCGTCTGGGAGACATACAATCTATTAACCATCATACCAACCATGTCTTGTTAAGTTTTTGTAAGGTCGATATTTTTTGTAATTGCTCCAGTGATCAAAAATCGTAGTTTTCATGAATGGTATCATACATACACCATCTTTTTTGTTCTTTATCTTTTGTTTAATAAATGGGTTTTATGAATAAGTCACGTTTGTTTTGTTTCTGAACCTTTATTTTCCGGATCTGGCATTATCCTTATTTTATGGACATGAGTGTATTAACCCGTGCCTCATTGAGAGTGAGTTAAGAAAAACAGCGATTTTTAGCAAAAAATCGTAGTTTTTACCCTTTAAAATCGGAACTATTCGTCCTAGAAACCTGGTTCTTGTCTCATTTCATAGGACATTTTATTGACTTGAAGTTTGATCTCATCCACTCTTTTGCTAAAACTGATAGAATAGCATTTAGCATTTTTTAGGTAAGGTCATAGTGGATATGCTCAAAAGTGAATTTTCATTCAAAGCCCTAAAAACATTACAATATTCAATTACATCTGCTTCCCAGATTTTGCTTGTTGTATTTCTCATTTTGTACATTAAAAATGCTTTAGTTAGAAGTATTGTCAAAAGTGCAACAGCATTCAAATTCAAAATGAAGGAATTAGGGGTAAAGAAGAGGAAGGAAGGAGTAAAAATGGCAACAAATATTGCTCAAATGTATTTTATTAATTATACTGCTGAATTATACATCACACATTACATTATTATTTTTTAAATATTCAAATTAAGTAGTAATTACAAATTAATGTGGTAATGTCTTAGATATTGTAGCTTTTGAAAAATCCGGAAAAATTTGCCTACATTCAGATACAACTTGTAAAATAAACTACCGTTGTTCTTCGTCTTTCGTAAAAGAGGAATTAAAGACTTTAATTAATTTTACTCCTCTCTCAGCAGTGTCAATAACAACCCTTAAACCGTTCACTATTTTTTTTAGCTTTAGAATAATGTAATCTTCAGTGGTGTAATTGCATCCTGATGAGCAACGTCAAATAGGTCATCAAAAATTGACTTGAAATCTTCTACTTTTTTATTTAGAGCGGCGCTTTCAGATCTTACAGCGTTTTTTCTTAACTTTAACCTTAATGAGGCACGGGTTAACATTATCAGGTTGAGCTGAAACTTTGCCAATCACATTTTATAGCCTAGTGGCAACTTTAAGGGGGGGGGGTGCTCGGGTAGAAATTCGAAAATAGATTTTTTGTGACCACCTTAATGTAGAGTGCCTATATAATAAGAGTGGCGACAAAGGACCAAATTTGGCCTAATGCGCATGCGCGGCAGCCATTTTTCTACCAGAATCGTCTCAAAGAATGTTGTTGGGCGAATTAATGTATAATTTCAAGAAGAGCTAAGCTAAGCTAATTTTAGTTAACGTCGTACTAGAGCAACACAACGGGCTATTGACGACGGTCCGGGATCAGTCCCTTAAGGGAAAGATCCGAGGACAACACCTCGTAATTTTGAACCACGGTCAGATGACGAAGCAACACCTGAACTGGCACCCCACTCTCCAAACTTCCACGCCAACCCAACGTGAAGACTTTCGGCCACGACAGATTTAAGGTGCACCAGCCGCCTCTACACCATACGTTTACAAACATCCATGCCCGGACCCGGATTCGAACCAGGAACCTTCCGATCTAGAGGCTAACACCTTAACCACTATACCGGTTGGTCGGCAATTTCAAGAAGAACAAAAAGCATATGATTGTTATAATATGGATACATTCGGTATAAATGAATCATATAAACGCTCAATTGCATGCGCAATTGATGAGATGGATTACACAACGCGCTAACTTAGATTGCGGGAAACACCACGTTGTTCAAAAAAAGCTATTTACTTAAAAAAATCTTCACATTTATACTGACAAAACACTAAAATAATAATAAATAAACATTCTAGAACACGAAATGGAACATGAATAAGCTATATTTTCTTTTTTATTTAATGCACGCACGTTTTCTCGGAACACACAAAAAGTTCCCATGTTAAGTCTACGGGAGCTAGGGAAAGACCGCCCCGGGCGGTAGAAAAGGTCTCGAAGCCAATCAGAAAGTGTTTCCCGTATGTCGCCACTCTTATTATATAGGCACTCTACCCTAATGTGGAGGTTAGTCAATCTGACAGGTTCTCCGTAAGTGATTCGTCTGTTCCGAGTTTGAGCTTCGACAGCCAATAGGGTCAAGACAGTTCGCCGCAGATAGCATGCATAAACAGTAACATAAAACTTAACCGTCAGGGGACTGTGACGGTTAATTGAATAGATGGATAACCGAAAAACCTTAAAACAAACAAGAATTGACGACAGTCATTCATCTTCCCAATCATTGCATATAAAAATCATGATCAAAAATACACGTTTGCGAACTGGAAATATTCTGTACATACACATGTATTTTATTTTACAGAAACAAACAAATAATATACAATTTTATGCATATATTGTTACATGAACTTATGTTAATTATGAACTTGAGTTACATGAACACTGCGGTGGCTCCACCACTCAACATGCGATGATGATTTTCGTGAGAATCTGGTTAATGTACATAGAGTACAGTGTGCATGTATATGTGTGTACGGTACTTACAACTATTAATATTTTATTAATTAACTTTTAATAACTGAATGACAGTTCAAAGACTGACATTTAATCGAAGTTTCACTGCATATATTCTTGGTACTCCTTCTGTCATCAAAACTAGCTTCCGATTTCGTAAACATTAATATCTTCAAAAATTAAATTAATTTCAACAGCAACGCAAATTAGGGGTGCACATACTTATTAAGATCAAGGGCCACATAAATTCACTGTGACTTATGGTTAGAGCCTCCCAAAAACCATGAGAGTTATCATTTATAATCTCTACTATTATAAAAGGAAGTGTTTGTCTATGTCTCTATACGCAGTGTCCTAACGAATCTATGGCACTTAGAATAATGAAATTTGGCACACAGGTAGTCCTAATTACACTCATTGCGATAAAAATTTGCGCACCAAGAAATAACTGTGGGATCGTAACGAAACTTGGCATGAAGGTACATGTCGGCCAGATATGCAAATGATTAGAAATGCAGCGTGATTACGCATTGCGTAATGCCACTAGAGGGCGTTGAACTTCGTTCTCCTTGGAGTCTAAAACAGGTAAGCAGAGCTTGTTTGAGTGTACTTAATCTTTTGCAAAGGAAACGCCGAGGTAGACATGCCGTTACGCCGCCATCGAAGACAATATGAGCAGCTGTCAGAGTTCGAGAGGGGAAGAATCATCGGGATGATGGAAATAGGATGGTCAGCTCGGCGAGTAGCTCGTCAAGTAGGCCGTTCTGTTTTTACTGTGAGAAGGTGTTGGGACCAGTGGACAGAAGAGACGTCATTTACACGGCGACCAGGCTCAGGACGCCCTCGACAGACCAGTCGTCGAGAAGACCGTCACATCATACGAAACGCACGCGAAGAGACTCATTGGCCGCTATCCAGACACAGACAGCACCTTCGCTACGGGCCCCTGTGTCTTACCGAAACAAGGCGACTGGATGAAGGACATCTGGTATCGCGGCGCCCATTACATGTGCTGCCAATGACACCCACCCACCGACGCCTCCGTTTGGAGTGGTGTCGCAGAAGCGGCTCAATCTCATGATAGTACTTTACGCAAGTCCAACTTGATTGGCTAGTTTCACGGGCTTGGCTTCACTTGGATATCTCGCCAATCTGATTGTTGCAGTAACCATTTGATTTTGAATATGCGCGTTGTTTCGTAGAAATACAATACACTAGCGCCTCAGCGTACGTGTCCGACAAGTTGACTCTGATTTGCTCCTCATATATATATTGTATAGTTGTTGTTAGTAGTATTTCTTGCCAACTTATATTAAGGGTACTTATACTTTAAAGAGCTTCTTTTCGTGAAGCAACGATGGCCTAATGGCTAAAGTCACCTAACTTCAGGTTGGCGTCGGCAACGGAGGATGACTTTCCGAGTTCGAACCCAGCTGGCGGAAAAATTTTTAGATCCTCCAAATTATTTTTTAAAAATTCCAATTTAATTCCTTTTCATTCTAATTTACTTTTCCTAATTTTTAATACCCTTTTTATATTTTTCCAAGCTTCCGTTGATTTTACATAAATAATCTAAGAACCACTCCTGAACTCACTACCAGCTGATATTTTTCCGCCCCTCTGCCGTCCCCTTTGCTTTAGGATGATGGTGTCGTATCCACCGCTGGCTTAGGACCATTCTGATGTAACAAAAAGCATACATAAAACACTAACTTATATAATTATTAACTTATATAACAAAAGGATACAATTTTCGGCTCCCACCTCTACCCACCCACAGCCATGGATCTGAAAAGAAAAGAAGAAAGCAGAAAGGAAGAGATAAATTGTGTGCGAACAGAAAAATTCTCATGACATACGTATCTAGGTACGTAGTAGTCATGTGATCCGATTAGCCAATCAAGTTGGACTTGCGTAAAGTACTATCATGGGATTGAGGCACCTGTGGTGTCGCGCACGACGGGATTGTACTTCAACGGAATGGAATCAGGTCGTCTTCAGCGACGAATCTAGATTCAATTTGAGCAGTGATGACAATCGTGTTCGTGTGTAGAGGCCCCGTGGTGAACGCCTCAATCCTGCCTTCGCTTTACAGCGACAAACCGCTCCCACAGCTTGTGTGATGGTATGGGGTGCTATTGCTTACGATACACGTTCACCCCTAATATTGATCCATGGCACAATGACAGTCCAGCGGTACGTCCATGACATCCTTCAGCCACATGTGATGCCAATCATGGCAGGGCTCCCAGGAGCCCTTTTTCAACAAGACAATGCTCGGCCACACACAGCAAGAATGTCACAAGACTGCCTCCGCCACATTACCACCCTTCCCTGGCCTGCTTGATCCCCAGATTGGTCACCAATCGAGCAATCTGGGATCATTTGGGACGGCAAGTTGGACACCCTAAGAGTTTGGTCGAACTAGAGGCGCGTTTACAGCAACTGTGAAACGAGATGTCTCAGGACATCATACGGAACTTGTATGCCTCAATGCCCGCTCCTATCGCATCGTGCATTCGCACTAGAGGGGGTCCGACAGAGTACTAAAACTTCCGTTCATTTGTACTTTTTCTGCAATAAAGGATCCTTTTTCTTTGATTTTCTAATCACTTACTTATATCAAAGTAGTACTTACATGTGTAAAATTTCGTTTCATTTTGACGACTTTTTCTTGGTGCGCAAATTTTTATGGCAATGAGTGCATTTGCAATTTTTGTGTGAGCCCGAATTTTAAAATTTAATCTAGAACATTTTTAATTAATTAGTTTTTTTCACCTTTCGCTCTTCTTTCCGGAATATGCCGTCATTGAAGAAGGAGAGGATTTTGCAATTTTCGACCGCTGACGTCACAAGCGTTTTTCGTTCTAAAGCTTCTAAGTTTGAGGTAACCATGCTAAGTAAGTAACCATGCTAAGTTTTACATTTCTGGCGTGTTTTGATTTACGTTGTTGATAATAGCCACTTCGAGGCCATCACGGCATTGACTGCGGAGTTCGCTTGCGAAGCAAACCAAATGGGAATACGTAGCAATCACTAGGGGTTGGTGATCGTCAGCGAGCCGTGGTCCTTTATATATATCAGGGGTGAGCAAATGTGGCTTTTAAAGCTCTTCGTTGAGTTAAGTGCGGCACACATTAAAAATTTAAACCCGTTTCTTTTATTATTTCAGAACTTTTGTTACGAATATTGTTAAACTGACGAAGTACAGGGTGTTTCAGAAAATATTCCCAAACTTTGAAATGAAATAACTACGAAATAGTGAAAAATAGAAAGATGAGAAACAAGTGATACGTTTTTGAGCAGACCTGGAATTTGAAATCGACCGGTGTACAAAATGAGTTACAACTTTCGATAGTAGAATGCGCTGCAATCTTTGTACTTTCCCCCTTTAAGTAGTGTGTAAATTGTCATTCGTAAAACTGGCCTCACGATCGAAAAAAAAAATCAAGCTCTCCTCTATAGCAGTCCCTTGGCCAAATTTTAATGCCCCGATCCCAAGTTAACCTGAAAGCACCAATTTTTTCATGCCTCTGACTATCATTACTGGAGATTAAGGCCTCCTCGGGGATATAAGCTCCATAAATCCAACTACGTTGATACGTAAACAGGCGTCCAATGATATGACAATGAATTCAAAATGGCCACCTTGAACAGCAATCACTTAATGCAAGCAGATGGAAAAGTTTGAAGTCACTTGCCGCAATGTGTGGACTGAAATGGATACACTTGCGTCAATTGTTCAAGCGTTTGAGGATTCTTACTGTAAACAATGTCCTTCAAATAGCCCCACAGGAAAGAAGTCGCATGGCTGGAGATCCAGGCAGTTTGGTGGCCAAGCTTTCCTGTGGCGATCTCTGGAATAATTTACAGCAATGAATCTGTCACTGAAGTATTCATCAAGGAAGGTGAACAATCCAGAAGTACGGTGTGGTCGGGCACCATCTTTCCTAAACCCCGAAGTGTCCAGTGCATCCTCGTTGCTCCAACTTATACATGACTCGAATTTCCTCCTTCAACAGGTTATTACTAAACTTCCCGCCACAATTTGCACTGGAAGAGACAGAAGTTTGAATAACTACTTCTCAGCTGTATTTCATGATCCCGAATATTCAGGGCTGTAGTGGAGGTTATACGGCGGTATACGCCGTATACCCTCTGGTTTTTCCAGCAAATTCCGTATACCCTCTGCTTTTTCTTAAAAACTACGTACACGCTTTGCTTTACCAAGCAAACTTATCGCGAGACATCACGTGAAACGCAGATAGCTGTAAAAGCAAAGGCAAATTTTCGATTGAAGATATCACCTTTCTACATAATTCCAAAATCGTACCTATTAATCATAAGCAATTCATTCAAAGTATTGTCGATAGAATGAAATCCAGACTTTGTTCTGATGTTAATGAAGAAAATTGTCAACTTTTGAAGGATATATCCATGTTTGATCCAGAAAGTATAAATTCAGGGGATATTCGCCATGGAGTAAAGGAGGTAAAAAGGATATGTCGATGTTTTGGTATAGATGAAATGTGCACTATTCAGGGTTTGAGGGACCCATGAAAACGCCCAAGTTGTTCTAGAAAAATTAAAGCCTCTTCTAAGCACAATTGAAATATTACCATGTTCCACGGCCGTTTGCGAGCTCGGGCTTAGTTTAATGAACAATATAGTGTAATAGATTTGAGATAATCTTTATTGATTTAAATTGCTCCAAGCTAATATTTATTAATGGTAAATAGACCACCTATAGAACACTTTCAGCCGGAAAAATTTTCTAAATTCTTGGTTGGCCAACCATCGCTTTTCAGAAGATAATAGATCGAGAGTATGCTTTACAAAATGAGACAGAGACCGATTTCTCTAGTCAAGCAGTTCGGAAAATATTTCAATGAAAATGATAGAGGAAGACCTTACAATTTGTTAAAACGAATTTCTGCTCTCTTAAGTTTTAGTTTCTTCAAAGTTCCGCAATTCATTTCCTATTATACAAAATTAATATAGGCTTTTTTCTCTCGATAATTTGAACTTTGATTATTTCGAACATATTCCCCGGTCGCGATTTTCCAAACCCTCACAGATACTGCACCGCCAGGTGACAGGCCGGTCGCGCTGGAGGACGATTTGTTGCTGAACCAATTAAATTGACCGGTTATCGGGTTGCACTAGGACGACTTGGCGCTGAAGAAATCTCGCCGCACATTCTTCATGTTGTTAGTGTTATCTTGATTGTGTTACACGTGTGGAGCGCATAATGGAAATAGAATTAATATTAAAAGAAATCCCAAAAGATTTCAACGTAGTTTTACATATGGAAAATGTCATTATTCTTCGAAGTTCCTTGGCAAATGAAAATGACGCTGACGTTAAAACTTTTTATAAGTTGCAAGATACTTTGTTTCCTTTAAAATGAAACAGTATTCGAACTATAACTAAATATACACAAAAGTTTGCAATTTTTTACTGATAAAAGATTATTTAGATTTTTAATTAACTGATTAAAAAACAGCTTTTTTATGACGATTGAACCGACGAGAGCACGAACTACGAGTCAAAAGAATGGCCACAAGAGGGCGTTGTAAGGTATGGGGTCAATAATATATCGACAAACTAGCTTTACTACTACGCGTCTGCTGCTGTACTTTCATTTTAGTTAACTTTTATAATCTAAGAGTCAACGTTTAAAAAAAAATATTTATTACAAGAAGAGACTGTTTTAAAATATATGTGTAATGTATCTAGTATATAAGCACAAATATTATTATTATTCTACTGGTGAGTAAAAACCAACTCTCCTTAATAAGATTTGTATCTGCTAGCCGTTTCAATATATTTTGGGGCGTTTTAATATGTTTTGATCAAGCTAGCAATGATCAAGACTTTGACTTATAGAGATCTTTCGGTCCAGATGCTTAAAAACCTTTACTACACATTCATCAGATTTAAATGTTTGTCTGACACTTTAATAGCAGAGTACAAGAATCACGTGTCTAAAATTTGTGAAAAATGTCTTGATTGCAAATAGGTAGAAATCAGCACACACACAGGAAGTCTGGAGAAAAAATAAATTTGTTTAAACGGCTTGTTTATTTAGTGTTGCTCTAGTGTCAAAACATCAAAATTTTTTCAAAGATATTTTAGCTGTGGTTAAAGAAAAGTAAGGTTCCAACTCGCTTATTTGGCGTTGAAAGCCACGACTCAGCCGCGGAGTACTTTCTGTGTGTAGTGTGTACTACAAAATATCTTAAACTAGCCATTGTGAGGATGTATGCGGATGGAGATAGGAATCAGAACTTTGAAACTTAAATGAATTTCCGATAGAGGGCGTATGCGCTTTAATTCTATCAGTTATAGGAAAAATTTTGTGCTTGTTTGAAAATTCCCTATCCAGTTGAGGAGGAGACGGATGATAACGGAATTTCTTTCCACACTAAATCAGCACAACGGGCTATTCCATACTTTTTCAGATAAAAAGGTTAAACGTCCCACTGATCGATTGACACTATATCCTGAAAATCGGCAGATACTAGTCGACACTTCCGGATTGAACTCGAAATGGTAATACAGAAACCAAGTTCAAATATCAATAAAAAAAAAATAACAGAACTTGCCAGGTATAGTTTTGTGATGTCACAAGACAAGCAAATATGGATTTTGATGCTTCTAGAAACACAAGTGGATGGAGACAAGAGGATCCTGATGTTAAAATTTAGAAGAATTTCCGATAGATGACGTCGTTTTAACTATAATTTCGGATGGGGGAAAATATTGTTCTTGAAAGAAGAATATTCGTGCAAATGGGGAAAATCTCGGCATGGATAAATTTAACATTGTGATTCTTCTTGTCACAAATCTTAGTTCCATTATTTTCTTGAATTTTTTTTGCATAATGTTCTATTTCTCGACGGTATTCATGCATACTTTCTTTTCGTTTACTTAGTCTACTTGCACTCTTATCGATTTCGGTCGTTCGATAGAATGTGGCACGATTAATTCTTTTGGTGGCTTGAAGAGCATGGGAGCTTGCACACAGTTCGATCTACTCACGACACGACATCTGTTTTTCTGTCATGGTTCATTTCATTCCAAAACAAAACGGGCTCTTTTATTCTCCAGTCCAATTTTTTATGCTTGCGATCGTTGAGGATAGAGTAAAAATTTCAACGGATTTGATAATTTCTGAAAATACTACACCAGATCGATACCTTATATGTTTATTGTTTTTTTTTTTAAATAAATAAATAAATAAATAATTAAATAATCAAATGGTGGATAATAAATCTGTTTTTGGCATCGATCTGTTACTGGCGTAGAATTTTACGGTGATTTGTTATCGGTTGAAATTTACACACAACGATCTCAAAGATAAAAACTTGAATCAGGAAAATAAAAAAAATAATTTAATATATAGTACAGCTCTTCTCGAAGCAAAAGAGCGGTCACACAAGTAGTTTCAGTGACATCCATTGGAAAACTTCAAATTCAGCGATTTATCTATCGCAGTGTGTGCATATTTTCTACGACAGCGATTTTTTGATCGTCGCACTAGAAATCGCAAGTGGTGGCCTAGCCTTAAACATGTTTTGAGAAGAATGTAAATTAAGAAAACCAGACAAAAAAAAAACCCGATTTGATTCCATAGTGCCGTTTGCAGGGTTAGAAAAGTAAAGGTAATTTGAATTAACGTCGTACTAGAGTAACACAGCAGGCTATTGACAACAGTCCGGGATCAATCCCTGAAGGGAAAGATGCGAGTACAACTTCACGTTATTTTGAACCACGGCCGTTTGCAGGGAGAAGCGCCTGTAACCTGTAATTGCTCAAGGAATTAGAGGCGGACTGTTATTCCGGTACCAGTAAAAATAACTACTATTGAAAATTACCAGTAATAGCGACTGCTATCGAAAATGACTGTGGGTATTCAGTCCAACTTGCACTCTAAAGAGCCGGGCCATATGTTACGAGATGCACCTTGTTCGTTACAAGTGTCGCCCTGCGTGGGTATTGGAAAAAACCTGTTATTCCGATGGTTAGTAAAAATAACAGCTGTTGAAAATTTGCATGACTAGCATCTGTTATCGGCAGCACTTCAACCCAGTTAATTGCAAGAAAGCTGGCTACGTCGATTATTTTTATGGCACGAGTCTGAGCCTCCTCTCATTTTTTATTCTTTTGCAAAATGCATTGCCACTTCCTGAAACATTCTCCTCTTGTAGTTTGTTAATCGAATAGATGGAAAACAGAAAAACCTTAAAATAAACTATTAACGACGGTCTCATCCATTCATTGCATAAAAACAAATTATAAAAATGCACGTTTACAAACTGGAAACATACTAGATATATACATTTGTTTTATTTTACAGAAACTAACAAATAATATACAATTTTATGCATATTCTTACATAAACTTATGTAAATTATGAACTTAGGTTACATGAAAACTGTGGCTGCTCCGCGGCTCAACAGTAAAGCGAGGATGATTTTCGTAGCAATCTGGTTAATGTACATAGAGTACGGTTTGCATGTATGTATGTACGTACTAACAACTTTCGTGTTTATTTAATTAAATTTTTATTAAGGAATGACAGTTCAAAGAGTGACGTTTAATCGAAGTTTCACTGTATATATTCTTGGTACTTCTTCTGTCATCAAACTTCCGATTTCGTGAAAATTAATATCTTCAAAAGTTAAAATCATTTCGACAGCAAACGTAAATTAAGGATGCACATACTTATATACAAGGGCTACATAAATTCACTGTGACTTATGCTTAGGGCCGCCCAAAAATCTTGATAGTTATTTGTTATTTTATTTTCAGGGGCGGCTCTTCGTTGAGTTAAGAAAAAAAAATGGTAATTTTTAGTTAACGTCGTACTAGAGCAACACAACGGGCTATTGACGACGGTCCGGGATCAGTCCCTGAAGGGAAAGATCCGAGGACAACACCTCGTAATTTTGAACCACAGGCAGATGACGAAGCAACACCTGAGCTGGCACCCCACTCTCCAAACTTCCACGCCAACCCAACGTGAGGACTTTCGGCCACGACAGATTTAAGGTGCACCAGCCGCCTCTACACCATACGCTTACAAACATCCATGCCCGGACCCGGATTCGAACCAGGAACCTTCCGATCTAGAGGCTAACACCTTAACCACTATACCGGTTGGTCGGCTCGTTGAGTTAAGTTCGGCTCCCATTGAAAATTTAAACCCGTTTTTTTATGAGAAAACCTGGAATTTGAAATCGACTGACCGGTTTACAAAATTAGTTACAACTTTATACAACAGATGGCGCTGCAAACCTTGTTCTTTTCCTCTTTAAACAGTGATTGTAATTTGTCATTCGAAAACAGACGTCAGATCACATTACAATGGAATCAAAATGGCCACCTTGAACAGCAATGTTTTGGCGCAAGTGGAAGGAAAAGTTTGAAGCCACTTGCCTCAATTATTCAAGCGTTTGAGGATTCTTACTGTAAACAATGTCTTTCAAATAGCCCCACAGGAAAGAAGTCGCATGGCTGGAGATCCAGGCAGTTTGGTGGTCAAGCTTTCCTGTGACGATCTCTGGAATAATTTGCAGCAATAAATCTGTCACTGAAGTAATCATCAAGGAAGGTGAACAGTGCAGAAGTACGGTGTGGTCGGCCACCATCTTTCTTAAATCCCGAAGTGGCTAGTGCATCCTCGTTGTTCTAATGAATACATGACTCGAATTTCCACTAAATTTTCCGCTACCATTTGCAGAGGAAGAGACAGAAGTTTGAATAACTACTTCTCAGCTATATTTCATGATCACGAATATTACAGTGCCATCTATTTGTCAAAGTTGTAACTAATTTTCAGCCGGTCTATTTGAAATACCAGATCTGCCCTCTTTAAATGTACCACTTCTATCATATTTCTATCAATCACGATTTCGTATTTATGTCAGTTCGAAGTTAGAGCCCTTTCTGAAACACCAAGTGAGTGAAGTGTACACATAAGTTCCTCCCAATCCCAGAAGACACGTATATCACTCACTTCCATCCCAGCTGCTTCCAAACCACGGTCGGTTTCCTGAGTACTTACAACGTACTCAAAACGGGCCAACAAATCTCTGTAAATGTGGGGAAGTGGACGCCCTCCACTATATCCTTGAATGCAGACTTGTTTACCTCTTCAGGAACGAATTTAAATTTTTTAGGCCTAGAACTATTGTTGGATGGGTTCTTTCTGTTGCTTCCAAACTCATAGTAAGTCAAGCCAGCAATTTTTAGCCCCAAGATAATTTATTACATGAAAAAGGACACGATACATAACATATAAATTACATAACCATAAATCATTGACTGCTAAGTAACGATGGTAGTGCAGATTAACTTAATCCGGAAGAAAACTCAATCACTCTCCTCTCGTTCGTCTATCTCAAGACTCCCCCCGATCTTGGCAACCCTTCCCTGGGTTATCGCGCTTGTCACTCGCCAACCGTTCCAGCTGGCACTCGCCAATCTCTCCATTTGGCGACAGCTTCTGGACAAATATGTGCCTGAGATTCCGACGCCACAGAACTCCACTTAAAGGAACCTTTCTGTTCTAAAACAGGTAAGCAAGATGTAAGATATGCTGGATAATTTACTTATATTTTATATGGATTGATGTTTAATGTGCAAACTATTGCTGAAAAACGAAACACACTACACCATAAACGCGGTAAATGTTCACTCTCCCTACAGCAGTAGAGGTAAGAGTAGGCCATAAGGATTTAAGAAATTGATGAACCTAAAGTTCAAACTGGCCTTTACGAAGGGATGTGAAAGTATGATGGTAAACCCATTGGGTATTAGAGTTCCGAGACCGGACAAAATGATCGGGAGAGAGCTCTATGGTCCAAGTTCGAACGTATGTAAGAAAAAAGAATAACAAAAAATGCGATCACACAAAATAAGTTACAACAAAAACTTGATTTACAAGAAAGCGGCAAATCTTAAAAAACGCGTTCCTAAAAAGTAGTTTTTAGACTTTTCCAGTTTTTTCCCTTGACCACAGAAATATACTCGTGATGACGACTAGCCTTCTATTGGTACTACTCCTACTTGTTTCACACGAATAAAGTATCATTTCTATTTGTGAGTAAAATCCAACTCTCATGCTTAATAAACACATTCAAAAAGATTTACATGTTTGCTTCCGACGTTGAAATGGGCGAGTGAAGGGAAAATATCAAAAATTGTGGGCAAACGTACTTATAACAAATATGATTCCATCCAAGTTTAACTGTCAATTCTAGAAAGGCTACTTTAAAAAATTTCGTTTTTATTTAACACTAACAAAATTAATTTAAATTGGCTTAATGTAGATTGAAGAGATTATCAAAATATACAATGACTTATGTCTTTCGTAGGATATCAATAACATTTTAACACCTTTTACCATTTTTATAATTTCTACAACATTTTTTGGTCACAAATCCTACACATGCTTATCCATTCATGTAATATACACTCATTGCCATAAATATTTGCGCACCAAAAAATAACTGTGGGATCGTAACGAAACTTGGCATGAAGGTACATGTCGGCCAACTATGCAAATGATTAGAAATGCAGCGTGATTGCGTAATGCCACTAGAGGGCGTTGAACTTCGTTCTCCTTGGAGTATAAAACAGGTAAGCAGAGCTTGTTTGAGTGTAATCTTTTGCAAAGGAAACGCCGAGGTAGACATGCCGTTACGCCGCCATCGAAGACAATATGAGCAGCTGTCAGAGTTCGAGAGGGGAAGAAACATCGGGATGATGGAAGCTGGATGGTCAGCTCGGCGAGTAGCTCGTCAAGTAGGCCGTTCTGATTTTACTGTGAGGAGGTGTTGGGACCAGTGGAGAGAAGAGACGTCATTTACACGACGACCAGGCTCAGGACGCCCTCGACAAATCAATCGTCGAGAAGACCGTCACATCATACGAAACGCACACGTTGAGCCAACTGCCTCATTGGCCGCTATCCAGAAACAGACTGCAACCTTCACTACGGGCCCCTGTGTCTTCCCGAACCATCGCAAGGCGCCTGGCTGAAGGACATCTGGTATCGTGGCGCACATTAAGTGTGCTGCCAATGACACCCACCCACCGACGCCTCCGTTTGGAGTGGTTTCGCGCACAACGGGATTGGACTGCAACGGAATGGAACCAGGTCGTCTTCAGCAACAAATCTAGATTCAATTTGAGCAGTGATGACTATCGTGTGTGTAGGCCCCGTGGGGAACGCCTCTATCCTGCCTTCGCTTTACAGCGACACACCGCACTACAAAATAGAGACAATCACTGCATATTTAATTGAATAAAAATAAGAATGAAATTAAATTCAATAGACCTGTCTGGTGTCCAATCCATCCCCCAGCACTTCGATGGTGAGTACAAGAATTCACGTCCAGTAGTTCCAGACGCCCAGAGACAACTCCCGAAAAAAATGTTATTTTTCCTCACTTGGCACACTTCAGTCCGCGTCATGCTTTCGGTATTTTTCCATTGGACCCCAAGGATAGCGTCCCCACGGCAGGCTGTCCATTTCGGCGGGCTCATTGCTCGGGCTTTTTTCCAGCGCGAATTGCGCCAACCCCCCCTCGTGGGAACCGAAAAGCTACCCAGGGCTGTATTTCTAAATAGGCTAAGTAGGCTGCAGCCTAGAGCGGCAAATTTTTTAGGGGCGGCAGTTTGGTAATTTATTCAAAAATTGAAATGAAGTATTTCAGACGTTAATAATACTTTCCATAAGAATTTAAGAATACATGTAACTTAAAAATATGTTTTAGTCCTTCTACATAGCCTACTTTCTAAAATTAGAACATAATACAAATTCACAGCGCATAATATTGTATTATAACTTTCTTGTAGTGCAATCTAATTTGGTTTGACAACACTTGCACAAGCGCAGCGATTCGATCTGACAACACTGTTGGTGGAAGGCCCAGTGGCTCTGCTATCAGTAGTGTAGTATCAGTCTAGTCTGACGCTGTCATTCATGTCTATCGGTGTGCACAACGGGATCGTTGATGATTGTGTTGAGCCAGGGGTGTTCCTGTTTGTTACGATTTTCCCTTATAGTTCAGAGTATTCCAATACATAACGTATAGTTTTTAACAAGTCGGCTACTCCCTACTAGCTACTATGAGTGACGATAGGAAGAGACTCAGTGACGCTGAATACAAAAAACGAACAAAACTGAAACTTCAGAACGTGTTCTGAAACAAACAAAAAAACTTTATGTTTAAAAAAGATGAAAACACCAATGAACTCTATCATTTTGTTGTATAAAACAAATGTATTAAGCAAATATGAACTATAGAGGGGCGGCAATTGACTTTAGCCTATAGACGGCATACTCTTAAATCCGGCCCTGGAGCTACCCCCTCGTGGAGGTTTCGCTATCCTGTTCCCCTTGAGGTCAATGTTCGCTGTGTGGAGGCGTCACTGGAGTGTGTGCTGCTTGCTTAGCTGGACAAAGTGAATAACTCAAAATCGGCAGAAGGATGTCTAGTTTTCATTGTCTCAAAAAAATTCATCGTCATTGCTAGATGAATGGTAGTCATCATCAGTACCATCAGTAGGAAAGGCTTCATTTTTGTGAGCATAATATTTATCTTCTACGATTCATTTGATATTTTATCTTTGAAGAAATGCGTTGACAGTATCCCAATCAGAATCAGTTATGACAGGATCAAGCCAAGTACCAAGTTTAAACTTTGAGTGAAGAACACTGGCAGTCACTCCGTTTTTATCAGTAAAAAAATGCTTAAATCTATATTTAACACCTTGTGTTAAAGAAACATTAAGCGGTTCACAATACTTCAAGAAGTCCTTTGAGTTTTGTAACGCGTTACTGTAACAAAAATTACTTTTTCGAAAATTATGTTACGAATTACCTGAAAAATTACTGGTTTTCAAATGTAACGAATTACCTATTAGATTACAGTAGAAAATAATTATTACAAGTAATGCATTACCGCCCAACCCTGCATGCAGCCCAATATAAACCAGACTTGTGTAAATAGTAAATGACATCATTGAAACAGTGGTACAGTAGCTGTATGAAAATATAGGCGTAACCAAAGGGGTAGGGGTTCAAACCCCCCATTCAGTTGAGAATTTTCTTTCAAATATAAGATTTTTTTCACAAATAACTAATTTATTAATACTTAAATTGTTCATAGCATAATTCATCATTGTTTTACTTATGTAATTGATAACTGATATCAAGGAAGCAATGGTTCATTAGCTATAGCTTTTTGTACTTACAATGTATAATTGTTAAAAGAAAATAAGCAGTGCCGGAACGCTCCACTACGCCCAATTACAGTGGTAGTTTAAACTACTATTTCTTCATAACTGAAAAGTGCTCATAGAAATAATCTTTATTAACACAAAATTTTACCTGTTGTAGATAGAGAAAAATTTTCAAATGACAATTAATCACACGTAATAGAAAATAGATCTAGTTTTACCCTCTACGAAACCTCTTCACTACCAACCATATAAAAATTGTGTTTTTTTTTTTCTTCTGATAAATATGAAATACTTCAACCTTAGGTCTCAATTACGCTGAAAGCCTAATAATTTTCAAATAAGATATTGCTCAAGAACTCATGTTTTTGTACAATGCTGTATTATTATCCTTTTATAAGCCCAATAAAAATAGATTAGAACTACAAAGTATATATTTAAAATTTTTTTTTTCATGTGATATTGTATCTTTGGGAGTGCCTTTCATATACATAGGTACATTTTATTGCTACAAAACATAAATTTTGCACATAATATATCGTTATCACTTTAAAATAACACAATATGTGTAGGAAATAAGACACGAAAACAATTTTTATGATCCCTATTTCATGATGCAAAGGATTTATGGATCCCTCTTTTGAACAAAATACAGATTAATATTAAGTGCAATTTAAAATTATTATGTGTATATGGCATCACCTATTCTTTTGTATTCTAGTAAAGTGTATGTGAACAATAACACGTTCTGTTCTTATCATCTTACTTTCTATTTATTAAATCCTGAATTCAACTAGCTGTCACTTTATTTCGTTAATATTACAACAGGTTATGGGTTTTAGAGACGTTTAACTGCACAGATAAAGTAACGATGACTCTGATGACGTAATTTAATCACTGATTTTGAGTTTTGATTTCACATTTCTGCTGGACTTTGTATAGACGACTGTGTACCAATAGCTTTTCTTTTTGTCACACACTTTGGTACATTCAGTAATATTTTTATTCATACCCGTCCAAGAAGTGAAATTCCATACCTATCAGCAGTTGCCTGTTTGCTTTATTTGGCAATGGGGACTCGACCAGATATTGTTTACGCAGTAAGTTTGGTATTTCATAAGTTGGACAACCCCAGAGACTGATTGGGAAATCGTGCAGACATTAAGATACCTTTGCAAAATCATTGGACATGGCATTGTGTACAATAATGAATATGACAGTAGCCTGATGTTGTTTAGTGATGCAGATAGCAGCTGGGCAGAAACATGCAGTTCTCGCAGAGATGTAGTTTCTTTCTACGGTGGAAGTGCAATTACGTGGCGAAGCAAGCTACAGGAGGCCACAATCCAATTCAACGAGAGGCAGAGTTCATGCTGGCAGGTTTTGAAATGTAAACAGTTCTTGGAAAGCATAGATAAACTGACCTTGAACATATGATGCAGCAGATATATAAACTGACCTTGAAATGCATGATGGAGGGAAAGCAGAGATAAACTGACCTTGAACATTTGATACAGCAGATATATAAACAGCTCTTGAAATGCATGATGGAGGGAAAGCAGAGATAAACTGTGACCACGAACATATGATGCAGGCAGGTTTTGAAATGTAAGCAAACAGTTCTTGAGTAAACACAGATAATTTGTGGCTTGTTCCATTTCATGTTTGAAAGCAAGAAATTCAGCCTCAGAATTAAATTGCTTTGTTTCTTTGTCAAATTGTATTTCATGTAATCCAACAAATGACTTTCCAACTACTTCTTTAAAGCTTGTGTCAGACTACAAATTGGGCACGCCAGGCTATTTTTACCAGCATTGGTGACTGCAGACGATACACAGTGAATTTACCCTTGATACTGAAACATTCTAGAACTTGTCTTGAAAGACTTGCAGCAAATCGAACAGATGTGATCGGAATCCAGCACATAAACGTTGTTTGGAAAAATCACCAAATAACAATACGATCGTGCTCGAAACAAACAATACTAAATGTGATAAAGCTAAATCTAAAAAAAAGTAAAGAGTTAATATAATAAAGCCAATCGTATCGCACTCGGGAAAAGCTTTAAACTGATACAATAAATAACAGTTTGACCTAACCATAAAAGCATATATTACCGGTTAACTTTGCCTCCATACGCTTGTCTTATTTAGAAACATCCGTAGTTACTTATTTTACTCAAACACTCTCGAACTCAAAGTGGAAGCTAAGTGACGTAGTAACGTTTTTCAACCAATGAGATGAGGTTGGCTCGATGGATCAAGCTGCCCTGAACAACTTTTAAGTTCACCCCGCTTATATAGTCAGTTTTGTAAAGTTCCATCCAACTTAATATGGAACATGTGTCAAAGCGCACCGCTTATATAGTCATTTTATTATCCTAATTATCGGTTATAGGGTCTTTATTTTTTTATTTTTTCAAAAATGTTATCGGGTGTTTTTTTTTTTTTTTTTTTGAAAAATAGTAATTGTAACATTTTTTTGAGGCGAGGAGCAACACAGGTAATGACCAGAAGAAAAAAAAAGTTTTACTCCCCCCCCCCCAATTATTTTTTGCGTTGAATCACCGTCAGCGTTACCACCACCCTCAATTCTCTTACTCTCCAAGCACAACAGGTGTACACAGGTTTGTTTATTGGTTGAAGTTTTTTCTTCCTGTTTGAAAAATACGTTGAAATTGAGTGAAAAGAGAAAAAGAAAATTTTTGTTTCATTTGGATTATACGTGACGAATAAGAACGGTCATTTATGTTCAACATTTTTTATTGTTTTTTTAGTCTGCTGACAAATTGTTCCTCTGTGCAAAATAAAAACGGAAACAAAAAAAAATTGGAATTTTTTATTTTTTATGCTTTTGCTATTTCATAGAAAAAAATAATAATTAAATTCCATCAAATTCATTTTAAAATGTTCTAGATTGAATTTTAAAATTCGCCGCGACCCAAAATTGCAAATAATTTGGACTACCTGTGTGCCAAATCACAATATTATTAATGCCGTAGATTCATCAGGACTGTGATAACGAAAAACAGTAAAACAAACACTTCCTTTTGAGATAGTAGAGATAAGTGCATTGAATATGGATGCCCGTACGTATGCGTACTGTGACTAAGTCTGTGGCGAGGGCAAAAACAAGCATTCGGCGGAGAAACTGCCGAGAGGTCAAGCCAGACGCTGAGAGGTCACGCCGCGTATGAACTCAGACCGCTAGACCGCGACAGTTAACGAGCTGGCGGTGGGTCGAGGTTTAGAGTTTCGACCGAGATTGAGCGAAGGGTCTTTGTCGCGATGCCGACCAGACAGGGGCAGAAGTTCATTTCCGCTGCTTCCACATGATCACAAGAACCTGCAGATGCTTTTTGTTCGGGCAGCCGTCCGTTAATGAAGCTATCGGCGAAAGGGGAAAACTAATATACTATGGACAGCCGATTTTGAACCAGCCAACAGCGAGACGACAAGTGTGTCGAATGAAAGAGAGTGGGGCCAACAACCCCCGGGAACTTTCAGAGTCGAGAGAGGAGAGGAGGTTTTGAAGAAGGGAGGAAGGGACCGAAGGGATCAAACTGATCCGGCTGAAGTGAAACCGTGCTCGGTTTTTTTTTCCAATACCCCGTCTCTGGAGACGTGCCGAGTCGCCACAGATGTTCGTGGACTCAGAACGGATTGCCCAAACTGGGATTCCGTCTCTCAGACGTGAGGAAAGCTCAAACCTGAGCTGCCGTTTTGCTGACTTGCGTACACGCGTGCGAGAACTTTTGGAGAAGCTCACCCGAGCTAGAAACATTTACTCACCCGAGTAAAGTCTGGAGAAGAGCTCACCCGAGCCGGACAGTCCAAACCCGAGAATTTTTGGAGAAGCTCACCCGAGCTAGAAACATTTACTCACCCGAGTAAAGTCTGGAGAAGGGCTCACCCGAGCCGGATAGTCAAAACCCGAGAACTTTTGGAGAAGCTCACCCGAGCCGGATAGTCCAAATCGAAGTCCTTCGGAAAAGGATAATTCACCATATTCGGTAAAGATCTACCACCTAGACTCTACCAGTCTGTAAACGCCACTTACCAAATTCCGTCAAGGTTATTCTTTGATTGTAAATAAAATACGTTAATCGAGACCACTGCGAACATTCTTAGATAGTAGATGGCGCTTCCATCCCTAAGACGTCACAGTACTGTACTTAGATTGGTAAGGTAAGCTAATAAATTTCACTAAAAGATATTACATATTTCTAACTGTAGTTTTTACTTTGCGAATTAATTTCTAAAATGTTCTTAAAAGTTTAATTATTTGTTTCTGAGCACAATATTCTGAACACGGTCTATACTTAAGAGAACAAAAGTTGAATGTTTCGGAGCCAAAATTGGGGCATTTTTAGTGCGACCCGATTTACTTTCGGCGCATCTGTTACATTATTGTTATTTGCCATTTTCGTACAAACAACACGCTACACAATTGCAAGGAGTAAAATATGTGGGGGAAACTATCACCACATGTACACAGAACTCGATATTCCACAAATTATAATTATATGGTACTAATTTAGAATAGAATTAGCACTAGAAAACATTCATTACTCTCTCTCTCTCACAAAAGACAGAAAATAGACTTACCTTGTTACTCTTTTTGTTGTCGCCGTTAGCACAACTCGCAGACCGTTTCTTCTTTCAGGCTTCTTCCATAGATTGTCATTCAGAAGAAATGCTTCCAAACAGTCAAAGACACCACGGTTGGGTCGGCCAATTACGTGTGTTGATCATATATGTAGTAGTTATGAAACGTTTTTAGGACCGACACCATTTCTTTACACTGAAAACTGTAATAAAGAATATTTACATAAGCATATTTAATTCGAACCGCGACATTTAATTTCTTGCTAGTTCATCAAACGAAACCGCATGGTAGCGAGACGAGGAGACTCTTTGTGTCTAACGGAAACTAGGGATGTTAAGTGAATCACAGAACTGCTACTTAATCAACAATACTTGTGAATCACAGTTCCTACCTGTTACTCAAATATAAAAATAACAGTGATTGGGTAACAGTGATTCGGTAACAGTTACTAAACTGATATCGCTAAGCTGATACGTTGGCTGAAATTGATACTGCTACTGATATTGCGATCGGTGATTGCGACCGGCGTCCGTGATTTGGTAGCAGTGAAAGCTGTGACTGAGTATCGGTGATATGGTAGGAGTGACAGTTGGTCTGTGACGGATTGGGATTTCTCTAGAGGATTTTCAACCGGATAATTGATTAGGCTTTATGACACACCAGATTCCCGCGCATTTAGCTTAACAAAGAAGCTCGACTGTTTAAAAGAAGGAAGGTTCAGAAGAAAAGGTTTTAAACTTTGCTACTTTAAATGACAAATTAATTATTGTATTTCAACTTTCTCTGATTATTTATTTAGTTACATTTTCATAGGGAACACATGCTATTATTTTTTTTCTATTATCTGAATTTGTTAAAACAATAAGTTTCTTTTGAACCTCTTGTAAATCATTTATAATTCTAAAAAAAAAAAAGTGTGTAAAAGTAGGTGTTTCTGAAATACCTGAAAATTGAATACGTAAATCAAGGAGGGGGAGGGTAAAGATGATTATTTGTTTTCTTTAGTGAATAGAATAAGAGCATGGCTACATGCTGATTTTTTACACTAAGAAATTTTTTTTTATTCTGTAAGACAATTTCACTCTTTAGTTATATCTGCATGCAGTGTTACTTTAGAAACCAAGGATGAATTATGGGAATTAACGAAGGGAGTATTTAAGAGAGTTCTAAATTTACTCTCTAGCTTGTCCCTTTTACACTCTGAATCCAAAGCTCCGTTTTGACATTTGATTTTCTTGAATACTTAATTTTTACTGTGCATATTTCTTCATCGTTTTACGAGTTTCTGCATTATTTAAAGACGAAGCAGTTTCAGTGGGAGGATCAACACAGTGATGTTTATAGCAGTAATGAATGCATTCTGAAATGGAATGAAAGTACAAAAAATTATGAATTAAGGTATAATTTTTAAAGCGTAAAATGTATTGTTTTTTTTAATTGGTTTTCTGGATTTCCACGCAAGACTACGCGTTTTCATAACAAAATAAATGCAACTCGTTAGAATATTTCCTGTAATGGGATATCCTAGCTCTCTATTCTACAAAAATTTATTATGACACTGTCAAGAACTGGCATTTTTGTTCATGAAATAAAATCTTGAAAATTTCCCTCCTGTTTATAAAAATATTACCCTTTTGGCAACCAGTACTAATGAGCTCTCTCCACAACATTGAGAGAAATATATCCTAAAAAATTTCTGTGTTTTAAATTAAGACCTTTCGAATTCTGTAAAGGTTAGAAAAATATCGCTCTTTTGTAATTAGCAACTTTATTTTCCATACTTATAATTTGGAAACAGCTGGGTTAAATGACTTGAAATATGGCATTCGAGGTTAAAGTTTCATGTAAATTCTAAATTTTACACCAAAATTGAGTCTTTATATGCAATTTATTATGAAGACAATCTCTTGACAAATGTGTGATATATGAATCTCTCTATATTAAAAAAAAGTTACCGCCGCCGCCGCCGAAGAATTGAAATTTTTGTTGTTTAGCTCCATTCTTAGACGGTTTCCCGAGAAAGTACTGATCGGAAAAATATGAAATTAACATGCTTTGTTCTTCATCGTATTCCCTGGATAATTATTAAGATTTTTTTCCGATGCAGCTATTAGTTTAGGTTTTATTAAGTGTTAAAGTTGAAGAAGTGAAATTTCTTCCGCGAGTGAGCAAAACACATTCAAAATTTCAGTCTTTAGTCGTGAGTTTTTTTTTAAGAGTACCTCTCAACGTAAATTTTTGCAGCTCGTCGAGTTTTTTTTGAAATTTAAATGTGGTTCTTGATAATATTTTTTTGAAATTCGGGAAAAATCGGGACATTTTTGTTACTTTTTTTTAAAACTGCCGTATCTATATCTAATTACTATTAGTTTTTAATTTTTAAAATATCGCAGTATACCTCAGAATATACTCTTTCTTACGGTACTATTATTTTTGAAATCGGTTAATAATTAAATTGGATGCGATCAAAAGTTCGTGATACAAAATTCGGAATCTTCGGATATTTTCGCTACGTTTTGTTAAAACCGTTATGTCTACGGCAAAAACCATTATTTTTTAAATTTGAGAACATCACTGAATACACTACATTACACTCTTTCTTATGGTACAATTATTTTTCAAATTGGTTAATAAACAAAATCGATGCAATTAAAAGTAGGTCATACAATTTTCGGAACTTTCAGATCGTAACTTCCGATACAAAACTAAAATGGTCATATCTATATAGTATTACTGTTAGTTTTTAATTTTAAAAATATTGCAGTATACCTCACAATGTACTCTTTCTTACGGTACAATTATTTTTAAAATTGGTTCATAAATAAATTCGATGCAATCAAAAGTTGGTGACACAAATTTCGTATTTTTCAGTTCGCATAGCTGGTTCCGCAAACAGCAGTGGGTTGCATTTTCTACTATCGGGTTTGCCAGATATCAAATTTATCGTAGCAACAATTGCCATAAAAACGATTTCTTTTTATTTGGCGAGGAAAAAGGCTCGCTTTTTTCCCTCTGTTCTCAAGACAGTTTACCGACAAAGTACAATCGTAAAGTTTTGATATTAACACTGTTTACTTAAAATTGTACAGGGAACAAGATACAGAAGATTTTTTACTGATGCGGCTATTAGTTTAGGGTGCAAAAGTGAAATCAATTGCGAAAGAAGTATTGGTTTGAGAAAGCAAACCAAACGGGATTGCGTAGCAATCCCCGGGGTCGGCGAGCGCAAGCGAGCAGGGCGCGAAGCCCTCGCTGTGACGTCATGTACCGGAAAGTGAAATCAGCATAGTACGAATTATTCAGATAGTTTCACTCTGTGAAAGGAATGTTGGTTTGCGAAGCAAACCAAATTTTGCCAAACCTTTCTTAGTGTAAAACCAAAACAAACCAAAATTTGGTTTGCGAAGCAAACCAAATGACATCTGTGAAAGGAGTGTTGGTTTGCGAAGCAAACCAAATGGGATTGCGCAGCAATCCCCGGGGGTTGGCGAGCATAAGCGAGCAGGGGGCGGAGCCCCCTAGTTAATAAAAATAATGGAAAACAATATTATCTTTGACAAATGCAAATAGTTAACCTTAGATTTGAGTGTTGTCAACATAAATGAATTCGGAGATAAAATAAGTATGCCAATTATTTATTTAATAATTCAAATTCAATTCGAAGCAAATAAAGTATTCTAATGCATATCTAAAAATATCCATAGATATTGTAATCCGCAAAAACCTGTTATGAGCAATGGGCTTATAAGTTACCTGCATTAGTTTATTGAGGGGGAAAAGTATCTTTAGAGAAAGAAGTTGCCGGCTTAATAAAAAAAACTCATCGCCTGAACAAAATTGTTTTGAAAAAAATTTTAATTGTAAGTTTATTGAGTTCTATTGACTTTGATTAAATTAAAATTTTTTTTTGCAGATATTACAGGTATTCTGGATGAAAAGAAATTTTGGGGTTCGAACTGGGTTCTCTGGCATTGTAAGGAACGAACCTACTGACTCAACCGTGTATTAAATTCACCCACATTGCTACTAAAGGATTTTCAAACAAAAAAAAGAGCATCCCGTTGCTAAGAGGTAATTTACTGTCAGCCAATCAGATTGAGTCACAGTTTAGAATCCCAATCACAGTTTAGAATCACAGATATTCTTCAGTAGTAGTCACAGATAGAACTGTTACTGTGAAATCACTGTTTATAACACCCCTAACGGACACACACACGGCGCCTTCTCGACGGAGAAGATAGTCTGTTTTCTTTTTTAATCACGTGCTCGCATTCAAATGGTGGAAATAAACATATACCGCGCGCCTCTGGGTAGCCGCGCAGGAAGGAGAAAAAATAATTTTCTCCAACCGTGGCCTTTCGCATAGAGCTACAACATATTTTATTCCTTTGGATGAAAAACTGTCTGTAATTAAAAAGAAGGGTTTATGTCAGGTTTATTTAACAAAAGGCCATTTAGATAAATTCTGTCAATCTAGTATAAAATGTCCCATCTGTTCTAGAAGACATTTGAAATTTATGTGCCCTAATTTAGAATGTAACCAGTCCGGTGAAACTTCAAAACAAGATCTTAATGATGATAAAGAAAAGGTTACAGACACTTTGTATTCGCGTACTCATGCAACGAGTGAAGTAATATTACAAACTTTTGTAGTTATAGGTAAGGTGAAAAAGGCTCAACGTAAAGCTAGGATTATTTTAGGTACAGGTTCTCAAAAGTCTTACATTAAAATGTCTACAGCAGAAGAGTTATGTCTTGATATTCAGAGAGAAGAGTTTTCGCACTCATTATTTGGGGAAAAGAAATCCAAAACACAGCGGCATAATTGTTATAGATTTTATCTTTATGGCCTTGACGGTGAATATGGTTGTAGTTTAGATACTTGTATCAGGATATAATCTTCAATGACATAGCTAGTATTAGGTATGGACCTTGGATGAGTGAATTAACACGAAAGAAAATATTCAATTCATAGCTGACTTTCAAAATAATTTTGAACCCATTGAAGTACTTTTAGGAGCCGACGTTGTTGGTAAACTATTTACGGGTAAACGAGAGCAATCGACATCTGGATTAATCGCCTTAGAGACTAAATTAGGTTGGACACTAATGGGGAAAGTCCCTTAGTCCCAGCATCAAAATATGAATATGACTGTAGTTAGTATGCTATCTCAAGAATTGCCTGTTTCATTTTTGTGGGACTTAGAGTTGCTCGGTATTAGAGATCCTGTTGAGCAAAGTACTGAGGAAGATTTGCGAAAGGCCGTGATGATTCACTTTCAAGAAACTGTCCAGCAAAGTTCAGATAGAAGGTACGAAGTAAGTTTGCCATGGAAAAGAGATCATGCCCTTTTACCGAATGACTATGAACTGTCTCTCAAGAGGTTAGAATCTACTTATAAGAAATTGGAGAAAACTGGATATAAAGAAAAGTACCAGGCGGTTTTTGAGGAATGGATTGAAGGAGTGATTGAAGAAGTTCCTTGAGAAAAATTGTTGTTACATGAGTCACATTACCTTCCTCATTGTCCAGTTATTAAAGAAACGTCAGTGACGTCTTCTTTGTAAATCAGACCCGTCTTCGACGCCTCAACCAGGATCCCTAATTGCCCATCCCTGAATGATTGCTTAGAGACAGGATTGAACTTCATTGAGACAATTCCTTCTACTTTAGCCAGATTTCGACTGTATGGAATCGGTGTGATTTCTGATATAAGAAGAGCATTCCTGCAAATTTCACTGAATGAAATTTCTTACGATTTCTTTTGTATGATGAGCAAGATGACGTCAAGACCTATAGACACTGACGAGTTGTTTTTGGCCTGACAAGCAGCCCGTTTTTATTGATGGCGATCATTCATCATCATTTATCAAAAGAGACTTTCAAGTTACAATATTCTGAGGAACTGTTAGAAAATTTACGAAACAGTTTTTACGTAGACAATTGTGTCATGAGCGTACGGAATGTTTCAGAATTAGAAATATTTATGAAGACAGCCACAGAAATTATGAAAGAAGGTCAATTTGACCTAAGGGAAAGTAATGAGGCTTCTGACTGCCCTTCTTCAAGTTCTGGATCCCATGTTTTAGGTTTGATATGGAATAAAGGATCTGACACCTTGAAAATTGATTCGGAATCTTTGAAACTAGAAGAATCGGAAAAGTTAACGAAGAGAAAAATTTTATCCCTCATAAGCCGAATATTTGACCCGATTGGATTTTTTTCTCCAGCCTTAAAACGACCTAAATTTTTACTTCAAGAAACATGGAAGAATAGAGATCAATGGGATTCAGAAGTTAATGACGACATAAAGAAGAAATTTCACTCATGGTTTAAATGTTTACATTATTTAAAATATATTAAAATCTCGAGATGGTAAGGAGTCACTGAAGAATCGAACCTAAGCCTCCATACATTTGTTGATGCAAGTCAGACTGCTTATTCAGCTTGTGTATTTGTAAGATGTCAATCCTCTCATGGTGCTGTCAATGTCCAGCTACTCCAGGCTAAGTCTAGAATAACTCCGATGAAGAAAATAACGATCCCTCGCCTTGAAGTGATGGGAGCTACTAGTGGAGCGAGGTTATTTGATTCCATGAGCCGTGCTCTGAAGTTAGGAAATGATAATGTTGATACTTACTTTTGTACTGACTCATCGACAGTGTTAACCTGGATTAAGAGACAAGAACAGTGGTCCGTATTTGTAAACAATCGAATTACTGAAATAAGAAGGATGACAGCTGCTGAGATATGGTTCCATGTTCCGGGAAATCAGAATCCTGCCGACCTTCTCTCTCTTGAGGATGTCGAGCTAAACAACTTTTGAAGTCCGAGTGGTGGCTAGGACCAGCTTGGCTGAAGAACTCCAAAGAAGATTTTCCTAAGTCATTCGGGAGTGTCAATGAAGAAGAAGTCGAAAGGGAGAAGCGAAAAACTGTCGTCTCGGCTGGCAACGTAGAATTTGAATCCATTGTAACTCTATTACCGACAAGAATTTTTCAAGGTTTTCAGGAATAGTTAGAGTCTTAGCATGGATGTTACGCTTTCATCCGAAAGCTAAAGATATAAGAAAACATACAGATTTAACACACGAAGAAATAATAAATGTTCAGAAAGCACTACTGCGTTCAGTACAAAGAGAGTGCTTTAATGACGAAGGTAAAAAATCTTAAACATTTTTTCAGGCTTTTACAGATAAAAGATAATATGCTTCGACTAAAGTCCAGACTAGCCAACGAAGATGAATCACCTGAATTCATTGCTCCATTGATTCTTCCATCAAAGCATTTAGTGGTCAAACGACTTATAGAACAAGAACATTTAGTTAATATCAAGACTTCAATTAGAAAATAGTATTTATTAAATAGATGGAAATGGATGGGACTTGGCGACACACGCCGTTCACGTGCACACTGCTACAAGAGCAAGATCAACAATCATAACAGAACATAGCTGTTGCCAGATACGTTGTATAGATTGGTGTTGCCATACAACAGAATTCAAATAATAATTTTCATACTCCCTCCAATTCTGTTGTCCCTAGGTTTTACACATTATTTCATATACATGAAATTACAGTTTACATTAATAGTAGCTAAATAATATTGTCAGATTATAACATAAAATAAGCAATAGCATATAGGTGAAAAAGAAATCTGGGTTATTCACAAATGATAAATATAAAGTTCAGTTTGGTCCTTTAATGTTCAAAAGGTCACGACAGTTCTCAAAGGCCATTTTAGGCAGTGTTTTGGTTAAAATATCTGCCAGTTGCTTCTTCGATTCCACATATTTGACACTTACAGTGTCGTCCTCAAGTTTCTCACGAATGAAATGATGACGAACATCAATGTGTTTGGTCCTTTTGTGATATACTGGGTTTTTAATGAGCTTGATAGCACTTTGATTGTCTACTAGGAGGGGAATTGCATTCTTAATCATTGTGTGCTCACCCAGGTCTTGAAGTAATTGTCGAAGCCACACTATTTCCTTGACGGCAGTTGCCGCTGCAATGTATTCAGCCTCGGTGGTTGAGGTTGACACGGTTGCCTGTTTCTGGCTGCACCAGGTCACGGGTCCTCTGGAAAGCATGAATACATAACCAGATGTAGATTTTCTGGTATCAATGTCGTTGGCAAAGTTTGCATCGGAGTATCCTATTGGCTGCAAAGCAGCCTCAGGATCACAAAGATACTCAATACCATATTTCTTGGTAGCTTTCAGGTATCTGAAGATGCGTTTCACGGCATTCCAGTGGATCTGATCAGGATTTGATTGAAATCTGCTGACCAGGTTCACAGCAAAAGCTATGTCTGGTCGAGTAGTGCTGGTTAGAAACATCAGTGACCCAATGGCTTGCCGATAGGGGGTCCCTTCTGGAACAGGAATAGATTCTGATGACAGGATAGTACCAGGATCAGCAGGTATGCTGTTGGGATGGGTATCTTCCAGGTGAAACCTCTTTAGGAGGCGTTCAATGTATCCTTCTGAGTGAATGAAGATTGAACCGCTGGGGTTGTGTTCTATCTGTATTCCTACGAAGCACCCGCTGTTGCAAATGGTTGCCTCGAATCTCTTTCCCAGGTCAGAGACTATTTCGTGGAGTATTTCTTCTTCTTCAGAAAGCAACAATGCATCATCCACATATAGCACTAGAATGACTCTTTTCCCACGAAAATTTCCAGCATATGCACACGAGTCTGCAGCACTCTGCTGAAAGCCGAAGCTTGTGAGGAAATCGGAAAAGGTCCGATTCCAGCATCTTGATGCTTGTTTAAGTTCATACAGAGACTTGTTCAGACGACACACTAGGTTAGCTTCAACATCCAGGCCCAGAGGAGGTTCCATGAAAATCTCCTCCTTTACCTCTCCATAAAGAAAAGCTGTTTTGATATCAATTTGTAAGATGGACCATTTTCTCTGCACAGCTAGGGCAAGTACTACTCGAATGGTGTCGAATCTTGTTGTGGGCGAGAAAGTCTCTTGAAAGTCGACTCCCTCCACTTGTGCAAATCCCTTGGCACACAGCCTTGCTTTGAAGCGTTCAATGCTTCCATCAGGGAGTTGTTTGACTCTGAATACCCACTTTGAACCAATGATGGCATTTTCTGGAGGAGTCACTAGATCCCAGGTGCGGTTTCTGTCAAGGGAATTTAGCTCATCTGTTATTGCAGATTTCCAGAGCTCGGCCTCGGGAGATGTGACTGCTTCTTCGTAGGTTGAAGGAGTCACAAGGTCAGCAATGTTGACTTCATACCGAGCTGGCTTTCTCAGTAGGTTCCTTGGGCGAAGACCATATTCATCTGTTTCAGGTGTTGGAATATCAGTTGCCCCTTGACTGTCTGTCACCTCCTGTTCACTCTCAGTAGTGATCTCAACACGAGATGTTGGCGATGGAATGGGTGAATAAGAGATGTCTTCATTGAAGGTTACATCTCTGGACACCTTAACAGTCCTTGTGTTGGGATCAAACAGTCTATAGTTTGTGGAGTCTTTCTCGTAACCCACAAAGATCATTTTCCTGCTCTTTGGAGCTAGTTTTCTTCGAAGGGCATCAGGAATGTGCATGTAGGCTTCACATCCAAAGACTCGAAGATGATTTAGCTTGAACATCTTTCCTGTCCATAGTTGGAAAGGAGTGGAGTCTGGTGCTTGAGTAGTAGGGGTCCTGTTGAGGATGTACACAGCAGTGTTCACAGCTTCTGCCCAGAGATACAAGGGCAGGTCTCTGGAGTGCAGCATGGATCGGGCACTCTCTACTATGGTTCGAAGATCCCTCTCATATCTACCATTTTGTTGAGGGGTGTAGGGTTCTGTTGTCTCAAATTCAATGCCTTTACTTTTGAGATAGTCACTGAAGTTCAGGTTGGTGTATTCTGTACCGTTATCCACCCTTAGACCCTTTACATCATGTCCAAATTTGTTGTGACACAGCTGTACAAATTATTTAAACATTTTTAGAGTATCACTCTTGTGTTTTATAAATCTCACTACTCGGAAACCACTGTAATCATCTTTAAAGAGTACAAAGTACCTTGCACCTCCAAGAGATTGTGTTGACATAGGTCCACACACATCACTGTAAATGAGCTCTCCAGGTTTGGTAGCCTTGTGATACCTCTGCTGGAAGGGAAACCTGTGCTGTTTGCCATATTGGCATCCTTCACAGAAAAACTCGTCTTTAGATGAAAAGTCAATCTTTTCAATTACACCCTTTTTACTTAACTCGTAGAGAGATTTGATGTTAAGATGACCAGTCCTTTCGTGCCACAGCTTTAAGCTGTCTTTGGCAGCAGCATGAGCCTCATAGGATCCAACACATCTGAACAGCATGATGTAGAGGTTGTTGCTAGAGCGTACAGCTGTTCCAACCAACTCGTTGCCCTCATGGATTTTTGCACTATCAAGGGATTTCGTGATTTCCATTCCTTTGCTGGCGATCACACCCTCAGAAAGAAGATTTCTTTTGAGGTCAGGAACATAGAGGACATTATGAATGGCCCCTTTTTGCCATTTTCCAGCAATGAACTTTTCTATATGAATGTTACCCTTGCCCTTGATTGGTAACTCTTGGTTGTTTCCAAGACGAATGCTCTCTTTGGCATCACACTGAGTGATGGTTTCAAACATCTTAATGTCATGGCACATGTGGGCAGATGCCCCACTATCAGGAATCCATTGCCCTTCAGAGCTGTCTGGCATTTGGTTCTACTCTGCTGTAAAAACACTGTAACTGGATCTGTTAAATGCACCTTGCCCTCTAGGCTTGGACCTGCACTCACGGGCATAGTGTCCTTTCTTGTGACAGTTGTAACAAGTTATTCTTGACTTGTCATTCCCTTTTCTTTGTGCCGGGGGTTCTTGATAAGCAGCAGGTTTACGAGTTCTAGAAGTGAGAAGGGCTATGTCAGCTTCCCTCATTCTGCGTTAACGACATCTCCTCATCAATCAATCTTGCTGCGAGGTTGTCCATCGTTTGTCTCTTCTCATCGAGTGATAGCCATGCTTGGCGGAAGTTTCGGTACTTCGTCGGGAGAGTTCCGAGTATTTTGGCGATGATCATGTTGTCGCCAATTCTTTCCCCACAGTCCAGAATTTGGTTGGCTAGGTTTTCAACCCTAGAGATATACTGCATAACACTCTCGTTGGACTCCATTTTTAACTGGTGAAATTTATCAAGCAACAGCATTTTGTTGTAGTCCGACTTCATTTTGTACACCGAGTCCAGCTTTGAAAGCATATCGCGAGATGAATCACAGCTTTCGATAAGCGTGATCTGCCGGAAATCCATGGCCGACGAGATGGTGAACATCGCCACGGCGTCATCTCGTTCCCATTTCTCACGCTCGGCTCCGTCAGTGGCAGGTCGCTCCCTGTTTCCGTTCGCGGTGGAGAAAACTCCTTTTGCTTTCAGCGCGCATGTGATTTGGAATCTCCATTGTGAGTAGTTCTGTCCATTGAACTTGTTTATGGACGAAACATCTACACCAGCCATTTTCAAGTTTCCGTTAGGTTTGAGTTCGCAGATTTTTCAGACAGTGTTTTCTTTTTAGCAACAAATGCTTCCGTTAGTTATCGGCGCGTAGATCTGGGCCCATAACCTATCAAGACTTCAATTAGAAAATAGTATTTATTAAATAGATGGAAATGGATGGGACTTGGCGACACACGCCGTTCACGTGCACACTGCTACATGAGCAAGATCAACAATCATAACAGAACATAGCTGTTGCCAGATACGTTGTATAGATTGGTGTTGCCATACAACAGAATTCAAATAATAATTTTCATAGTTAACAAGCACGCCGGAACTTCCATTCTTCTAACAATTCTACGAGAGTGGTTCTGGATCATTAAATGCCGGATAACTAGTCGCTCCGTTATTAGTCTGTGTCACCTGTAAAAGACAAAAGCTGAAAAACCTTGAGGTTCCATTTGCACCTCTGCCTCGAGATCGAACTACATTATCAGCAGTGTTTGAAGTTACCGGTGTGGATTTAGCCGGACCCTTGATAACCAAGTCTAATGAGAAAGTTTGGATTGTCCTCTTTTCTTGTGCTGTTTATAGGGCTGTCCACTTGGAGCTGATACCTTCTTTCAGTACAAATGCTTTTATTCAAGTATTGAGAAGATTTATCGCAAGGAGAGGTAGAATATCCATTCTTTACTCAGACAATGGGACTAATTTTACTGCTTTAAATGCCTCGTTAAAGATGCTTGATTGAACGAAAATCCAAAGAAAATTTGAGGTTAGCCAAATAAGATGAAAAATCAACCCATCCTCTGCTCCATGGTGGGGAGGATTCTGGGAACGGTTAATCGGAATCCTTAAAGACCCCCTCAGAAAAAACTTAGGACGCTCAACTCTGACTTATGAAGAACTCTCGACTCTCGTCTGTGAGTGTGAGTCCATTATGAACAATAGGCCGTTTTCATATTTATCATAAGAACCCGATTTGACAACTTTAACACCCACATCTTTCCTTCAAGATCTTCCTTCCAATGATGTACCCGATCTGGACAAAAATTGACAAGACCAATATTAATAAAAGATACAGATATGTACAGAGACTAAGAGAAACATTTAAAGAATGATTTCGAACTGAGTATTTGGGATTTTTGCTGTCATCAATTCCTAAGAAAGTCGACCAAATCAAAGTTGGAGACGTTGTCTTAATTGGTAGAGAGGATAAAAGGCGGCTTAACTGGCCCTTAGCTAGAGTGATCGAACTCTTCCCTGGAAGAGATGAACGGGTCAGACTGGTGAAACTGAAGACGTGCAAAGGAACTTGACTCAGACCTATCCAAAGACTGTATCCCTTAGAGATCACCGAAAGCACAAGTTCCATGAACGTTAACTTGAACTTCAAATAGACTTTATTTTTTAAACCCTTTTAGTACTCCAGTTTTATTTTTTTTTTACATTCAATTAATGTTTATTACTGCTTTTTACTCCACTTTAATTTTGAGAATTTGAGTCTGGAGTATATGCCATTTGAACCATTTTGTAGATAACTGTATGTTTATAATATTTTTAGTATGTTTCAGTTTTTTTAATGTTTAAGATTTGTTGAGTTTTCTCCTAAGAGTTCTAAAACTCAAGTGGGGAGAATGTTACATATCAATGGAAACGATAAGCCACTTATTCTGTTTTTTACACTTTGTTGTGATAGGAGTGGCAACAGGAAGCTCGGAAAAAAAAAAGAAACTAACTGGACTGGACAATCACTTCCGGAGTGCCTACTGCAAAGCAGCTTAACTCCCCGTCATCAGGTGTGTGTGACATAAAACTGAATTGCTTAATTTAAGAGAGAAAATTTAAAAAGAAAAAATGATTTAAATAGGCTGATAAAAATAAATATAACTTTCAGCTGCACGAAGTTCCGAGAGATGGCGCCACCTCCTTAAGCGAGATCAGCAAACCAGTCGGTTTCCCTTCCAGAGTGTGACCGCATTCGGTGGTGGCAAACTTCGATGATCCATTACAAGTAAAAAAGATTAAAATTTTAAATTAATAAAAGAAAAACAAGGTCGAAAAAAGAAATAAAACTTGTGCTTTAGTGATTCAATTAGAGTCCAGTCGAGTCCAAAAAATGCTCTTCGTCTACGAGTGACAACAGGGGTCATGATCCAATTAGGGATGTTAAGCGAATCACAGAACTGCTACTCAATCACAGATACTTGTGAATCACAGTTCATACCTGTTACTCAAATATCAAAATATCAGTGATTATGGGTAACAGTGATTGGGTAACAGTGATTCAGTATCAGTGATTTGGTATCAGTGATTCGGTAACAGTTACTAAACTGATATCGCTAAGCTGATACCTTGGCTGATACCTTAGCTGATACCTTGGCTGATATTGATACTATTACTGCGATCGGTGATTGCGACCTGGATCGGTGATTCGGTAGCAGTGAAAGCTGTGACTGAGTTTTGGTTATTTGGTAGCGGTGCCAGTTGGTCTGTGACGGATTGGGATTTCTACGACCATCTCACGGGTGTAAGAATCATAGCAATTGCGCATGCGTCAATTTATTCCGGTCCGGACTTCTGTTGCAACCCTTTCTTTACGAGTGGTTTGTTTGGCGACGACGAGGATATTTTCACCCCGCGCCAAACCAAGCATCTGTCCGCTGTCGTTGACATTCTCGAATGGATGAACAGTATAAATAGAAGCGTCTCAATCCTATGATAGTACTTTACGCAAGTCCAATTTGATTGGCTAGTTTCACGGGCTTGGCTTCACTTGGATATCTCGCCAATCTGATTGTTGCAGTAACCATTTGATTTTGAATATGCGCGTTGTTTCGTAGAAATACAATACATACACAAGCGCCTCAGCGTACAGCGTAAGTGTCCGACAAGTTGACTCTGATTTGCTCCTCATTTTCATATATATGTTGTATGGTTGTTGTTAGTAGTATTTCTTGCAAACTTATATTAAAGGGTACTTATACTTTAAAGAGCTTCTTTTCGTGAAGCAACGATGGCCTAACGGCTAAAGTCACCCACATTCAGATTAGCGTCGGCAGCGGAGGATGACTACCCCAGTTCGAACCCAGCTGGCGGAAAACTTTTTAGATCCTCCAAATTGTTTAAAAAAAATTCAAATTTAATTCCTTTTCATTCTAATTTACTTTTCCCAATTTTTAATACCCTTTTTATATTTTTCCAAGCTTCCGTTGATTTTACATAAATAATCTAAGAACCACTCCTGAACTCACTACCAACTGATATTTTTCCGCCCCTCTGCCGTCCCCTTTGCTTTAGGATGATTGTGTCGTATCCACCGCTGGCTTAGGACCATTCTGATGTAACAAAAAGCATACATAAAACACTAACTTATATAATTATTAACTTATATAATAAAAGGATACAATTTTCGGCTCCCACCTCTACCCACCCATAGCCATGGGTCTGAAAAGAAAAGAAGAAAGCACAAAGGAAGTGATAAATCGCCAACAGAAGAATTCTCATGACTACTGCACATTGTGACTAATGTCAGCAATAAAAGAAAATTTAACATAAACTGCCTTGCAGTATCGTGTGAACAAACATTTTCAACACGAACAAAGCTGAGGGAACATGTGACGAGTGCTCATAATGTAGTATTGGATGTAGAGCAAATGGATATAGAGCACAATTACAAGTTATAAAATAATTTATTTTTCAGAAACTCATAACGTGTGTGTTTGACATTTAAATAAACTTTTAAATTATGAACTTACACAAATTAACTTTTTTCGTAGAAAGATAGTATAGAATAGATAGTATTTAATACTTATTTACTGATCGTAAATAAGCCTTACTTATACTAAACTATAAAAATAGGATTCTAAACTGGCCGTACTTATTACTTTAACATCTGACAGCAAACTCAAAAAATCCTCGTATTGTAAGCGATAAATTGCCAAATTTGGCATACCTTTCCCCAGAACAAACACGGAGTTAAAAATTTCCAACTCCATACGCATGCGCAATTGCTATGATTCTTACACCCGTGAGATGGTCGTGGATTTCTCTGGAGGATTTTTAACCGGATGTTTAAGAAGGTAATAGGTTGCTTTATGACTCACCAGATTCCCGCGCCTTTTTCTAAAGAAAAAAAGAATCTCTCTCTCGACAGTTTTAAGGATAGTTCATATAAAAACATTTTAAATTCTCTGTTTTAAATAATTTTTTGTTTGTTCTTAAACTATCACTGATTATTTATTATTATTTTTTTTTAGAGTAACATAACTAGAACTTGTTTATATATATTTTTTTTTGGTTTGTTTATAATTAAAATTGTTCTTTTTAACCTCTTGCAAATTGTTTCTAATTCTAAAAAATGAATTATGTGCTTCTGAAAGTATAACTTGAATGAGTCGAAATCACAGGAGGGGGGGGGGAGATATTTATTTAATTTCGCTAGTGATTAGAATACGCTTTACGAGTTTCTGCCTTCTTTAAAGTTTGTCTCTTAAGATGAAACCGTTTCAGAGGGAGGATCAACACAACAACGTTTACAGCGGTAAAGAATGCATTCTGAAATATCGTAATGCAAGTACAAAAGATTTTGATGACTGAATGTTTAATTTTTAAAGCGTATAATTTGTTGTTTGTAAATACTGATTCTCTGGAATTCCTTGTCAGACTGTTTTCAAAACAAATAAGAATGTTACTCGGAAGAATATTCCCTGTTTGCCTTAGAGATAAATTATATACTTTCACTCAGCTTATCAATTTTAAAGTGCTACTAAAGATAATATCTTCATCTTTTGTCTTCGGGGTGGATCCCGGACCGTTGACAATAATACGTGGTTACTCCAGTGTTGTGTGGAAACTGAACTACTCCACATATTAGTTAATATTTTGTAAAAATTGTATGATTTATAAACTATAGTATTGGACAGAAATTGTTGAATCAAGTCAAAAGCTACAGATTTTTCACAGTAAGGCTTGAATTTTCTGCTGTTGTTCGTTTTGTGTTTTCTTCGTCTCAAATAAAATTGTTGTGTCTTTGCACCACCACGAATACAACAAAACAAATTAATTTGAATGTTACTAGAGATTTAGAAAAATTACTTAATGTTTTGAAATTGTCAGATTATCAAATGTAAGGAAATTGTCTTGCTACACATACTACGATGAAAACATTTTTCTTCAACAAACAAATATTTTGGATAAAGGTTATTTAGTGAAACGGATTTAAAGATAAAAAATTGGTTTGTCAATTATATATATTTATTTAAAGATTAAAAATCCATAATTTGAATTCAATTAGAAGTAAAATGATCACGCATTCTAATGTATATCTCTTGATTTTAATGTGAAATTAATTATAAAGTTTAATTAATATGAAAATTTCAATGTAATTGAAACCATCTTTGTCACCAATATTAATTTATTGAGGAGAAAAAGTACCTTAAATAAAAAACGGCTCATAGTGGCAGAGTGAAAATGAAAAATTCATTTTATAATTGAAGGTTTATTGAGTGGCAGTTGTGCGTTTTATTAAATATATTCCAGTTGATCTGGATGAAAAAAATACTGGGGTTCGAACTGTAAACTAGAGCACTGTAAGGCCCACGACGTTACCGACTTAGCTATGTATTCCTTCGACGAAATCGTATTGAAAATATTCAACACATAAATAAAAGCATTCCATTGCTACGAGTGACTAGAGATACTTTGCAGTCAACCAATCAGATTCATTCACAGTTTGAATCACAATCACAGTTTTGAATCACAGATATTCATCAGTAGCAGTCACAGTTAGAACTGTTACTGTCAAATCACTGTTAGTAACATCCCTAGATCCAATATGGGAATTGCAAAATAAAATTTTGCATGGGGAGATAAAGTTAGGAATTGAAGTCAAATAGAACTGTTCCCATTTTTATTGGATTGTTAGTTATTCAATTGAGTGGTGATTGTAAATAGTTAAGATATGCATATAAAATGTAAATAACTTATTAAAGAAACTTTTTGGCTGTTAATTCATGAGAGCCGTCTCATTTTATTTATAAGAAATGAGAGTTATTATAGTTCGCTGTCTTTAGCGACATCATTAATCTAGCCAAGTAATAGAACGTAACGCAGAAAAATTCAACGTATGGAACCCAAATTCGTGACAGAGAATCCTAATGTTGAATTTATCTATGCCGAGGTTTTTCCTTCTGAACGAATATCCTTCCTTAAAGTATTTTTCACTAACCGGTAAAGAATGTAAGGTGTATACCAGTGATTCTCAACCTGTGGGGCGCCCCCCCCCTAGGGGGCTTGAGCACACTAGAAGAGGGAGGGGGGGGCGAAAATATCCAAGATAAAATATTGTTTAAAAAAAATTGATTAACTGACTTAAAGGAAAGCACACATACACATAGAAAACAAAATACATTTCGACATATTTAATAATTAACATTTTTAAGTAAAACAACTTCTAAATCAAAACTTACTTAATCAAAACATACCAAATTAAAAACAAATTTAATAATTATTAGTGACTTCCTTGGGCCTGTCTTGCCGAGCAAAGTTTTTCGAAGGAAGGCTTAATATTAGTTCTGTTTCTGTATTTAGCCGAGATCTATATTTTGTCTTCAAAGAAGCCACAGCAGAAAATCTAGTTTCACAAAGGTAGGACGTTGAAAATGGTAATAGAATGCGAAATGCCCTTGTTTTTAGTGCAGAAAAATATAATCCTCTACTCCTGACCAAAATTCAAATAGTGATTTATTACTAAATTGTCTTTTGGTTTCGCCACTTGTCGTGAAGTCTATGAATTTTTCTTCCTCATCAATTGAGAGTCCTTCGGGAGTCTTATGAAATGGATCCCTAACCCACTCGTAACTTGCTATCAGTTTGTCGTCAGCAAGAAAATACTTTATTATGTTCTTTGCCAGCATGTGTGGCTAAATGATTTTCAATGGTTACAAAAACAAC